>CM040122.1:52494983-53135820 GCA_022559845.1 Amorphophallus konjac
GCCACCAAATCATCTCTTAAACGGGGTTAAAAATAATATTAAAATATTCAATTTGAAAGTCACGCCCTCACGTACGTAGTGAATTTGATTTTCTATTTTTTTATTCTTTTCGAATTAAAAATAACGTCTTAAGCAAGGTCGTTAATTTTCAAAAAATTCTAAAAAATTCTGAAAAATTCTTAGAAAAATCTAGAAAAATGAAAATTGAGTGGAATTGACGCCTCCATAAATAGTCGTCCATTTTTTAAGAAACGCCCAAGCCTAAGTCGTTATTTAAAAGACGCCCCACGTCAAGTCGTTATTTCTGAAAAATTAATAAAAATAGAGAAAAATGCCCAAAAAATTCAGAAAAATCCAGAAAAAGCTAGAAAAATCCAGAAAAATAGGAGAAAATATGAAAAAATAAGAAAATGGTGAAAAAAGGGATAAATCTAAGAAAAGTGAGAAAAACCACTCAAATAGAACTAATTTGAGGGTCAAATTGGGGCATTACAAGGCAATATGAGATGTACTCATAGTAACGTCAATTTTGGCGTGTCTACAAGTGGCTTCTTCTTCAACCTTTTCTTTTCCTTTATTCTTTTGTTTTTACTGATTTTGTGTGGGAGTTGTGTTTGAGGTGGAGGCTTCGGAAGATGAAACAAATGTGACAGTTTTTAACCCAATTGGCCTTTTGTTTGTAGGTTCAAAACTTAACCCTTCCTTGTTGAAGTTCATTCTGGTACCTAGCAGTGCATCTAGGTTTTCTCTTCCATCCACAAATTTTTCTAAGGATTGTTGTTTATCCTTTAACTCTTTTTGTAGGTTTTCAATATTTTACAAGAGTTGAGTGTTGACATGTTTGACAGCTTCGTACTTCTCATTACTCAATTTGATGTGCTTTTCATAGCTTAACATTTTTAGCTTGATGCTATCAATCTCATTTCTCAAATTTTCATTTTCAATTTCTAAGTCAGCCATTTCTTTTCTTCCCTCTTCCAAATCCTCAATCATTTTCTTAAGATCCTCAATTTCAGTTTCAAGTGAAGCATTCTTGACATTTATTTCATGATCATGCACAAATGAGTTAATTTTATTTTTCAATGATTTATTCTCCTTTTTGTACATTTCATATTTTTCCATGAGTTGTATATATGCTTCCTCCCAATCATCAATTGTATAATCTTCAAATGGAGAACTTACCTCAGTTTCTTCGTCACCTTTGGCCATGAGGTAGATATCTTCTTTTTCTTTATCCGATGAGCTAATTCCGTCATCACTTTCCTCTTCATCGCTCCATGTGGACACCATGGCCTTGTTCTTCTTCTTGCCTTTCCATTTGTCAGATTTTCTGAATCTGTCGGGATAATCATTCTTGAAATGTCCTGGTTTATTGCAAGAATAGCAAATGATTTTATCAGATTTCTTAGAATTTTCAGAATTAGATTTGAAACTATTTCTTACCTTTGACCTTCCTCTCATGAAGCTCTTACCTTCCTTTCTCAGGAATTTCTTGAACTTACGTGTGAGCATGGCTACGTCATCCTCATCTCGCTCACTTGCCGAATCCTCACCTTCATCAGAAGTGCCATGACCGTTGGGTCCTGCTTTAAGAGCTAGGGACTTCTTCTTAGGTGCCTCAGCCTCTTTGTTCTTAAGGTTGATCTCATAGGTCATCAATGACCCAATGAGTTCGTCTACCTTAGTCGTTGCGAGATCTCTGGATTCTTCAACAACGGTCGCCTTCGTGTGCCATGCTGGAGTTAACGATCTGAGAATTTTTCTTACAATTTCTTGCTCTGAATATTTCTTTCCCAAATCAGTTAAACTATTAGTAAGCACAGTTAATCGGGACATATCTTGAATTGACTCATCAGGCTTCATGCGGAATATTTCATATTCAGAAACTAAAATGTTGGCTTTTGTTTCTCGTACCTAAGAGGTTCCTTCGTAGATTACCTCTAGCTTGTCCCACATTAGTTTTGCAGATGCGCAGGTAGCCACTCTTGAGAATTCAACTGGATGGAGTGAGCATTGCATGATATGTTTAGCACTCCAGTTGACAGTGGATTACCTTATCTGTTCTTTGGTCCACAAGTCCTCATCATCCGACAGCTCATACGGACCTTTGCTGATCACTCGCCAAAGTTCGTAGTCTTGGGCGCGAATGAACACCTGCATACGATGTTTCCAATAGGGATAATTAGTTCCAGTAAAATAAGGAGGCATGTTCACAGAATGTCCTTCAGGTAGAAAACCATTGGACGCTGATCCACCAATTCCCTCAAGGTCGTTGGACCCCATAATGAGAGATTAGGCTCTGATACCACTTGTTGTGTAGTGGACAGCGGATCTAGAGGGGAGGGGTGAATAGATCTGCCCCTCTTCTCGCAATACAACCCTCTATATAGCTAGATAAGATAAATTACAGTGGAATATAACTAGCTTATCGAAGAACACTATGATTCACTTGGCACGATGAGCAATCCAATATATAGATTCGAACCTAAGCAAGCATCTAGAATGAGCAATCACATAAACAAACCACAACACACAATATTTTAAGGTGGTTCAGACTGAATCCCCAGTCCTACATCCACCCCTCACCAAATCCGGTGAGGCTCCACTAGTGCCACGCACTGAACCGCAAATCGGAAAGACCACCGATTGCCTTCCTACTAACCACCAGTAGGGACGTCAACACCGCAGATCGGACAACTTCCGATTGCCTTCCTACTAACCACCGGTAGGGACGATCTTTGGCTTTGATTGTTCGAATGAAATGAAGAAGAAAGAACAAATATCAAGCTATTCAAATAAGATATGAAATAAGCTCAAGAAGAAAAATCTTGTCTGAGATTGCTGGAGCTTGAATCGGATTCTTCGATGGATGTAGATCACCAATAGAGGCTTCTATCTTTTTCACAAAGCTCTCTTCTTGATTCAACAGCAATGGCTTCTTCTTCCTTGTGAGTTGTGCTTCCTTGAATCTGCTTGAGTTGATGAAGAGGTGTATGGATGTAGCTTTGATCACCTTTGAGAACCTTGAGTGCTTCTAGCTTCCCTGGAGGTTGCTTACTTCAGATCTCACCTTGAAACACCTTGGAATGGATGAAGAACTCTTGCTCAAAACACTGTTCACGGAGGTGCTACAGTGCCTGCGAATGGCCTCCCTTAATCTCTCTTGAAGCCTTGAAGCATTAGGGTTTCTAACCCCTCAAGTGTTGGTTTTATAGACCTTGAATGGTCCTTGGACACCCCCCAGACCAGATCCACAAATCATGGAAGATTAGGTGAGTTTTGATTAAACAAATCCATGGAAAGGGGCTGGCCACGAGGTGGAATTCGAAGTCAAACAAGGCTGCATCGGGGCTGGCGGTCGACCTCCATTGAGAAACACTATTGACGGATGATCACTGGGAATTCCGGTCGACCGCTACTGGCTGGCGGTCGACCTATAGCTGAAACATCTTCGGCCTGGGATTCCCTGGCTGGGGCGGTCGACCGCCCCTGTGCTGGCGGTCGACCGCCAGCTGGGCTGATTCCGGGCTTGCCCGAGTCGGTCCGTTAAGTCTTGAGTTCTGTCGTTCACCTCCATTAGCAGCCAGTGCATGTTTGTAACTTCATCCTTGTTGGTCTAGAAAGTACCAACTGAATCTTTAACCTTGGATTCTCTTGGCTATACTTCTTTGTGCATTGACCTTGGATGAGTGACAAGCCGAATATGAAATGTCGACTTTGGCTTGTAAAAGAAATGAGATTTGCATCCTTGCTTGGGCGCAATCAATGAGCTTTCACTTTTGCCATTGCCACTTGATTCCTTGTCCATTCATTGGCATATTTGTCATGGACAAAAGCATCACGTATGTCAATCACATGAGAGTGGAAGATATCAATGACTAATAGTGTTTAGCCATTATCAAAACCAAGAATACCACAGAACTCATATGACTATAGAATGATGTCGAATGACCCAAGTGACCACAGAATGACTCAAATGACCTCAGGGACACAACAGAGGTTGTTGGGCTTGAGAAGCTGAGGGAGGCATACGCTGACTGTCTAGACTTTGGTCCGATCTTCTCCGCTCTTCAGGAGGGCCCTTCCCAGGAGTATAGTGACTACATGTTACAGGAGGGTTATCTTTTTAGGGGAGATAGGTTGTGTGTTCTCTGGACTTCGGTCCGTGATTTGCTTGTGTGGGAGTAACATGCAGGAGGTCTAGCCAACCACTTTGGTCGAAATAAGACCATTGAGGCGGTAGAGCATAGGTTTTATTGGCCAACTTTGAAGCATGATGTTGCTTGCATTGTGGCCCAGTGTCGTACTTACGCTACGGCCAAGCAGAGGAAGCAAAGTCTTGGCCTCTACACACCCCTCCCCATTCCCGATAGCCTGTGGCAGGACATTAGTATGGACTTTGTGTTGGGATTGCCACGAACCCTCCGCAGGCATGATTCTATCTTTGTAGTGGTGGACAGGTTTTCTAAGATGGCCCTCTTTATTCCCTGCTCGAAGACCTCTGATGCATCTAAGGTAGCCCGCCTATTCTTCGCCAATGTGGTGTGCAAGTTTGGATTGCCTAGGACCATTGTATCGGATAGGGATGTCAAATTCACTAACTATTTTTGGAAAACCTTTTGGCACATGTTAGGCACACACCTCAAGTTTTTTACAGCTTACCACCCCCTAATAGATGACCAAACCAAAGTAGTAAATAGGAGCTTGGGGGATCTGTTGAGGTGTTTGGTTAGGGACCGTGTTGGGTATTGGGACTTGATCTTGCCACTTTCAGAGTTTGCATATAATGATTTGATTAATAGATCTACCAGTAGGAGCCTCTTTGAGATTGTCACGAGTCGTAGGCCTAGGAAGCCGATAGATTTAGTTCCCTTACCCCTGCACACACGAGTGTCTAAGTCTGCACAGTCTTTTGCTGAGGATATTAGGAGTTTGCATGACGACATTCGTCGTCACATTGAGGTCAGTAATGAATGCTACAAGGAGTTGGCCGATATGCATAGACGACCATGTGAGTTCCAATAGGGTAATTATGTCATGATCAAGGTCAGACCTGAATAGTTTCCCTCTAGAACCGTGAAGAAGTTGTAGGCCCGCAGTGCTGGTCCCTTTAGAGTGTTGAAATGGGTCGGGTCTAATACCTATGTTGTGGATCTGCCAAATGACTATGGTATCAGCTCCACGTTTAATGTTTCAGATTTGGTAGCCTATCGGGATCTAGCGGTGATACCCAGTGAGCCTTTTGAGCCTACCTCGCCCCTTGTGAGTGACCTCGCACCTGAGTGTCCACCTCCAGCCCCACTTCCAAAGCAGCGTGAGCAAATAGAGCATATAATGGATGAGCAGGTGATCACTACTAGGAATGGGGTCTACCAACTCTACGTAGTGCGGTGGAGAGGATGCCATACATCTGACGACACGTGGATCACACAAGCGGAGCTACAACGGATTGATCCAGACTTGTTGGAGTGCTACCAGAGTGATAGGGACCCTTACTCGACAGGGTCGAGTTCCTCCCACCCGGGGAGGATTGGTGAGGACACGAGGGCCCGAGATCGGCATGACCCAACATTGGCGAGCCGTCGATGGAGTACATGCCGCACTATGCAGGCCACCCAAGCGTCGATTTGGCTTGGAGATAGCATGGAGATCTAGTTTAGAGTCGGGACATTGATTATTGGGTCCACGGAGTCCATTTGTAGGCCGTTTGAGGCCCATTTGAGTCTTGGGTCGTCCATTTGAGTCTGAGTCTGGACAGCTAGGCTTTCTTCTGGCCGCATGAGGCCCATTAGGTGTAGTCCTGGTTCGCCCCCTCCCTGGCTGGCCCCATTTGAGTCTTGGCAACCCAATACTTGTGACGCCCCTTACTGCTTGGGTTGCCCTCTTCCAGCCCACAATTGGGTCCAAGTGGGCAGGATAGTCTTTTACCCCTAGAGTCATTAGGGTTAGGGTTTTGTCTAAACCCTATTTAAACTCTTGTAGCCCTTGGATTAGAAAATGATGAAAATCAGATTTGAGTTCTATTGTAGCAGTCCCCTTCCTTCTTCCTCCCCCAAGGGAGATAGCGCCTGAGACAGGCAGGGATGAGACGCCCCACCTCTAGCAAGCGGGGTGAGACGCCCTGCCCTCCACCACCACCACCTCTACAGCCTGCATCCTTCCTCCTCGCTGCTGCATGCCGCTCCCCCACTCGTCTTCCTCACTGTCCACACAGGGCCAGCATGCCCTGCCTTGCCTGGTCACCCCTCTCCACCTCAGCCCAGGGATGAGCAACCAGCCCTCCCCGCATGCCAAGGGTGCCCTGCCTTGGCCTGCTTCGGCCCCAGCACACCTGGGAGACGCCTGCCAGGCCTATCCTCATGCTGCTGCCAGTGCCCCTCACACGACCAGGGTTGCCCAGGCCCAACGCAGGCTGCCCTGCCTCTTGCACCGGATCACCTTCAACCTATGCCCACCCCGCAGCAGCGCCTTCCTCCATCCAAGGTTGATTGGACTAGCACCGCTTCCACGCCATGTCATTGATTCAGATCTACTCCATCCGCCCCACCCCAAGTCGTCGGAGCAGACCTGCACACGCTCTAACCAGCAACTGCATCTCTGTCCAAGGCTTCCCCGAGTGCTGCCCGTCAATCCGTCCTCTCAGTCCCGGAACATGCTTGTAGCCTATTACCTCCCTGTGTGGAGTGGGCATCAATATGAAACATGTAAACTTTATTTTATATTCTATTGTACTGGGACTGTGAGGGTCGGCTGGGGTTCTTCCCCATGCACTAAGCGTGGAGGTATGTCCTCCATCCTTCCTGTGGAATCATGCTTGCTCCGTATACATTCATATTTGCCAATGCTATGTGTGTGGATAGGATCCTAACCCATTCGGTTAAATCACCGCTGTTGTGAGCAAGAGAACCCAATCCCGAAGGCTCCCATCGAGCTACGAGCGTGAGCCAGACTACTCTTAATGCTAGCAATTCCTCAACTGCCCGGATCCGCACGTTTCCCTCGTCGGGGATGACTGTGAGGCCGTACTTCTTGATTAGGGACGTGTCACCCTTGAGGGTTCTCGCTGGAGTCACACCTCTGGCTGCTCCTTTGAGCGTCTCTTGCTGGCCATGTTATCATATCAAGTTAGGGAGTTCCTTGCATTGCATTATCTTAAGTCTCATCGTCCGATTCCCCCCTTGTCCCCACGTCGTCCCACATCAATCCATCTCTAATGAGAGGATTTTCCTATCAATGTGATATCGCCTCTTCCTAAGCCCAAACCCCGTACTCGATCCTGCAACGTAACCTCAAACAGCAAGCAAATAACGGAATAGAACAGAACAGTGTAAAAATAGAACAGAACGAAAAACTGGGCAGGAGGCGGCCAGAAGGCTGGCCATCCAGGGCCTAGGCAGCCAGGACGATGGTTGTCCTCAGTGGCTAGGCGGCCACTATATTGGCCGTTCACAGGGTGTAGGGTGGCCAGATGTTGGGCCATCCACAATCTTAGGAGGCCAGACTTTGGGTAGCTTACAGAAGGGCAAGGCGGCCAAGGGTTGGACAGCCTATACGTCTAGGTGGCTAGGGGTATGGCCGTCTCCTACCAACAGACACAATACAATTAAAACAGAACGCAAATAGAGATGCCAAACTTGTGACGACCCAGAACTCAGATACTGGGTAAACCCGATACCACTTGGATCTTGAGAGGCCTCCCAAGAGCTGTAAGGCTCCCACCCCCAAAACATGCATTTTTGCCCAAACATGGAAAACCCACTCATACTCGCACCAATCGGCATGAAATCACGAGGGAATGCAGGAAACAAGTAGAGTATCCATTCCCCTACCTTCACCGAAGATCTCGCGCGTCAAAACAGCCAAATCCACGTCGAAACGGCCAAATCCAAGCCGAAACCATCACACGAACCCCACCGACACTTCAAATCCACGAAATGGGATCGCTCCAATGCCACGCCTCATTCCTCGTACCATCACACTCCACGACACCTTCACACCGTCTCCACGTCATCTCCGAGCCTCCTCCGTCGGCCGTCGGAGCAGAGGGGGAAAGAGGAGAGAGAACGGAGGGGGAGAGAGTGAGCACGGTGAGAGGAGAGAGGGGGTGAGGTGAGGGTTAAAAAGAAAAGAAAATAAGAAATTACAAATATATCTGAAATCTAATTTTTAGCCTGAAATTCTATAAAATCAAAAAATATGAAAAAATAGCCTCCGCGATCCTCAAAAAGAGCACAATGCACCTGCAGCATCCCGGAGTCTCAAAACTCAACGGTTCACTCTCCACGGAGTTCCACAAGCTATACAGTAGAAAAATCCTTGTGGATCGTAAAACACGATCCAAGATCCACGAAAGAGCTCCAAAAGCTCTCCGATTCTGATCCGAAGGATCCAAGGTATTACATCCTTCCCTCCTTTAAGAAATTTCATCCTCAAAATTTAAGAAACTAATAGGGAACATGGAAGAACAACCCAATCAACTGGCAACATTCTCCAAGCTCCAGCCAAACCTCAAACACACACGAAAACATGATTCCCAAAAACATAATTCAGAGGAACACTGCCAGACCATGATCACAAGCAAGATCATCATGCTCTGGATCTCAAAGCACAGATCTACAGAACGAGCATGGCACACGAAGGAACACAAGTCTGGCACCTCCAAATAGGGCATCATCACTATCATCTCACAGATCAAGGAGACACGACCCATGCCACGAAACAACCATCGATAAAAACTCGTACTCAGCAGACAACACAAGGCATCAGCTCTCACGAGAAAAATAATCATCTCAGCTGACTACTCTACCTCATCGGCTTCGGCGCCATAACAACAAGCGAAATTGGCACGTAGAATGCCAATGACACCATTGGACTACAAACACAATCAAGTCGGTCCTCACTCAGACATTACATTTGATTCGAGTTTCACGCCAACTCTACCATCTTAGGAGAGTACAGTAAAACCAACCGACAAGATCTCGGTCCACACAACTCTGAACTCAGACTAACAGAGAACTCCTCCCATGCTGACCACAAGCACAATCCAACACACAATCTCAAGATGGGCACCTGTAAATCCCTAGCTCCGTTCTCCACACAAAACCACGGGACAACACCGCAAGCTGGGTCACATTGAGGCGCAATTATAGCTGACCACACGGCTAAAATGTAGTAGCCGCTCGCAGCTTACCAACAAGGACCCACAAATAACTCTCAGAGAATGCATCTCTAGAACCACGATCACGTCCCGAGAACACAACCTCCAAGAAATGCAGAAAAAGAAAGGATACTCATCCAGCATATTTGTCGACATATTTCTCCAATTCTTAAACCTGCCAGTGCCAACAACCATAATGCCTCAAGCAATGGCACGGCAACCAACATCATCAAGGCGCACATAGCCAAGACAATGTCACACCGAGGAAACAATCCCCTTGGCTGGTCAAAATCTTCCAACCCTACGATCCTTGACCTGTGGGTTATAAGCCCACACACTTCCGCTGCGCACTCAACACAACCCACACAGGCATCACAAATAACTCGGCATCCGCATCTCGGCACATCTCTCGATGCCATCTCAATAAACCAAACTGCAATATACCATGCCTCGAGCGCTGATCCTGCCAACTGCCTCTGCTTAACCTCAAGACAATGCCACATGACAAGATGAGAAGGTCAAGCTCGGCTAACAAAAGCTCACCAGGAAGGAAATCCTTAGCTCGCCCGAGCACTCTTTCAAACAGGGCATCCAAAAGACCACCTCAAACCACAACCTTGACACCTCGGCACCTCAGGGGCTGACCAAACCTCAAGCTGGGATGGCCAAAACAACATTAATCTCCACAGGAGAACATGCATGGCCATAACACCAACGACAATTCCTATCAGCCACGCGATCACGCCATAGAAATCTAGAATGCCGCACCACATATTCACGACTGCCGACAAACTCTGCCCAACGCAGCACAACCGAGACCACGACCTCGAAGAAAGATGACTCTTCATCATAATCCTCAAGTCTCGCACCAACATTCAGGCATAAACAAAACCACGTCGCAGCGCCAACATAGTGCACACAAGCTCCTACGCGAGAAGCAAGCGGTACAGAAACACAAAACCTATGCCAGCTGCCGACTGTACTGGACCTTATGGACTCTGATCACTACAATATCTCAAATTTCCATGTACTTTCCACACCCCTTGCTCTGATACCATCTGTGACAACCCAGAACCCGGATACCGGGTAAACCCGATACCACTTGGATTCTGAGAGGCCTCCCAAGAGCTGTAAGGCTCTGAAGGGAAAGAAAGGTGTGTGTGGGTACGTTGAACTTCAAGATAAAGCAGTAAATGATTATATCACTATGATCAGGACTGTTAAATTAACAGAAATAAAATTACATTTTCAATTAACTAAATTAACAACAGAGTCCAGTCCTAAGAAAAGTACAGTTCATAGGAAAGAAAAATGTACTCTCAAGTCGGGGGTAGCCCGACACTCGCAAAGCTGGCACTAAGAACCACTACGTTGCACCTCTAAACCACGAGGAAGAACAGCTACACCTGAAAAGTCAGGGGTGAGCCTTGTCTCACTGGCTCAGTAGGGGTCCCGTAGATCCCCACCACGAAACAAATGTAGTAACAGTAGTGCTAAACAACAAAAGCAGTAGCAGGAGTAGCAACAGAAAGAGTAAAGAAGAAAACAGCCGTACTACATAGAAACACGGCAGCCGATAAAACCTCAGCTCTCGAAACTACTTTGAATGGCAATAGAACAACAAACCCCGATCTCATAAAGTCGGGAGTTGTCGAACCATCGATAAATCATGAAGCTCCTTATCAAGAAGGCCTATGGAAACAGACAAAGGCCCTACTAAGACCTACACGGCCCAAAGGTACGGTCATGACTCCGCTGTCATGCACCCTACACTGTCTACGGGTAAAACCACGGTAACCCTCTACCGGCACCCTAGACCTCAATGTCGAAAGGACACAAGAACCATGAGAACCACCCATCTAGAGTTCACGCTGCACGAGAACCACGTAAGCCACGAAGATCATGTGTCATGTGATAGAAGCACCTCCTCACTAGAAGAAAGGCTAGATGCGTCCACTGACGTCTTACACTACGCCTCGGGTGTCTCCCACTCACCTCGAACGCGGTAACTGAGACACCGAATAAGTAACCAAGAAACAACAGTAACGAGTGACTAGTCAAGGTCACGCCCGTCGGTGCTAGTCTAACGTCCCTGACCATGTATACACACACAAGCTCAATGTCTTGAGCCAGGCCTCTAGCTGGTTTTCCTCTCCCGTCGGACTCTAACAGCTAGACAAAGGGGCCCACGTCAACCAACCTAAAAACTATCTCTACCAAGAATTGCCCCACCACCACTCCCAAGTGGGCCGACACAACGTGTCGTCATGCTATGACTAGTGGAGGCTCACTAGACACAGAGACTCAAAACACCGAAGTACGGACAGGCTAACGCGTACCTATCACAAGTACCACGGAACACAAAGTAGCACACAGCTACCAGACTCCGGACAGCCAACTAGACCTATAAAAATAATGATCCTTGAGTCACAAGACTCGGGTCAAGATCGCAGCACAAAGCGGCAACATGCCAACAAATCAGCCTAGTCCCTGGGTCAAAGAACCACGGTAAAACACATGATGGAAGCGGCATAGAACAGTCGGATCCACATCATCAATAATGAGTCCTCGGCCCCTTAGCCGCTCATCGGACTCACAATTTCGCATAACACGAAACACAGAACATGAGGGATCATCCGAGCCCTCAAACCACGTTGGCACAAAAATCGAGGTAACACAATACCTCCAAGCGTCCAAAATACAGTCTTGATCCTCATGGGATAATCGAGACACTCACGATGTCACGTGTCAACCACTGGGTCACAACTGGGTTGACCGGAGACCAATCGATCCTTAAAACAACACAAGCACACTACTCGGTATTACGGCACTTCCGAACACCCTATAACACAGTCACAGCCTTCACAGGACGTCCAAGACATCCGCGGGACTAAGGGTTACCACGGGGTCGAAGCCAAACCAACCGGAAGCCAAACCAACGAAAAGGAACACTCTGGGCAGGTGGCGGTCTCAAGAGGGCCGCCACTTGTAGACCTGAACAGGCAGGAGGCGGTCTGGCCAAGGCCGCCTCTTGCAGAGGGCGGTCTTCCCAGGGCCGCCTCTTGAAGGTGGCAGTCTTAGCAAGACTGCCATCTCTAAACTGCCCCGAAAATGTTCCTAAACCCATCTTGGTTACAGTCCTAGCCTGACCGTTACTTCAAGGAGGTGGTCAGTCGCAAGATTGCTACTAGGAACCGACCCTAAATCGACATAAAAAGCCAAATGGTGGTCGCCAGAGGGCCGCCTCTTCATCCGGAAACAAGTGGCGGTCTCTGGTACGACCGCTACTTCGTTCCGGTCTGAAAACCGTAGAAACCTACAAAACTCGATCGTTCCACGCCCCAATCGTCCCAGAACGACGGGGAAACATCCATAGACTCAATACCAACTTTCCACAAGCTATAAGGGATCCAAAAAATCAAAAAATGGCTAAGAAACGGGCAATTTCCACAAATCAACCCAAAACGACTCACATGGGCATCCGGCCTCATATCAGCCCCAAACCGCGAGCAAATGGAACCAAACTGACGGGAATCAAATCTCGACATTCCAAGGGTTTGAGTTTTACCATTTAAACTAAAAACCATCACCTGGAACGGCAATTTCGGCTCACACCCCCAAAATATGTATTTTTACCCAAACATGGAAAACCCACTCATACTCGCGCCAATCGGCATGAAATCACGAGGGAATGCAGGAAACAGGTAGAGTATCCATCCCCCTACCTTCACCGAAGATCTCGCGCATCAAAGCGGCCAAATCCACGCCAAAACCATCACACAAACCCTGCCGGCACTTCGAATCCACGGAATGGGATGGCGCCAATGCCACGCCCCATTCCTCACGCTATCACGCTCCACGACACCTCCACGTGGTCTCCACGTCATCCCCAAGCCTCCTCCGTCGGCCACCAGAGCAGAGGGGGAAAGAGGAGAGAGAACGGAGGGGGAGAGAGTGAGCACGGTGAGAGGAGAGAGGGGGTGAGGTGAGGTGAGGTGAGGGTTAAAAAGAAAAGAAAATAAAAAATTACGAATATTTCTGAAATCTATTTTTTGACCCAAAATTTCATAAAATCAGATAAATATGAAAAAATAGCCTCCGCAATCCTCAAAAGAGCACAACGCACTTGCAGCGTCTCGGAGTCTCAAAACTCAATGGTTCACTCTCCACGGGGTTCCGCAAACTATACAACGGAAAAACCCGAGTGGATCGTAAAACACGATCCGAGACCCACGAAAGCGCTCCGAAAGCTCTCCGATTCCGATCCGAAGGATCCAGGGTATTACAAAACGAAGCTAATTAAAACTTATGTATTCTTGGACTTTTAGTATGACAAACTCACAGTGAGCAATAGCGGGTCCCATCGCGATCACCAGAGGGTTGTAGGCATTAGGAAGGTTCATGGGCACGAAGGGCCCCCCCTTTTCCGTCGGATTGCAGTAGGACAGATGGACCCTTCTGGGTCGAACGCCCCATTGGTTCCTGACTCTACAGTGCATAGAATTAGAATGTGATCGCCAGGGAAGTTTTACCTGATTCCTGCAGGAACGTGATCGCTTGGTGGTGCCTCAAGGAGGGAGCTTGTGGGGTCCCGACTTCTCCATTCTCGGCCGACCAAGGACGGAGAGCCCTGTGTAGTCCACTGTACCGATAGTCTTGAAAACAGAAGCAGAAACTCGAAAAGACATAGAAAACACCAATTAAAGCTGAATGATATAGTAAATGCTCTAAATAAAATACAGAATAGAAAAATATGGTGGTGACTTTATCTGGAAGGGTGTTGGGAAGGGGGGATGGCCAAGGCTTACGACTACCCGCCTACCCTTTTGTTTAGTTTGAAAACCTCTATAGCAAAGGATTCTACGAGAGTTTCTAATATGCAGTGATGCGACAAATGAAAGATAGATATGTGCAGCAATGAATAGGAACGAGGCAGAAGGATCAAACCAAGAGGTGGCCAGAAGACTGGCCGCCCAGTGCCGTGAATGGCCAAGTCGATGGTCGCCCACCCTCTGGGAAGTGCAGGGCAGGAAGCAACGCGGAGAACTAGTCGGAAGCCAGGAACTCCTTCGTGAGTGTTGGGGGCGTCCTCTCTCACACTAGGGAGCCTCTCCTTCACTCAGGGAGCTCTCCTTCTTTCCTCTCTGATTCTCTTCCTCTGAGACTCTCTATTCGAATCTCTTCGTTCGAAGAATGAATGTCCTATGTTCCCTCCTTCGAATGTCCCCTCTCTCGAATGTCCTCTCTCTCGAATGTTTTGTCCATGTTTAAACTTCTAGCACCTTCCACCTACATGCCTCTAGGACGTGTGCAACGAGGCGAGAGTTGAGCTCAAAGGGGGGAGTTTTCGAAGTGGGAGAGAAATCATGGGACGTGGGGAGTCGATTGGCAGTTGACAGGAGGCGGCCAGGTCTCTGGCCGTCTGCCAGGGAGAAGGTGACCAGAGGTCTAGCCGTCTGCCAAACTTGGCGCCCAGCCAACCTGGCAGCCATCCCCCAGGCCGCCCACCCCATGGTCCCCTAACCCCTACTCATTTCGATTTCAGGCCCAATAGGTCAAGTGGGCTGGACTTTAACCACGAAAAATCAATCAATCCAGGAAAATAATAGCATTACTTATATGACGATCTTACTAGAGGTCCACGGGATGTTCGAAATTAGGTGTTTATAGCCTCCTCCTTGGTCGGGGCTGGCACGTGTCGACCGAGTGAAGCTGATAGAGGGTAGTAAAATAGTCACTCGCTCGACCGGCCCTTTGAGGCCCTGTAGTTATCGGATCCTTATCGATATCGATATATGAAAAGATTCATGAGTTTAGATTTTTTTATGAACTTAATGGGCCTAGTTTAGTGGGCTTAGCCATTTTTATAAGCTTTTAGTTGCTAGATTGAGCATTTATCCAATTTTACAACTTGTGAGGGCTAATTGCAATAATTAGTTGGATATCAAAAAAAATAAAAATCAAGGCTTCATTTGTTTTGAACCCACGTAGGGAGGCTCCCTCCTCTCTCCCTCTTTCTTTCTCTCCTACGCACACCTCTCCCCCTCTCTTGCTTTCCCGGTAGTGTGCTTACCCCGGAGCCTTGCAGGATCGGCAGGAGGTGTCCTTGGCGAGCCCAAGGCGTAGGAGGAGTGGTGTCATCGTCGTGGAGGTGACCGTGGAGCGTAGAGGTGGGAAAACCCCGGGTGTAGGGCGTGATTCCTTTGTGAAGAACGGCGAGGAACGACGTATCAATCGGCAAAACATGTAGGTGAATGGACTCTTCCTCTTAGGATGCTTTACCTCCAATTGCATGTCCATTGCCTTATGTTTTCCAATGGTTTGAGTGAAAATCCATGAAAATTGTCTTTATGTTTTAATCCATCAAATGGCCATTGTATTATGTTTTCGGATGAGGAATGGTGATGGAATGGGCTTTGCAAGGTAGGGAATGTGTTTTATGTTATTTTTCCATCGATTTGAATCGATTAGGAGGGGTTCCATTTGAGTTCCCCACGTTGTGGGTTTTTTGGAAGGATAGAGGTCCTTCCAGGGACTGTTTTATTAGGCGTATAGGGCGGTGGACCTTGGCGGTCTCGATCTGACCATTTCTGTTTAACGGCGGCCCTTCGTCAAACTGTCTATAGATAGTAGCGGCCCAGCAACCGACCGCCAAGCTCCTTTCACCCTGTTGAGGCGGTGCGAGCCTAGCGGCCCAGACCGGACCATTTTTAACACTGGGCGGTCAGTCGCGCGATCGTCTCTTGATCAGAACGGCCCTGTCCAGACCATTTTTATTCTGTTCAATATATGAAGTGATCGTAGCTAAGCGGTCAGGGTGAGACCGCCATGGTCAGTGAAGCGGCCAGTCGTTCGACCGTTACCTGAGCTTTGCGGCACTGACTAGACCGCCTAGTCCCTGTTGTTTATAAATTCAATCCTATTTATTTAATTATGCATTTAAAATTGCATATTTACCATATTTAAATATTTTTATAAACTGTGGCACATTCTTATATCCCAGTAGAGTTATTTTCTCTTTCTTTATGATGAAACCACTAGTCGTAGCCCGACGACCTTTAGTGTCGGCCCACCTGGGAGAGGTGGCGGGGTAGTCCCGATGTATGATTTTTAAGCTGGTTTCTGTGGGCCCCCTTGCTTGTCAGTAGCGTCCTACTGGGGGAAAACTAGCTAGAGGCCTGGCTCAAGGCATTGAGCCTGTGTGTGCACACGTGGTCAGGGGCGTGGACTGACACTGACGAGTGTGACCCTGACTAGTTCTTGACTTTGGTTACTGTTACGTGTCTCACTTGTCGCGTTCCAGGCTAGTGGAGATACCTAGGACGCAGTATAAATCATCAGTGGACGTGTCTGGTCTTCTTTCTGGTGGTCCTTTCTTTCTCCTGTCACTTGGAAATGTTGAACTTTAATTCTATTGGTAGATTATGATTCTCGTGTTTAATTATTCGTTCGAATTAACATGGATTAAATGGCATTTATGTTTAGCTATATTTAATTGTTCTTATACCTGTACAGCTTTATTTAACTGTGGTCTTTCTTATGCCATTGTGTTATTAACTATTTTTATGAGTTAGCTGCGAGGTAGGGATCTGCGTGAACCCTACTGAGTCTATGATGTGAGACTCACCCTTCCTCTCTAGGTGAAACGGAGCAGCAGTCCGCGAGTTTTTCACGTGCTTTTGGCGGACAGTCTTAGGTGCCAGCAGGGGTCTCTCCCTCACTCTTTTGACCGGGGTATGCCCTGTGTAGTTGTCTTCTTTTGACTCTTGCACAGTGTTTGGACTTGTAATGGATGGATCTGGACTATTATATGAATATATAACTCTGATATTGTAAATTACTTTCGTTTATCGTAAAATGCGTGTGTAATTCCAGTCCATTATGCACCTCCTCAACCAATCCTCCCAACCCTTACGGGGCCTCATCAGCCTCTTGGGTGGCGTCTCCGAGTTCCCTATATCGGTTTACCGGTATCCGGATCCCCAGGTCGTTACAGTCGGTATCAGAGCTGTGATTGGGGTGTTGTATAAGGAATTGAAATTGCAATAGTCCAGAACAAGTCCATGTGTACCACAATTGCTGGCTTAGGATGTTTCTCCGTGATTACTTATGGTTCTTTCATTATGTGTCTTTTCTTAAGCTTAGATTTAATGGCGCCTAGACGGAGAGTTCAATTGCAAGCCAATGTGCCCCGAGATGTTCCAGGAGAAGAAAGTGGTTCTTCTATTCCTCCAGCGAATGTTCAAGGGCAAGGCCGTGCTGATCCTCATGCTGGTGAAGATTTAGCTCCTCAAGGTGGTCGTGGTCGAGTTTTAAAGGAATTCTCTTATTCCACCCACCAACATATGAAGGACAAGCTGATCCAGATGCAGCTAGGGTTTGGCTGGATGCTACTGAGCGTGTGTTCCGTTCTATGGAATGCACCGAAGATGAGAAGGTGATGTTAGCTACATTTCAGTTGCAGGGGGAAGCGCTCGCGTGGTGGACCACGGAGTGGGAGGTGACTTTAAGTCCCGTCCTCTTCGACTGATTACATGGAAGGAGTTTGTTACTTCATTTGAGCGTACATACAGTCCAGCTTATCTTAGAATGGACAAAATGTACCAGTTTATGGAGTTAGCCCAGGGAGATATGACAGTCTTGCAATATCGGAACAAATTTATGGAATTGGGTCGATATGCTCCTCATATTCTTGCTGATGAAGGGCTGAAGACTGAGAATTTTTGCGTGGTTTGAAGCCAGAGTTGAGGCAACCTCTTATTGCAACCAGGGTGGCAGAGTTAGATATGGCTTATCAAGCAGCAGCAGCATTAGAACTTGATATGGCAAGATCTCAAGGGCGAACCCAAGTTGAGCCAGTACAGCAGAGTGTACAGCGTCAACAGGCTAGTAGTCAGCCAAGTGTGACGGGGGTACCATCTTCTATTCCTTCTGCCAGTGGTACTTCCTCTATGAAATCTAAATTCAGGCAGATGTTCAGAAAATCCAAGAAGCAGTATGACCGGCAAGCTTCATCTGGTAGTGTGCAACAATCAACACCTTCTTCTTTTCAGCGACAGGGATCGGTGGGCAGTCAGTCGAGACCATGTCCGAGGTGTGGTGGTAGCCATTTGGGTAGACCGTGTTCGATGCATGTCGTGTGTTTTCGGTGTGATTAGGTGGGACACGTGGTCGTGATTGTCCATTGAGGCCGAAGCAGCCTGTTCCATTTCACAGCCACAGCAGTTCCGACCACCACCACACAGTCGCAGCAGTATTCCCAGGCATCAGTGTCGTCATCGCAGCAGTCTACTGCAGGTGGAAAGAAGCAAAAAGGGAGAGTCATGCATATGACTCGTTCGGAAGCAGTTGCATCTCATCTTGTGGAAGGTACTATTATGATTTATGGTCATGCAGCACGTGTTTTATTTGACTCAGGTGCTTCTCATTCATTTATTTCTGAAGATTTTGTTGCTTGTATTGAGGAGCCGACATCAGAGATGTCTTGTGAGTTAGTTGTTGAATTACCTTCTGGGGAGTTCCATGTTTACTCCTTTCTGTCTTGATGAGACTCCTATAGTGATTGGGAATCAGTAGTTGCTAGCTAGGTTATATGCGTTGAAGCTGGTAGACTATGATGTTATTCTGGGCATGGATTGGTTAGAGGATTATGGAGCCATGGTTGATTGTAAAGTAAAGAAAGTTTATTTTCAGCCATCTCGGAAAGCGGCATTTTATTTTCAAGGTATTCGATCTCGTTCTCCTCGCTTGCTTATTTCTGCTATTCGAGCCTGTAGATTACTTAATGCGGGTTGTCAGGGATTCTTTGCTTCTGTAGTTGTTGTTGAGGCACCACAGCAGGAGATAGGTGATATTCCTGTGGTTTGTGAATTTCCTGATGTGTTTCCTAATGAGTTGCCAGGCTTACCTCCACAGCGAGAGATTGAGATGGTGATTGAATTGATTCCAGGTACGGCACCTTTATCAAAGGCACCCTACCGTATGGCTCCTGCCGAATTGAAGGAATTGAGAGCACAGTTGCTAGAGTTGCTGGAAAAGGCTATATCCGTCCTAGCTTTTCTCCATGGGGTGCTCCTGTATTATTTGTGAAAAGAAAGATGGAAGCCTGAGGTTATGTATTGATTACAGGCAATTAAATCAGGTGACTGTCAAGAATAAATATCCTTTGCCCAGATCGATGATTTATTTGACCAACTTCAGTCGGCATGTGTCTTTTCTCGAATTGATCTTCGATCTGGTTATTACCAATTACGGATCAGGGAATCTGATGTCGAGAAGACTGCCTTTAGCACGAGGTATGGTCATTATGAATTTTTGGTTATGCCATTTGGGCTAACCAATGCTCCAGCAGCATTTATGGACCTAATGCACCGTGTGTTTCGTCCATATTTGGACCAATTTGTGGTGATCTTTGTGGATGACATTTTGGTCTATTCTGCTTCTGAGGAGGAACATGTTCAGCATCTTAGGGTGGTATTGCAGACTCTACGAGATCACGAGCTTTATGCAAAATTCAGCAAATGTGAGTTTTGGCTTCGGGAAGTTCATTTTCTAGGCCATGTGATTTCTGGTGATGGAGTTGCAGTTGATCCTGTTAAAATTGAAGCTGTTCTTCAATGGCAAAGCCCTAAGACTGTGACAGAGATTAGAAGCTTTTTGGGTCTTGCTGGTTATTATAGAAGATTCATTCAAGATTTTGCACGAATTGCCGCGCCAATGACTAAATTGACTCGCAAAGATGTGCCATTTGTGTGGTCGGATAAATGTGAACAGAGCTTCAATGAGTTGAAAAGGCTGCTCACTACTTCTCCAGTGCTTGTTTTACCTTCTGGCTCGGGTGGATTCGTTGTGTGTACGGATGCCTCTCGAGTAGGTTTGGGTGCAGTGCTTATGCAACATGGCAAGGTCATAGCCTATGCATCCTGGCAATTAAAACAACAAGAAGAAAATTATCCCACTCATGATTTGGAGTTGGCGGCGGTGATCTTTGCATTGAAAATCTGGAGACACTACTTGTATGGTGAGAAATTTGAGATCTTACAGATCATCAAAGTTTGAAGTATGTGTTTTCTCAAAAAGATTTGAATCTTCGTCAGCGCAGGTGGATGGAGTATATGAAAGATTATGATTTTACTCTGTCTTATCAACCTGGCAAGATGAATGTGGTAGCTGATGCACTGAGCAGAAAAGTGCAAATTAGTCATTTGCTAATACAAGAATGGAAGTTGTGGGAACAGTTTCCTTGTGAGACATTCAGATTGAAAATTCCCCGTGATCCGATGGTAGCTATTTTTGCTAGTCTGGTGATGACTCCAGCTATTTACCAGCAGATCAGGGAGGCACAGCATGCAGACCCTGAGTTGTCTCGCATTGTGTTGATGCCAGATGTGGAGTTCTGTGATGATTCAGTGGTTAGATTCAGAGGTAGACTCTATGTTCCAGCTGATGATTTGTTGAGGAATGCTATTTTGCGTGAGGCGCATGGATCCCGTATGTTATTCACCCGGCACCACGAAAATGTATCATAATGTGAAAAGGCAGTTTTGGTGGCCAGGTATGAAAAGGGATGTAGCTGATTTTGTGTCTAAATGTTTGACATGTCAACAGGTCAAAGCTGAGCATCAAAGGCCTGGAGGAATGCTTCAACCTTTGGAGATTCCGATGTGGAAATGAGACCATGTCACTACTGATTTTATTGTGGGTTTACCTCAGACTTCACAAGGCTATGATGGTATTTGGCTGTTAGTTGATCGTCTGACCAAGACAGCAAGAATCTTGCCGATCAAGGTGACGTGGAATGTTCAGAAATTGGCCGAGCTTTATGTTGCGAAGATTGTGCCATTGCATGGAATTCCAATATCCATTGTGTCAGATCGTGACCCGCGTTTTACTTCTGGCTTCTGGCGGAGTTTTCAAAAGGCGTTGGGCACAGAATTGGCATTTAGTTCAGCGTATCATCCTCAGTCTGATGGTCAGTCTGAGAGGACTATTCAGACATTAGAAGATATGCTGCGATCATGTTGTCTGGATTGGCAGGGTTCATGGAGTCAACACTTGCCATTGGTGGAATTCTCTTATAATAATAGCTATCATTCCAGTATCGATATGGCTCCGTATGAGCTTTGTATGGCGTCCTTGTCGTACACCGTTAAATTGGTTTGAAGATGGTGATCGACTGTTGACAGGACCGAGATGGTACAGTAATGTGTTGATGTGGTACGTCTGATCAGGCAGAAAATGTTGACAGCTCAAAGTCGACAGAAAAGCTATGCAGATCGGCGTAGAAGACCATTGCAGTTTGAGCCTGGAGATTCTGTTTTTGTGAAAATATCTCCGATGAAAGGCGTGATGAGATTTGGGAAGCATGGAAAGCTTAGTCCCCGATACATTGGTCCGTTTCCTATCTTGGAGCGTGTAGGCCAAGTGGCTTATCGACTTCAGTTGCCATAGGCGATACAAGCAATCCACGATGTGTTTCATGTATCCCAGTTAAGGAAGTATGTTTCTGATGCATCTCATGTATTAGATGATTCAATGTGGCCTAAGGTGACATCGGATCTATCCACACCAGAGTATCCGATTCGGATTGAGGATCGTCGTGAGCAACGACTGAGGAATAAGGTAATCCCTCTGGTAAAGGTAGTATGTCAGCGTCACTCTGGTAATGAGGCTACTTGGGAACGTGAGGACGATATGCGTCAGTAGTTTCCCATTTTATTCGAATAAGATATATTTTCTTTCAGTTCTCTCCTTGTGTTTCCTTTTTAAATTTTGAGGTCAAAATTTTTTATTAGGAGGGAGGGACTGTGAGACCTTGTAGTTATCGGATCCTTATCGGTATCGATATATGAAAAGATTCATGAGTTTAGATTTTTTTTTATGGACTTAATGGGCCTAGTTTAGTGGGCTTAGCCATTTTTATAAGCTTTTAGTTGCTAGATTGGGCATTTATCCAATTTTACTCCTTGTGAGGGCTAATTGCAATAATTAGTTGGATATCAAAAATAAAAATAAAAATCAAGGCTTCTTTTGTTTTGATCGCACGAAGGGAGGCTCCATCCTCTCTTCTCTCCACGTCTCTCTCCCCCTCTCTTGCTCTTGGTTGTGTGATCACCCTGGGCTTTGCTGAATTTGCAGGAGGTGTCCTTGGCGAGCCCAAGGCGTAGGAGGAGCTGGTGTCATCATCGTGCAGGCGACCGTGGAGCGTAGAGGTGGGAAAACCTCGGGTGTAGGGCGTGTTCCTTATGAAGAACGGCGAGGAACGGTGTATCAATTGGTAAAACAAGTAGGGGGATGGATTTCCCTTCCTCTTAGGATGTTTACCTCCAATTGCATGCCATTGCCTTATGTTTTCCATGGTTTGAGTGTAAATCCATGAACATAGTCATTTATGTTTTAATCCATGAAATCACTCCATGGACATTGTTTTTATGTTTTGGATGTAAAACTGCTATGGAATGGATGTATGAAGGCAGGGAATAGGTTTAAAATTGTATTCCATCGATTTGAATCGATTGGGAGGGGTTCCATTTGAGTTCCCCACGTTATGGGTTTTCTGGAAGGATAGAGGTCCTTCCAGGGACTGTTTTATTAGGCATATAGGGCGGTGGACCTTGGCGGTCTCGATCTGACCATTTCTGTTTAACGGCGGCCCTTCGTCAAACCGTCTATAGACAGTAGCGGCCCAGCAACCGACCGCCAAGCTCCTTTCACCCTGTTGAGGCGGTGCGAGCCTAGCGGCCCAGACCGGACCATTTTTAACACTGGGCGGTCAGTCGCACGATCGTCTCTTGATCAGAATGGCCCTGTCCAGACCTTTTTTATTCTGTTCAATATATGAAGTGATCGTAGCTAAGCGGTCAGGGTGAGACCGCCATGGTCAGTGAAGCGGCCAGTCGTTCGACCGTTACCTGAGCTTTGCGGCACTGACTAGACCGCCTAGTCCCTGTTGTTTATAAATTCAATCCTATTTATTTAATTATGCATTTAATATTGCATATATGCCATGTTTAAATATTTTTATAAACTGTGGCACATTCTTATATCCCAGTAGAGTTATTTTCTCTTTCCTTGTGATGAAACCACTAGTCGTAGCCCGACGACCTTTAGTGTCGGCCCACTTGGGAGAAGTGGCGGGGTAGTCCCGATGTACGATTTTTAAGCTGGTTTCTGTGGGCCCCCTTGTTCGTCAGTAGTGTCCTACTGGGGGGGAAACTAGCTAGAGACCTGGCTCAAGGCATTGAGCCTGTGTGTGCACACGTGGTCAGGGGCGTGGACTGACACTGACGAGTGTGACCCTCTCTAGTTCTTGACTTTGGTTACTGTTACGTGTCTCACTTGTCACATTCCAGGCTAATAGAGATACCTAAGGCGCAATATATGTTGTCAGTGGACGCGTCTGGTCTTCTTTCTAGTGGTCCTTTCTTTCTCCTGTCACTTGGAAATGTTAAACTTTAATTCTATTGATATATTATGATTCTCGTGTTTACTTATTCGTTCGAATTAACATGAGATTAAATAGCGTTTATGTTTAGCTATATTTAATTTTTCTTCTACTTGTACAGCTTTATTTAACTGTGATTTTTCTTATGCCATTGTGTTATTAACTGTTTTTATGAGTTAGCTGCGAGGTAGGGATCTGCGTGAACCCTACTGAGTCTATGATGTGAGACTCACCCTTCCTCTCTAGGTGAGACGGAGTAGCAGTCCGTGGGTTTTCCACGTGCTTTTGGCGGACAGTCTTAGGTGCCAACAGGGGTCTCTCCCTCGCTCTTTTGACCGGGGTATGCCCCGTGTAGTTGTCTTCTTTTCACTCTTGCATAGTGTTTGGACTTGTAATGGATGGATCTGGACTGTTATATGAATATATCACTCTGATATTGTAAATTGCTTCCATTTATCGTAAAATACGTGTGTAATTCCAGTTCATTATGCACCTCCTCAACCAATCCTCCCAACCCTTACGGAGCCTCATCAGCCTCTTGGGTGGCGTCTCTGAGTTCTTGATATCAGTTTACTGGTATCCGGATCCCCGGGTCATTACAGGCCCCGCCGACCTTGGTTAAGAAGACAAAGCGTTCTTACCAACGCTTGATGTTAGAGACTGTGGGGGAGAAGAAGATGAAGGACCTCTTTTCCGGTCACATGGAACTAATAAGAGGAGATCTCAGCACTGAAAAATTGGTGAAAGAGCCAGACGGTGGGGATGACACCTACCCGATGGCAAACATAAGCAAAGGCACAGAGAATGCGCCAGGAATTGGGTGACAGATTCCCTAGCACTGGACTGTTAAAATGGAGAACCGACTCAAAGAGGGGTGGAATTGGGACGTGGAAACTAGCGCTAAAAGCCTCTACGGAGATACTCAGACCCTTAGGGATAAGTATTCATCCTTAGTGGGGAATACAATATCCATGTCTACCGGGATCTGAAAGGCCTCCCTAAGGCCATTGACTACCCAGTAGGTGACTTCAAAGTAAGGGCGACTGGGGCCAAGATAGGCACCCGAAGTGCTAGCGACGCCCCCACGGCTGCTCTTCCCCTTGCAAAAAGACTCGGTACCACTGAGGATGAGCTTCTTGCGGGGTGCCATGAGTTTAGGGGAGAGTAGGAAAGATGAGAAAGAAAAAGAAACCTCACAAAGGCATTGAGCAAGTGGCGGAAGTGCAACGAGCACTCGAGTCGGAGAAGAAGGTTGTAGGGGTGCCTCTTCCGGCACCCTTCGCTCCCTTTTAATACCTCCTGGAGGCAACGTGATCTCTTCGGCCAGTCAGACGAATGGTCGAAGAGACACAACTGCATCCTCCAGTATACTCGATAGGAAACCCAACGCCGCTTTGACACCTACTATGCCCATTTCTCCAGATGCAAAATGACTACGTTATGATGACAATGACGTCACCTGACATGTAGGGGACTGCCTTGAACACCATGAAAGGTGGTAGGTAGCAGGGCTTATCGTGCCAGAGGAATATGAAGGTTCGTGAAGACTTCGCCACAGTTCCTTCCCCCTCTTCAGGCCTCATACGGTTCCTTCCGAACGCCAAGCACACTCATTGCTCGAGAGTGGGGGGCTAGTGAGGAAGGAAAAATTCACCAGGCCTAAAACCACCCGATAGCGCTAGGCCCATGATGGTATACCCCACCCAGTCATCGCCCTGTTGTAACGGTGCGATCGATACAGAGGGGGGGTGAATGTATCCCCTTCAAGAATATTGCCCAAATTAAAAACAATTCGCCTGCTACTAGATACAGTTGCAGAATAAAGGCTATCGAGTTCAAACAGACATTTGATCGACCAGATGAGCTGCTGACTATACTAGTGGAACCTGATGAAGTCTAATGCCAAATGACAGTACAATGCAAACTAGACTCACTTACCAAGATGAAAAGCTCAAGGCCACTGTAACTCGAAACAAGACTATTCAAACAACCTGTGAAACAGATAGAAGCTATGGAAGAGCACACCACAAGCAAACCACAGAACAAAGGATTTTTAGGTGGTTCGGTCCTCCAGACCTACATCCACCCCACACTCAAACCGAGTGTGGCTTCACTAATAGCTGGGCAACACAGCTTGCCAACAGACGCTGATACACAGCTTACCCAGGGGAACAACCTCCCCTCTTCCTCCTACACGGAGGGAACCTCCAGCAACCCAAGGTCACTAGAAACCAGAGACTCACGTCTCTCTTCCTCTATACCAAGAGGGAACCCCACTAGTAGCAGCCCCGCTACCAGTGAACCAGCCAGTAGCACTCTGCTACCAACAATCCACCAGAGGCCTAGTCTCTCTTCCTCCTAGCCCGGAGGGAACCCACAAGCAGCCCCCCTGCTGCTTGCAAACTGGAGATCAGATCTCCCTTCTCCTGACCCACCAGGAGGTACCCGACCTCAGTCCAGAGGATCGGAAGAATAATAGCAATAGGAGTAAAAAGAAATCAGAAACATGAAAAGCACAGCAACGAAAGCTGGAAATGAACCACAATAGTCGTTCTGGATTTGATCCATGAACAGACGGAACAGATCTTCAATAGACTTCTCTCCTCTTCTTCTTTTCTTCCACTTCTTTCTTCTTCTCAGCTCACGCACTTTTCTGTTCTGCTCCTTCTCTCTTTTTTTCTCTTCTGCTCTCCTTTTCTCTCACGCTGTTCTCTCCTTCTTCTCTTCAACTCTTTTTCTTCTTCTCCTCTCTGCTTCTCTTTCTTCTCTCTTTCTTCTCACTTCTCACGAGCACTATCTCTCTCTTTTCTTTCTTCTGCTCTCACTCACTTTCTTCTTCTTCTCTTTTTCTTCTTCTTTTCTTTTTCTGGATCGAAGGGCTTTCTGCTCTTCAGGCTTCTTCTTCGATCAGTCTTCATCTGTTGGATGAAGTCTTGTATATATAGCAGCAGCAGGCACACTGGGCTCGTGTGGCTTCCACATTTCCTGCCCTAGAAATTTGGACCACGTGGCAGCATCCTGGTCACGAGCCAGGCACCTCGGATCACGTGCCCTATGAAACTCAAGTCTGCTACGTTGACTCCATCAGCCTGCTGCGTTGACGCATCGGTGATCCAGTGATCAAGTCTTCAGCAGATGGGCGTGCTGCGTCGACGCTCTCAGCATGCTGCATTGACGCATTGGTGTTCCAGCATCTGAACTTAGATGGCTTCAGCCCTCTCACGTTTCGTGTGGAGTGCGTTGACGCATTGTGCAACTGCGTCCACCCTCTGGTCACCTTGTCGATCCATCAACCTGCTGCGTCGACGCCACTTGATGAACGCGTTGACGCACCAGAGTAATCCAGTAAGCCATTGGCTCTCCCTTTGTAACTGCTGCGTCGACGCTGCTCTATTGTGGCGTTGACGCAGTGGAAGATATCATGAAGGCTTCGTCAACTGATGCGTGGACGCTTTAAGCTCCCAGCGTCGACCCTGTTCCAGACTTGCCCAATGTGTTGACTTCAACAAGGAGGCAACGGCTTTATAGACTTAAAATCTTAAAGGCAGTGTATAGACATTGAAGAACAACAACCAATGTATGGACTTTACAATGCAGACAACAATGTATAGACTTCATGTAAAAGCCCAATGTATAGACATTGAATTCGAAGACCAATGTGCAGACTTTAGATTTGAAGACCAGTGTGCAGACTTCAAGTTTAACTGTGGATGTACAGACTTCAGGTGTGAAGACCATTGTGCAGACTTTGGAGAACAGTTCAATGTATTGACTTAGCGTTGTATAGACTTGGCTTTGAACCCTTGAGCTGAAGATAATGATGTAATGTATAGACATGAAGAAACTGTGCACATTGTATAGACTTGAAGAAGCAAGGCAACGTTGTATAGACATGAAGATGAATGATCAGACAATGTATAGACTTCACAGTTCAACAGCCATTGTATGGACTTTGAAACAGCAAATGAATAAGTATGTACACTGAGTAGAAGAGGCAGGCTGTATAGACTTGGAGTTTAACATGCATGAAAACCAGTGTACAGACTTGCTGTCCTCACAGCTGACGACTCCAGTGTATAGACTTGACGGCCTGAACGCGATGTGCATACTTGCTGAGTTGACGCTGCAGCCCAATGAGTTGACGCTGCAACGTATACACTTTTCGTTCAACTGATGATATGTAGACTTGAAGTTAGACAAACCAGACAATCAGTGTTCTGATGGGTCGACGCATCAGCAAGAGTGGGTCGACCCACTACTGTTCATACTAACTAAGCAGAGTGTAGCAATGAATGCTTTATGCATCAGTTAACATGACTGAACATCAAAAAAATGTTAAACTAAACTGAGCAGCAAGATGACTGAACATTTGATAGACTGAGTTATCATCAGAAAATAACTGAATAACAGCATGATGACTCACACATCAGGATGACTCACAGTGATTAACTCACATCAAAAACCAATCATCAAAACCATCATCAAAACCACAGGGGCACAACAATCTCCCCCTTTTTGATGATGGCAACACTTTCAACACATTGAGTCATTCTGATGATGTGAGGCATTCTGATGACTCAAATTATTCTCCCCCTTTGACTTCATCAAAAAGAAAATAATTTGAGAAATTAAAGCATGTATAAGAAATCAGTCAATTCCTCCCCCTTGCAAGAACAAAATGCTCCCCCTTTAAGAGTTGCAGCAAAAACATGAGTCAGAGATGATCAAAAGGAGCTTGCATGCAAAGATTGAATGAAATTTTCCCTTTGGCAAACAATCAACATAAACAGATACCAGAATGCAAGATCTCCCCCTAGAAATATGAATGCAAGAGCACAATTCTCCTCCTTCTATGCAGCATGATGCATATGACACGGAGGCTCCCCCTCTATAAATGGAACCTTATGAAATGAATGAGAAGGAGACCACAGGGACATGCAAGAATTCTCCCCCTTAGATCAACAGTCAGGTTTGAAATAATGGAGTCCAATGTGAGAAAGTAAGTACTCAGAATGAATGTGAAAGATTTTCAATGGGATATCAATTTCATAAATCTGATTAAACAAGTATTTCAGACTCTTCTATTATAGAGATTTATGAATGATCTTCATTGACAAGTCAGATCAGAATATGATGTATGCAAGGCTTGTTTATAAGTTTCCTGTACTCATATCTGAAATTAGTTTTAATAAAAGTGAACCTTGCTTTCATATTGACAGTCTTGTTTGATCTTCTTCTTTCTTACTCACTCAATTTCAAAGATTCCTTTAAGAGATGCAATCAATAGTAATGAAGTTAAACACATAAGAAAACATTTGTTTCTGTCAAGGGTTCCAATAGAATATTTCTTTTGCACATATTTTTCAAATGGTGTACTAGATTAGCAGCAATTTTCATAACATTCTTCATGAGCACTTGAGTTTAGTACACCCTTGTAACTAGAGGATACACGTTGTTTAGACGCCAGTATCCCTAAGCACTTGGATGGACTAACTGTCATGCTTCATAGGAACAGAGATGGCATTTACACTTCATGACACACTACAGATCATTTCTTTGATGAGTGAGATGTATTTCTCAGTGTGCATGCTATTGCTCTGCCAGATTATCAATCATTTTTAAGCAGAGTTAACTATGGCACCTCATGACTCAGTCCTTTGGACATGGTTTCTCAGTGACCAAGGTCATTGCTCTGACAGGATTTACCCTTAGACGTAATCCATATTCTCGGATGTTTAAAAATCAATACTAATTTCATACATATCAATCAAGGAATATCATGATTTCAGAATTTTTAGAATTCAGAAGAGTTTAAAAGACTCAACATGAAAATGTTGGTTAAAGTTTATTAAGTCCAACTCAGATATTTTCAAGATATGTTCATAAGCAAACACAAGACATACATGAATCATCAACCGGCTGAAAGAGTCAGACATTCATAATCCTATATAATAGAAGATTCCTTTTTAATTTATTTTCATATTTATGATCAGGATATGTACTGAGAATACTTTCTGAGTGTTCAGGGAAGGCCGAAACATTTTAAAGAACAGCCAATCCAACATATACCAATGGATAGGTTGAGTGAAAGTGGCTGAAAACAGTTGAAGCAGGAATTTCAAATGTGTTGCATTACACATTCATCACAGGGATTTGAGCAAGATAGCAGTTCAATCTGAAGATGGGAAGTTCAGTTGATAGAATATGAATGATGCTCCCTCTAAATGTATGCATGAGCTAGCATTCCTACATGTATGCAATTCTGACCTATGGTACCAGGCGGAGGACTTGGTCTAAAGACCACCTCACACACAGCAAGCACTTCCAGACAGAATTCATCAGCCCTTTAGTATCTCACAATTTATATACCAAGAATCATGCATGAAAATCCAATGCATATGCAGTCCTACATGCATCTTAAGCTGACCGAATGCTATTTATATGCAATTGTGAATGCATGTGCATGTCAAATGTGCAGATGAACAATTTTTTAGCATGAGACATCATCCAAGCAACATATTTATTCAATTCAACTTTTCAGATTTTTCAGAATGCAATTTGTTTTCAGTGATTGTGCATTTTAACAAATATCAAACAATTGCAATTGTCATATGTATGCATCAAATGCAGACAACCTTTAAATCTCATGTATGCACCAGTGAATGATCAGACAAAGAGAAATTGTAAATGGCATATGCAGTTATGGACATGTATGCATGAGATCTTAATTGACATATTAAGCATGATGTTCAGCTAGAGCAAAAATTCAGGTGAACAAGCATTTAATCAGCAGAGTTGGGGTTTACCAAACTTTGGATGCCTTGGTTTATTTGACCCCCTTTTATTCCTCATCCTCAAGGCATACCTGCAAAGCACATGTCTCATTTTGTATTTCTAGGTACCCAAGACTTCTTGAGTCCTACTTTGTTAGTAACACCTCTGATAGGTGCTTTCCATAATCTTTGAGCATGTAAGTCATCAGACTTCATTAAATTACACTCCCTCATGGAGTGCCCAAACTGCCCACAATAATGACAGAAAACAGCAGATCTTGAATTCTTTTTATGCACAACATTGTTAGCATAGAATCTGTGTGCATTATCATGAAAGTCTCTGTTATTTGCATGCATATACTGTTTTCCATCTCGTGCCAGCCAGCATTCAGAAGCTCGGTGGCCAGGTTTTCCACATTTAAAGCATGTAGAAATCTTTCTCTTAAAGGCAGATTTATTTCTAACAAAAATATTTCTATTTGCAGGAATTTTATATTTTGAGAAAATATTTTTCCCTGAGCATGCTAGCAGTTCTTGACTGTATGGCCATGTTTTCCACAATGAGAGCAATTAGAGAAGGTATTTCTATGAGGGCCTAACCAGCATTGTGCAGCAACATGTCCTATTTTTCCACAGTTATAACAATGAATTTTCTTTTCCCTAAGGACATGATTTCTACCCTGATTGTTTTGAGCAGCTGCTAGGTCATCTTTTTCCATCAAATTACACTCATGCATCAAATGTCCATATTTGTGACAGTAGTGACAGATCATTTTCTTTCTAGATGCATGCGAGTGTGTGGGTGAACCATGCAGAGTGGGAAGAGGAACTTGTTGATTCTTTTCTTTCTGTTTTTCTGTTGTTTTCTTTTGAGCAGTTGACTGATAACCAGGAAGGTTCTGAGGGCTTTGAGAAGTTGAACTGGACACAAAGGAAGTTTGAACTTTATTTTGAAAACTCTTCTTATTTGAGGTATTATAACCCAACCATTCCTTCTGAAAATTTACCTTAGTTCCTAGAATTTTGTCCAGATTATCTTTTCCGTCCACAAATTTTGACAAGGAATTATTCAAATCTTCAATTTCATTTTCCAAAGAAACGATGTGTATTTCATAACTGGCAATCTCTTGTTCATTGCAATTTACACATTCGCTTAGTACCTTGTTTGCAATTTTACATTCCTCAATTTCTTGTTCCAGATTTCTCAATTTTTCAGACTCTTCAATGTAAACAGTTTTTCCTTTTTCTAAGAGAATAAGTTTCTCTGACATAGCAGTGTTCAACTGCTTCAATCCTTCAACCTCTTGAATTAGTTTGTCATTTTTTTATTTCAGATTTTCAATTTCTTCAACAGAATCTTTATCAATTTTTATTGAGCTCATTTTATCATTCAGTTCTTCCTCTATCTGTTCAAGCTCCAGAATCTTGTTTAACAGATCTTTGTTTTCTTCCATTAGGGAAACAATAAACTCCTTCTGACATTCTGAATTTGAGTGAAGATCTTCATTTATTTCCTTGAGAAACGGACACTCATTGCATGCAGATTTAACAGAACATATTGTTTGAACCTGGAGTTTTTCACATTGTTTCCTAAGACATTCATTTTCAGATTTCAGCCTACTTAGTTCAGAGCAAACACATTTAAGTTCATTCATCAATTTTTCATTCTGATTTTTGTGCATATGGATATCTGACAAATAGGCATCATGAGATTGCTTTGTATTTGAACAATTTTCACATGGTGAACTTGAACTACCCTGATCACTTTTCTTTTTCAAGTTCTTGTATCGTTTTCTTAATTTTTCATGAGACTCAAACAGCTCAGCATATGCATTCTCCCAATCATCTAAAGAAAAATTCTCGAAGATGTTTACCTCCTCCTCATCATCTTCTTCTTCATTTTGGCTGCTGCCTTGATTGCTGCCACTTGGATTACTTTTGTTAGCCATCATGCAGCTGTCCTCGTTTACCCTGTGAAATTACTTCAGCCTATCCAGGATGTCCTTTGCTGAGCTGCAATTATGAAGACAAGACCATAAGGCTCTGTCAGTAGCTGCTTTCATCAGGTTAAAGGCTTTCTGATTTTCTCCATCCTTTGATCTGTGTCTGTCGGTCCATTTGGACACTTTCGTTGGTAAGGCGTGAGGACTTTGTGAAATTAATTTTCACAGATCAGGTTTAGCAGAATTAACATAAGCATGTAAAGCAGTGTACCACTGACTGAAATCAGAACCACTAAAGACGGGTGGAAGAGCCATTGAAAACAAGTAGCGAGTAAATTCAAAACAACAGGAATATTTATGCACTAAAAACAAATTAGCACCTAAGACTGCAAGATCGAATCTGCAGGTCGCTGGACCTTGTATGCAGACACCGCTCTGATACCAATTGTTGTAACGGTGCGATCGATACAGAGGGGGGGTGAATGTATCCCCTTCAAGAATATTGCCCAAATTAAAAACAATTCGCCTGCTACTAGATACAGTTGCAGAATAAAGGCTATCGAGTTCAAATAGACATTTGATCGACCAGATGAGCTGCTGACTATACTAGTGGAACCTGATGAAGTCTAATGCCAAATGACAGTACAATGCAAACTAGACTCACTTACCAAGATGAAAAGCTCAAGGCCACTGTAACTCGAAACAAGACTATTCAAACAACATGTGAAACAGATAGAAGTTATGGAAGAGCACACCACAAGCAAACCACAGAACAAAGGATTTTTAGGTGGTTCGGTCCTCCAGACCTACATCCACCCCACACTCAAACCGAGTGTGACTTCACTAACAGCTGGGCAACACAGCTTGCCAACAGACGCTGATACACAGCTTACCCAGGGGAACAACCTCCCCTCTTCCTCCTACACGGAGGGAACCTCCAGCAACCCACGGTCACTAGAAACCAGAGACTCATGTCTCTCTTCCTCTATACCAAGAGGGAACCCCACTAGTAGCAGCCCCGCTACCAGTGAACCAGCCAGTAGCACTCTGCTACCAGCAATCCACCAGAGGCCTAGCCTCTCTTCCTCCTAGCCCGGAGGGAACCCACAAGCAGCCCCCCTGCTGCTTGCAAACTGGAGATCAGATCTCCCTTCTCCTGACCCACCAGGAGGTACCCGACCTCAGTCCAGAGGATCGGAAGAACAATAGCAATAGGAGTAAAAAGAAATAAGAAACATGAAAAGCATAGCAACGAAAGTTGGAAATGAACCACAATAGTCGTTCTGGATTTGATCCACGAACAGACTGAACAGATCTTCAATAGACTTCTCTCCTCTTCTTCTTTTCTTCCTCTTCTTTCTTCTTCTCAGCTCACGCACTTTTCTGTTCTGCTCCTTCTCTCTTTCTTTCTCTTCTGCTCTCCTTTTCTCTCACGCTGTTCTCTCCTTCTTCTCTTCAACTCTTTTTCTTCTTGCCGACTCACTCTTCTTCTATTTCTTCTTCTTCTCTTTTTGTGGATCGAAGGCTTCTGCTCTCCAGGCTTTTTCTTCGATCAGTCTTCATCTGTTGGATGAAGTATTGTATATATAGCAGCAGCAGGCACACTGGGCGCGTGTGGCTTCCACATTTTCCTGCCCCTAGAAATTTAGACCACGTGCAGCATCCTGGTATCTGTCCATCCTTGGATCACGAGTCAGGCACCTCAGATCACGTGCCCTTCATTAGTACAGCTCAGCAACTGGAGTTGAGGTGCGTCAACACACTTGCTCCAAAGGGTTGACGCAGCCTTCCAAAGACATTCGACCAGCAAAACTCAAGTCTGCTGCGTTGACTCCATCAGCCTGCTGCGTTGACGCATCGATGATCCAGTGATCAAGTCTTCAGCAGATGGGCGTGCTGCGTCGACGCTCTCAGCATGCTGCGTTGACGCATTGGTGTTCCAGCATCTGAACGTAGATGGCTTCAGCCCTCTCACGTTTCGTGTGGAGTGCGTTGACGCATTGTGCAACTGCGTCCACCCTCTGGTCACCTTGTCGATCCATCAACCTGCTGCGTCGACGCCACTTGATGAACGCGTTGACGCACCAGAGTAATCCAGTAAGCCATTGGCTCTCCCTTTGTAACTGCTGCGTCGACGCTGCTCTATTGTGGCGTTGACGCAGTGGAAGATATCGTGAAGGCTTCGTCAACTGATGCGTGGACACTTTAAGCTCCCAGCGTCGACCCTGTTCCAGACTTGCCCAATGTGTTGACTTCAACAAGGAGGCAACGGCTGTATAGACTTTAAATCTTAAAGGCAGTGTATAGACATTGAAGAACAACAACCAATGTATGGACTTTACAATGCAGACAACAATGTATAGACTTCATGTAAAAGCCCAATGTATAGACATTGAATTCGAAGACCAATGTGCAGACTTTAGATTTGAAGACCAGTGTGCAGACTTCAAGTTTAACTGTGGATGTACAGACTTCAGGTGTGAAGACCATTGTGCATACTTTGGAGAACAGTTCAATGTATTGACTTAGCGTTGTATAGACTTGGCTTTGAACCCTTGAGCTGAAGATAATGATGTAATGTATAGACATGAAGAAACTGTGCACATTGTATAGACTTGAAGAAGCAAGGCAACGTTGTATAGACATGAAGATGAATGATCAGACAATGTATAGACTTCACAGTTCAACAGCCATTGTATGGACTTTGAAACAGCAAATGAATAAGTATGTACACTGAGTAGAAGAGGCAGGCTGTATAGACTTGGAGTTTAACATGCATGAAAACCAGTGTACAGACTTGCTGTCCTCACAGCTGACGACTCCAGTGTATAGACTTGACGGCCTGAAGGCGATGTGCATACTTGCTGAGTTGACGCTGCAGCCCAATGAGTTGACGCTGCAACGTATACACTTTTCGTTCAACTGATGATATGTAGACTTGAAGTTAGACAAACCAGACAATCAGTGTTCTGATGGGTCGACGCATCAGCAAGAGTGGGTCGACCCACTACTGTTCATACTAACTAAGCAGAGTGTAGCAATGAATGCTTTATGCATCAGTTAACATGACTGAACATCAAAAAAATGTTAAACTAAACTGAGCAGCAAGATGACTGAACATTTGATAGAATGAGTTATCATCAGAAAATAACTGAATAACAGCATGATGACTCACACATCAGGATGACTCACAGTGATTAACTCACATCAAAAACCAATCATCAAAACCATCATCAAAACTACAGGGGCACAACAATCCCCACAAGCGTGGCCCAACCAAGTCCCATGAAGGCTTCTCCGGCCCAGGAAAGATTCTCCAAATCCTCGAGCAAAATCTTCGCAAACGTGCATCCTGTACGCCGCGAAGCTCGCCAATGGACGAACATTGGAGCTCACATCATGGAACTTGCCGCGGTGAAGGCCGAGTCACGCCCACGTTGCCGAGATGCCCACCACTAGCGAGCGAGAGGGCGACGGGAGATCCCCACGACCAAGTAGGACACACTTCACGGATGACGCTATTGCTAAGTCAGAGATACATCACTGCCTCCTGTATAAATAGATCCCCAGTGGGACCTAGAGAGGGACATACAAATACGTAGACTCCCTAGTGTAGACGCCTAATTTTGGACATCCCGCGGATCCCCAGTTGGACCGCCATATCAGTGACGTGATCATTTTACCTGGTTTTATCATCGTTTCACACTTTTAAGTCTAGCCCAACACATAGGCTATTGGGCCAACCTTGTACACAAGGGGGCTAGGGCCCATGGGATGGTCTGCCAGACCGATGGCCGCCCAGGTTGGCTGGGCGGCCAAGTCTTTGGCCACCCAGGACTGGTGGAAGGCCAAGTCTTTGGCTGCCTTCATTATGTAGAAGGCCATTGGTCTGGCCGCCCTCCTACAACTGCTGGTCAAAGAACATGGCCCGTTCTTCCGCCACATCTCGCACTAGCTCCATCCTCGTCGCCCACGTCCAGATGCACGTCTTCGGAGGCTTCTAGATAGAGGCTCGAATGATAAAACTAGGAGGTTGGAGTTCGACGGAGGAGGAGGGGGGAGGCCTTTTGGGAAAGGTGGAAGAGTTTTGGCATCGACGGGGGAAGAAACGAATTCCGGGAGGAGAAGGCCTTGAAGGTTGGGAACCACTCGAAGGACTTCCGTCGCGTGAGAACTGGCATAGCTTTGAGGACTGGAGGAGGTCGACTCACCCCACTCTGGCTTCCGACGTTCTTCCGTCTTCTGCTTACGGGTGGCCATAGGCTTGGCCGCCCCCTGGTTTGATCATCGCATCCCTCTTTTCTGTTCCCTGTTTTGCATCATACACCCCCCATTGTGCATTCAAATCATCATAGGCAACCCGTATATCCTAGTATAAGAGGTTTCCCTTTTAACAAGCGGGAAGGCGGGTGGTCGAATGTCTCGACCATCCCCCCTTCCCACACCCCCTAGGTAATCACGCCCCCATTTATTTCCTTCTTCTGCATCGTTAGAACGTTTACTGCACTTCTCAGAACTAATTGACATTCATTGTTTTGTGTTCGTGGGCTTTGTCATTGTTCGCAGGATTTTTAGCATCTCGGGATGTTGCATGCCTCTCCATCCTTGGCCGACCGAGCATGGAGAAGTCGAGTTCCCACAAACTCCCTTCTTGAAGGCATCCTACGCGATCATCATCCTGTGAGGCTCAGGTAATAGTCTCTGGCGATCATCCCGTTTCTATATTTCTAACCCATGCACTGTAGACCGCAGTAGTAGTAGCTCGGGAAGGGAGGTGCATGACCCGCCACGACGGAGGACCACCCCGTGCGCCCCGGCCATTTCCGACGCCTACACCCAATACATCAAGTGGTGCGGGCACCAGGACGATCACGTGACACGTCGGTAAACTGACGGTGCCATACGTGGAGCGCCAAGTGGACTACATTGGCTTCCCATCGAATTGGGGATAATTTGACTTCAATTTGGACACTTTTTGCATTAAATTTGGGCTTGTATTGAAGATTATACATGGGTTTTCATATTGGGCTGGTTGCTAGACCCTTAAAAGGCCAATTGGTTAAAGGCCCTTAAGCATTCCATAAGAAAGGAAAGGCCTTGGACCAATATGAAGAACCCATTAGCCTAGCAAGGCCCAAATTGGCTCCCATCCTACATGGGCTCTCTAAGTGGGAGAGGCCTCATACTAGAATGGGCTTCTTTTACTCTTGGGTTCTCAAGATGGAAAGGGCCTTAAGCTAGAGTGGATAGGTGGGCTTAAGCCAAGACCACCAAGTGGCCCATTCTACGCCCAAGAAGGGGGCGCCCAATTTTTTGGCTTATTAGGCTAGATGGTTGATTTGTTTTCTTCTCCAATTACCACATGGGGTATTAGAAGGCTGCTGGTCAATTTTCCAATGGCTGCCACCTAACATTTTACAAGAAATTCAAAGTTAGGTGAGCCACCATTGCCTCTTGTCTCCCCCCTTTCACTATCACATTGTAATGGGTTCTCCCCCTCTCTCATTGTGTATCCCACGCAGCCCCCTCCCCTCTATACCTCTTGTAATGCCTATTTAAAGGCTTGTACGATGTGTGTTTAAAGGTTAATGAAAAGATTTTGTGAGAAATTGCATTAAGTGAGTGATTCACTTCTTCTTCCTTGGGTGTGACTCCCAACCGTGTCCTGTGACTGGACAGTATTCAGGTCGTGAGACTCGACCATCTACCCCCTCTTCCTCTTATCTTCTGGCTTCACCTGATTTATCCTTGATACTACTACGAGTTAGCAAGGATTCAGCTTTGGTTTCGTGTCGATCCGAGTTCGTGAGCAACGGTGGCGATTTTTCTCGTGGAGGCACGCAGATCGGTTCCTGAATGCTACCCAGAATTGAAGATGTCTGTGTTTTAATTCCTGGAGCCCAACCCCGATGCCATCAGAAGTTGGTTTCTAAAGAGCAATCGTAGTATTTCAAGTCCTTTTCGCGTTGCCGCTAGTTTCTCCTCGATCCGTGACCGGTGCTGATCGTGACAACAGATATCGTGGGATCACGCGGGCTGGTCTGAGCAGGTCCGGCTGAGATCTGAGTCGACTTTCAGAGCCTGCCCCACCTTCATCCGGCCAAGATCCGTTTCTGTGAGCACAAAACCAGAACTAGAGAAGTTTTGTCGCTGCGCCCAGATCTGAAAGCATCTGATCGCGCCCTTCGGAGTGAAGATACTACATCCAGTCGCTGACATTCTCCAACAAATGGCGCTCCGATCGGGCATCGGATCCAGCCGCACCAGCCTCCGCAAGCTTGCTGCGCAGGGTGACCAGCGCGGGCAGAACCGGGTCGGCTTTCCGTCGGCGTACCCGAGCGGCTCCGGCACGCGTTCCTCGCCTCCTGCGAGTGTGGCCCGTCAACCCGGGTTCCAGCAACCCCAAAATCAGTCATTGTAGCCCGATACCTCCCTGCGTAGAGTGGGCATTCAGTTCTGAAAGTTGTAAAGGCAATTCATTTGTATATCAGGGTTGTTCAGAAATCGGCCGGGAGTTCTTCCCCACGACTAGTCGTGGAGGTACGTGCTTGTTCCGATCCTTACATTTGCTGTTTAGTATGCTTTCTATATTGCTGTGTTTGTGAGATTAGGGCCGTTAGCTAGTTCCAAATTTCACCGCGATTGTGAGTTGTGAGTGCCCGTTCCGTAGCTCCAATCGATCACCGAGCGTGGATTAGCACCCTAGACGACGGTGGTTTCTTAATCGCCATGATCCCCACATTTCCCTCGCAAGGGACGATCGTCGGGCTCAAGAGAGTTGATGTTGAGAGACGTCTCCACCCGGAGAATACCACGGTGGTCAGCCGTCCGGCTTGCCTTAGTGTGCTAGTGCTGGCCGCACATCGAGTCGGTCGTACGTCTTAGCCCGGTCGTCATCCGTCCCGCATCAAATTGGTATCAGAGCGGGTTGAGTCTAGGGTAGTCTTTGCATAAGTCTTGCATGCATCATGGTCTAAGTCGAGTCTAGAACCATCATTACTTTCAAAACAAAAATAAGAGTGTTTTCAAATTGCATTTCACCCAATAGCCCGGTATATTAAAAGGCGTTGCCCGAACATTAGGTTATGCCTATCGGGAAGGTAGCGTACTTGCGCGAGTGATCTTCGGATTGCTTATCTCCGCCACGTACCGGATATTGGTTAGGTCTACGTGCATCATTTTTTTTGCATTAGTGAGTGTTTGCATTAGTCGGTGTCTTCTAGTTCGTGTAGTCCTATAAGAGTCAGTCAGTCTTGTCCAAGTGTCGGCATGTCTAGCATGTAGTTCTCCAACTTCCCATGGATTCCCGGTCGCCCAGGCGATATGACCGTTAGCCCACCCATGGGCATGGCAACCATCCTCTCCGCTTCTGTAGGCCTGAAGCCTCAGATTTTTTTGGCTCCAATGACCCGGGCATCTACCTCAAGTGGGAGGCCACCATGAACACATACTTTGATTGTTATACTATGTCCGAGGCAATGCAATTCTCTTTCGCCAAAGAGCGGCTTCTTCATGAGGCTGCCGAAAAGTGGGATTACATCGAAAGAATGAGAGAGGTTACGGGGCAATGGCCCATCGAGTCATGGTGGGACATGAAGAGAGAACTTAGGAAGGTCTACGTGCCCCAACCGGTCACCTCCAACCGGCCCCACCCAATCACTTCCAACCAAGTGGGTCCTAGTCGGAGGCAAAGAGCCCCACACGTAGATGAGCCAAGACCCAATCCTAGGACGGTTGACTACGGGCGAGTCCACCATGATATCCCTATTCCAACCCACTCCGTTGCCGAACTTATGCAAATGATTTTGGACCGGTTGGATGGGGTGGATAGGACTCGTACCCCTAGTGATGTACTCCTACTCGAGCCTAAGGAGGTCATCGCCGGTAGTCTTAACCCGGCCCCATCAACGGAGTCCCCAAGCCCTCTCCTCATTATGGAGATCCCTCCTTCATCACCCGTGATTGCCATCCTCTCCTTCCGAACTTCATTCGGAGCCATCTTGTTTGGAGCCACCTCCGCCCGATCCACCCGTGTTTCTTACGGGAATGCTTTTCATCGCCGAGCCACTCCTGAGCTGGCTCAAAGATGGCTTGGTCCCACCTCCCTTCCCATCCATGGATCCCACACTACCTCTAGTGCCAAGCAACTCATTTCACACCACCTTCCGGTCTAGTCACTATGTTGATTCATTAAACGACCTTCTTAAAGGGTTAGACCGGCAGTTGGCATTTACGCACTTGTTGGCCCCAGGCTTCGACCGACCCACCGGTCGTAGTTTCACCCATCTCACCTTAGGGTCCATTACCTCCGTATACACCGTGGGTCATGTTACCACGGAGGTTCTTCTACTCCTCTCGTTACCGGCCGAGCCCGACTTCACTCCTTTTATCCCGAGGGAGGAGCCCTACCTTCTATACACTGTCCCAACTACCACGATGGATGTAGGTGACCATCACCTTCATGAACTTCAAACATGGGACTATGTAATGGAGGAACCGGGGGGTCACACATTCTTTGACCCATTCGACCCCTTCTCTAGTGGGCCTCGTGACCCACCACTTCCCCTCTACTTTGTCAAGGAAGTCCACTACCACTCTCTTCCCACTCGGGCCAATCAAACTCCACATAGCAACATGTCCGATTATTGGGAAGCATGGCATGCCTTACCTACATGTAGTGGTGATGAACCTCTTAGCCCACCCACACCCACATCTGATAGGAAGTCCTTGCATGCATGGTGTCTTTTTGGGTGTCTAGGAGTACATCATCATACCTACCTTTGGTTGCATCTAGTGTATGCATGGCACACATTTGGGTGTCCTGGTCCGCCATCGTCCATGCGTAGGTCGGACTAGCCATAGGTTTGTCTAAAGTCATGTGTGTGTTTGTTTGTCTCTCAAGTTGTTTTCTTTCATCCATTTGGTTTGCATTACGTCGTGTCCATGAAAGGCCAGCCATGCACGTATAAGGAGTTAGCCGATGCATGCTACATATCCGTGGATTCAAAGGGAGAGCACATCTAGATCAGGGTCATACCTGACAGGTTTCCGCCCGGAGACCGAAAGCCACTCTAAGTCCACGATCCCCACCCTTTCCGGGTTAAGAAACAAGTGGGTCCAAAAGCGTACGATATTGAACTACGGAACGACAATGGTGTCAATTCGACGTTCCATGTTTCCTCTGGTAGCATATTGGAACCCGCAGTGATCCCTAGTGAGTTTTGAGCTTTATCTTTCTATTTGGAGTGACCCTCACCCGAGAGTCCACCTCTTCCAGCCTCAACGCATGCATATAGATTGTATACTGGATGAGCAGGTGATCACCACAAGGATGTTGGAGTTGGATGGACGCAGTCTATCTCCAAGAAGTGTGGATCTAGAGGGGGGTGAATAGATCTATAGCCTAATTTAAAACCAGTTGTAGGTTCAAATGCGAAATAAAGGCAGATCTACTAAAACACTAAGTCGAGTGTCTAAACTTAGCAAAAACATACGTGATCTGTGAAGATAATCAAGAGATTCAGTAAGAGCAAACTCACAAACACAATGCACACAAGATTTTAGGTGGTTCGGTCAATGACCTACATCCACCCCACACTCAACCGAGTATGGCTTACTGCTGCACAACACAGCTTGCGTCCGCTGGGCAATACAGCTTGGCCTACAAACCGCTGAGCAACACAGCTTGCTGTCCAGTGGAATCCTCCACTGCCCGCTAAGCAACACAGCTTGCTGTCCAGAGGATACACCTCTGCAAACCGCTGAGCAACACAGCTTGCTGTCCAGAGGATACACCTCTGCAAACCGCTGGGGAAGTACAGCTTAACCCGTCCGAGACCAAGTCTCGCCAGCTGAGGATTACAGCTTTACCTGTCCAGTGGAAACCTCCACTGCATCCGCTGACATACAGCTTGAATAAGGGATAAAGTGGAAAATGAAAATAGAATGAAACAGCAATCGGAAAGCTGTAAATGAAGAACACAATATAGCTCTCAACAGAGCAGACTGGCCTGGATTTGATCCACGGTCCAGTGAACAAATCTTCAGACTTCACTCTTCTTCTCTCAATCTCACTGTCTCTCTTTCTTTCTCTCTTTCTTTCTCTCTGTATCTTCTTCTCTCCTTTTCTTCTTCTCTGCTTTTCTTCTCTCACAGTGGATCTCGGTGGCTACTGTTTCAGACTGGACGTATATGCTTCGCCAACTTCGATCATCTTCTTCAGAAGATGAAGACTGATATTTACAACAGCAGCAGGTGGATAAGGGCGCGTGGCTTCCACGTTTTCCCGCCCAAAGAATTCTCCAGATTCGAGGTGCTTCTATCCACGTGGCAGCATCTGGTCACCTTGTCCTCCTGGGATCACGAGCCATGTCAGCAATCTCAATAGAGAGTCCTTGTCAAACAGAGTATCGGATGATCAGGTTGAAGAACAACTCTGTATAGACTTATCAAAAGAACTTCGTTGTATAGACTTGACCAAAACCCTGAGACACTAACGAAGACACTGGACTAACACTAACTCGAAGACGAAAGACAAAACTGACACGAAGTGTGGTCACAAGGCGAGACAGACACGGGGTCTAGGAAAGACAACACGAGGACACAATACGGAAACGACACGAAGACAACTCGATGATACAAACACAGAAACAACAGAAACCGACACGAAGTGTGGTTTCAACATACAAAAGACACGAAGTCTAGGAAACACGACACGAAGACATGAGAGGGAAAACGACACGAAGTCATGAGAGCAGCACGAGGTGAAAACGACACGGGCTGACCACGACACGAAGACAGAAACAGAAATTGACACGGAGTGTGGTCAAGGCGAGAAGGACACGAAGTCTAAAAAGAAAAACAGCACGAAGACAAAACAATAAAAACAACACGAAGACGTTGAATGCAACAGTGCAATGTATAGACTTTAAGTCCAATGCAAAAGGCTGTACAGACTTCATGAACAGTGCATGATTGTGCTGGACGATGTATACACTTAGCCTATGCAGACCAGTCCGATGTATAGACTTTAAAGAAATACATGCTACAGTGTAATGTCTAGACTTGCTATGCCTTCGCCAAATGCATGCTACAGTCCACTGTATGGACTTAGAAGAATGATGCATGAGACGCTCAATGTATCGACCTTGAGCTTGCTATGCAGTGTATAGACTTAGAGCATAAACCCCACGATGCAATGTATAGACATGCTATAAGATGCAGAATGAGACGCTGAAGTCTGTATAGACTTCACCAAGACACTGCATAACACTATGATGCACAATGTGTAGACTATGCATATAACAGAAGTCTAACACAAACAATATATCAGTCATACACGTGTATTCTCCATCTGATATACCAGTCACAGTCAAGTTGCTATCATCAAAACACAATGTCATCAAAACACTCATGTGTTGCTATCATCAAAACACAACAGCATTGCTATCATGAAATCATCATAGCACATGTCATCAAATCATCATAGCACATGCTTGTGCCTAGGGGGCACAACATTCTCCACCTTTTTGATGATGGCAACACATTGTGATAGTGAGTCACACACAAAATTTTCCCTAGGCACAAGCATGTGCTATGATGATTTGATGACATGTGCTATGATGATTTGATGATAGCAATGATGTTGTGTTTTGATGATAGCAACACATGAGTGTTTTGATGACATTGTGTTTTGATGATAGCAACTTGACTGTGACTGGTATATCAGATGGAGAATACACGTGTATGACTGATATATTGTTTGTGTTAGACTTCTGTTATATGCATAGTCTACACATTGTGCATCATAGTGTTATGCAGTGTCTTGGTGAAGTCTATACAGACTTCAGCGTCTCATTCTGCATCTTATAGCATGTCTATACATTGCATCGTGGCGTTTATGCTCTAAGTCTATACACTGCATAGCAAGCTCAAGGTCGATACATTGAGCGTCTCATGCATCATTCTTCTAAGTCCATACAGTGGACTGTAGCATGCATTTAGCGAAGGCACAGCAAGTCTAGACATTGCATTGTAGCATGTATTTCTTTAAAGTCTATATATCGGACTGGTCTGCATAGGCTAAGTGTATACATCGTCCAGTACAATCATGCACTGTTCATGAAGTCTGTACAGCCTTTTGCATTGGACTTAAAGTCTATACATTGCACTGTTGCATTCAACGTCTTCGTGTTGTTTTTATTGTTCTGTCTTCGTGCTATTTTTCTTTTTAGACTTCGTGTCCTTCTCGCCTTGACCACACTCCGTGTCAATTTCTGTTTTTCATCTTCATGTTGTTTTCAACCCGTGTCAATTTCTGTTTCTGTCTTCGTGTCGTGGTCAGCCCGTGTCGTTTTCACCTCGTGCTGTTCTCATGACTTCGTGTCGTTTTCCCTCTCATGACTTCGTGTCATTTTTTCCTCTCATGACTTCGTGTCGTTTTCCCTCTCATGTCTTCGTGTCGTGTTTCCTAGACTTCGTGTCTTTCGTATGTTGAAACCACACTTCGTGTCGGTTTCTGTTGTTTCTGTGTTTGTATCATCGAGTTGTCTTCGTGTCGTTTTCGTATTGTGTCCTCGTGTTGTCTTTCCTAGACCCCGTGTCTGTCTCGCCTTGTGACCACACTTCGTGTCAGTTTTGTCTTTCGTCTTCGAGTTAGTGTCAGTCCAGTGTCTTCGTTAGTGTCTCAGGTTTTTGGTCAAGTCTATACAACGAAGTTCTTTTGATAAGTCTATACAGAGTTGTTCTTCAACCTGATCATCCGATACTCTGTTTGACAGGGACTCTCTACTGAGATTGCTGACATGGCTCGTGATCCCAGGAGGACAAGGTGACCAGATGCTGCCACGTGGATGGAAGCATCTCGAATCTGGAGAATTCCTTGGGCGGGAAAACGTGGAAGCCACGCGCCCTTATCCAGCTGCTGCTGTTATAAATATCAGTCTTCATCTTCTGAAGAAGATGATCGAAGTTGGCGAAGCATATACGTCCAGTCTAAAACAGTAGCCACCGAGATCCACTGTGAGAGAAGAAAAGCAGAGAAGAAGAAAAGGAGAGAAGAAGATACAGAGAGAAAGAAAGAGAGAAAGAAAGAGAGACAGTGAGATTGAGAGAAGAAGAGTGAAGTCTGAAGATTTGTTCACTGGACCGTGGATCAAATCCAGGCCAGTCTGCTCTATTGAGAGCTATATTGTGTTCTTCATTTATAGCTTTCCGATTACTGTTTCATTCTATTTTCGTTTTCCACTTTATCCCTTATTCAAGCTGTATGTCAGCGGATGCAGTGGAGGTTTCCACTGGACAGATAAAGCTGTAATCCTCAGCTGGCGAGACTTGGTCTCGGACGGGTTAAGCTGTACTTCCCCAGCGGTTTGCAGAGGTGTATCCTCTGGACAGCAAGCTGTGTTGCTCAGCGGTTTGCAGAGGTGTATCCTCTGGACAGCAAGCTGTGTTGCTCAGCGGGCAGTGGAGGATTCCACTGGACAGCAAGCTGTGTTGCTCAGCGGTTTGTAGGCCAAGCTGTATTGCCCAGCGGACGCAAGCTGTGTTGCGCAGCAGTAAGCCATACTCGGTTGAGTGTGGGGTGGATGTAGGTCATTGACCGAACCACCTAAAATCTTGTGTGCATTATGTTTGTGAGTTTGTTCTTACTGAATCTCTTGATTATCTTCACAGATCACGTGTGTTGTTGCTAAGTTTAGACACTCGACTTAGTGTTTTAGTAGATCTGCCTTTATTCCGCATTTGAACCTACAACTGGTTTTAAATTAGGCTGTAGATCTATTCACCCCCCTCTAGATCCATACTTCTTGGAGATAGACTGCGTCCATCCAACTCAACACTTGGTATCAGAGCCTAACTCTTCTACAGGGACTCATCGCCCGAAGAGGAAAGGCAAGATGGATGTTCGAGGGATGATTGCTGAAGGTCACTCAACTACAAAGCCCCCGTACTTCGATGGATCCAACTACGCATACTGGAAGAACCGTATGCAGGTCTTTTTGAGGGCTAAGGATTACGAGCTTTGGAAGGTAGTTAGCAAGGGACCTTATGAGCTGTCCCCGAATGAGGAAGTCTGGACCAAGGAGGAAATCAGAAGGTCCACGCTCAACTGGAGTGCAATCAACGCAGTCCAATGTTCTCTGCATCCCACTGAATTTTCTCGAGTATCAGCCTACAATTCAGCTAAGGAGATGTGGGATGCACTGGAAGCAATTCATGAAGGGACTTCTCAGGTTAGAGAGACGAAAGCCAATTTACTTGTGTCTGAATATGAAGCCTTCAAGATGAAACCCAACGAGACCATCAAGGAGATGTATGCTAGATTGACAACTATTACTAATGGCCTCAGAGGATTCGGGAAGAAGTATTCTGAGTATGATGTAGTCAGGAAGATTTTGCGATCCTTGACTTCAATTGGCACACCAAGGCCACCGTCATGGAAGAGTCAAGAGATCTGCACAATACAAGGGCAGATGAGCTAATTGGATCTCTAATGGCGTATGAGATGAATCTGCCGAAGGTAGATGAAGCTGAAGAGAAGAGGAAACCGATCGCACTGAAGGCTGGTGCTAGCAAATCCAACAAATCAAACCGATCCAACTCTAGCAGATCATCATCCGAGGAGAGCTTGAATGAACAAGACATAACTCATACTGAGATGGCTATGATGACTAAAGAGTTCAGGCGGTTCCTCAGGAAAGAAGGAGGATAATTCAACCGAAGGAACCATAGTGGCGGCCGGCAGGACACAAGGTATAAATCTAAACCTGAAAATCAATATGGAACTCACGTGTGTTACCAATGCAGGAACTCTGGCCATCTGAAATCTGACTGTCCGAAGAACCAGAAGCACAAGGACAAATCAAACAGAAAGAACACGAAAGGAAGAGCCATGATCAGCACATGGAGCGATGAGGATGAAGGTTGTCTCAGCAATACTTCGGACAGTGAAGTTGAAGCTGAAAAACCCATCTGTCTCATGGCAACTAGCTCTGAAGACAGAGAGGAAGATTTAGATGAGGTAACTTCTCCATTTAATAATCTTACTATCGTTGAATGGATAGATGCCTATCATAAACTAGCTGATCAAGCAGATGATATTAGAAGGGAAAATAGGCATTTAAAAAGAAAAATCAATTCCATGCAAAATGATACCTCATTGTCTGATAAAATTGCATGTATTGAAGCTGAAAATAATAAACTCAAACTCACATGTTCTGAATCAGAAGAAATCAAAATGAGTTAAAAACTTCTAGGGAAGAGAATGTGAGGTTAGAAAAGGAAATTGATGAATTGAAAATGAAACTTCAAAAATATGAGAGTGAGATGAAGCTGGTGAATGAGAAATATGAAGCTGTCCAAATTGTAAATACTGAACTTAAGAAATCTGTTGAAGATATTCAAAAGGACAATGAGGACAAGCTTAAGACCATTGAGAAAATGACCCAAGGTACAGAGAATCTAAATGCTTTGTTAGGGTCAAAGGTTAATTTTAGAAAAGAGGGCCTAGGATTTAATTCTAGTGCAACAAAAACATTTGGGATGAAAACGATTTCATTTGTTGCTCAAAAAGAAAAGGGACCTCTAATTAGCATGAACTCAACCATTTCAATGAACAAAACTGCTAATCTGAAAAGGCCCAGTGCTGAGGAAAGGGCAAACAAAAGGTTAATGAGCCAAGTAGAGCCAGCACATCTAAGCAAAATCCCAAGGCTCAATCACAGGTTAGGGGTCAACCTAAACAGTCATATAAACCCCATGTCAAGGCCACAAAGTCTCCACCATCACCATCACATCTGAAGAAGACCCAATACACACCCATGAATAGGTCAGCAGGGTCCAAAGTACAGGGGAGACAGAATGCTGCCAGGAGTCAACCCAATTATTTCTATCAACCCAGAGCTCAGACTCACTACAATGCACAGCCAACCTATTTCAATAGGTCAGGTTGGACTAGAACTCCGGGAAGGTTTACAGGTCTTGCATATCAGGCTACACAATATCATAGACCTTACACTAGAAATTGGGTTAGTGGGTATGGAAACTGGTCACCTAGAAATATGCATTATTTCAGTCAGCCCAGGAACTACTATGGCAAAAACTTCGTGAACACACCCTGGCCAAGGCACTGGCAAAGAAACAACACTGTGAATAATCATGCTGGTGTAAATAAGAAGAAAAATAACAAAAAGAAAAGGAACAACAATAGAAAGAAATATGTAGGATCCACTGAATAAAATCCTTTCAAACAAATGTGGATACCAAAAAGTCTGCTGTCTTACTTCACTTCTATTCCATATTCTCTGGAGCCCAATCAGACTTGGGTTCCAAACTCATCTACTTGATTGTGTGTGCAAGTATGTCTGGCAGCCAAGGACAAAATCTGTGGTACTTGGATAGTGGCTGCTTCAGGCATATGACGGGAGATAAGGCCATAAATTCAAAAGCTAAAAGAGATTGGAGGCCTTGTCAACAATCTGATGGAACACTAAGGGTAAAAATAAATCAGCCAGGTAAAGCAGGTAAGTGACTTATCTTCAGAATTGAATTGAGAAAGTAATGTCAATCTGATTAGTTAATTCCTGACTTTCTTTTCTTGTCTAGCTGATCAGTCTGCATTCCAGACTCAACTACTGAATTTAAATTCTGCACAAAAGCTGATGACTCTCTTCTCTTTGCATGTTATTGCACTGTGTACACTGAATGCTAGAAACTGAATTATCTTGAAAAGTTGATTGCTCCCGAATGATGCTCTCTAATGAATAAACTCTCTGCTGGTTTTGTGAATGCTCGATGTTGCAACAGACTCATGATCATGCATGACACTCATACTTTTTATGACCATCATTACATATCATTTAGTCATGAATGTGTCTAAAATCACATGCATATTAAAACTGCTTTGAACTGCCTTTCTCTGCATAACCGTGGTATATTAAAGGGTAAGCTACTAAAGGGCAGGAAAATTTGTCCGGAGGTTCTTGCTATGTGTGAGATGGTCATTGAGATCAGGTTCTCCGCCTAGTACCATGGGTTATATTGATTGATAGGGCAGTCTGAATGAGCATGAATTTCAAAATCCCTTGTTCAATTTTCAGAGAAGACATTGCATATATTCAGGGGGAGTTTGTTGAGTCTTTGCATGCCTTTGCATATCATTCATTCATGATCTATGCATAAGCTCTCTCTCTCTCATTTAATTCTTGTCATTCCTTAGCAAACTTACACGCATATAGACAGGGGGAGTACTGTTAGAAATTCAGAATGGTCATCAATTCTATTGAATCATTTCATCCTTGACTCTAAATGATTGAGTCTGACTTATGGCAATCTGTTAGTAAGTTCTGATTTCTAAGCAATAGAAAACAGACTTCTTCTCTTATAAGAATTTTAAATTGCTTAAAGACTGACTTAATGGTTTAAACTTTATAATCATTGAAGTTTAAAGATTGCAATCAGTAAATAAGAAAGCTAAAAATTGATAAAACTCTCAACCCCTTTCTTATTTCATGTCAGACAAAGCTAATCATATCTGAAATCTGAAAACTCATCTGAAATCATGTTAGAGAAGCTAAGTATGTGTATTGTCCTTAAACAAGTCATTCTGAAACATATAAAGGACAGCTAAGAAAGATATTGAAAAATATTGAAAATCATTGAAAATTAACATTGGCAGAGCAATGACTGGTAAATCATTGAGAAACTGAGTGATCCATCAAAGAAGTGGACAACACTCATATCATGAAGTGTATCAGCTATCTCTGTATAAAATGATCAAAACAGTAGGTTGTTTTCACTGAGTACCTGGGGGTAACTGGCGTCCAATAAACGTGTACCCTCACACAAAAAGGTGTCAATCAATTCTATTGAGGTTGATCATAGGCCAGATGGTCCATCATGTTGAGTATCTAGGGGTATTGGCGTCTGATAAACGTATACCCTTATGCAAAAAGACTTTTGGTACCTGAATGCCCTAAATGAAACATTACTGAAAAATGCTGTTCCTTCAAAAGAAAATTCATGGATGTCAATTTATTTTTTTTCAATACATGACCTAGAATTTCTTAACAACTTTTAAATGAGTATACGAAAGTAGGATATTTTGAAACTGAATCTTTCATGTAAATATGATTCTGGTTTATTGTTTTATCATGCACAGCCAACTTATCCATTGATTGTAGTGCATGAACTCAAAATTTATAACCTTTAAACCAGACTTCTATCTGAAAGTAGTTTCTAAATTCATATGAATGAAGACTATGTGCTTTAGAATGCTTATTCCTGAACTACTTGTTCAGAATGCCAGTCAGATGAGTTCTTGATCTTTCCCTTTGTATATCTGATTTCTTGAACACAATATCCCACTTAAAAGGGGGAGAATTCATTCAAGGGGAGTCCTATCTTCAGAGAGAGTTTCTTGTTCTAAGGGTATTTGCATTCATATTGCCATGTTGCACTCGTGTTTTTACTGTCTTTCTCTTTTTGATCATGTCAAAGGGGGAGAAAATTTTGTGTGTGACTCACTGTCACAGTGTATTGCCATCATCAAAAAGGGGGAGAATGTTGTGCCCCCTAGGCACAAGCATGTGCTATGATGATTTGATGACATGTGCTATGATGATTTGATGATAGCAATGCTGCTGTGTTTTGATGATAGCAACACATGAGTGTTTTGATGACATTGTGTTTTGATGATAGCAACTTGACTGTGACTGGTATATCAGATGGAGAATACACGTGTATGACTGATATATTGTTTGTGTTAGACTTCTGTTATATGCATAGTCTACACATTGTGCATCATAGTGTTATGCAGTGTCTTGGTGAAGTCTATACAATGTCTAGATTTGCTGTGCCTTCGCCAAATGCATGCTACAGTCCACTGTATGGACTTAGAAGAATGATGCATGAGACGCTCAATGTATCGACCTTGAGCTTGCTATGCAGTGTATAGACTTAGAGCATAAACGCCACGATGCAATGTATAGACATGCTATAAGATGCAGAATGAGACGCTGAAGTCTGTATAGACTTCACCAAGACACTGCATAACACTATGATGCACAATGTGTAGACTATGCATATAACAGAAGTCTAACACAAACAATATATCAGTCATACACGTGTATTCTCCATCTGATATACCAGTCACAGTCAAGTTGCTATCATCAAAACACAATGTCATCAAAACACTCATGTGTTGCTATCATCAAAACACAACAGCATTGCTATCATCAAATCATCATAGCACATGTCATCAAATCATCATAGCACATGCTTGTGCCTAGGGGGCACAACATTCTCCCCCTTTTTGATGATGGCAACACACTGTGACAGTGAGTCACACACAAAATTTTCTCCCCCTTTGACATGATCAAAAAGAGAAAGACAGTAAAAACACGAGTGCAACATGGCAATATGAATGCAAATACCCTTAGAACAAGAAACTCTCCCTGAAGATAGGACTCCCCTTGAATGAATTCTCCCCCTTTTAAGTGGGATATTGTGTTCAAGAAATCAGATATACAAAGGGAAAGATCAAGAACTCATCTGACTGGCATTCTGAACAAGTAGTTCAGAAATAAGCATTCTAAAGCACAGAGTCTTCATTCATATGAATTTAGAAACTACTTTCAGATAGAAGTCTAGTTTAAAGGTTATAAATTTTGAGTTCATGCACTACAATCAATGGATAAGTTGGCTGTGCATGATAAAACAATAAACCATAATCATATTTGCATGAAAGATGCAGTTTCAAAATATCCTACTTTCGTATACTCATTTAAAAGTTGTTAAGAGATGCTAGGTTATGTATTGAAAAAAAATAAATTGACATCCATGAATTTTCTTTTAAAGGAACAGCATTTTTTCAGTAATGTTTCATTTAGGGCATTCAGGTACCAAAAGTCTTTTTGCATAAGGGTATACGTTTATCAGACGTCAATACCCCTAGATACTCAACATGATGGACCATCTGGCCTATGATCAACCTCAATAGAATTGTTTGACACCTTTTTGTGTGAGGGTACACGTTTATTGGACGCCAGTTACCCCCAGGTACTCAGTGAAAATAACCTACTGTTTTGATCATTTTATACAGAGATAGTTGATACACTTCATGACATGAGTGTTGTCCACTTCTTTGATGGATCACTCAGTTTCTCAGTGATTTACCAGTCATTACTCTGCCAATGTTAATTTTCAATGATTTTCAATATTTTTTAATATCTTTCTTAGCTGTCCTTTATATGTTTCAGAATGACTTGTTTAAGGACAATACACATACTTAGCTTCTCTAACATGATTTCAGATGAGTTTTCAGATTTCAGATATGATTAGCTTTGTCTGACATGAAATAAGAAAGGGGTTGAGAGTTTTATCAATTTTCAGCTTTCTTATTTACAGATTGTAATCTTTAAACTTCAATGATTATAAAATTTAAACCATTAAGTCAGTCTTTAAGCAAGTTAAAATTCTTATAAGAGAAGAAGTCTGTTTTCTATTGCTTAGAAATCAGAACTTACTAACAGATTGCCATAAGTCAGACTCAATCATTTAGAGTCAAGGATGAAATGATTCAATAGAATTAATGACCACTCTGAATTTCTAACAGTACTCCCCCTGTCTATATGCGTGTAATTTTGCTAATGAATGACAAGAATTAAATGAGAGAGAGCTTATGCATAGATCATGAATGAATGATATGCAAAGGCATGCAAAGACTCAACAAGCTCCCCCTGAATATATGCAATGTCTTCTCTGAAAATTGAACAAGGGATTTTGAAATTCATACTCATTCAGATTGCCCTATCAATCAATATAACCCATGGTACTAGGCGGAGAACATGATCTCAATGACCATCTCACACATAGCAAGAGCCTCCAGACAAATTTCCCTGCCCTTTAGTAGCTTACCATTAATATACCACGGTTATGTAGAGAAAAGCAGTTCAAAGCAGTTTTAATATGCATGTGATTTTAGACACATTTATGACTAAATGATATGTAATGATGATCATGAAAAGTATGAGTGTCATGCATAATCACGAGTCTGTTGCAACATCGAGCATTCACAAAACCAGCAGAGAGTTTATTCATTAGAGAGCATCATTCGGGAGTAATCAACTTTTCAAGATAATTCAGTTTCTAGCATTCAGTGTACACAGTGCAATAACATGCAAAGAGAAAAGAATCATCAGCTTTTGTGCAGAATTTAAATTCAGTAGCTGAGTCTGGAATGCAGACTGATCAGCTAGACAAGAAGAGAAAGTCAGGAGTTAACTAATCAGATTGACATTACTTTCTCAATTCAATTCTGAAGAAAAGTCACTTACCTACTTTACCTGACTGATTTATTTTTACCCTTAGTGTTCCATCAGATTGTTGACAAGGCCTCCAATCTCTTTTAGCTTTTGAATTTATGGCCTTATCTCCTGTCATATGCCTGAAGCAGCCACTATCCAAGTACCACAGATTTATCCTTGGCTGCCAGACATACTTGCACACACAATCAGGTAGATGAGTTTGGAACCCAAGTCTGATTGGGCTCCAGAGAATATGGAATAGAAGTAAAGCAAGACAGCAGACTTTTTGGTATCCACATTTGTTTGAAAGGATTTTGTTCAGTGGATCCTACATATTTCTTTCTATTGTTGTTCCTTTTCTTTTTGTTATTTTTCTTCTTATTTACACCAGCATGATTATTGACAGTGTTGTTTCTTTGCCAGTGCCTTGGCCAGGGTGTGTTCACGAAGTTTTTGCCATAGTAGTTCCTGGGCTGACTGAAATAATGCATATTTCTAGGTGACCAGTTTCCATACCCACTAACCCAGTTTCTAGTGTAAGGTCTATGATATTGTGTAGCCTGATATGCAAGACCTGCAAACCTTCCCGGAGTTCTAGTCCAAACTGACCTATTGAAATAGGTTGGCTGTGCATTGTAGTAAGTCTGAGCTCTGGGTTGATAGAAATAATTTGGTTGACTCCTGGCAGCATTCTGTCTCCCCTGTACTTTGGACCCTGCTGACCTATTCATGGGTGTGTATTGGGTCTTCTTCAGATGTGATGGTGATGGTGGAGACTTTGTGGCTTTGACATGGGGTTTATATGACTGTTTAGGTTAACCCCTAACCTGTGATTGAGCCTTGGGATTTTGCTTGGATGTGCTGGCTCTACTTGGCTCATTAACCTTTTGTTTGCCCTTTTCCTCAGCACTGGGCCTTTTCAGATTAGCAGTTTTGTTCATTGAAATGGTTGAGTTCATGCTAATTAGAGGTCCCTTTTTTTTTGAGCAACAAATGAAATCGTTTTCATCCCAAATGTTTTTGTTGCAGTAGAATTAAATCCTAGGCCCTCTTTTCTGAAATTAACCTTTGACCCTAACAAAGCATTTAGATTCTCTGTACCTTGGGTCATTTTCTCAATGGTCTTAAGCTTGTCCTCATTGTCCTTTTGAATATCTTCAACAGATTTCTTAAGTTCAGTATTTACAATTTGGACAGCTTCATATTTCTCATTCACCAGCTTCATCTCACTCTCATATTTTTGAATTTTCATTTTCCATTCATCAATTTCCTTTTCTAACCTCACATTCTCTTCCCTAGAAATTTTTAACTCATTCTTGATTTCTTCTGATTCAGAACATGTGAGTTTGAGTTTATTATTTTCAGCTTCAATACATGCAATTTTATCAGACAATGAGGTATCATTTTGCATGGAATTGATTTTTCTTTTTAAATGCCTATTTTCCCTTCTAATATCATCTGCTTGATCAGCTAGTTTATGATAGGCATCTATCCATTCAACGATAGTAAGATTATTAAATGGAGAAGTTACCTCATCTAAATCTTCCTCTCTGTCTTCAGAGCTAGTTGCCATGAGACAGATGGGTTTTTCAGCTTCAACTTCACTGTCCGAAGTATTGCTGAGACAACCTTCATCCTCATCGCTCCATGTGCTGATCATGGCTCTTCCTTTCGTGTTCTTTCTGTTTGATTTGTCCTTGTGCTTCTGGTTCTCCGGACAGTCAGCTTTCAGATGGCCAGAATTCCTGCATTGGTAACACAAGTAAGTTCCATATTGATTTGCAGGTTTAGATTTATACCTTGTGTCCTGCCGGCCGCCACTATGGTTCCTTCGGTTGAATTGTCCTCCTTCTCTCCTGAGGAACCGCCTGAACTCTTTAGTCATCATAGCCATCTCAGTATGAGTTATGTCTTGTTCATTCAAGCTCTCCTCGGATGATGATCTGCTAGAGTTGGATCGGTTTGATTTGTTGGATTTGCTAGCACCAGCCTTCAGTGCGATCGGTTTCCTCTTCTCTTCAGCTTCATCTACCTTCGGCAGATTCATCTCATATGCCATTAGAGATCCAATTAGCTCATCTGCCCTTGTATTGTGCAGATCTCTTGACTCTTCCATGACGGTGGCCTTGGTGTGCCAAATTGAAGTCAAGGATCGCAAGATCTTCCTGACTATATCATACTCAGAATACTTCTTCCCGAATCCTCTGAGGCCATTAGTAATAGTTGTCAATCTAGCATACATCTCCTTGATGGTCTCGTTGGGTTTCATCTTGAAGGCTTCATATTCAGACACAAGTAAATTGGCCTTCATCTATCTAACCTGAGAAGTCCCTTCATGAATTGCTTCCAGTGCATCCCACATCTCCTTAGCTGAATTGTAGGCTGATACTCGAGAAAATTCAGTGGGATGCAGAGAACATTGGACTTCGTTGATTGCACTCTAGTTGAGCGTGGACCTTCTGATTTCCTCCTTGGTCCAGACTTCCTCATTCGGGGACAGCTCATAAGGTCCCTTGCTAACTACCTTCCAAAGCTCGTAATCCTTAGCCCTCAAAAAGACCTGCATACGGTTCTTCCAGTATGCGTAGTTGGATCCATCGAAGTACGGGGGCTTTGTAGTTGAGTGACCTTCAGCAATCATCCCTCGAACATCCATCTTGCCTTTCCTCTTCGGGCGATGAGTCCCTGTAGAAGAGTTAGGCTCTGATACCAAGTGTTGGAGTTGGATGGACGCAGTCTATCTCCAAGAAGTGTGGATCTAGAGGGGGGTGAATAGATCTACAGCCTAATTTAAAACCAGTTGTAGGTTCAAATGCGGAATAAAGGCAGATCTACTAAAACACTAAGTCGAGTGTCTAAACTTAGCAAAAACATACATGATCTATGAAGATAATCAAGAGATTCAGTAAGAGCAAACTCACAAACACAATGCACACAAGATTTTAGGTGGTTCGGTCAATGACCTACATCCACCCCACACTCAACCGAGTATGGCTTACTGCTGCGCAACACAGCTTGCGTCCGCTGGACAATACAGCTTGGCCTACAAACCGCTGAGCAACACAGCTTGCTGTCCAGTGGAATCCTCCACTGCCCGCTGAGCAACACAGCTTGCTGTCCAGAGGATACACCTCTGCAAACCGCTGAGCAACACAGCTTGCTGTCCAGAGGATACACCTCTGCAAACCGCTGGGGAAGTACAGCTTAACCCGTCCGAGACCAAGTCTCGCCAGCTGAGGATTATAGCTTTACCTGTCCAGTGGAAACCTCCACTGCATCCGCTGACATACAGCTTGAATAAGGGATAAAGTGGAAAACGAAAATAGAATGAAACAGCAATCGGAAAGCTGTAAATGAAGAACACAATATAGCTCTCAACAGAGCAGACTGGCCTGGATTTGATCCACGGTCCAGTGAACAAATCTTCAGACTTCACTCTTCTTCTCTCAATCTCACTGTCTCTCTTTCTTTCTCTCTTTCTTTCTCTCTGTATCTTCTTCTCTCCTTTTCTTCTTCTCTGCTTTTCTTCTCTCACAGTGGATCTCGGTGGCTACTGTTTCAGACTGGACGTATATGCTTCGCCAACTTCGATCATCTTCTTCAGAAGATGAAGACTGATATTTATAACAGCAGCATGTGGATAAGGGCGCGTGGCTTCCACGTTTTCCCGCCCAAAGAATTCTCCAGATTCGAGGTGCTTCTATCCACATGGCAGCATCTGGTCACCTTGTCCTCCTGGGATCACGAGCCATGTCAGCAATCTCAGTAGAGAGTCCCTGTCAAACAGAGTATCGGATGATCAGGTTGAAGAACAACTCTGTATAGACTTATCAAAAGAACTTCGTTGTATAGACTTGACCAAAAACCTGAGACACTAACGAAGACACTGGACTGACACTAACTCGAAGACGAAAGACAAAACTGACACGAAGTGTGGTCACAAGGCGAGACAGACACGAGGTCTAGGAAAGACAACACGAGGACACAATACGAAAACGACACGAAGACAACTCGATGATACAAACACAGAAACAACAGAAACCGACACGAAGTGTGGTTTCAACATACGAAAGACACGAAGTCTAGGAAACACGACACGAAGACATGAGAGGGAAAACGACACGAAGTCATGAGAGCAGCACGAGGTGAAAACGACACGGGCTGACCACGACACGAAGATAGAAACAGAAATTGACACGGAGTGTGGTCAAGGCAAGAAGGACACGAAGTCTAAAAAGAAAAACAGCACGAAGACAGAACAATAAAAACAACACGAATACATTGAATACAACAGTGCAATGTATAGACTTTAAGTCCAATGCAAAAGGCTGTACAGACTTCATGAACAGTGCATGATTGTACTGGACGATGTATACACTTAGCCTATGTAGACCAGTCCGATGTATAGACTTTAAAGAAATACATGCTACAGTGCAATGTCTAGACTTGCTGTGCCTTCGCCAAATGCATGCTACAGTCCACTGTATGGACTTAGAAGAATGATGCATGAGACGCTCAATGTATCGACCTTGAGCTTGCTATGCAGTGTATAGACTTAGAGCATAAACGCCACGATGCAATGTATAGACATGCTATAAGATGCAGAATGAGACGCTGAAGTCTGTATAGACTTCACCAAGACACTGCATAACACTATGATGCACAATGTGTAGACTATGCATATAACAGAAGTCTAACACAAACAATATATCAGTCATACACGTGTATTCTCCATCTGATATACCAGTCACAGTCAAGTTGCTATCATCAAAACACAATGTCATCAAAACACTCATGTGTTGCTATCATCAAAACACAACAGCATTGCTATCATCAAATCATCATAGCACATGTCATCAAATCATCATAGCACATGCTTGTGCCTAGGGGGCACAACAAAGGAACGGCGCATACCCACATGTCCTAGTGCGTTGGCGAGGATGCCCCACGATGACCAACACCTTGATCACATGCGGAGAGCGCAAGCTTCGGGACCCTTACTCGACGGGGTCGAGTTCCTCCCACTCGGGGAGAATTGGTGCGGACACCAGGACGATCACGTGACACGTCGGCGAACCGACGGTGCCATACGCGGAGCGCCAAGTGGACTACATCGGCTTCCCATCGAATTGGGGATAATTTGGCTTCAATTTGGACACTTTTTGCATTAAATTTGGGCTTGTATTGAAGATTATACATGGGTTTTCATATTGGGCTGGTTGCTAGACCCTTAAAAGGCCAATTGGTTAAAGGCCCTTAAGCATTCCATAAGAAAGGAAAGGCCTTGGACCAATATGAAGAACCCATTAGCCTAGCAAGGCCCAAATTGGCTCCCTTCCTACATGGGCTCTCTAAGTGGGAGAGGCCTCATACTAGAATGGGCTTCTTTTACTCTTGGGTTCTCAAGATGGAAAGGGCCTTAAGCTAGAGTGGATAGGTGGGCTTAAGCCAAGACCACCAAGTGGCCCATTCTAGGCCCAAGAAGGGGGCGCCCAATTTTTTGGCTTATTAGGCTAGATGGTTGATTTGTTTTCTTCTCCAATTACCACATGGGGTATTAGAAGGCTGCTGGTCAATTTTCCAATGGCTGCCACCTAACATTTTACAAGAAATTCAAAGTTAGGTGAGCCACCATTGCCCCTTGTCCCCCCCCTTTCACTATCACATTGTAATGGGTTCTCCCCCTCTCTCATTGTGTATCTCACACAGCCCCCTCCCCTCTATACCTCTTGTAATGTCTATTTAAAGGCTTGTACGATGTGTGTTTAAAGGTTAATGAAAAGATTTTGTGAGAAATTGCATTAAGTGAGTGATTCACTTCTTCTTCCTTGGGTGTGACTCCCAACCCTGTCCTGTGACTGGACAGTAATCAGGTCGTGAGACTCGACCATCTACCCCCTCTTCCTCTTATCTTCTGGCTTCACCTGATTTATCGTTGATACTACTACGAGTTAGCAAGGATTCAGCTTTGGTTTCGTGTCGATCCGAGTTCGTGAGCAATGGTGGCGATTTTTCTCGTGGAGGCACACAGATCGGTTCTTGAATGCTGCCCAGAATTGAAGATGTATGTGTTTTAATTCCTGGAGCCCAACCCCGACGCCATCAGAAGTTGGTTTCTAAAGAGCAATCGTAGTATTTCAAGTCCTCTTCGCGTTGCCACTGGTTTCGCCTCGATCCGTGACCGGTGCTGATCATGACGACAGATCTCGTGGGATCACGCGGGCTGGTCTGAGCAGGTCCGGCTGAGATCTGAGTCGACTTTCAGAGCCTGCCCCACCTTCATCCGGCCAAGATCCGTTTCTGTGAGCACAAAACCAGAACCAGAGAAGTTTTGTCGCTGCGCCCAGATCTGAAAGCATCTGATCGCGCCCTTCGGAGTGAAGATACTACATCCAGTCGCCGACATTCTCCAACAAACGGCGCTCCGATCGGGCATCAGATCCAGCCGCACCAGCCTCCGCAAGCTTGCTGCGCAGGGTGACCAGCGCGGGCAGAACCGGGTCGGCTTTCCGTCGGCGTACCCGAGCGGCTCCGGCACGCGTTCCTCGCCTCCTGCGAGTGTGGCCCGTCAACCCGGGTTCCAGCAACCCCAAAATCAGTCATTGTAGCCCGACACCTCCCTGCGTGGAGTGGGCATTCAGTTTTGAAAGTTGTAAAGGTAATTCATTTGTATATCGGGGTTGTTCGGAAATCTGCAGGGAGTTCTTCCCCACGACTAGTCGTGGAGGTACGTGCTCGTTCCGATCCTTACATTTGCTGTTTAGTATGCTTTCTATATTACTGCGTTTGTGAGATTAGGGCCGTTAGCTAGTTCCAAATTTCACCGCGATTGTGAGTTGTGAGTGCCCGTTCCGTAGCTCCAATCGATCACCGAGCGCGGATTAGCACCCTAGGCGACGGTGGTTTCTTAATCGCCGCGATCCCCACGTTTCCCTCGCAAGGGACGATCGTCGGGCTCAAGAGAGTTGCTGTTGAGAGACGTCTCCACCCGGAGAATACCACGGTGGTCAGCCGCCCGGCTTGCCTTAGTGTGCTAGTGCTGGCCGCACATCGAGTCGGTTGTACGTCTTAGCCCGGTTGTCATCTGTCCCGCATCATCAAGAGATTTTCTTCAGCAAGAGAGAGAGAGAGAGAGAGAGAGAGAGAGAGAGAGAGAGAGAGATCCCTCCACTGTGCCCCTCTTCCCGTCTCTCTGAGCATTCACTGCCTACTCTGAGCACTTTTCGAGCACTCTCTCAAGTCCAAGCTACTTCATTTCCTTTCTTTACTTACTCCCTCTTCTGGTTCTCCTTTACTAGACAGTTCTGACTTAATCATCGGAGAGTTGTCCTCTGGGATCACTCCCATGGCTCCTTCTGACGATTCTTTCTAGTGCCTGTAGGTTCTTTTAGGGTTGTCGGATGCTCTTCTCTATCAAATAAATCTCAAAGGTATAGTATGAGGCGAAAGGGACACTTTCTAACCTCTATAGGATGTTAACTCAAGAAATACTTTTACTAAGGGTTTGAAGAATTTGGGGGCTTTGGATTAAATAGGTGAATTAGGAGAACCTTTTCCTAATTTCAAAAAATTTTAGGGGCTTAAAACTAAAATCCCATAAAATTAACTGGACTTCCCTTGGGGGGGGGGTGACTAGACACATCCATCCAAGATTTCACTAGGGGCTTTTTATCTTTTAACACCAACAATCTGTCGTATTTAAGAATTAGTCATTCTAATATAATATTTATCAATAATTCCCCATAACCTTGGGCAGAGAATTAGGAACAAGTCCCTCAAATGTTCAGGATAAAGTCCTTAAAATAGATGTGCAAGTGTTGGAGGGTTATAAATGAATAAATGTCAAAATTAGAAGTATTAGTCCCTACATATGATGGAGTATGGGAGTTTGAAAGCTATAAAAAGATCTCTTTTAGTAATGGATAATCGGCTCCCTCCGCACAAAGCACACTTCTTTGCCCCGCGCCTGAACCGATATCGACCTGACATTCGTCGGGAATTTCCTGAAGCTTGAAGAGCAATAGAGTAAATACATGCCGAGGACATACTACGGCATTTGCTTGAAGACCGAAGGGCAATCGAGGAAATCCGGGCCGCGGACGGCGGGGGACGTGAGATCTAGGAGCACGTGCGCGATCAGATCCGCGACCTCGACAGGTGGCGTCGGGCACCCGCCGGGCCACATACCACTCCACTACCAGCTACCCTCTTGATACCGTATCTACGTATTGTAAATCGTATCCCTACGTACCCAAAGCGTATACTCATTCGTACCCGTTCGGGCGTCGGGGTCGAGCGAGTTGGGAGGGACGGGGGGGAAGCCGAGAGCGAGGAGGAGCCCGAGCAAAAACAAAGCCCCCCGAAAGCCTCGTCGCCCCGCCCACCCCCACCCGTCCTCCTCCTCCCTTCCCTCCCTTTTTTGAGCGTTTCAAAACCCTAGCGAGCAGAGCGGAGAAGGACCTCCAACCCAGGCGAGCAGCAGCAGCCGCAGCAGCTCCCCCTCCTCTCCCGCTGTGGCGTTGCCCCCTCCCGCAGGGATCCCCTAGGGCTCCCCACCCGCCTCGCCCCCTCACCCCGCCCCTTCCGTGCCCTAAATCGTCCGATTCCCGCCCGATTCCGCCGGTTCGACTCGCCCGTCCCTGCACCCCCCACCCTTCCCCGCTATCTCGGCTAACCCCCCGCCGGAGCCGGTGGCGTCCCCCTCTGGCCTTTCTTGGGGTGTTCCCTCCAGCTCGAATTTGGTGTGGCAGTGGTGGAGCAGAGTGGACACGTCCTCTGTTCGTCCCTTCCTCTGTGATTTCTGGAGCTAGGTCACCGGCGGCCCTTGGGGTAGGTTTCCGTCTTTGGGCGAATTAGGGTTCCCGCTTCACGCGCTCCGGCCTCCCGCTTCCCTAATTGGCCCTGCTCTGGTCTAGGCGGTGCTCTCTAGCTTTTCTAGGGTTTCTATCGTCCCCTGTGCTCTGCTTCGGGCTCTCGGTCTCTCTTGCTTTGTCTCCTTGGTGTTGGGACTTGTCCAAGAGTTTGTGGTTGCTGGAAGTTGCTGGCTTAAGCAATTCATGCATTGGGTTAGGGGAGGAAGGTTTGTGTTCTAGTCTGGCTCTGCTACTACTGCAATGATGACCTGAGGTCTCTCCTTTGGATTGGGACACGGGACAATGGCTCCAATTTGGTCATGTCTAGAGTACTGCTAGTGGAGCATGCTATTTTGGTGCCGTGCTTTGGTTTCTGATCTCGTTCGGCAATCCTCTGGTCTGGGACTCTTGGTATTGCTAGTTGAGAATTGGTCAGTGAGTGTGACCGAGTGAGAGTGCCTGTGAATGAGGTTGCGGCATGAGCAGTGAGGGACGCTTTTATCTGACGGGAGATGTGTGGACATGAGTAGGCTCTCATTCAGGCCTCGCCCTCTTGACATCCACAAGAAGCTCCCAATTGTCAAATCCATCAAGGACTTTGAGGACGATGATGGAGTGACCACAACCTCCACCCGCAGCTCCCATTTGCAGCGAATTGTTGCTGAGGCCGACAATGAGGTGAGATCATTTCTCTCAGGATACATGCTAAATGATTGTGGTGTCTCCTCTGTGTATTCTGTAGGTTTCTGTGTTGATGTTGTCCTTTCTGTGCTGCTTCGGCAGACCGATCTTATCCTTTCCCTGCTTCTTTGACAGACTAAGTGTTCTTTCACATGATTTAAGATGAAGGCTGGGAGCATCCTAAATAAATTGGTTGTATCTTGTAGGCACACCAAAGTTCTAATAAGAAAGTTGCGTCTGAAATACCTACTCCCCAGTTTGTTGTTGTGGACACCTATGAACGAGATTATACGGCCACGTTCAAGCAACCTACATCGTATCTACGAGGAAGAGGAGGTCTGCTACTAAGATCACCTTAGGACTTAATGTAGCAATATGTTGAAGTATTATTAATGTCTTAACCATCAAGTTACTGATTGCAGCCAGGGCCGAACTTGGGGAATTTGTTGAGTATGACTTGGACAATGAGGATGAGGACTGGCTTCAAGAGTTTAACAATGAACGGAAGATTCTTTCAGCTGAAAAGTAAAGTGACGGATGTAAATTGAAATTTATCAATTTGCCTGTTGCATAGTGATGGAATTCTACATACTTTTGTTTGTATCTTCTTGGTGGCAGATGTACATTGAAATTTGTCAATGTTGCCTATTTGTTAGTAATAGAAATTGCAAACTTTCATATGTATCATCTGGTCTTCCTTTCAATACTACTTTAAATCAGCTGCTTGAAAGCACAAGTTCACTAATCTTTTTTAGTGTCTCAACATCATCTCGTCATTTGTGTTTTTGTGAACAAATCACTTGATCTTTCAGGTTTTTTGTCGCTTATCACTGTGGAAGAAGATCCTAAAGCCTCTATCTCAAAGGAAATATAAATATAGTGGAAGCACAAATAGCTATTAATATAAACTTTTGCAGATATAGAATTAATGTTATAGATCTTTCACTTTTCAAAATTGGATGGTACCACAATTTCATTAAAAGCAAAAAATATCATAAAATTAGGTTTGAATTTAAAATAGGTAGCATGCACCCACAGCGTCAGGTCTTTGTTGTAAAATAACTCCTTTTCTAATTTATTGTTTCTGATCTTCATAATATACTTCCCCTTTTGATAGTTTGCACAGTGCAGTAGTTCTACCACCTGCAAACTACCAACTTTCTAGGCAGTATTCATCTTCTTTCTATGTAGTTAAGGCAAGAAGTGGAGTGAGGCAACCTATGGTTTGTTATATTTCAAATGTCTGGGCTATGCCTGAAAGAAAAAATATGTGCAAGTTTCAAAAACCATGCCATGAAGACCAGTTTGTAGAACGTGCCTTGGTGGGTGTCCTAAGGGATGACAAATAAAAAAGATAGTAACATGTAATAAGCAAAGGGACATTATACATCATTAACAGAGGATTAGCCATCTAGGAAATATTAGGATAAGAAGAAAGCATTAACATATAATTAAAACAAGAGCTAACATTAGACATCATAATCCACGATCTATGGTAGGTCAAGGGATTGGGACATGACTCCTACATCTCAACATAATATATCATCCATCTGGAGGGGTATTTTGTCATGCAAGGATATCCTGATCTCTAGTGTTCGGGGTTTGGTGGGCAGGGGGGATAAGCCTGGAAGGCAGTATCGGCCGAAACCGATACGTTTCGGCCGAAACGTATCGGTTTCGGTCGGTACCGATCCGAAACCGCACCTAAATACTGTAGCAGGTCCGAAACTATTAAAAAATATTTTTTAATGGTTTCGGACGAAACCATTAAGGGTTTCGTCCGAAACCGACCTGTTTCGGTCCGAAACCGGACGGTTTCGACCGAAACCATTAAGGATCATAATTTTTTTTAATTTTTTAAAGGGTTTCAACCGGTTTTGGCCAAAACCGATACCGGTACCGAAACCGGTACGTATCGGTTTCGGAACCGGCCGAAACCGGTACCGAAATCGATACTGCCTTCCTTGGGGATAAGTGCTGCTTTTAAACAGACAGATTGTGTGCAGATTTTACCCTGGAGGAGTCTTTCTCGAGGTTCTTTGCGGTTGCAGTAGCTCCCTCTGTTCTCGTCTCCCAGACTTTTGACTTTCAGCTACCAGGAGGGACGTGGACACTGGTGTTCAGAAGGAACCTATGGCCAGAGGAGATGGACCAGCTACAGGGATTGATTTCCTTCCTTACTGACTTTGCTCCAGAGGCAGATAGAGAGGACCAGTGGTGGTGGAGGTGAGATAAGGAGGACTGATTTCAGTCAGGTCTGCTTACACCTTTATGTATGATGGAGGGATGAGACATCGTCTTGCTTCACAGATTTGGGCCCCCAGGAGCCCTTTGAAAGTGAAGCTTCTCATTTGGAGGATCTCACATGGGAGGATGCCTACCTGTGACAGGCTCGCCCCTTTTCTTCAGGATATTCCCTTGGTGTGCCGCTTGTGTGGAGAGAAGGATGAGACGATGGACCACCTCTTTGCAGAGTGCCCTTACTCGCAGGAGGTATGGACTAAGGTGACTAGGCGAATCCATTGCATCATCGGCTTCCAAGGGAATGTGTAGCACTTCATTGGCAGTTGGCACAGGAGGTGGAATCTTAAAGGGGACAGTGTTACTTGGTGGTTGATCCTACATGTGGGCCTTATGGGGAGAAAGAAATAATAGATCTTTCAGAAGTGAAGCAAGGACTGGATAGGATGGTTTCATTTATTTGTGAGAGGGTGAGGGGATGAACGGAGCTCCTATGTAATGTGGACACCTATCACACCCACAACTCTTCCATATTTTGTTTTTTGGGGGGTTAATGCTGACCACAGTGTGGAAGGCCTCTTTTGTATAGGGATTTTTGTGAACACATTGCATACACTTGTATATCCCTCTTTTTCTGTAATACAATAGTGGTACTACCCACTTCAAAAAAAATAGACATCATAAAAGAGGCATTAGTAAATATTTTACCTGAGAAATGTTTAGTGACAAGCAACAGCAACAGCAACAACAAGAACTACAGGTCATGATGTACAGAAAACCAAACTAATATCAAGGCATAGCATCTTGTATGACATTTGTTATAAAAAGAGCCAAGAGTAATAGTAATTTGTGCATAACAACAGGATGCACTCAGAAAATATTTATACAATAGAAGAAAAAACATCAGCTAGTAATTTTTTGAAAAAAAGAAACAACAGATTAGAGTAGTGTGTAATCCAGGAAACGTGGCTTCTTGTTGTGGTTGTTTGTGTATGTGCATATGCTTGTGTGTGTTTTTGGAGGGGGGTGAATGAAGGAAAGGTGAGGCAAGGCGAGGCATTCCCGACTTTCCTCTCCTTATTGCCTAGGTGACCAAGGGAAATACCTTTATATGACAGGTTCTCCTTGAAAGGACAAGTCTTCTCATTCTCCCCAAACTGACACAAACATGGATATGGCATGTTAAATAGTGGGTTCACATGAGATTGGCAGCCAATTGCTAAATTTGTTCTCATCATTTGGGACATGGATGCAGGTTGCCTAAGTGGGCAAGTCTTAGTTGACCCTACATTGATGCAGTATGTCTTGATGATGATTAAGATGATTAGGCCAGAGAACTTATATGGGTACTTTGGGAAGGACCCACCAACCTACTTCAGTGATGCTGTAATTGCTTTTAACAAGGATGAACCTTTTGGCCCTAGAAAACTTGGATACTTGATGATGCATGGAATGATTGAATGTCTGGATAATGGTTGGATAGAAAACTAGAATAGGAAGACACTCCACAAAGAAAATTGGGATTCAGTAAGCACCTGAGCAAAGGAGAGAAATTGCACATTTTGGTGCAGATTCTAATCGTGATCTCTTGCATTGCACATCAGCCAACTCTTTTTTTCTTGGGGTGGGGGGGGGGGGCGGCCAAAAGACCACAATTCATTGAGGTAAGAAAAAAAACAGGAAGTACAAGGGGCTCATAAGAGCGTAAGGCAACACGGAGGTCTTTATCCAGAGAGTAAAGACAAGCAAAAAGAAAAAAGGGGCCTCTGCCCAACCCCTGAAAATGAGAATGATACCATGCAACACTTAATTACCATTCGAGGATGACTAAACTCTTCAAGAAAGATTCTATGTTTCTTTCTTTCTATATGGCCCATAACATGGCTGGAAGAGCAGCAGACAAATATCACTTTCCTGTGTAACAGGATTGTGTTCCTCCCAAGTCATGAACAGTCTAAGAATCTCCAAATCCTCCTTGAAAAGGTAGACTTGACTACTCTGAAGAATAGTTTCCATATTCTGTGAACAATTCCACAGCTGATGAAAAGATGCTGTATGTCTTCCATATCCACTCCACAAAACATACAGTTCCGTTTGCTGTCCTGTTTGAATTTACATACTTTATCCCTTGTTGATAGTCTTTTCCAAAGAACTATCCTGATCTTCAAAGGTAATTTCTTGTTCCAAACAAATCTCTCCCAAGACACTCTTTTCCCTCCTTCTAAAAGAACTTTAGCCGCAGATTTTATGGAAGACTTTGCACCCTTCTCCCATCTCCATCATCTAGTATCCCTTTCCTCCTGCATGAAAGTAATGCTCTCTAAAATTTGAGCAATGTGAAGGAATTCTTGAAGCTCAGCAATTCCAAAATTTCTGCGAAATGACTACAGGTCCACCAACTGAATCCTGTCTAGATTGTATGCTTATCCACCTGTAAGCATGGATGGCAGTTTCGGCCGAAACGTTTTGGTTTTAGACCGAAACGATCCGACACTACCCGACTGAAACCGGGCCGAAACCAAAATCCTGCACTTTGGTAAAAAATAATAATTTAATTGGTTTCGGACCCGGCCGAAACCGGTACCGAAACCGGTACTGCCATCCTTGCCTGCAAGGGAGATATATGGGTACACCTTTCTAGTCTCATCCATTGAGGGGGTGAGATTGAATATGCAAACTCATCGGTTTTGCCTCACACACAATAGCTACATCGGCTAAAGTTTGGTTGGCTACACTCTCTTTTGGAGATTGGGGAGCAAGATTGAGAAAAAGATGGGCCACAAGATTAGTAGAGCTAAAGAGGGGGGGACTAGATAGTTTATTGCCTGCAGTGCTTAGTTGTCCCTGCCTTGAGTATAAAGAAAGAATGGAATTTCACTTCCTTTTGTACTTAAAAGTTAGATGAGCAAGTTGTTTCCTGCAGCTGGACCCATTATGGCAGTTAAGTGGCTACACACTTATTTTCTTTAGACCAAGAGTAAACCCACCCACCCAGGATCAAGCCCAAATCACTGGTAGCCAGGCCAAATGTCTCTTGGACAGAGGCCCCCCCTCGGCCTGGGGAAGTCCATGAGGTCAGAGCTCGTGTGAACCTAGGGTTGGTACCCAGCTGCATTTATGTCCACCGGTGGCCTTCGATACTGTGACCTTGCAGTTGCCCACAAAGTGCTTATCCAACTCTCCCACCCCCGAGGGACAAGTGATCACACACTTGTATACTTGTCAACACATCCAAATAGGCCTGTTGTTGCAGTTGAGAAGTTCCCATTTGATTTCTAAACCAAGTTTTCACATACTTCTGGCTTGAGCAAGTTCCACTGCTGGTCGTTGAGCTTCATAATTTTCTAGGTTTTTGGATGCTACTCCATTTTTGTAATTACTCTTTGAGGACATTGATTTTGGGTTCGTTGGAGATTAAGCTAAATGGAATCTATGCAACTTATACTTGATGATTGCATGTCAGATGGGGGTTATAGCTTCTGGTTGAAAACTTAGATCCTCTGTTGGAGAAATTATATTGGGTTGTATGTATTGATTTAAGCAACATGTCACTGTCATTCCTTTAGTTTTAATTTTTTGAAGAGTTTATTTTTCTGATTTTTAACCAATTCCATGTAAGTTGGTTACAAACGTACAACCCTAAACATTTTCAATTAAATCGTTTTTAATAGTTTATGTATCTGATTTTTAGCTAATCTTATAATTTATAACAAAACTGCTGCCAGAAGCTTCTTCTTTGGTATGTATGGCGACCTCCTGTCCAACTTTTAAAACAAAGGCTGTGGGTTTGCCTACCATTGCTTGTTATTATTATTATTTTAATGTTTCTAGCCATTATATCATTTTGGAACTAACCCAGTTCCTTTAGTTTTTTCAAGTTTTTGAATCTGATGAACCTTGTGATCTTTTATAAAGATGGTATTAGGTACATATATATCCTCTATAGGATCACATGGATTGTGTACAAACTGCTATTTGCTTCCTATTTCTGATGGTACAGTTCCGAGCTATAGTGCTTTTTTGGGGATATCTTCTTGTTCCCCTTTTTCAATTTGTTTTGCCAACACTAAGTCGTTTCCTACAAAACCATTTCATCACGAAGCTAGATCCTAAGACATATTAATCCCTTTTACTTTTCTTTCTTCAGCATTCTTTATTTTTGAAGTCTTTTTATTTGGTTCTCCTTGTACTTGGCAATATTTTTTTTTGGAATTATTACCTTGAACACATTCTGCAAGCCTTTCTTTTTGCTTTTCATTCTTATGTTACATAGGGAAAGATTTTGCAGGTTTGAGACTCTTCTGTTTAAATTGGAGGTTTTAGATCACAAGACTCGCGAAAGGGCTGGGATGATAACGCTAGCTCTTGGATCACATGTTCCTGTTCTCTTACAGCTAGATGCTGCTGCTGAGGTGATTCTCGATATCATTATACTTCTTGAATTTCTTATTGAGAGCAATTCTTCTATTTATCGTAAGGAATTATATTTTTGTAAATCTCAGTTTCTTTCTTCGCTTAAGAGAGCGGATAGATGGCACAGGCCAGCAGCAACTTTTGGACACTGGTTCTATGTTTAGAAGAATTAGAAATTATGCTGCAAACCAGGAACAGCATTTCAAATCAGATTATCTAGTATGAATATTACAATCTTGGATGGCTCTATTAGTGATGAACTTTTTTACGATAGTATTGTTTACAATGACCTGTAAGAATTAACGGCTGAAGATGTCTCTGCTGGCCTGGAAAGTTCCCTACAAAAAGCTGAAACCAAAATGTGGAACAATAAAGAGTTTGGAATGCAGTAGTCCTATCTTATCTCTTGGTCTTGTCTGCTAATCATGACTTAATTGTAATGCACCTATTTAAAAGTTTCACTCTTTTGGTTGATTGTATTCTCTGGTTTATTTGGATTTCTTCTTTGGCAGGCCTTGCAATCCCAATCCATTAGATATGCTGTTCTTCAGTCTGTATATAACTATTGGAAGAAGAAGGTAATCTTTCCACTCCGTGATCGGTGTCCCTTTTCCCCGTCTTCTAAGGGAACTCTCTCAGGTTGGATAATATGTTGCAGGAATATTTTGCACATTTTGCTTCATTTTCTGTCTGTTGCCTTTCTCCATAGTTCTTAATTTTCTTTTGATTCTTGAAAAATCATTGGCAAAATTATGTCAGGTGCATATTGAATTTTTAAGGTTATTAAATCTGTTTAGGGATTGTATAAAGTGATCATTATTTGAAATATTTTTCTGGTGTAGCATAAATTCTTATGCATATTTTCTTTATCTTTTGTCAGCGAGAACAATGGCAAAAACCTATTCTACGGCGCTTGCAGGTGATTTCCTTTGTTTTTTGGATATCCTTTCTTTTTGTTTATTTGAATGTCTTCCTCATGGGATAAAAATGCATTCCTTAGAGCGTGTGATGATGCATCTGAGGTTCTTTCAAATGGGTGTTGAAACATCTGATCTTGCTGTATACAATGTAAAATTCTTGTCTTTGTCTACACTCTGCAGTGAAATAGAGTAACCTTTTGTTATTGCTTGTTGTAACTGCTGTTTTCCCTTTTTTGTGTTATAATTGTTAACTGTAGCACTTTGCAAGTATATATATACATACACACTCACGCATAGGAAGGCAAGAGTATATATTTTATTTTCTTAGGATGAAAAAGTTGGAACACTGTTACCCTTAGTGCCAATTTAAATTGACGTATTCCTTTGTTCGTTTCTTGGATGGTTCTCTACAGCCCGCATGTTGTCATGGCACGTCGTTGGCTGACCTGCTATTGCCTTTATTTCATACTTTCTATTTTTATGTTCAAAATTTTGGTCATATGGTTATCCTGGTCGCGTACTGACCTCCATGTATTATGAGAAAGGCTTTACAATGGTGGTGGTATGATGATGATGGTATGTCAATCTTTTCAACAGAAAAATTCTTATTTCCTCTTATATAAAAGATGTGAACATAGTCCTTATATGAAAAAAAGCCTAATATTTAGTCCATTAGAACCCAAAACTTTCCCAAACCCCACTTTCTATGAATACTCGATCATCCAATGATAAGTCATTAAGTCCTTTTGAACTTGTTTTTAGTAAACCCATCTCCCACCCATGCCATAGGAAGCTTCTCCCAGGTTTGTAGGTATCATCATTCATTGTCATACTATCAATCTTGTGTTGATTAGTTTTTGGGGTGAAGGGGGTGGGCAACTGGCTAGCTATCAGCCTGATGTCTGAATGCCTATATTTAGTTAATGGACGTGACCACATGGAAATCATCCTTGTGAGATCATGTCAAAGATCTCGCAAGAACCTGCAACCAGATCACATGAGAGGAAGTTTTCCTTTAAGAATAGGTCTAGGATCTCGTTTCTTAATGTATATCTGCGACCTGTGCATCCCAGAGGCTGGGGGTTCTATACTCCCAACCTTTTCCATCTTGAGAGCACTCAAAGGCAGCTCTTTAGACAGGGCATCATCTCCCCCTGCTGAACGTAGATTGGTGCCCCACAGCTTGCCTCTGATTCACCTTTGCCGATGCCACCTGTGAAGAAGGGAGGAAAAAGAGAGGAGCTGGCTGTGCCTTCTGGCCATCCCTCTCCATGTTAAGCAAAAATTATTTAGATTGTCTTTCACAAATGTTAGATTCTCATGATCTCTTCTAGTGTTTCCTGTCTCTTAGGAATCTTTTCTATTTGGTAATACTGAGATGGAGATCCAATGTTGTGCTCCTTGTTTGACTATTCCAGTTGGTGTGTTGTAGAATGACCAGTCTTTGTAGCTTAATCAACAGGGAATAGATTGTTTGAATTATGTAAATGTTCAAAAGAGGAATGTCATGGTAATTGTTAGAATAGTCCCACATTGCAGACGGATAAAATAATAACATGCTTAAAATAGTGGAGCTGCTCCACTGAATATCTTAAGGTTTTGAGTTGGATTACCCATTCCAATTAACTCCAATATGGTGTCCATGGTTATGATCCGGGCCATGCACATCGTGTTTGACATAGTCCACGTGATAGAGCCTAAGTTGGCCTACACGTGAGTGGGCGTATTAGGATTGTGCTATGTTGGAAAGGAACAAAATTATAATATGCTTAAATTAGTGGAGTCCTCTCCACTCAATATCTTCAGGTTTTGAGTTGGATGTCTCAATCTAATAACTTCAGCAGTAATGAATCAAAATTATAATATGCTTAAATTTGTGGAGTCCTCTCCACTCAATATCTTCAGGTTTTGGGTTGGATGTCCTAATCTAATAACTTCAGCAGTAATGAATCAAGAAAGCTTAAAAAAAGGGATAACATTCTTTCAGAGGTTTGAACACTTTAATTTTACATAGATTGTAAAATCATCATGGTCATCATCATCATCCACTGAATCTCAGCTTGTTGGAATTGGGCATGTGGAACTTATCAACCCTTTCCATTCTATCATGTCATTTTGTACTCGACATAATTTCATCTCTTTTTTCTTTCTCAACAAAGTTGGGATTTCTCTCCATCAGGCCCATGTGTTAAATTGGGATACTCATTTACCCAATAGCGGCCCTACTAACATATGAGGCATAAATTTGCGATTAAATTTCTGTTAATCTTGGCCTGAAATCAAATCCATTTGCCATTCATATTAGAATTTAAGACAAATGAATCCCTTTTTGGGCTCGCTAGACACTAACTACGGAAGACAAAGTAGACCGAAGACCCAACCCACTTACCCATTTAGTCAATAACTTTGCTGGGTCTGATATGTTATGGGTAACACCCATTTTGGGTATGGATCTGCCCAGACCCACTTACGGGCATAGCTGTCATTAAGGTCATTTGCCATCAGTATGAATTAGTTGCATCTTCCAGCCAACTAAATATCAATTGCATCTGTTTATTATTTCTTGCCATTCTGCTTTTAATGTGCAAGAAGATACCGTAAACCGCAGTATGCGGATACACTGTGTACACGGAATTTCACATAATCAGGACATGCATTTTGTTCAACTTTCTGGAATCCTTAACAGCTCCATTAATTAACCAGTTATATTCTTCTTTCCATTGACATGAGTATCCCCTTCGTAGTAACTCAACACATTTGTAATATGCATTTCCACCATTTTTTAATATTTTCAGATAATGATCATTTTATGTACATTCTGGTTTCTGCTTCTTTCAGCATTACCTTGGTTTCTTTCAACTCTATACTTCTTGGGGTCACTCTTTCCTTTACTTAATAATTCTAATGATATAAATGTGATGCTAATGATGATGAATGTAATTGTTGTTTTGCTTTGGGCTTCATGGAACCTTGGTTATGTATGCTGAAGCAAGTTGGTTAGCTAATAGTTATTTCTTCTAAGCATATGGTGGTCTTTAACTTGGTTTCTTCTTGATGAAATTTGGCTACATAATAACTCCTTTTTTGTTCATGCAGCCACCTCCTCCAGTTAATGATACAAATCCTTATAATGTATTTAGACCAAGGGAGAAAGCTCATCGGCTCCATACAAGAAGGGTAGGTGATACACTTGCTTAATAAAAAAATTCTTTACATGCTGTGAATAGAAACTGATTGCAAGGGAACTATCTTAGGAGTCCACAATGCTCCGTTTGTATTACATGCATTTCTTTGACTGTTCTCATTATTCTTGTTTTTAGATGCAAAGACGGGAGAACAATGTCCTGTCCTTTGAGAAACTTCGCCAGGTAAAAGCATAGAACTTGAATTTTGTCCTGGAAAATAATGAAATCTAAAGCGTTTGTGTAGTTAAACACCTGGTGCTGATGTCGCAGAATTTTAACTAATAGTTAGCTTTTTGCTAGTTTACCTGATTATTATTTTTTATCTCACTTGCACCACATGAGTTGATTATGTAAATAATTATCTCACCATATGTATTAGGCTCACCACGCCATGGGTCTGTGCCTGGCTTATTTGTCAGGTGGACTAGAAATTTGTGGCCCGGGCCCATAGGCCTCATACCTTTATATAAGCAACAAGGTTATATAAAGGAATGAAAGAAACAACAGGCTATTCAGAAGGGAGGTTAGAGCAGAGGACTGCCTTATTTCTTTTATTTGTACTAGAGTTAGGGAATGGGCAGAATTGCTTTGTGTTGTGAATGCCCTCAACTCTACTCCTTTTGATTTGTTGGGGGGTTAGCTTGTCCCACACCGTCTTGGTGTGGCCTTTTGTACAGGGTCACTTTTTGGGAGATTTTTGACTATACTTGTACATCCTCCGTTCCTTTTTATACCACTAGTGGTACTACCCACTTTCAAAAAAAAAAAGCAACTAGGTTATATAGCTGTAGTAGATCCACAGTTTGACAAGGGTATATAGATAAAAGAATTCTTAAAATCATGTTTGTCAACTAAATGTGGTTCATTATCTTGCTCCTTGACATTGACTTCTGTTTGGTAAGTGGCTTTTAAAAAACACATATTTGGTGGATAAAAATGTTTTTTTGAAAGTGGTAGATAAAACAATGCTGAAGGCTTGTGGATCTTGGGTGGACGTCTCTTCCTAATCTTTGTACCCAAATTTAGTGAATGCATACAAAATTTGTAGAAGAAATTTCGGAGGATATTTCTTTTCAGTTTTCTATTCCAGGGAATCTGTGGACAGAAATTGACTGAATATTTGCTCTTCTGGCAAAGCACTCATTTGTCAAGTTATCCAGTTGCTAAATGGCATTTTCATGCATTGGAGCCATGTAACTTTTTTTTCTTCCCCCTTTTTTGGGTGGGGGTGTGGTTAGTAGTTAGCCAAATGATGTTTTCATGCCCTGCATTTTGGGACCTTGATTCTGGCTACATTCTTTAAATAGTTTTACATGTGCTTTTTTTGTTCATATTATGTTTTAATGCTGAGAGGACCACACCTCCTGGGTGTGCTTTTGTACAGAGTTTGTTTGTTTTATTTACATTTGTACACTTGCATATTCTCTCTCTATTTTTGCTTTAATATAATTGTGCTACTATCCACTTTCATTTTTTTTCTAAGTGTCCTCAGAAATTATATATAGAATATAGAAATCATGGGTACACTCTTTAAGGTGGTCTTGTGTGTTTCATGGTTTACGTAAAATTATGGCACTGGACCTAGTCATCTGTTGATTTTAAATTTGTTAAATCTTGGCATTCATTTGACTGAGTGTATTTTTGTTCTGCTTTGCTGCATGTTTCCCTATATTAATTTTTGTTTCACTTCTTATCTGATTCAGGTCAGGCGTAACTTGGAGCAGGCAAAAACAGTGTTGGAAACCTTGATTAAGGTTTGGACCTCTGAAAGGGGGGGGGGAGGAGGGAATTTCGTTCTTGCATATTGTTGTTTCCCAATGAAGTTCTTACTTATGGCAAAATTATCTGCAGAGGGAAGAGAAAAAAAGGGAGGTAGTGGAAAATGAGGTCAGCCTTCAACGTATCCAAATGAAGTATAAGGTACGCATGAACTTTTTCTTTCTTTGTTTTATTTCATTCTAGGGTTTTTTAGTTTTTAACCTCTATAATCTATCACATTTTCAAATTAGCCCCTCCAATCTAAATATTTATTTATAACTCCTCATGATCTCAAGTTATTTAGTGAAACACCCAAAACCATTGCAAATAAGTCCTTCAGGTGGACATGAAAAAGCTCCTAAGGGTGTTTTTCAAATAAATATGTAATTTTGAGGGCTTATAAATAACTAACAGGATTAGAGCGCTAATCCCTAAATATGAAATATTATAGGGCTTGAAAACTAAAAAAAACTGTTTATTCTAATGAAATGAGAACTCTCAAAAATAAGATGGGACAAGGCATGCAAGTATGCCAAGTGTTGTCTACTCTTTCCATTTGTTGTAATTCAGTATTTTGGGATTCCTGGATTTCTCTACAGCAACAATTATTCACCGAAAACAAGATTATTTAACCTTAATTCAGGTGGAAAACATGAGCCCAAACAAAATACTAAAACTTGAAGATATTTCACAATCACAGCTGCTTTCAGCATGGAATCACATATCAATAAAGGTTAAATAGTATGTTTTTGCTCTGGTTTGACGGTCATGGATATGGAGTTTTATCTAATGATTTGGTGGACACTTGTATTTGCAGTAGAATGCTGCGTCTGACACTATTTCAGGATTTTAGACACTATTTCAGGATTTTAGAAAGAGCACTTCAATGATTCTTTAAAATATTTGTTTGGCTGATAAGGTTTAATAATTTAATTAATATTTTTTAATTTTTTTTACATTTGAAAATTTTCAATTGATTGTACCTTGCTATATCAACCACGCCAAGAACTTATCCCCTTGTAAATTCTTGCCTTAATGCTTGTACGAATAGGAAAGTTATCTTACCTAGAAGCTTACATGGTTCCCCTTTCCCCTATTCCTTAAAGGAGAATCTAGGCCCGCAAGAGTTCGAACAAGTTATTGTCTACATCCATATTGTTTCTGAAGGTGACAATTATGCACAATTTTTCATCAAAATTAAGCATAAAAGACAACATTGTGGGGGAATGAAAACCTAACCAACACAGGAAAAGGGAGGAAAATTTGAATGGAGCTGAAAGCCTACTGAATCACGAGGAAGGGCTGTACATATGAATAAAAGGAAAAGCCATATACAAGGATAAAGAGATAATCCTCAATCAGCATACAATCTAATACTACTAAGATAGTAGTCAAGGGAGGGTCGATGCTATCACAAGATGAATTTATGATATCTGTGGACTTGGCTCTCAAAAACAAAAGAATCTTCAGGGGCTGCATTGCAACAATCTTCCATCCAATGGATAGCTCTTCTAAGGATGTTGGAAGATGCATTATAGACTTGTTTAAATCTCCTCTGATTTCTACATGTATACACTTCCTGCTTTCTCATAGTCTTGTTTCTAGAACTTTGGCATGTCTGGCATGTGTGTTCTGTTGACACACATCCATGTTTAGAATTATATTGATCAGAACCAAAGGCTTTCTTAAGAATGTAAGAAGTGCCACACAATAATAATACCTATCATCAATAGTTTGAAGACTTTGACAGTATTTGTCTGTTATATTTCACATCTGAAGTGTCCCAGTACTCGCTTATGCTTTAAGGAAGTCAGTTTTTCCCTTAATTTCTATCTGCAATATGAAGTTGCTCATGTGGATGTCAAATTGGGTGTTCACTTGACATCTTAATTTCACGTCCTAGTTTTTGCGGATTATGATTTTTAGGGGACCCTTCTTGGTAGAGCATTCAATGGTACTTGACTGGAATCTTGTTAGGAAATTAGTGTTAGTCTTATTTTGACTCCTCAATTCTTGAAAGAATCTGAGATGTTTATCCTAAACGATATGTTGGATAGGATGAAAAAAGGATCTATGAAGTCTTGCATTGGATCTTTCTACATTGTCGTTCTTTTTTTTTTTTTTTCCCTTTTTGAGAAACTCTGCTGCAAGGGTAGAGACGGTTCACAAAAAACACAATCCAACCCACCTTGGTTCAGACCTGGATGGTTCCCTTCCCACGTGGTCTCAGGTTCTCATTCCTGATGAATCAAGATGACCTAAGCAGTGGATATGTTATTCAGGAGGAATTCCTTAAAAATGGGAATCTGATGGCCCTTATTGGTTGAGTAGGCTTATGTTACTCTCCTTCCTGGAGGACTAATATCTGTGGGGTTTCTCTCCTTAGGCCTGGTTTGATAACCGAATAAGGCTGGTTAGGGTGAGTTGTTTGAGTTAACCGGCTTTTCAGTCGCGGTTAGCTTGTCGGGCTTGAACAGGGTTGAGGGGGGGCTGGTTAGGGTGAGTTGTTCGAGTTAACCGGCTTTCAGTCACGGTTAGCTTGTCGGGTTTTAACAGGGTTGAGGGAGGTTAAGGCCTTTATTCGACAAATGTCCCTTTTGATTCGGCATGGTCGAATGCTGTAACCAAGCAGCCGGGTTTGGTGCGAACGGCAGTCATGTGGCGAGGCAGTGGCAGCGGATGTGTGCCGTGTGGCGTCTGGCGGTGGTGTCTCCAGCGTTGGTTTCGTTGTTGTCCAGGGTGGCCAGCGGCATCCGATCGACTCACAAAAGAGGGGTTCACCGTGAGACAGGGCGGTGGTTGCAGCGCTAAGCATCGGTGTCCGGCATCAACAGTGGATGGGGGCCGTACGGCCACGCCCAGCAGCGTCTCCGGTCTCGTCCGGCGTCGGTTTCCTTGTTGTCCAGGGTGGCGGTACAGCATCCGATTGGTCTTCTTCTCTGCGTCCAGCATCAAGCAAGATACCCTCTATCAAACCAGAGCCCGGGTTAGGTCGAACACGCAACCCCTGGGTGAGTTGTTCGCCTTGCCCTAACTGGTTATCAAACCGGGCCTTAGCGAATGATCTTAGTCCCTTTTAGTGTCTTTGGATGGTTAGAAATAAATCTTCTGCTGTGAGTCTACAGATACAGGCATTCTTTTGTGGAACTTTTTTTTCTTGTGGCGGTGGCAGCAGCTGGGTGGGGAGGGGGTTGTTCATGGCACCACAATTTTATTTAATAAAAAGCTAATTAAAAGGGGGAATCTTACAAGTATATAACCATAAGTTCACAAAATCTTTCTATGCAAAAGAGAGGCTTAACACCTTAAAAGGACAACAAGAAAAGTGTTGTGCTCATCGAATTTGCAAGCAACTTTAGCTCATTCCTGAACCTTGTCGCAAACAAAAAACTATCCTCCTTGTTGGAATCTTGGTATCCCTATTTAAGATTGCTCAGTTCCTCTCAACTTTTGGTGAAGTATTGAGAATTCTTTTTCCTTGAGGAGTGGTTTGATTCAGATGACAAGACACTCCATCTCCTCTTTGTTTTTCTAACCTGATAATGCTGGATAACACTTCACCTATTGAAGAAGTGATCACAGCTATCTGTAAACACCTTGAAAGTCTCATTGCTTGTCATTTTTATCAACAGCAGTATAATTGCACATGTAGGTCTGCTATGCTTTCCAAAGTCCATTTTCTCACTATCTGCAAAGGGAATACAGACCTCTTCCTAGTTCCTCCTGACCATAGGATTTAAACTCACATGATCTTTTATTAACACTGCCAACTTTAACTACATGGCCACTGGCCTGTTGACTTTAATTATGTGGTTATTGGACTGGAGGAATGGTGTTTGAAAGGAAGTTGAGCATGTGAGAGAGACAGAGTTGGATAATTCTTTCAAAGAGCACCCGCACTCCAGAACACATGTTCCATTTTGCACATTTTGGTCTTTGTCTGCATATTTTACCATTCTTTGCTAATGCTGTCACTGCAGGGAATTTCCCTTGCATGATATTCCTGTCCATCATACATAATCCTCAAATGCATTCTGGTGTCTCTTCCTTTTCTTGTGCACCTGCAATTGGACTAAACCCCCCATCCCCTCCTCCCACAAAAAAGACAATTTTTATCCTTTCAAGAAAGAGGAAACCATAAACCAGTCCAAGTTTCCAGCAGACCCTTCCCAATGGTCCAAATATCATGGAGGTGACTTAAAAACACACACAATGAAAACAATCATACACATGGCCTTTGACCATATGGTACCTGATTCTGCTTGACCATCATTTTTAAAGGTCTTTACATTCGCCATTTGCCTTTATCACTTTATCGAATCAGTTATTTTATCTTTATTTTACAAACAGACTACGAATTTATGCCTGGGTTTTATGTGCAATGCTTGCAAAATATTTACTAGTCCGTGTTGTCTGCTAGCGATTGTTGCAATTTAGAAGCATAATGATCAGTTAGTTGAACTCTTTTCAGCACGAAGCCCACCTTATTGAAGATGGGCTGGCACTTCCAGGTTTTCCAGCCCTCTCTTGCAGAGTTGGATCCAGTGAAGATGAATTTGTGGATTCAGATGACATGGCAGCTGGTCGTCCACATAGTCGACCATCAAAAGCGCAGAATGTGCCTTTTACAGGCTCCAAGTTGATGATAATCCCAACAGGACATACGATGCGGAAATTGAAACGGCGAACTGTTGGACACCGATGGCCCGAAAAGAGTGTATGGACTCTCTCACCTCGACACCCCCCTCGCCCCCCCTCCCACCAAAAAAAAAAAAGGAAAAAAAAGAAAAGGTCTGTCTGTCTTTGTTCTACCTAAACATGATCAAACGATTGTTAGTTAAGAGTCTACAGCTGATTTTGAATATTACACATTTTTTGGTTTTGAAAAATAAAATAATATGCATCATTCTTACAAAACTCTGTTCACTATAGATCATTGTTGAAATAGTTTTGAAGATTTATGCACTTTTATGATGCAGGATCCCAATGAACCGGTTATGCTATTTACAAGATCTCTGGAACCAGACAAGTTGGCTGCAGCAGGCATCGTGCCACCATCAGAGCGTCCTCCTGAAAATGGCTCCATTGTGCCACCCTATCAATTCTTTGGAAGGATTGGACGAGGAGGGCGCATAATCTTTGATCGACGGAAGAACCCTCGACACGATTAACCAGTGATTTTGACCAATCTAAATCCCATGGGCTGCAGGGAAGGTGCAAGGAGAGAGGATTTTGCCTCAAAGAGGAAGACCCCTGGACGGTGAAGGTCCCTCCTGGCAGCTGAGAGGGGCTCGGTTGGGCCACACACTGTTGGGGGGTATAAGTTGAGCCTCTGCAGCCTATCTTGGACATTTCTTGGGTTCGAAGGGCAGACACGAGCTGATGACTCCATGGGCAAACACGGCAGGGTGGACATCGCCTAACATGGTAATCTAGCATTTGAGAGGATCTAGCTTTTTCTGGAGTTGTGGGGGCAGATTTTTTTTTCTTCCCCCGTTGATCGACCACAGTTTTGCACGCATGGAGCTGCCCTCACCGCCCCCCCCCCCCCCATTGTACAACTATTTTACACCAGGGCGGATGCAACTCGGCGTTATTTGTCTGGAGTTGCCCGTATTCTGGCCACCTAGGCCTGCTGCATATGTTGTCAACTGCCCATTAATTTAAATCCAAATGTGCTCTCCAGATGGCTCGCCCTCTTTCTCTTCCCTCCCTCTTCTTTTGCTTCCCTTAGTTGTAAGGTAGTGTTGCCGTAAGATTCTTTCTTTGGTTTTTTGCAGAAATCTAGGGCATTACAGGCCAAAGTTTTTAAGTAGCTCGTCCATGTCCTTGAATCGCTTTTAAAGTGCAGGCAGGGCGTTGACGACGACGTGTCTCCTCACTGACCTGATCCAGACTAACGGTCTTTTCAGGGATGAACAAGTGTCTATGGCGTTGACAAGGATGGTGCTGCAGCGTAGGTGCTGAGGAGGGGTTCTGAAAATGGGATCACCATGCGTACTGTCAATGTGACGTAGAAGAAGGCAGCTCTCACGGTGGCAGAGGACATCTCCTTCAAATGTTGGGATTGCTTCTCCACCAGGGATGGTGCCAAGAGAACAGCACTGTTATCTTTTCAGCTTTTGTAGAAACCCGCTCACGCATCCGTTTTCTAACATCTTTTCCATCGTCACCCCGTCGTGACGTCATCCCCAATCCAACATCTACTCTGAAGTCCCTTTTTTTGTGTGTGCCTGTGCACTTTGCGACCCCCTCTCACCATTTTGTCTCGACTGTTTGATTCTAAGATCAGACGGTCAAGATATAAAAATGTTCGATTTAAATTCATATCCTATTTTTTGATAATTACGAATTTACCATCTACACTTCTGGTGGAAATATGAGTGGCAAAATATGTGGCGTCATATTCACTGTCAGCTGCAAGACTGACGGCGACGTGCGAACGAAAAGATAAATTTTACTTCTCCTTTTCGCTGCGAAATGACGGACGTCGAAGTTTCATAAATACTCTTTTTTTTTTTAGTAAATTTTGTGTATTCACTAACAACGAAGACTGGAGATCATGAGGTTCCAATCCCAAAAATCACTTTGAATCACACACACGAGCACACGCACCATCCACGTCATGTTATTTCATGGACGACCATACATAGAAAAGTCGACGTCTGTGGGTAGAATGCTCATCCCTTCCACAACGCCGGCTAGACGTAAGGATGATAATGGGTTTTGCCATGTCTAAGTTTAATTGGTTTATTAATAAAGGTTTTACTGAGTTCAAGCTATTTGATTATTAAAGATATTAAAGTCTATTTGATATTTACATAGAAAGAGTGTCTAGGATGATAACTGTAGGTTACGTTGGGTACCGGGATAACTTAAGTGAAGAATAGATATAAGTCATTCTGAGTTAATTTATTCTTATTTTTATTTCCGTGTACGTTTGATATGCGAAAGGATAAATATGAAAATATTGTTATTCTTCGTTCGATAAAAATTGGGGATATAAACGAGAATAGGTGTTAAAAAATGACTATATTGTCCTTCTTATCCCGCGTTAAAATACGTGATGTTATTATTTGTTTGGATGGGATAATAAGATTTTAAAAAATTTATTTAGTGAAATTACATACTTAATTAGACTTTACATTCATGATTACGACCAATAAAGATCTTAAAATAGATTTTAATAGATAAATTTTATTATTAGTAATAATATTATTATAAAATTTATTTTACTAATAATCTAGGATAATACAAATAAAGATATTATTAAAGAAAATTTTTATTTTAAAAATATTTAGTAAGAATGATAATAATGATAATAATTATATTTTTTCATAATTAAGCGTGAAATAAATAGTATAACTTAACTGTAACATATTTATGTAATGTAACGATGATTAATACTAATGTTCAAATTAATATGAATACCATATCATCAATAACGTAAATCAAACTACTTTAATTAGGATTAGTGATATTCTAATCAATTTTTTTAGTTCAGAATATTTGTCATTAATAATGAGATTTTTGATCAATCTACTTTTTTATACATTGAATTTAATTAGCAGCAATGATATTAAATTTTTTTCTCTCAAAAAGATGCTTAATAATAATAGTACACTTCAATAACTATTCATTATTGTTAACTAAAATTAATATATTTTAATTATTTATAATTCATCGTCAACATACATCAATACGATAAATCTATTATGCTTTTTCTTGTCTTCTTTTCCTTTTCATTCTTTCCCTTTCTTTTTTTATTTTCTTTCTTTCATGCGCGCCCCCTTTTTATTTGTTTTTGAGAAGGACCCAATAATGAACAAACATTTTTGATTTCAGTGAGATATGTAAAGACTATTTATGTCACGTTTAAATTTTATTTACCCCCTTATCTCCCCCTCTCCCCCGCTGAAATGGGACTTGAAGCTCTATCTTAAATCGGGTCAAAATCATTTAAATTTCGATTACTCATTTTATTTGTTTCTTGACATTTTGGTCACTCAAAATGTGACAGATGTTGTAACTACTATCATATTAGGATTATTTACTTTGGTTACAACGTTATGCTTTATATACTATTTTACGTGCACATAAAAGATGAATAATTCACATGTAATCTAAGTAACGAGTACGAGTGCCCCAAATAATGTACGTACACATACAATCCACAATAATATTTAGCAAGCATAAATTAAGGCGGGATAAATGATAACAAATGGAGCATTTTACAAAAAGATAAAGTTTTACAAAAAAGTGTTTCATGTATACATGGCCTCACAAATGATAGTCCTTAAAAAAATCCATATCACTTTTTGTTACATACTTTCAATTGATCAAATTTTGCCAACAAAATTTCACATAGCTTCACAGTTCGATCAGCTGAAAATTTCTCCATCTCGATTATTTTTCTTAAATCTTCCACGAGTGCATGTTCTTCGATCTGTCCTCCTGTTGTAGATATGTTAGACATTTCTACTGTCCGCTGGTTCGAAGTCTTTTTCTGAAAAATGTGTATGATATAATCACAAATTAAAACATTGAGTGCAAAATATATGGACTTGATAATAGTAAGGAGATGAGGCTCAGAACAACATGACATAATGTAATCACATAGATCATGTTCCATCATATTAGTTGAGGGTTGTCGTTAGGCCATCCACCCAATCATCATTGCCTCGTGTATACTTGATAAGACCAACGAGAGTTTGACATTGGGAAGGAGTTTAATACCAACATTGAACAATAGGAGCACTGAATAATGGGAAGGAGCTGTCTCCACTATCACACACACACAAACACAAGGGTTGTCTCCACTGTCACACATACTGAACACACACAGAAAGGCTGTCTCCACACACACACACACACACACACACACACACACAAACACACACTGAATACACACACACACCCTGGCTATCTGCACTTCATGCACACACACACACGCGCACAAAGGCTGACTGTCTTCACTAAACCCACACACACACATACACAAAGGCTGTCTCCACTGCATGCACACATGCATATATGTTGCTCCACTGGACACACACACAAAGGCTGAACACACGCACACACACAAACCTCAAGGGCTGTCTCCACACACACACACACACACACACACACACACACACACACACACACACACACACACACACACACACACACACACACACACACACACACACACACACACACACACACACTGGCTGTCTCCACTGCATGCACAGACACACACGCACAACGGCTGAACACAACACTGGACACACACACACACACATAATATGTCTCCATTAAACCCCCCCCCCCCACACACACATTCAATTTTGAACCATGACAACTACACACACACACATCTCTGCCCACTGTCACACACACACAAACACAAGGGTTGTCTCCACTGTCACACACACTGAACACACACACAAAGGCTGAACACACGCACACACACACAAAGGCTGAACACATGCACACATACACAAACACAAAGGCTGTCTCCACTGTCACACACACACACACACACACACACACACACACACACACACACACGCACGCACAAAGGCTGACTGTCTTCACTAAACCCACACACACACACACATACACAAAGGCTGTCTCCATTGCATGCACACATATAATTTGTCTCCACTGGACACACACAAAGGCTGAACACACGCACACACACACAAACCTCAAGGGCTGTCTCCACTGTCACACACACACAACGGCTGAAAACACACACACACACACACACACACACACACACACACACACACATGTTAGAACAGATGGTATGCTATGATACCAATTGATAGAAAACAGATGGACGCTCTAATGCCTATAGATAGAATATCTATAGACGATCTAGAGGGGGGTGAATAGATCGGTCACCCACTAAAATTTACTACAGCAAAAATAGTTGCAGAAAATAAACAAACTGCTGTAGGACGATCGAAAGGCACTCAGTCACAGCAAGGATGAACCGGCTCAAACGGATTAGCTCTCACGTGATCCTAAGCAATCATCTACCGAGCGATGAACAATGATAAAGAACAGAATCAAACCACAAACAATCACACAGTGGACAGATGATTTTTAAGGTGGTTCGATCTCACACCTGAGATCTACGTCCACCTCACACTCAAACTAGAGTGTGGTTTCACCGCTGATGCACAGCTTTCGCTGATCCACAGCTTCGGGTTGCAAACCCTACACACCGCTGGGCCTTACAACTTATGCCGACCAGAGGAGTCCTCCTCTGCAACCGTTAGGGCATACAGCTTAACCCGTCCAGAGGATACTACACCTCTACCCCTCTGAGCGTCACAGCTTGCTCCGCTGACAAACAGCTTGAAAACGAGTATCTAAAATGAAAACGAAACACAGCGAAAAACTAAAAACCCACAAAGGGAATATAGCTCAACACTGAGCAAATTCAGCTCCGGTTCTGAACCTAGAGACTGAAGAACAATCTTTCTCTCTCAATTCTCTCAAGGGATTTCTCTCAGACTCTCTTTCTTTTCTACTCTCTCTGTCTTCCTTTTTCTCTCTGGATCGTTCAGGCGCTTGCTCTCTCTACTTCAGCTCTTCTGGCACGATCAGTCTTCTCTTGAGGGAGAAGCTTCTTATTTATAGAGCAGCAGAGAAGTAGGGCGTGTGCTCTCCACGATTCACGCCCAAACACCTTGGCTCACGTGGCAGCATCCCAGCTTACTGCTTTGCACGTGTCACGATCCTGGCACCTTCTCTAATCTTGGATCACGTGCCATTCTTAATCTTTACGAAGAAGCATCTGTCAAGACATCAGACAAAAAGTCATCTTCAGAAAGTTATACGAGATGAGAAGAGATTGCACGGAGTAGGTATTCATACAGAGCTAAACTGCACCGAATCAATGTGGTGATCACACGCACATGCACAGTCTTAACATTCATGCACGAGCAGATGCACAAGCTTGATTTCACCACAAGGCCTACGGATGCACGGGCTATGTATATGCAATGTGCAAGTGTTGCACAGACCTGATCAACCCGTGAGTGGCATGCTTAGACTACAATAGTGCGAGTATAAGAGATGCACAGACTTAATGTGCAAGGTGCAAGTATTGCACCGACTCGATGACATGCCACTAGAGGCGTTGCACTGACTTAGCTCAGAAGGAATGCACAGACTCTATATGCATGGCGCAGATATTGCACCGACTCACTATAAGCGGCGACTGCACCGACTTAGAAGCTGAGCATGAGGCAAACGACGCAAGATAAAACAGACACATGCACTGACCTAGGCCTTATGAGACGCAGTATAAGACGGACATAGAATGTGCACCGACTTGTGTCTGCTTAATGCAAAGATGCACTGACTTGCAAGCATTGAACATCACCCATATGCACAGACTCTGCTCGGACTTAGTTGCGTGCTGTAACTAAGGATGCACAGACTCAATGCATATGCACGGACTAAGTGTAACTGAGCATGCAACATTTAGATGAACATCTGACAAGTTGCCAATCATCAAAATAAGATTTACAACATTCTCCCCCTTTTTGATGATGGCAACACCAATGGATAATGCATATATAGACTAATACATCTTTAAAAATACTGCCCCTGAAAATATGACTCCTCCCCCTGTGTGACTCCCCTTGAAAAGAGGTAAACAATTCTCCCCCTTTGACTTCAGCAAAAAGGTGGAAGGCGAGAGAAGAGATGCATGGAGAAGCAGGGATGATGAAGAAGGCTGAATAACATTCTATGCAATGGTTCTGAAAATGAGAAAATTATAAAACAACTCTTATGATATAAGAGTCAACAATGTGCATTCTTGAGTAAGTTCAGGTTTAACAGTTATAAAAGGTAGAGTAAAGCAACTGACTTCCTGAAATAAGGCTATAGACTCTATTTATAGCAATGAACCTAAAACACATAGCCATTATAAACAAGTCAGGATAGTATCTTATTGATTTCAGAAACAGTGAATATCAAGAAAAGTCACTTGAATTTGTATTGAGGTTAAACAGATGACACTCAATGACTTTTATTTTCCAAGGGTTACAGTAGTTCTTTTTCCACTTTTGATTTCAGAAACTGAACTTAGTGAACAGACAAGTTTCATTTATGCTGTTGACATTAGGTGTACACCTTGATCAGAGGCCAGTACCCTCAGTTACTAAGCATAAACTCCTATATCTGTTTCTGATCTAAAACTACAAAGAGAGTTTGCACCTTTTGACATTAAGGGTACACCTTGATCAGAGGCCAGTACCCCTAGTTACTTAGTGAAACCACCCCTATAGATCTGACCAAATGAACAGAGTTATCCTGAAGCACTTCATGACTTAAGGTATTCTCCATTTCTTTGACGGAGACCTCAATTTTTCAGTGTAATTCAGTCATTGCTCTACCACTTTTGTTCAATTCTTTTCTTTTAATGATCTTATTTCTGCTGCCCTTATAACTTTTTAGAGTGACTGTTTAAAGATAATACAAACTCTAGTTTTCTCCATCTAGACTACACTAAGTCTGTTATGTTCAGGTACAGTGAAGACCTTTTCTATTCTAGCTATGGGAAAAGTAGAGGTTAAGAGCTATAAGCAGTTTCTAACACCTTATTTACAGATGAACAGTCTCTGAACACTTCAGTCTATTAAAGTTAAACCTTCTATTCAGTCAAGAGGTAAATGTGATTCTTATAAATGAAGAGTTGTAATAACTGCAGTTTACTGTAATGAATCGATAGCAAGACTGGTATTCAATCAGAGTGAAAGAATTAAGCAAGAAAGCATAGGAGCAGCTCAAAGGATTCTCAAGAAGAAGTCAAATGAAAACGATGTCATGAGATAGGAACTCATGAAATTGAGGAGAGAGAGTGGGAAGACTAGAACTCAGATCAGACATCACTCAACTCCTCCTGACAACATGATGCATCGACCGTATCATGCATGAGAAATGCAGTGCATCGACCTTAACATGTAGAATGTAGACAATGCACCGACCTATGTATATGTGCGGTATGCAAGTGCATCGACCTACATACGGCTTGAGTACAATATGCATCAACCTATGTATACGAGCGATATGCAAGTGCACCGATCTGCCTGTGACTTAAATGCAGGATGCACCGACCTGTTCGCTGGAATACTTATGCAAGGCATGGACCGAATGCAAGTCTTACAAAGACTTAGGCTTGGTGCGAGTATGCAATGCATTGACTTTGTGCAGTACGTGCAATACCAAAGGACTCAGTGCTGCTCATGCATCTATATCAGAAATAGTCTGTGCAAGACATCAAGCAACTAATGTACTCAGTGCAAAACAATTATTCAAGCATCAAACATTCTTTATTCAAAAATTTTAAAGAACAGACTGACACAAACATCTGAAAGCGCTTCAACAAACAGTTCAAGAATGAAGTCATTCATCATTTTCATGCTGAAATTTACAAAGCCCCAATTCTCTTCTTAAATATTTAAATCTTTCATTTCCAAGGGGTTTGGTAAAAATATCAGCAATCTATTTTTCAGTTTCAACGAACACTAATTCAATTTCATTTTTGCTCACTACATCTCTAAGAAAGTGGTGTTTAATTTCGATGTGCTTAGTCCTAGAGTGGTGAACATGATTTTTAGTTAGGCATATATCACTAGTGTTATCACATAGAAGTGGAATGCATCCCAGATTTATCTGATAGTCTGAGAGCTGGTGTTTAATCCAGAGTACCTGGGCAGCACAGTTGACGCGGCGGCGACGTGGGAATGGATCGACGGCACTCCGGGACGCGAACAGGACGGGATCGGATAACTGCTATCTCACACAGCTCGGTCTCACGCCGGACGGTCTCACACCGGGCGACACTCGGATCTCACAAAAATGAGAAAGGAGGGAAGGGAGATGAACAAAGGGGCAAAGGCTCCTTCAACTCAATTCTTTCTTTCGTACAACATATCATACGTAACAAGCATTGGCCTCCTTATATAGGAAAGGCCCTATTACATGAATACATTTACACTTCCACTAATTGGATTTATACCCTAGCCTAACAAGACAACCCCACCAACCCACTTAAAGACTTTGTGGGTTTTAATCAAATAAAATACAAAATTACACACATGTTTATTTGACTTAGACTAGCCTAATAAGATGAAAATAAAAATACATGTAGAGATACATGTATACATACACACATACTCGATACGTAATATAGCACCGTAGCCGTAGGCCGAGTCTTCAGGAAGGATCTCCGAGATCTCCGAGCCATAAGCTCGGTGTCAGGGCAGTGCGGCGTCGGCTCCGAGTAGTGGGCCCAGTAGTGGACCTGGTGTCCCCACCAACCCTCCCGGGGCGGCTGGAACTCGACTCCGTCGAGTAAGGGGGGACACTGCTGTGGTAGTGCTCCAGCAAATCTAGATAGAGACGCTGGAGATCTTCCCTACTGATCCAGGAATCATCAGAAGGTGGACGGTCCCGCCAGCGGATAAGGTAGCGCTGGTACACCCTGCTCCGTGTAGTGGTCTCCTGCTCATCCAGTATCCTCTCAATGTGCTCGCGCGGTACTCTCGAGGCTGTGGGACGCACAGGGGTGGGCTCGCTCTCAATGGGAGGAGAAGGCTCGAAAGGGTCACTAGGAATCGCTGTGGGTTCCTTGTAGGCCACTAGATCTGCCACATTAAAAGTCGAGCTAATCCCATATTCGGGAGGTAAGTCCACAACATAAGCATTGGAGCCAATCTTCCGCAGAATTGGGAAGGGTCCATCACTATGGGCTTGCAACTTTTTAATGGCTCCCGAAGGGAGTCGTTCGGGTCGAACCCGTACCATAACCATGTCACCTTTTTGGAATTCATGGTGACGTCTATGCGAATCAGCCAATTTTTTATAAGTCTCATTACTGAGGTTGATTTGCTTGCTAATTGATTCATGCAGACTCGTGACATGTTGTGCAAACTCCTCAGCTGACTTGGATATCCTAGACTCGAGGGGAAGGGGAATGAGATCCACAAGTTTCCTAGGTTTGTATCCATGCACGATGTAACGACCTGAGAATCCGATTACCGGGAAGGCCCGATAATCCGAGACTCGAACCGCCGCCCACGAGCCGGGAGGGCTCGGAAGGGCTAAAAGGAGTGTGGAGGCACAAAGAAATATGAAATAAAGCAGGATAACTCAACAATAACAAGCTGAAAGAAAGAACAATAACAGCTACAACAGAGTCCAGTCCAACAGAAAGTACAGTCTAAAGCAGTAAAGCGTACCACATGCCAAGTGAACACTCGGCCCGGCAAGCTGGCAATTGAGAACCACCGCTCCGCACCCTCGAACCACGAGGAAGAACCGCTACACCTGAAAAGCAGGGAATGAGTCTCCAAAACAGAGACTCAGCAGGGATCCCGCGGAACCCAACCGGAAACAACGGCGGTAGCGGAGAGGAAGCTACAACTACAGCAGGAACAGCAAACCGGTGGCCGGTCAAAACTCGGCACTACAGCTACTCCTACTGCAAGAAGGCAGACCTCGATCACACAGTCGAAGCTACCGAACCACGCTAGTACCACCTACCGAAGTAAGAACACACGGCAACCACGCCGTAGAGGCCTGTCCCCCGGACACAGCCAACCTGGACACGCTGTCCAAGGTGCAACCCCGACCATCCGATCGCGGGTACCGCACCACAAGACGGAACCTCGGTAAAGCCACTCGCACTAGTCTCACGACGCGAAAACCAACACACGCGCCACGGTGAAACAACCGAAAATTCAACGGTCGACACGACCGAAAACCCGAAGGTCAAAGACACAGAGACTGACAGTCTGTCACTCCGTACTCGACAGGAGTACCACCCACTAGAAGCACAGCCGGTAGCGTCCCCTGACGTCTTACACCGCACCGCAGGTGAACCGCCTGACGTGGTAGGTCCTACCCGAGGCGCGAACACCGTACAAGTAACCACAAACAAGTGACTAGCTGGGGTCACGCCCGTCGACGTGCGTCCACAGTCCCCAACCACGTGTGCACACACAGACCACGCGTCCTAGGTCTGGCCCTCTGACTGGTTTTCCCCCGCAGCCGGACTCTGGCTACGACGAGGGGCCCGACGGAAACCAGTCTAACCGTCCTCAGGGTAAGCCCATACACCACTCCCTGGTGCGACCAGCACACGCGTACTGGTAGGCTACGACTAGTGGAGGGTCACTGAAGGAGTAGACTCTCAACGGAAAATAACGTCCGAATCCGATGACGTACGGGGACCACCCCACGTACCGGCACCGTCGCACGGTAACCACAGTCGGAGAAGAAACAGGACTTACAGTCCACGGTCACGCACGCACCGTGCGCGAGAGTCGAGAAAACTCAAGTGGCGCTAAGCCACTGGACTCTAGACAGTCCTCTAGACGCACTACACCCAACGGTCCTTGAGTCGCAGGACTCGGGGTCAAGACCGTTGTACGCAACAGCACACGGCCGTCAATCTATTCCAATCTTTAGGTCTGAAACCACGGTAGCACGAGTACCGACACAACACACGAGTCGCCAAGACCACTCCCTCGGAGAGGGAACGCAAAGGACTAAGGCCACTCACACGGGCCACACGGAAAACGCAGAAGCACGATTCCCAAGGTAGCACACAAGCCGCCACGACGATTTCCCATCTTGAAGCAAGCGGGAAACCTCCAGCCCCAGGCCGGATAACTGGACTCGCAGTCCAAGGCCAAGCACCTGGCCCACACGGGAATCGCCTTCCAAAGAAAACCCACGACACGCGGGGGAGACCCCACCGCACTCACACCGATACACGGTGACTCGATCGAGCGAACCCGAAAGCCCAACACACGAGAAGTCACCCGGGCTCTCAACCCTCTGGGCACGCCAAACGAGGTAACACGGTCCTCCCGACACCCTCAAAACACGGACACAGAATCCCACGGGTGTCTGGGACACTCACGAGACCGCAGGTCGACCACTGGGTCCCAACCGGGTCGACCAGGGATCCACACATTGCGGAGCAAGGCGGAGAACACAGAAACTCGCCTCGGTGCAACACAGAGCCTGACGGTCTAGCCCTAGACCGTCACACGGCTGTAACGGTCTAGGCGGGACCGTCACTTCCACCTGGCGGTCGAACGCAGACCGTCACATGGCCCAAAGAAACACAGGATGTAACGCGCCTGGCCCAGCGCGTTACACGAATGTAACGCGCTCTCCCTGGTGCGTTACATGCCTCACGCGCTCAGCGTGAAAGCAGGATGTAACGCGCTTGCCCCAACGCGTTACACGGATGTAGCGCGTCTGGCCTGACGCGTCACACACGCTGCCCTCCTCAACGGATAAAACAGCTCTGACGGCCCACCCTGGGCGCGTTACAAGCATGTAACGGTCCAGAGGGCACCGTCACACCCCCAGCCCTCAGCTGGGTAACAGGGAATGTGACGCACCCATCCTGGGGCGTCACAAGGCTGTGACGCGCCAACCCTGGTGCGTCACACGCCTGACCCGAAAACCAACGGTCAGAGACTCTAACGGTCTAGCCCTGGTGCGTCACAGCACCTGGCGGTCTATCGTGGGACCGTCACACCCACAGACCACCAAAGGCCAACAGAAGGGGAATGTAACGGCCCTGCCTAGGCGCGTCACACCAAGTGACGGTCACTGGAAGGACCGTCACTTCCTTCCGAGAATGCTACGGCGGGAAACGACCCAAAACTCTTCCCACGCCCCATACCTCCACAGGAGAGGGGGAAAACAAGGGGGAAGCTCCCCAGAAGCCCCTAGCATGCATCTACGGCCTCGGATCGGCCAAAAACGCAATGAAACGGGAGATCGGCCCACAAGCCCTAAAACATGGATTTTGCCCAAAAACCCCGATTCCACCCGCTCGGCTCACCACGGCCTACGAAACTCGCGGGAAAGGAAGTGCACGAGTTGGGGAACCATCACCCTACCTCTACCGAAGATTTCGCGCCCCGAGCTCACCGATCCGTGAAGAAGCGCCGTGAAACCCTCGCCGGCTCGCGACCGCGCCACGAGCTCCCACGCGCCTCCACCGCCTCGATCCTCGCCCATCCTCGCCCGCGTCCTCACCCGCGCCGCCTCCGCCTCGCCCCCGCCTCGCTCCGTCGGCCGCCGGAGAGGAGAGGGGAGAAAGAGGGCGTGAGAGAAGAGAGAGAGTGAGAAAGAGAGAATGAGAGGGGGAGAGAGGAAAGGGTTAGTATATATAGGAAAACCCGAAAATTTGATAAATTCAGAAAATTACGAAAAATTACCATTGTGATCCTCGGGAAGAGCACAACGCAGTGGTACAGTCCCGGAGTCGAAGGACGCCACGGTTTGCCCTGCAAAGAGTTCCGAAGGCACATCAGGGGAAAACACGTGTAAAGCACAAAATGCACTCCGAGACCCGCTAAAATGATCCGAAAAATATCCGAAAAATCCGGGGCATTACAGCCCTCCCCCCTTAAAGGAATTTCATCCTCGAAATTCAGGACCTAGCACGACGTCCTAGGGGAAGAACACTGAACCAACTGACACGCTGTCAGGGCCCCAGCACAGAAAACCTTGATTCTCACGAAAACACGGATCCTGAGGAACACAGCCAGACTCACAATCACACACAACACCTCGCTCCTCGCGCCGAGCACACCGGCCACAGAGCAGGCATATACCAAAGGACACAGTCTGGCGTCACCTCAGACAACGCGAGAATCAACCATGGCGCCGCAGCCACGGTCTCGCTCACCGAAGAATCACAACCCTCGATACGAGCAACAGCTACTGATCCATCTAATGGTCAGCAGACAAAACACACATCAGCTTCGCAACCAGCTGACAGGTCGCACACCCTTCTCAAGGGGACAACCAATACAGAGCCTCCACCAGCTCGAGCAGTCCTCTCAGCAGACCGCAACCAGAACATCGGCTCAGCACCAAGAAAACACCTCACACATGGCAAGCCGAAAGCCGGACACAACACTGTGCCAACTCTTGTCAGAAGACAAACTTCGACAAAGCCCAGATCCCATCCGGAAAGGCACATCACAGAAACGACCACCAAAGGTCTCGCTGGCACACGGCTCTCGCCACGCTCGAGCCCCAACAACCAGCATCTTCTGTCTCTGAAAAGACCATCCACTGGTCACCAACTGCTCGCCAACTCGACCCTCTCGGGGAGCACGACGAAACCAAATGACAGAACATGGCGTCTTCAGTCATCACCTCACGGGACTCAGACTTATAGGGAACCACCCCATGCTAGTCACCCAACCAGGGATAACCTTTGCGACACCAACGTCCTATCAAGGACCATCCTCCGACGCCCGCCTCACAAAAGGCCTCCGCCCACAGGCGTCACTCATCCATCTGGTCTCATCAAATTCTTCGATCAATCCAAGTGGACACCCGCCAATCCCGATTCCGCCCTTACCACAGAGCCACGGGACACCACCTGAACAGTGCTCACGGGTCCCTAAGCAATAACCATCTCACCGTCACAATCCGACAAGACCGTAGAACCAACAGACGTTGCTGTGGTCGGTCACCCGGTTAGGCTCACCAGCCACTCACAGCCGCCAACCGGGACCCATAGTCTGCCAGAGACCACATCCTCAAAGCACGATCTCAACCGAGGACACGATTGGGAACACAAGTCGGGCGCCAAGCCACCGACTCTGACCAACACGTCCTCGACCACCGTCAGGCGACATTCTCAACAACCCCATCCAGGTCCAACACCGACGCCTGACACGGCTTCCATCACAGGAACATGGTACTCATGCGGCGCACTAGCCAGCACTTTTCCCAACACTCCAACTTGCCAGTGCCAACAACCATAATACCTCGAGCAACGGCATGGCAACAACACGTTTCACACAGAGGAACCAATCCTCCAATGCTCAACGCAAACTCAAGAATCCGCCCGTAGCAACCAACGCTACGATCCTAAACTAATGGGTTATGGGCCCACCCCGCTTCCGCTGCGCACTCAAATCCGCGCGCACAGCCAAGAAAGCAAACACCGCCCAACCAGCACTCGTCCTTCCGAAAAAGCGCCAGCACACCCTCACACAACAAGGGAACGGGCACAACTTCTCACAGGCAGCCACCTTGCCAAGACAAGGAGCACGTCTCGCACGGACTTCATGGCACGCAAGGCCAACCAATCCGGGCACGCAATGCAAGACGACGAACCTTAACCCAACACAGTCTCTCCAACCAAAGGGGAGACCAAACGCACTTCCGACCAACGGAAGGACTCCACGCTCGACCCGAGCACACTTCTCGATCAGAACACCCACTCTGCCACCTTAAACCATAACCTGAACACCTCAGGGGCTGGACAAACCTCAAGCTGGAGTGGCCAAAACCGACAACAGCTCCCTCAGACCACGCTCACGGCCACTTAACCATGAAAAATCCTCTCCAGCCACCTGACCACGCCACAGGTTCCTCGAACGCAGCACCGTGAACTCACGCCTGCCAGCAACCTCTGCCCAACGCAGCACAACCAAGGTCACCACCGATGAGGGAGAAGACTCTCAACCTCAATCCTTAGACCCCATGCTGGCACGAAAGCCGCGGACAGCAACCACCTTCACAGCGCCGCACAGCGCACTCAAGCTCTCAAGCGAGAAACAAAGCGGAAAAATAAGCACAAAACCCTATGCCAGCTGCCGACTGTACTGGACCTTATGGATTCTGATCACTGCAATATTTTGAATTCCTATGCACGCCCACAACCACCGCTCTGATACCAGCTGTAACGACCCGAGAATCCGATTACCGGGAAGGCCCGATAATCCGAGACTCGAACCGCCGCCCACGAGCCGGGAGGGCTCGGAAGGGCTAAAAGGAGTGTGGAGGCACAAAGAAATATGAAATAAAGCAGGATAACTCAACAATAACAAGCTGAAAGAAAGAACAATAACAGCTACAACAGAGTCCAGTCCAACAGAAAGTACAGTCTAAAGCAGTAAAGCGTACCACATGCCAAGTGAACACTCGGCCCGGCAAGCTGGCAACTGAGAACCACCGCTCCGCACCCTCGAACCACGAGGAAGAACCGCTACACCTGAAAAGCAGGGAATGAGTCTCCAAAATAGAAACTCAGCAGGGATCCCGCGGAACCCCAACCGGAAACAACGGCGGTAGCGGAGAGGAAGCTACAACTACAGTAGGAACAGCAAACCGGTGGCCGGTCAAAACTCGGCACTACAGCTACTCCTACTGCAAGAAGGCAGACCTCGATCACACAGTCGAAGCTACCGAACCACGCTAGTACCACCTACCGAAGTAAGAACACACGGCAACCACGCCGTAGAGGCCTGTCCCCCGGACACAGCCAACCTGGACACGCTGTCCAAGGTGCAACCCCGACCATCCGATCGCGGGTACCGCACCACAAGACGGAACCTCGGTAAAGCCACTCGCACTAGTCTCATGGCGCGAAAACCAACACACGCGCCACGGTGAAACAACTGAAAACTCAACGGTCGACACGACCGAAAACCCGAAGGTCAAAGACACAGAGACTGACAGTCTGTCACTCCGTACTCGACAGGAGTACCACCCACTAGAAGCACAGCCGGTAGCGTCCCCTGACGTCTTACACCGCACCGTAGGTGAACCGCCTGACGTGGTAGGTCCTACCCGAGGCGCGAACACCGTACAAGTAACCACAAACAAGTGACTAGCTGGGGTCACGCCCGTCGACGTGCGTCCACAGTCCCCAACCACGTGTGCACACACAGACCACGCGTCCTAGGTCTGGCCCTCTGACTGGTTTTCCCCCGCAGCCGGACTCTGGCTACGACGAGGGGCCCGACGGAAACCAGTCTAACCGTCCTCAGGGTAAGCCCATACACCACTCCCTGGTGCGACCAGCACACGCGTACTGGTAGGCTACGACTAGTGGAGGGTCACTGAAGGAGTAGACTCTCAACGGAAAACAACGTCCGAATCCGATGACGTACGAGGACCACCCCACGTACCGGCACCGTCGCACGGTAACCACAGTCGGAGAAGAAACAGGACTTACAGTCCACGGTCATGCACGCACCGTGCGCGAGAGTCGAGAAAACTCAAGTGGCGCTAAGCCACTGGACTCTAGACAGTCCTCTAGACGCACTACACCCAACGGTCCTTGAGTCGCAGGACTCGGGGTCAAGACCGTTGTACACAACAGCACAAGGCCGTCAATCTATTCCAATCTTTAGGTCTGAAACCACGGTAGCACGAGTACCGACACAACACACGATTCGCCAAGACCACTCCCTCGGAGAGGGAACGCAAAGGACTAAGGCCACTCACACGGGCCACACGGAAAACATAGAAGCACGATTCCCAAGGTAGCACACAAGCCGCCACGACGATTTCCCATCTTGAAGCAAGCGGGAAACCTCCAGCCCCAGGCCGGATAACTGGACTCGCAGTCCAAGGCCAAGCACCTGGCCCACACGGGAATCGCCTTCCAAAGAAAACCCACGACACGCGGGGGAGACCCCACCGCACTCACACCGATACACGGTGACTCGATCGAGCGAACCCGAAAGCCCAACACACGAGAAGTCACCCGGGCTCTCAACCCTCTGGGCACGCCAAACGAGGTAACACGGTCCTCCCGACACCCTCAAAATACGGACACAGAATCCCACGGGTGTCTGGGACACTCACGAGACCGCAGGTCGACCACTGGGTCCCAACCGGGTCGACCAGGGATCCACACATTGCGGAGCAAGGCGGAGAACACAGAAACTCACCTCGGTGCAACACAGAGCCTGACGGTCTAGCCCTAGACCGTCACACGGCTGTAACGGTCTAGGCGGGACCGTCACTTCCACCTGGCGGTCGAACGCAGACCATCACACGACCCAAAGAAACACAGGATGTAACGCGCCTAGCCCAGCGCGTTACACGAATGTAACGCGCTCTCCCTGGTGCGTTACATGCCTCACGCGCTCAGCGTGAAAGCAGGATGTAACGCGCTTGCCCCAACGCGTTACACGGATGTAGCGCGTCTGGCCTGGCGCGTCACACACGCTGCCCTCCTCAACGGATAAAACAGCTCTGACGGCCCACCCTGGGCGCGTTACAAGCATGTAACGGTCCAGAGGGCACCGTCACACCCCCAGCCCTCAGCTGGGTAACAGGGAATGTGACGCACCCATCCTGGGGCGTCACAAGACTGTGACGCGCCAACCCTGGTGCGTCACACGCCTGACCCGAAAACCAACGGTCAGAGACTCTAACGGTCTAGCCCTGGTGCGTCACAGCACCTGGCGGTCTATCGTGGGACCGTCACACCCACAGACCACCAAAGGCCAACAAAAGGGGAATGTAACGGCCCTGCCTAGGCGCGTCACACCAAGTGACGGTCACTGGAAGGACCGTCACTTCCTTCCGAGAACGCTACGGCGGGAAACGACCCAAAACTCTTCCCACGCCCCCATACCTCCACAGGAGAGGGGGAAAACAAGGGGGAAGCTCCCCAGAAGCCACTAGCATGCATCTACGGCCTCGGATCGGCCAAAAACGCAATGAAACGGGAGATCGGCCCACAAGCCCTAAAACATGGATTTTGCCCAAAAACCCCGATTCCACCCGCTCGGCTCACCACAGCCTACGAAACTCGCGAGAAAGGAAGTGCACGAGCTGGGGAACCATCACCCTACCTCCACCGAAGATTTCGCGCCCCGAGCTCACCGATCCGCGAAGAAGCGCCGTCAAACCCTCGCCGGCTCGCGACCGCGCCACGAGCTCCCACGCGCCTCCACCGCCTCGATCCTCGCCCATCCTCGCCCGCGTCCTCACCCGCGCCGCCTCCGCCTCGCCCCCGCCTCGCTCCGTCGGCCGTCGGAGAGGAGAGGGGAGAAAGAGGGCGTGAGAGAAGAGAGAGAGTGAGAAAGAGAGAATGAGAGGGGGAGAGAGGAAAGGGTTAGTATATATAGGAAAACCCGAAAATTTGATAAATTCAGAAAATTACGAAAAATTACCACTGTGATCCTCGGGAAGAGCACAACGCAGTGGTACAGTCCCGGAGTCGAAGGACGTCACGGTTTACCCTGCAAAGAGTTCCGAAGGCACATCAGGGGAAAACACGTGTAAAGCATAAAATGCACTCCGAGACCCGCTAAAATGATCCGAAAAATATCCAAAAAATCCGGGGCATTACACACGACCTCAAATGGACTCATACCTATGGACCGATTGACCGAGCTATTGTATGCAAATTCGGCTCTGGGCAAAAGAAGGTCCCAAGTGCCGGGGTGATCCCCTACGAGACACCTCAACAGATTCCCTAAACTCCTATTGACGACCTTAGTTTGCCCATCAGTTTGAGGATGATAGGCAGTGGAAAACTTCAGTTTGGTGCCAACTAGGTGCCAAAGTGTCTTCAAAAAATAGCTAGTGAACCGGACATCATGGTCAGACACGATGGTTTGGGGAAGACCATGCAGACGCACGACTTCATCAAAGAACAAATGTGCTACTCTAGATGCATCAGATGTTTTGGAACATGCAATGAAGTGGGCCATCTTAGAGAACCTATCAACGACAACAAAGATGGAATCATGCTTGTGAGCAGTGCATGGTAACCCAAGGATAAAGTCCATGCTCACATCAACCCATGGTTGATCAGGGACGGGGAGAGGAGTGTAGAGACCAGTGTTATGTTTGACTTGTTTGGCCATCGTGCATGTCCTACACTGGGCTACAATCTTGGCCACATCTCTCTTCAGGCCAGGCCAATAGAAGTGCTCCTCCACAGAATGGATGGTCTTGTTGTGGCCAAAGTGACCAGCAAGACATCCAGCATGCATTTCCCAAATCAGGAAATCCCGAACAGAAGTCCTCGGGACACAGAGTTGCTGCCCTCTAAATAGAAAACCATCCTAGAGTAGATAGTCAGAAAAGACAGTCGAGGGTCCAGCGGACAGAGCAGAGTAGGCAGGGCCAAAATCAGGACACTCTCCATAGAGTTCCTTCATGCGGTCAAATCCGGTGACCTCTACCCGAACAGTGGAAAGAAGGGAGACCCTTCGGCTCAAGGCGTCGGCCACCTTATTGTCCTTTCCAGCCTCATATTTTAGGACAAAGGTGAAGGACTGCCGACCATGCCTTGGGTTTAAGCCCTTCTGAGAGCTAAGGAATTTCAAAGTCTCGTGGTCCGAGTATAAGACGAACTTTTGTGGTAAGAGATAGTGTCTCCAGTGTTTGAGGGCTTGGACCACGGCATAAAACTCCTTATCATATGTGGAGTATCGAAGCTTTGCATCAGAAAGCTTCTCACTGAAATAAGCCACAGGGTGGCTCTCCTGGCTAAGCACTCCATCTATTCCTACGTCAGATGCATCACATGAAACCTCAAAGACTTTGGAAAAGTCTGGTAGGCGGAGGACAGGGGCTTTGGTCATAAGCTTCTTTATGGCAAGAAAAGCCTGGGAGGCGGCTTTGGTCCACTCAAAATTCTCCTTACAGATGCAATCCGTAATGGGTGCCATAATGGTGCTAAATCCCTGGATGAAGCATCTGTAGAAGGTGGCTAGCCCGTGGAAACTTCGAACGTCATGGACATTCTGGGGCTCTGGCCAGTCTACTATGGCTCGGACCTTGGATTGGTCCACAGATACTCCATGACTTGAAACCACAAATCAGAGAAAAGTGACCCGGTCTGTCATGAATTCACACTTAGTCAGGTTGGCAAACAGGGTTTCTTTCCTCAGGGTCTCGCAGACCTCCCTCAAATGATGAATGTGGTCCTGAGGGTTGTGGCTATAAATGAGAATGTCGTCGAAGTAGACGACAACAAAACGACCGATGAGGGGACGAAGGGCTTCCATCATAAGCCTCATGAATGTGCTTGGGGTATTGGATATCCCAAAAGGCATGACAAGCCACTTATACAGACCTTCTTTTATTTTGAAGGCTGTCTTCCACTCATCCCCTGGTCGAATCCGAACCTGGTGGTAGCCACTTTTCAAGTCAATCTTGGAAAAGATGGTGGCTCCACTCATCATGTCAAGCATGTCATCAAGACGGGGAATGGGAAATCTGTACTTGACAGTGATTTTGTTGATGGCGTGGCTGTCAACACACATCCGCCAGGTGCCATCTTTCTTTGGTGTGAGCAAGGCAGGAACAGCACATGGGCTCTTGCTCACCCTGAGGAAGCCCTTTTGAATAAGGTCCTCAACAATTCGTTGGAGCTCAGCATGCTCCCTGGGGTTTAATCTGTAGTGGGGGAGGATGGGTAGGGTGGACCCTGGGACAAGATCAATGGCGTGTTGAACAACACGCATGGGAGGGAGTGTTGAAGGCAGGTCTTCCGGGAAGATGTCTTGGAAGTCCTGCAGGATTGCCTGGACTTCAGGTGGGACGGAGACCTGGGACTCCTCAGGGGTAATGGTGACGATAACAGCCCAAACAGGGGCACCCTCGGCAACCTCTCTATTCAACTCACGAACACCTATGAAGTTAAGGCGCCTAATCGGGTCATTGTCAACCTTAGGGGCCTTAGGGATGGATATGACAGGTGTAGGAGAGGAGGGAATGAGAAGCTTCCCTTTGGTGGGAGTTAGGGCATTCTCCTGAATTTTGGGGGATGCAGCGGGTGTGGAGGTAGGACTCTTTCCCGTGGCCACCTTTGGGGGTGTTGGGAGCAACTGAATCCTCTTCCCATTGTGGGAGAAGGAACACTCATTGGACCGACCGAATGTAGTAAGGTCTACATCGTAGATCCATGGCCGTCCTAGGATGATGCTCCCGACCTTCTTAGGCACTACATCGCATAGGATTTGTCCTTGGTAGGACTGGAACTGGATGGGAATGACACACGTAGTGGTGACTGGGATAGACGTGTCGTCAACCCAAGCCACGTTGTATGGCCTCGGATGAGGATGGGTAGGTAGACCTAGACGGGATACAAAGTCTGAAGAGACTGCATTGATACAGCTCCCGTTGTCAAAGATCACCTTGCATGGTTGAGTTTTGACCATGATGTAGGTTTGGAAGATGGAGGTTTGACGCCAGTCGTCCTCCTGTGGGTGTGCGAGGATGCAGCGAACTACACCCAGTCTTCCCTGGTTTGAACTTTCGGCAATTTCTCTCACTTGCATGTACTCGACATGCGTTCCATCATGTCCTGTATCTAATTCCTCAAACTGGGCAACGAGATCAGGGTCAGGCTCATATCTCTCAAAGGTTTCTCCTTCCTGAGGTGGAAGCTCCATGGACTGGGGGTCGGTGATGACCAAGGCTCGGATGGGGCAATTGGTGGCAATATGCCCTAGGTTATGACACCTGAAGCATCGAACTCCCGAGATAGGGGCTGGTTGGGAGGTGCTAGGGACGACTCCCTTTCCCTTGTCATCTCTCCTCTCAACTGGTGGAGTATACTCCAGCCTAGGCACAGATGCGAGTGCAGGTAAGGGGTTCCGTGGGAAAGGAGCCGTAGGGGCAACGGCCCTAAGTGGGGTAGCAGTAGGGACGTAGGAGGTGGAGGGGCCAGCTCTCTCAGTATAGCGGACTATGGGGTTTCGGGTTTCAGGTTGGCGGTAGATGGGAACCCGAGGTGGGACCACTCTTTGAAACCTCTCAACATCTCGTGCAACCTGGTAGGCGTGCTCGAGGGTGTTAACCTCCCGTAAGAATAATTCTCGCTGAATACTCTCGTGTAGGCCAGCCCTAAACCGAGAGAGGGTGACGGAGGCATCCTCCATGACTCGACTCCGAAGGAAGAAGTCATCAAATTTGGTGATGTACTCGTCCACAGACTTTCCATCTTGGGTGAGTTTCTGCCATTGGTCTAAAAGACGCTGATGGTAGGAAGGTGGCAGATACTTCTCCCTCAATTTCTCCTTCATTTCTTCCCACGTGCTAATAGGCTCCTCCCGTCTCATGGCTAGGAGATTTTCAACGTTACACCAGTAAGTTTTGGCTTGACCGAGGAGTTTCATTTTGGCAAATCTCACCATTGTGGCAGGGGTCATGCGGTGATGCCAATCAAAATATTGGTCCATCCCGGTCTCCCACTCAAGGTATGTAGCAGGGTTGAGGGACCCATCAAAACTTGGAGCGTCAATCTTGACGTTCCGTAGGATGATATCTTCATCGTCGTGGTCTCTCTCTCGAGGCGTACGGGCCTCTTGCTCTCTACCTTGGGGAGCCTGATTCGGGCGGGCTTGCTCCCTCTCCTCCCTAGGATTGGCTACGGGATTGCCGTGGCCATTTACTCTTCCTTCCTCTCCCTTCAGTCGATCCTCTAAGGCTCGGATCCTCTCATCTAGCTCGGCTCGAAGTTGACCTATGGATTCTTCAAAATGGGTTAGAAGATTATGCTCGAGCTGAGCCAACATAGCACTCACGCTCTTCTGATCCATGTGGAATTGTAGAGTTGAAGGGCGCTCTAGACGGCCAGATGAATTCCTAGACCAACGTGGCATGCACGACCTCGGACCTAGATGATGTAGTCCTGGGACCGTTAATTAGCAAGCTATAGACCCAAATTTTGTTGGCTAATTGACAAAGGGACAATTTGAAGGGACCGGTCAGGGAGAGTTGCTCGCCCGTAGGTGAAGTAGTTGTGGAACTACCTCCTGACAATTAGGGTGCCCTAATGTGACAGTCTAGGGCCTAAGGATGGGTACATACAAGCTCTTACTTTCCGTCCACAGCGATGCACTCAGGAGACTGGCTGCATGGATCGGGCACTCGCTCACTTCGTCGCGCGGCAAGTGATAAGGATACTAAATAAGCAAGTGATTTGGAGCACGTACCTAGCTGACTGAGAAGTCAAGCTCCGACCGGAGACGAAGGCGAGCAGGGACATGCGTGCCCGCACGGCGTCGACGAAGCTTCACCGGTTACAAAAATTCACTCCACGCAGGGAGGTCGCAATTATTACAAAACCACGTGACTTAAAATTTGCCATACAGGGGAACAAATCATTCCAGACTTTACTCCGCGCAGAGAGACTTAAGGGCACTCACACTCAGTGAATTACGGACTGTGTGTCGGCTATCCGGCGACTCGAGCACTGGGCAAGTCGTCGTTGCGGACTTCGGATGCCACAATCTCTAATTTAATCAAGGGGTATAAATATAGATAAGTATATATATATATATATATATATATATATATATATATATAACATTACATACATATACACAATATATATATGTTAATCAACCCCTTTTTTTTCAACCTTTACCTACTTCTCTCCCTTTTTTTTTTCAAACCTTTTATCCACACTTTTTTTTCAACCCTTTTTTTTCTTCAGCCTGCCCGCGTTTCTCACGGATTTGGCAGGTGAGAGAGAGGCCGGCGGTCAACGCGCTAAGCACGTGGCAGGCGGCCAGGTGGGGTGCAGGTGCGGGCGCACCTGCCGGCAAGAGCGGGCCCGGGAGCGCCTGTGGGCTCGGGCGGCGGTCCGGGTGGGCGGGCCAAGTGTGTCTGGGCGCGCCTAGGCGCGTCTGGCGGGGCCGGAGCGGAGCCGGCGACGGGCGGGCGCACGAGGGTGCAGGGCGGGCGTGCAGGGGCGGGGCGCGGGCCTCGGGCGCACGGGGCTCGCAGGGGCGCGCGCGGGGGGGGGGGGGGGGGGGGGACGCAGCGGCGACGGCCGCGGCCGGGCCCGGCGGGCTTCGTTCGCGGTGGCGGGGCGCGACCGTTGGGGCCCTGTCGCTTTTGAAGGCGGGCACGGGCGACGATGCCCGTGCCGCGTAGTGTAAAAAAAAAAATTCTTCTCTTTTTTTTTTCGTTCTTTTCTGAGAATTAGAGAGAGGGAAAGAGAGAGATTAAGGGGGAAAGGGATTGGCGTGAGAGAGAGGGATTGGCGTGAGAGAGAGAGAGATAGAGAGAAACAGGAAGAGGGAGAGTAAGAGATTAACAGGGGGAGAGAGATTAAGAGAGAAACAGAGAGAGTACTGAGAAAGAATTGAGAAAGAAAATGAGAGAGATAGGGAGGAGTTCTAAAATTTTTTTTTCTATTCTTTTTTTTTCTCTAACTTCTATTTCGACCGAGAGCTTCCTCTTTCCTCTTTCTTCTTTTTTCTTTTCTTTCTTTTCTTTTCTTTTTTTTTTTCACTCTAACAATTGATATACAGAAGGAGAAACGTCGGGGACGTCGGGGTCGAGAGAGGTGACGTGTTGGGCTCTGATACCAATTTGATGCGGCGGCGACGTGGGAATGGATCGACGGCACTCCGGGACGCGAACAGGACGGGATCGGATAACTTCTATCTCACACAGCTCGGCCTCACGCCGGACGGTCTCACACCGGGCGACACTCGGATCTCACAAAAATGAGAAAGGAGGGAAGGGAGATAAACAAAGGGGCAAAGGCTCCTTCAACTCAATTCTTTCTTTCATACAACATATCATACGTAACAAGCATTGGCCTCCTTATATAGGAAAGGCCCTATTACATGAATACATGCACACTTCCACTAATTGGATTTATACCCTAGCCTAACAAGACAACCCCACCAACCCACTTAAAGACTTTGTGGGTTTTAATCAAATAAAATACGAAATTACACACATGTTTATTTGACTTAGACTAGCCTAATAAGACGAAAAGAAAAATACATGTAGAGATACATGTATACATACACACATACTCGATACGTAATATAGCATCGTAGCCGTAGGCCGAGTCTTCAGGAAGGATCTCCGAGATCTCCGAGCCATAAGCTCGGTGTCGGGACAGTGCGGCGTCGGCTCCGAGTAGTGGGCCCAGTAGTGGACCCGGTGTCCCCACCAACAGTTCCCTGTAACAACATACTCAGCCTCTGCAGTGGAGAGTGCCACCGTGTGTTACTTTTTAGAAGCCCAAGATACTAGGCAACCACCTAGGAATTGGCAATATCCACTAGTGCTCTTCCTATCTACCCTACACCCAGCATAGTCTGCATCGGTATAGGCTAGTAGCTCTAGCTCACACCTAGCAGGATACCATAGGCCTAGTTCTTGGGTGCCTGATAAATACCTAAAGATCCTTTTCACTGCACTAAAGTGTGATTCTTTAGGACTAGCCTAAAATCTAGCACATAAACACACTACATATTGAATATCAGGCCTAGATGCAGTGAGATACAAAAGGGATCCGATCATATCTCTGTACAGCTTTTGATCCACAGGGTTACCTTTGGTATCTTCATCAAGACTAGTTGAAGTACCCATTGGAGCTGTAATGTCCTTGAGGTTGTTGAATTTGAACTTCTTCAGGAGGTCCCTTATGTATTTGGACTGAGTGATGAAGGTTCCATCTTTGGTTTGTGTCACATGCAGTCCAAGAAATAGTTTTAGCTCACCCATTGAGCTCATCTCAAATTCTTGTGTCATAAGTTCAAAAAATTCCTTACACAATTTAGGATTGGTTGAACCAAAGACTATGTCATCCACATAAATCTGAACAATGAGAATGTCAGGATAACTTACCTTGGTGAACAAAGTTTGGTCAACCTCACCTCTTATGAATTTCTTCTCGGTAAGGAATCTGCTGAGCCTCAATTTATAAACATGAGAAGGGAAATCTAAGCATTCAAAACCGGGAGGTTGTCGGACATAGACATCCTCTTTTATTTCCCCATTGAGGAAAGCAGATTTTACATCCATCTGCTGAAGAGTTATTCCAAGAGAGCATGCATAGGCCAAAAGGATTCTAATTGTCTCTAACCTGGCTACAGGGGCAAATGACTCTTCAAAGTCAATTTTGAATTCCTGGTTATACCCCTGAGCAACAAGTCTGGCCTTATTCTTCACTATATTACCTAGCTCATTAGTTTTATTTCTAAAAACCCATTTTATTCTAATGACAGTCCCATGATCAGGAGGTGGGACCAGGTGCCACACCTTGTTCCTGTCAAACTGATTAAGCTCCTCGTGCATGGCATTGATCCAATGCACATCTTTGAGAGCACTGTCAATGGTCTTGGACTCTATATGAGAAACCAATGCATATGCATTTAATTCATGCTGAGCTCTAAAGTAGCCTCTAGTCCTAGGGGGTTCATGTAAATCACCAATGACATTATCTATAGGATGATCTCTAAGAAGTCTGACATTGATGATTTTGTTACCTGGATCTTCATTTACCTCCCCCTGAACAGCAGGCTCTTCTGCATTGTTCTCTTCAGCTTCCTCCTCATTATCTGATTGGTCTGCAGACTTTTCTTCCTTCAGAATTTCTCCATCATCTTCTTTCATGCATTGACCAACATCAGACTTATTTAGGGACTCATCAAAGACAATGTGTGGAGATTTCTCAACAGTTTTAGAATTAAGATTGTACACTCTATATGCTCTAGTGTTTTCAGAATATCCAAGGAAAATTCATGGATCACTTTTAGGTTTGAATTTATCAAGGTCTCTTTTATCATTAACATGAATGAAACACTTACATCCAAAGACCTTGAAATAACCAATTGAAGGCTTCTTACCTTTTAGAAGCTCATAAGGAGTTTTCTGAGTGAAAGGTCTTACCATAGCTCTGTTGATTACATGGCATGCAGTGTTAACTGTCTCTGCCCAGAATTTTCTTGGTAATCCACCTTCGACTAGGAGTGTACGAGCCATTTCCACAAGTGTCCGGTTCCTCCTCTCCACTATTCCATTATGCTCAGGTGTTCTAGGGGAGGAGAACCGATGAGTAATCCCATTATCCCTGCAAAAATCAGCAAATTGTGAGTTTTCAAACTCACCTCCATGATCAGACAGAATATTCTCAATTAAATTTTCATTTTTCTATTTTATTTTCAAGTAGAACTCCTGAAACTCTGTGAATGCATCATTTTTGTGTGACAAGAAAAACACCCAAGTAAACCTAAAGAAGTCGTCCACTAATACATACCCATACCTCCTACCTGATAAGCTGACAGATCTTGTGGGTCCAAATAGGTCCATATGTATAGCTCATAAGGTTTGGAAGACAGGTCTTCAGTTCTAGATTTGAATGACTTTCTGGTTTGCTTGGACTGTGTACATAGATCACAGACTTTGTTTTCCTTCTTGAAAGATATTTCAGGGAGTCCTCTAACCATGCTATGTTTATTTAATTTGTGCAAAACAATGTAGCTAGCATGGCCTAACCTACGATGCCACAAAAATGCAAGATCATCTTTATTAACAGTGAGGCATAGGTTAGAGTGAGAAAGATCATCTAAATCTACCATGTAGATGTTATTTACTCTCTTACCAGAAAATTTTATTATATCGGAATCAGGTTCATAAATCCTACAGCATTGAGAATCAAAAACTACTCTATGACCTCTGTCACATAGCTGGCTAATGCTGAGCAAGTTATAAGCGAGACCCTCAACCAGCATAACCCCCTCAATGCAGCAGGTAGTGCACTTACCTACTTTACCTGATCCGATGATTTTACCCTTTGTGTTACTACCGAAGGTGACAAGGCCTCCATTATTCTCTATCAACAAGCAAAACTTGGCCTTGTCTCCTGTCATATGTCTGGAGTAGCCACTATCCAGGTACCACATGTTGTTCTTGACTGTCAGGCATACCTGCAAACACAATCAGGGAAAAGATTTTGGAACCCAAAAGTGTTTGGGCTCCGAAACATATGAAGAGCAATTTAAACAAGACAGTAAACTCTTGGGAATCCACATTTGTTTAAGCATGGTTGACTTGGTGGATTTTCCAACATTCTTTTCATTGTTTCTTTTCTTCTCAGCACCAACAGAATTAGTCTTCTTTTTCTGGTGCAGTGTCCTGGCCCTATTGTTGTTACCAACTTTGCCATTTTTGTGCCAGTGCCTAGGCCAATAAGTATTCAGAAAATAGTGGCCATAATTGGTCCTGGGCTGACCAAAGAAAGATTGTCTACTAGGAGACCTTGTCCTAGACTGACCGACCCAATTTCTAACCTGAGGTATAAGATTGAGTAGGAACGGACTGATACATGGACCTTCCTTGAACTTTATTCCATCTAGACCTATAGGAATGTTGTGGCTGTCTATAATGGCATGTCTGGACATTGGGTTGGTAGAACTGGCTTGGTTGACCTCTAACAAAATTCTGTCTCCCTTGCACCTTTGACCCACCTGGCTTGTGCATATGTGTATATTGAGTCTTCTCCTTGGTTGCTGGTGGTGGTGGAGACTTGGTGGCCTTGCTCTGGGGTTTGGGTGTGCAAATGGACTGACCCCTGACCTTAGACTTACCCTTACGTGTAGAGCAGGGTGTTCTAGGCTCACCAACCTTCTGCTTACCTTTGTCCTTAGCACTGGACATTTTGAAATTCACAACATTAGCAACAGAATTTTCATTATTCATTTTGATAAGGGGTCTCTTCTCCTTTTCTGCCACAAATGAATTGTCTTGACATTAAAACTTTTCTTAGCAGTAGGATTATACCCAAGACCCTCCTTCTTGAAATTGACATTTGACCCTAACACAACATTCAGATTATCAGATCCTTGGATCATATTCTCAATTATTTTCACTTTGTCAGCATTCCTTTTTCTAGCTGTTCGATTGAACTTTTTAATTCATTGTTGACGCCAAGAACAGCTTTATACTTTTCATCAACAATCTTTATTTCATTTTCATATTTTTGCAATGTCAGTTTCAAATCATCAATGACATTTTTCAGCATTTCATTTTCTTTTCTATATTCAATCAAAGCATGCTTTGATTCATCAAATTCAGAACAAGAATTTTTTAACCTATCATTTTCAGACGGTAAACAGGCAAGTTTATCAGACATTGTCTTATCATTCAAAACAGAGTTGACCTTCTTCTTCAGATGCCTGTTCTCTCTCCTAATATCATCTACTTTGTCTAACAAATCTCCGTAGGCATCTTGCCAGTCAGAAATAGTATAATGCTCAAACGGAGATGATACCTCATCTGAGTATTCTTCTTTTTCTTCGTCATCTTTTGCCATCAGGCAGATGGGCTTTTTTTCATCCTCGCTCTCCGATGTGCAGCTGAATGTGCCCTCGTCCTCGTCGCTCCATGTGCTCACCATCGCCTTTCCTTTGGGAGCTTTCTTCTTTGACTTCTCTTTCAGCTTCTAGAGCTCGGGACAGTCTGCCTTCATATGGCCGGCCTTCCTGCAGTGGTAGCAAACATTAGTGTCAACTTTCTTGGTAGGGTTAGATCTATACCTTGTTTGTCTCCTGCCGCCACCGAACTGCCTTCGGCCGAAGTTTCTTCCTTCCTTTCTCAGAAATCGCCTAAATTCTCTCGTCAGCATGGCCAGTTGGTCTCCATCTATTTCTGACCCAGAGGGGCTTTCCTCGCTTGATGATCCACTGTGGCTGGATCTTTTCGATCTGCTGAAGCTGGCCTTCAGAGCAATAGGCTTCTTCTTCTTCTTCTCCAGCTCCTCGGTCTTGCGAAGATTCATCTCATAGGTCATTAGTGAACCGATGAGCTCATCAACTTTCATATTCTGTAGATCCCTTGACTCCTCAACAACTGTGGCTTTTGTATGCCATACTGGAGTCAGTGACCGAAGAATCTTCCTCACAATTTCATAATCTGATTAACTTTTTCCCAGACTCCTGAGACCATTGGTGATGATCATGAGGCGCGCATACATTTCTGTGATGGTCTCACTGGACTTCATTCGAAAAGCTTCATATTCTGAGACCAACAAGTTCGCCTTGGTCTCCCTTACTTGAGAGGTTCCCTCATAGATGACCTCCAACTTATCCCACATCTCCTTTACAGTGGTGCATGATGAAACCCAGGAGAACTCGGTGGGATGAAGTGCGCACTGAATAGCATTGATTGCGCTCCAATTGAGGGTAGATCTCCTGATCTCCTCTCTTGTCCAAACTTCCTCATTCTCATGAAGCTCGAACGGACCTTTGCTGACTACCTTCCAGATCTCATAGTCTTTTGCCCTCAAAAATACTTGCATACGATTCTTCCAGTATGCATAGTTGGATCCATCGAAGTATAGGGGCTTGGCAGTGGAGTGTCCCTCAACTGTCATTCCTTTACCGTCCATGGCTATTGACTCTTCAGGACGTTGATCCCTGCAGAAGAGTTAGGCTCTAATACCAATTGTTAGAACAGATGGTATGCTATGATACCAATTGACAGAAAACAGATGGACTCTCTAATGCCTATAGATAGAATATCTATAGATGATCTAGAGGGGGGTGAATAGATCGGTCACCCACTAAAATTTACTACAGCAAAGATAGTTGCGAAAAATAAACAAACTGCTGTAGGACGATCGAAAGGCACTCAGTCACAACAAGGATGAACCGGATCAAACGGATTAGCTCTCACGCGATCCTAAGCGAGATCTACCGAGCGATGAATAATGATAAAGAACAGAATCAAACCACAAACAATCGCACAATGGACAGATGATTTTTAAGGTGGTTCGATCTAACACCTGAGATCTACGTCCACCCCACACTCAAACTAGAGTGTGGTTTCACTGCTGATGCACAGCTTCCGCTGATCCACAGCTTCGGGGTGCAAACCCTACACACCGCTGGGCCTTACGGCTTATGCCGACCAGAGGAGTCCTCCTCTGCAACCGCTGGGGCTTACAGCTTAACCCATCCAGAGGATACTACACCTCTGCCCGCTGAGCGTCACAGCTTGCTCCGCTGACAAACAGCTTGAAAACAAGTATCTAAAATGAAAACGAAACACAGCGAAAAACCAAAAACCCACAAAGGGAATATATCTCAACACTAAGCAAATTCAGCTCCGGTTCTGAACCTGGAGACTGAAGAACAATCTTTCTCTCTCAATTCTCTCAAGGGATTTCTCTCAGACTCTCTTTCTTTTCTGCTCTCTCTGTCTTCCTTTTTCTCTCTGGATCGTTCAGGCGCTTGCTCTCTCTGCTTCAGCTCTTCTGGCACGATCAGTCTTCTCTTGAGGGAGAAGCCTCTTATTTATAGAGCAGCAGAGAAGTAGGGCGTGTGCTCTCCACGATTCACGCCCAAATGCCTTGACCCACGTGGCAACATCCCAGCTTACTGCTTTGCACGTGTCATGATCCTGACACCTTCTCTAATCTTGGATCACGTGCCATTCTTAATCTTTACGAAGAAGCATATGTCAAGACATCAGACAAAAAAGCCATCTTCAGACAGTTATACGAGATGAGAAGAGATTGCATGGAGTAGGTATTCAGACAGAGCTAAACTACACCGACTCAATGTGGTGATCACACGTACATGCACAGTCTTAACATTCATGCACGAGCAGATGCACAGGTTTGATTTCACCACAAGGCCTACGGATGCACTGGCTATGTATATGCAATGTGCAAGTGTTGCATAGACCTGATCAACCCGTGAGTGGCATGCTTAGACTACAATAGTGCGAGTATGAGATATGTACAGACTTAATGTGCAAGGTGCAAGTATTGCACCGACTCGATGACATGCCACTAGAGGCGTTATACTGACTTAGCTCAGAAGGAATGCACAGACTCTATATGCATGGCGCAGATATTGCACCGACTCACTATAAGCGGCGACTGCACCGACTTAGAAGCTGAGCATGAGGCAAACGACGCAAGATAAAATAGACACATGCACAGACCTAGGCCTTATGAGACGCAGTATAAGACAGACACAGAATGTACACCGACTTGTGTCTGCTTAATGCAAAGATGCACTGACTTGCAAGAATTGAACATCACCCATATGCAAAGACTCTGCTCAGACTTAGTTGCGTGCTGTAACTAAGGATGAACAGACTCAATGCATATGCACGGACTAAGTGTAACTGAGCATGCAACATTTAGGTGAACATCTGACAAGTTGCCAATCATCAAAACAAGATTTACAACAACACACACATCTCTGCCCACTGTCACACACACACAATATGTATTCACTAACCCCCCCCACACACATTCAATTCTGAACCATGACAACCACACGCACACATCTCTGCCTTTGACATGCAAGTCGGACCACCTTCCCCAGGGTCGGTGCACTTATAGTAGTTGTGTGTTATGAGGTCTGAGCATATGCACACATAGTCGGTGCGCTGCATGAGTCCTTAGCCACACAGGTCTGAGCACATGAACTCCTAAGTTAGCCAAGTCTGAGCACATGCTTTGTAAGTCTGAGCACATATGCTAGCGTGCTCTACCAAGTCCGAGCATATATGTTAGATTGCTCTATCAAGTCCGAGCACCTTCAACCAAGTCCAAGCACATTCACTTTCAAGTCGGTGCACATGCTATTCAGGTCGGTGCACCTTTTGTTAGTCAGGATATAAGGTTGATGCCTCTCTTGCTTTCCAGCATATGAGGTCTGTGCAACTTTTCTAACCTTGCACAGATACAGAATGCTTGCATTTTCTCACGTTCTTTCCCACATTAAATTCTATTCATATAGTTACTAAAACATGATTCACGGGCATGACGATAAACTCTTCACTGGACATACAAATTAAACTGTTTTTTAGTATCCACATGTTGTTTGACAATAGCACCACCAAATTTAAATTTCAATAAAATAATCTTAAAAGTTAAGGAAATGAGATGAACATATTAAAAAAGCACATCAACTCTTAAATTGTGAAAAGAGATATGACATACAACTCCCTATAAATTTCACAGCACACACTCGACTATTTTAAATTAAAAGAAACTAGCTCGTGCATTCACAGCACACACTCGGCTGTGATAAAATATGGAAAACTCATGCGGCATCACAACACACACTCGACTGTGATAAAATACGGGAAACTCATGCGGCATCACAGCACACACTCGGCTGTTTTAAAATCATAGAAACTCATGCGACATCACAGCACACACTCGACTGTGATAAAATACGGGAAACTCATGCGGCATCACATCACACACTCAGCTGTTTTAAAATCATAGAAACTCATGCATTCACAACACATTCACATTCACCACAATCTAACAAAAGATATGAGAAAGGATATATACCGTTGACATTTCTTCCACCCACTTGAAGAACCCACAACTCGATGTGGACTTCCCAGCATGCACATACATACAAGATAAAATAAGATAACGTACAGTTGATAAGGAAGACATAAACAATAAAACTAATGAAAATGATGGTCACACACATACCTTAGATTCTGGGCATACATAAAATACTTTCCCTTTATTCTTACTCGTATTTGAGGTATGCCTTCTACATGGGCCTTTGCCATAGGGACATATTAATAATTCATCCACCCACATGAAGAATCGACATGCCTTATCATTCCCAAGCTGTGAGCATGTATATAAGAGAAAATGCCATAGATAACAAAAACACACATGCATATATGTTGCTAAGTAAGAATAACATACCCCAAGTGGACAGCAATAATAGGGACGTTGTGGATTACTACTGCTACGAGATAACTTGATAAGACATTCCCCATTGCCACATTCACATTGAATACGATCATATTTACCATCACCCATATGTTTTGAATCCATTTTCACGATACCCTGAAACATAATTATGCACATTGAATATAGTGATTTGTAATGGGTGATGGTATTGGGCTCAGATGGACATCATTCATTCATTTAGATTCCTTGAAGTATAAATGGTGCAGTCACATTCCATATCACATGTAGTAAATCCCATCATAAGAAGGGGTAGACCTTAGGCCACCAAACCTACTATATGTGTGAAGTACAAACATGGATATGGAATGAGATGCCCCCACAGTACTCATCACATGTTTTCTCCTTCCCATCATAATTGCCTATCATGTTAGGGACAATAATAGTCAACATGTAAAATCAAATATGTTAAGTACAGATAATAGGGCAAATACGTTAGGTACAGATATACGAGCAAATATGAACACACTACATCTATGATAACAGATAAAAGACCAAGTCTAAAGTGTGCACATAAAAATAAACATCGAAGCTATGTGCAGTGTAGTAGCCTGAAGCCCCTTTGTAAGTGTCATGTGAGCCAGGCTGCTTCAAAAAAGTATGTGAGTGTTGAATATGTCAACGGAGTATATAGTTAAAGTGTATCCCATGTTCTTCAGACCAAGAACACCCCATATCTATGAAATAGTTAAGGAAATGAGAGGAACATATTAAACCGACATCGTTAAAAGTGTACAAAGAATTAAAGTGCCAGAGTAGTGTGTTATGACATTATTACAACATGTAAATTGTCCAAGTACAAAACATTATAAATGATCTAGACATTATTACAACATGTAAGTTGGCCAAGTACAAACATTATAAATGATCTAGACATTATTACAACAGGTAAATTGTCCAAGTACAAAATATTTTAAATGATCTATTTCACAATTGCATGGGAAAAATGGCAACCATCATTTTCAGCTTCCATTTGACGATTCCTGCAAAGTGGAAGATGTAGGTTAAATGCAAACTTCAATGATGCAATCAATAACATGAGGCAGTTGTTCAACCAAAGTAGGAGCCTTTAGTAAGTACCCTCGTGTGTTATGGTGGACCCATAGTCGAGTGGCCATGCGGTATCGAAGTCTCTCCCCTCTAGTAACTTCCCTCCTATTGACATTGTCTTCTTCATCTACCTCCTCATCTCCGGCCACATTGACGTCAACTTCGGCATGTTGGAAAATTTGATCAAGCCCTTGCTCCTTTCTAATGAAGTTATGGAGTACACAACAGGCCATTGCAATCCTGGCTTGTGTCTTCATTGGATAACCGCGACGCTTCACTAGAATTGTGAAACGTGACTTCAGGACACCGAAGGCATGCTCAACACAATTACGTAGTTGAGCGTGCCTATGGTTAAACAAGTCTTTCTTGTCTCTTTGTGTAAGCCTAGTCCTATCAGATCTGTACTCTGATAGATGATATCTTATGCCACGATATGCTGCCAAGAAATGGGGGGTGTTTGCATACCCTGCATCGACCAAGAAATATTTCCCTACGACAAGGAAAGTGTGGAATGCTAAGCATGTTAAATAATGTAAGTATATCAACTCACACACATTTACCTTCTGGTACAATAAATCCACCTTTCTCGATAGCCCACCTCAAGACCTTCATGTCTGCAGCTGATCCTTCCCAGCCCACAATGACATGACTAAATAATAGATCAAAATTGACACACCCCATGACATTCTGAGATGTTTCACCTTTTCGATTTCGATAACGAGGGTGATCAACTATCGACACTTTTGCAGAGATATGCGTACCATCAATTGCACCAAGTGCATTCTAATCACATAGGACAAATTTCACGAACAATAATTAATAAAGCATATAAGAGAGGAAATTAACCAAGACATAGACAGTTGATAACATGAATATATTGCACATCACCTTAAAGAAAGGGTAGAACTTTGGGTCATGGCAAATTTTTTGATGCGAGAGATCATCAGCAGTGGGCATCGTAATATAGTCGTGACGTATAGATAACACTGCCATGAGTACATTGTTGAAATGTCGGATAATCATCTCTCCTGAATGTTGGAACCATTCTCTGAGTAACATATTACCAATCCCATGGCCAACCTCTAGAAGGAAGATAGCTAATTGCTCAGTGACCGACATATTCTTTGTATCATTCAGTACACCTCTTTCCATCAATGTATCTCTTAATCTTAATAAAAGATGAGGATGCACATAAAAACTAGAGTATGATCTGCCCACATGACCAGCCATTAACTCTTTAACCCACCTATGACCTCGACCAACATCTGTGTGCATTGGAGTCCTAGGTATAGGTGTGTGAGAAGACAACATTTGAAAGGCAACAACATGTTCAACTTCCTCCCAATATTCCTCTTCCTCTTGCAAAAACTTCATAAGGAGGTCAAGTGAAGGACCAGTCTCAACGGGTTCTAAATTCATAGCTAATGCAAAAGCTGAATTTCCAATATATGATTAAATAAAAGAACAATAAACAACACATGAACATGTGATAAGGCAATTAATGAAAATGAGGCAAGTAAAATATTTAATCATATGTTGTACATGAGAAAATGACAATAGTAAATAACAATATTGAAAACTACACATTTAATTAAGAACTAGAAAAAAGGTTATGAAGGTATCAGTAGTAGCCTAGGCGACTTAATATCCAACCAAGCCGCAAGTCTTCTGGCAGGGCTACGAAGATGGAACGATCCTCGACAGATCTAACAACATCAATAGCTCTATACAAATCTTGCTCAGGAAGTCCAAGCAACTTGATAAGTATGCCAACAGCCTCATTCATTGACATCGTGGCTTGTGTCTTCTGTAATTGGAGCATCTCTCGGGCCAATGTTAACCTCTCATGACCTAGGGCTACTAACTTGTCAATTGATTCGTCGTTACCCTGTGAAGCCCGTATCCTCTTCCTAGTAACATTACTAGAGGGAACGTTTGTGGGTGCAGCGGGAGGATCCGTGGTTGCCTCTGTATTCGGAGTTGACATTTATGACGGTTGGTGAATATTTTCAGGTGTTTCAGAGTCATTCAAGATAGAGCTAACATTAAAATCCAACCCTGATTCATCGTGGTCAACCCGTTGTTCCTCATCTCCATCACTACAACGTGTGTCAAGATAGGATGTGCCTTCATTATTGGCAGCCAAGTCACCTCTCGACATGGAAGTGGCGCAAATCAAATCCATTTGGTCAAACACTATGAAAGGCTTTTCTTGAATTGCTCTGTACTCCTTGTTGATATGATATTTATGCCAAGATGTTATTAATATAATAATAGGTAAAATCAACAGTTCAACGTGCAAATCAATAGTTACCTACCGCAGCGAGATCATCCCAAGTTTCCTCTGCACCTGGGACTGGCATTTTTTTTCGTCATCCCAACCCCAACCTGAACGGTTCTTTATAACCATAATTAAATAGTACCTCTTCTTCAAATTTTTAAAATGATTTTTCAAATTTTCCAATGAATATCCTAACTTTGTCATTTCATTGAATTTTTTCACCGTATCTCTCCATGCCTCCTTTGTAAAATTTCCATTGGCAAAACCGTCATTTCTGACACGGTGCTCGGCAAGCAGATCGACAAAACACAAGTCTGCCTCATTGCTCCAATTGGCCACCCTACTTTTACCATCCTTTGATCCACTCATACTTTTAAGAAAACATAATTTCATCAATAACACACAAAAGCTGAGGGCATATTAACAACAATATGTAGATGCACTGCCCTTTTATTAGATATGAACAACATAAACAAGTATAAAGATATGGTTGACAAATGCATATTAAAAATCAACTGCAGTCACATGCTACTAGGTTACCTGAGGGGAAATGAGTAGGTAACACACCGAGGGAGGGGAGGAGCAAGTAACACACCAAGGGAGGGAAGGAGCAACCTACATAATTGTCAAATAATTTCTTAGATGGGACTGAAAATGAAATTGTGTGAGAGAATATTAAATTTCGAACAAACACATGTGATGACAGGTTAACAGCCAATAAAAACCACATGCAGTGGAGACAGCCAGGGTGTGTGTCTGTGTGTACAGTGTGTGACAGTGGATACAGCCTTTGTGTTTGTGTGTGTGTGTGGGTGTGTGTATGTGTTCAGCCTTTGTGTGTGTGGTGAGGGGAGACAGATTATATGTGTGTATGGGGGGGGGGGTTTAGTGAAGACAGATTGTAACTCATGTGTGTGTATGTGTGTGTGTGTGCATGCAGTGGAGACAGCCAGGGTGTGTATGTGTTCAATGTGTGTGACAGTGGAGACAACTTTAATAAAATTTTTTTACAACCCTTCCATAAAATGATCAGCCAAAAAAGATACAATGGCGATGGTGTTTCTAAGGACGTTTGGTAGGTTTCAGGGGTACAACGTATAGAAGGATGTATATATTATGGTAACAGCCAATGCATAACTCATGTGTATGTGTGTGTCTATGTATTTGATGATAGATTAAAAAACACATTTGATGATAGATTAATGAGTTAGAAGATTGTAGGGACTTTTTAACAAATAGTTGTATTCGAAGGATTGAAATGTAATAGCTCTATTTGTAAAGATTAAAAGTAAAAAATCTCATAATTCCATATCTAATCTTGGACTCAAAGAAAAAGTGGATAATTTGCCGAGGGAGATATTCTTCCGGAGTGTATATATATATATAGGTATTTGCAAAAAGAGTAGAAATGAAGGCTCTGACAATTAGCAAAAGCATACAATCCAGCTATGTATAGCGGCATTCCCTGTGAAGGATGGAAATCTGCATATTCCGAGAGATTAAATAACTCAGATGTTCTGCTCATAGTGGCACCCGCCCATAAAAACACATTGGATGATAGATTAACAACCAATAAACACCACAAACAATAGGTATTTGCTGCATACCAAGGAATGCTAAAAACATGATAGGGGAGGAGCAATACATATGGTGAGTCAAGATATTACATGAATGAAAAAATAAGGAAGAAATGCTCTTACCTCGGTACAGATTGTGTACCTTTCTCTTGGATGCAGAATGAGCGCTTCAGTCGGCAGGCGAGGAGACGATGGGAGCCGCCTGGAAGGGCTTTTGAGGATGGCGCGATCGACTGGGAAGACAAGCGCAGGCGACAGCAGACACCGGCAGGCGACAGCAGACGACCGCAGGCGACAGCAGACGAGCGAGCAGGCGATAGCAGACGGTGACAGCAGGCGAGCGTCGGAGAGGGATGAGGGTTCCGCCGGAGAGGGAAGGAGCAGGGGCACGATCGTGAAGATCGATGGTGGAAGGAGCGAGGGTGCAGAGACGGGCCCGCCGGACTGGCAGAAGGAGCGCCTGCAGTGACGATCAAAAGAGGAGAAGGAGCGCCTGCGTGAGGGTTCGGAGGGGCAGCGGCTGCAGAGCGAGGGCACGATCGACAGAGCGGACGTGAGGAGAGAGAAGAAAACGAGGTTAGGAGAATGAGAATATCTCATTCCACCATTTCGGTGGAATGAGATATTCTCATTCCCAACCCCGTTTTCGGGGATATACGCACAAGGCTTAACCCAGGATATCCCTGCCAAAAATGTTTGTACCAAATTCATAATAGGGTTTATTTAGGGATATCCCCCTCCTATCCCTCTACCAAACGACACCTTTTGAGATCATCAATTCTTGTTCCTTAAATGTTCATCTTTAATGAGTTTATATTGCAACAATTTAATTCAAAGATTTTGTTAAATAGCTAGTTAATGTAGTACTTGTATTAGTTCTATTATTGACTCAATGTCAATGGTGGACCTTTGACATTCCTTTTTCAGTTTTTTGTATTTATTGAGCTTACTTAAGTTAGGTTTCATTGAAAGTGACATTATGAAATAGTACTTGGTTAAGCTTTGAAACATGTTAGAAAATCAAAAACTTTCACAAAAACTATTATTTTAACAAAAAGCAAGAAATTAGCGACTCAGTCGACTCAACATAGGTCAATACGAGTCGGACTAACCCATACCATCCTAGGTCAGAATTGAGTCGGTCCGACCCAGTGGGTCGTTAAACCTTGCTATTAAGCTCACAAAAAGCTTGGTTCTGTAGAATTACCTCCCTTTGGCAAGGAAGAAAACATTGAGATTGCTAAAGTTTGAACCTCTCTCCATTTGGAAAGGCTTTATAAACATCTGACCAACTGAGTTATTTAATCAAATAATAGAAAGGGATGTTTAGTTTCAGCCCTTGTGATCTTTTATATTTACAGATTAAGTGTTCTTATCTAGATATTTATTTATTAGCCTTTATAATTGTACATTTATTTAATGAACACCCTTTTCAGTGACTTTTGAGTAAACAGTGGGTTAACAACCAAGATTGTACATGCACGATGCAAGTTCTAGGGAGTTCATAACCAAGAATTTCGTAAAGGACTCGTACATTTTGTAAACGGGGAGCATGCTATGGAAGTTCCAAATATCAATGGTGAGTTCGCCTTGAAGTTTTTACATGCACTATGTTATCTTAGGGAGGGAGCCGTTGCATGCTCAGATTAGGCAAGTAAGATAGACGACCATTCAAATTGTGAAAACTTTTTATTAACATCACTTGAGTGGGACTAACATTATTTAACCAGTATTACAGAGAGACTGTCTTCTTCAGTTACGAGCTGCTTACACAGTCGACCAAGGTTTGCTATGTCGGATCGTGCCAGGCCACGACCAGCACGGTTGTCACGTGGCATGCACATGGTATGCCACACCTAGTTGCCGACGGCCTGGCAGAGCCGGTGGTGGGGACAGCGACGGCAACGGCTAGGGAGAGTCGGGGATGGCAATGGCTTGAGCAGAGGAAGAAGAAAAAGATGGCGGGGATGCCAGTTCTAACAAGGGACTGCGGCGGTGGCTCGAGCCGGGACAGTGGAGGTAGCGGAAGAGATGGCAATAGCTAGGGGGAGCCAAGGCCGGTGGCGGCTCAAGCAGGGGAAGAAGACGAAGATCACTACAAGAAAAACATCAATTAGCGATGAACATTATCTATCATTGAAGATTATAGCGACGGATTATCAAGAGATAATGTTTGTTAAATCTTTCAGACCGCTATTTCATGACGGAGCTTTCTTCCATCACAAATCCCTTGCGAATATTAGCAACATAAACTCTTCCGTGTCAAATCTATCGCTAACTGTAGAGACTCGCTCTTCAATGACAAACCAAATATCTGACGCTAATCTGTTGCTAATCTTAGATATGTACACAACCCGTGTCAAATTTGTCGTAAATTTCAGACGGTCTCTTAGTGACGGATAAGCTATCGGATGGTAATCCGTCACTAAAAGCCCATTTAACTATGGAATTAAACCGTGTCAAATTCGTCGCTAAATGCAGAGTCCCCATTTTAGCGACAGATCAATTATCTGTCAAAGCCGTCGCTACATTAGCGATGGATATTTTCCATCTGTCCTCTGTCATTGAATAGCACGACATCTTCTTAATATCCGTTGTTATTTCCTTGATCTTTATGATCTCCAAAACATTTAGCCATCGTTAATCTAACGCTAATCAGTCTTTAATTAATTTAAAATTTTAAAAATTATTTACTTAATTAAAATATAAAAGATTATTTTAATAATATAAAAGCATAAATATACATCACCCATATCAGATGCAAAATGAGAAATAAAAATTACATATTTATATTATTAAAATCAAATACAAAATTGTTCAAATGCACTATCTAAAAAGTAAATGTTTTTACAATATTATCAAAAAAAATAAACAAAGATCATGGGTGCCATCGTCCTCCTTGTCTCCCCCATCGCCGTGTAGTAAATGTGTAGTAGGATCCTACATTAGAAATAAAAAATAAAATAATATTAGACATGTGTATACAAAAAAATTATAATAAATAAATTATAATAAATAAATTATATATTTTTATAAATTGAAAAATCAATTGGAATCCTTTGATTTTAAACTAAGTTATGTTGGAACAATCGACACACTAATCAGACTGATATTTTAGATTTTAGACCCCCTTAACTTGAGTTCTTCAGTTTTAAACTTAGTTCAGAAAATGGTGGTTGGGTGGCAGCCCAAACCAGGAATCAGATTTGGATTCAGTCAGCTCCCACAGGTCACTCTCACATCTTCAGTCATGTTGGAACAATCGACACATCAATCAGATTGGCATTTGAGTTTTTAGACCCCCTGAACTCGAGTTCTTCGGTTTTAACCTAACTTAGTTCGAAAAATGGTTGTTTGGGTGCCGAGCCCAAATTGAGAATTCGATTTGGATTCTGTCAGCTCCCCCCAGTCATTCTCACCTCTCCGATCATGTTGGATCAATCGACACGCTAAACAGACTGGCATTTGAGTTTATGGACCCCCTAACTTGTTTTTTGGTTTATCCTAAAAGAGTTATTTTGAAGTTAGTTTTCAATTAAGTTCCTTTGAACTAAATACGAGTATTATAAGTCAATATTTATAAATTTAAAAATATAAAAAATATGGTACTCACCTGAGGGGACAGTGCTGAAGTCCATGATGTTCCCTGGGGAGGAACCAACCCCATGTGGGAAAAAATGGGGGCCAGCATGCTTGCAAATGTGTGCATGAGGCACGAGTCCTGAGCTGCGAATCATGAGTTCATCTCATCTCGGATCACGTCTCAAATGTGGCTCCTAGAACTAGAACTAGAGGGGGTCGTAGTGAAAATGCTGGTCAAGATAGAGCATGAACTCTGGGAAGATGATATCACTTTGGTAGCACTCAAGCTCTGCCCAAAACTGTATAATTGGCCTTTCTTCGGTTGGCCGGTTGCACCATCCACACCTCAAGATCTTACTCCGGATGCTGCATAGAGTCCTCCGTGTACTTCTCCCTCATTTGTCTCTCATATGACTTCTACAAATTGGATCAACAAATATAAATTTCATATTAATCATTCATATTTGAAATGAAAAAACTTATATATAGATAAATTTACTGCCACATCTAGGGATCTTGGGTTGATGTACTCATTCATCCCCTTCTTCTTATGGGTTTTGTCGAATACCTCCCGGAACAATGGGGGCCGCTTGAACTCCATTTCCTATTTTACAAATCACATGAAATAATTGAATTATAAATTAAATATGAATAAAATATAAGAAAGTCAAAAATATTGCTTACCAATCTATGTCTTCGGTTCCTAAAACTGACAGACCGACTCGTATTCACATTCTCCTGTAGCACTTTGGTATGGTTTGCTGCCAGGGCGACAAACTTATGTTGCCACCCTCCTAGGACCATTTGTCACGCATGCCCTCCCCAAACCCCTTCCTTTCCCAAGCAAGATTGTGATCCTTCCAATGGATGGGGTCTGTTGACCCCGCCATCTGCTTTGGCTTTTCTCGAGCTTTGAACAACACCTGAGAGCATTGATCTTTGCCACATACTCCTAGACAAATCGAGCTCCTACCTCGTCCATGGGGCTCCCAAATCGATAGGTCCGCCGTAGAAAAAAGTGTATGTTAATTGAGTTAGTATAGTGAAATCAAGAGTTGGGAAAGATGTAATTTAAAAGATTAAATTTCATACCTTGAACATGTCGACTAATGACTCCTAGAAGTCCATCAGGAAATCCTTCCACTAGATGATTGACCTGTAAATGTGTTATTTAAGCATCTCACTAATCTTTCGAGTCACCAGCTCGGGCTTAAATCACTTTCTTCAATTATAAATATTGTAATTGGAAATAATTAGATAGTTGACAGATAGATAATGAACATAATTCATGAAATATGCGTACCTTCTCGACTTCCTCGACGTAGATGACCTTGCGATAGGCATCGACCCCCACCACCCCTTAATCACCCTCGTGTATGCTGTCAGCATCATCTACCGGCAGGGTAGTTGAGCCGACATGTGCTACAAGAAAAATAGAAATAATTAATCAAAATTGGCATAATTAAACAAGTGTTTAATCAAAAACTATTGAATCAAATTGAGACTGAATTAAAAGGTATGTGTATGGGTGGATGGTGGCAGTGGCGGTAGAGGTAGTGGCAGTGTGCCCTACACAGCTAGTGCAGGGGCACTCGGGCCTATAATAATTGAATGACATAAGAAGAATATATTATCAATACACATATAGTTAGAAACTTGAATAGATATACCCATCCCTGGAGATAATGACATAGAGGAGAAATCAGAGCCTCTCCCATGCCCCCCTCCCCTCTCACTCGATGTTGTAAGAATTTAATGACATAAGCAAATTAACATATTACACACATAGCTTGAAACTTGAATAAACATATATGTCCCCGGAGTAGGTGACAAAGAGGAGAAATTTGAGCCCCTCCCAGTACTCCCTCCCCTGCCACTCGAGGCGGAAGACCTCCACCCCTCCTCGAACCATATCTTCATTGAAAACAATAAGAAGCAAACATGTTAGTTACATATAAATGAAGAAAAAATAGCATCATTCATTATAAAAAATGAAAAGTTATGGAATTTCTTACAATATTTTTTTTTTATCAATTTTCAAACAATATTCATTTTCATTTTCATTTTAAGACGATGAGGATATGTTTAACTCAACCTCATCTTCTTCTTTGTCTTCATCTTCATCACTGGTAGGCTCTTCCGCCTCAGCAGACTCCTCCTCTACAACGAAATCCATTGACCCTCCACCATCCTGTTGTAACTCATGTGAATCGACTTCTTCCACTTCATTCTCTTTACATAAACGAAGTAGCTCATTAGATTTGCCAAAACCAAACTGTGTAGAAGTCAACTCTAAAGCGTCTGCCTATTCTAATTGAAAATAATCGACATTGACATCCTCCTCCACAATTTCAATTTGATCCAACTCATAGTTGGGGAAAAGCCTTACTTTAACCTTGCAAATTGTCCACCGGTCATTTCTTTCTTTATTCCTCGATGATGCATATCTTGTATAATATACTTGATGAGCTTATGCGTCCAAAATAAATGATTCGTAAGTATTTAATTTGGACTTATGCTTTACATTGACAATCCTATATGGTATGCCACTTCAAATAGAATCATGATCAAATCCATGATACTTAAATAGAAATATATAGTTGACTTGTCCCAAATATTGTAATTCTAAGACCTCCTCAAGAATACCATAGTAGTCAAATTCATTCTTATTGTAAGCGCTACCTTTAACACTCATGCCACTGTTCATGTTATACTCATTTTGTTTATACTCTCTTGTATGAAATTTTTATATATTCACAATAAATCATGGATAGGAACACTAGACTTTTGAGGGGTTGTAACTCATCTCTCGAATTACGGGTTCAGTAACTAAATATATTGAGCCTATATATATATATATATATATATATTAGATCAGTTAAAAAATAGGCAAGAACTTTAGGAGATTTAAATGGGCATGAACTTTAGGATAATTTAATATTTGACACTTAACTTGATTTTTGAGCCATTTGGCAAAAGACTTGTCTCATTACTTGTCAAAGTCCACATCATTAAGTTGTTGGATTAACTCTAAATAAAATTTTCTTCAAATAGGAATGTTGGCTTGAGCAGGGGATGGCGGCACTAGCTCGAGTTGAGGACCGTAGAGGCAATGGCAGGGACGACGGAAGCTAGGGGAAGCTTGGGTGCGTCCACTAGGGTGGGGGGAGAGGGAGGCAGCTAGGGTTCATAACTTCCCAGAGAAGGGATCGGGGAGGGGAGCAGGAGAGATGGGTGATTGGGTGTGGTGTTATTTATATAAATAAATCCTTAAAACATGATTTCTTTTAATTGAGACTTAAAAAAAATCTCAGTATAGCATGGTATGGTACCGTACCATACCGTACCTCAAAAAATCAGCAAATGGTGTCAGATCGATTTGTCAAACCTTACAGTTGACGAATTGCATGCTCGCCTAATTTGATTGGTTTTGAATGAGAACCCGGTAGTGCCGCCCATAAACTAGCAAGTGCTATACTGTTCTCGGTTTTAGTAATTTCAATAATTCTGTGGTATCATGATCTCTTAGACACACACACACACAGAGATATTGTGGTGCCATTTATACTTTTTTGTCATATTTTTTGCCTAGTTTCAAAGCTAATGGTGAAAAAAATGAATTTAACAAAAGCACCAAACTTTTGTTATTTATGTCAACCATTTGATCTAATAATTAGACAATTGATATGCGAGTAAGAAGTGGTATAAAATATGATATTGTAGCATTTTTCTGAGAGAGATTGTTGGATTGAACTAGCCAACTTAAAATTTAAAATATTGATTGGAGAGGACTCCACCATTTTAATTTTGTCTATTTTTTCAATGTAAACTATTCTAACACAAAAAAGGGTGGGGTGTTTGCAATATGAACAATTTTAGGGATTTTTGTAAATAAACTATTGTTAAAAGTGAAATGGCAAAAATATCATTTCTGAAAATACATTAGCAGGCATTTCATTATTTTTAACCATATTGTGTAAAAATGCCTTCATCGTAACTGTTCGTTACTGTCCATGAATTTAACTATGGTTACTTGTAGCTAAACATACGAAAAGATAAAAATACTCTTAAAAATAAAATAATGGGACCGACCACTCTCCCCTACAACCTCCCCTCCCCTCCCTCCTACTGCAACCTCCCTACAACCTCCCCTCCCCTCCCTCCCTTCGAAACCCCCCCACCTTGCAACCTCCTGCTAGAACCCACCCTCCCTCTGTGACCTCCGGTCGGATCCCCCCTACAACCTCCCGTCGAAATCCCCCTCCCCCTACGACCTCCTGCTAGAACCCCCCTACGATCTCTCGCCAAAACACCCCACCCCATGTTGCAAACTCCCTTCGGAACCCCCCTCCCCCTATGACCTCCCGCCAGAACTCTCCCCCCCTGTGACTTCCATTAGAACCCCTCCCCCCCACGACCTCCTACCATAACCTAGGGTTGTCAATGGGTCAGGCTGGCTAGATGGGCCCATAGGTTCGGCCCGACTTCGGGTCAGGTTGTCATCCCCTTTTTCAGCTCGCAGGCCCTTAGTCGACCTAAAAGCCGAGATCGTGAAGGCCCATAGGCCAAGCTCGGGCTTTTAGTTTAGCCTATAGGCTGGCCCAGCCCGTTCCTTCTTTTTCTTTTTCTCCCTTGATTTTTTATTTTACTTAATTAAAAACTTTATTTTCAAATAAATTAACATCTAAAACTCTAATTCATTTAGTGAGATTGTAAGTTTTATATTCTTATATGTATTTTAAAATATTTTTTCATTTAATTTATCGTGTCGACCGGGCCGTAGGCAAGCCTTACATTTTAGTTAAAAAATCGGGCCTGGCCTGGGCTAGCCTAGCCCAACATAGCCCGGCTTGGGCCAAACCAACCTAAGTCTGGCCTGACCCCAGCCCATTGATAGGCCTACCGAAAGCACCCCCGTCCCCTTGTGACCTCCTGCTAACCACCCCCCTTCCCACAACCTAGCAGAGAGCGTCGCTCGTAGATCACCTCCACCATGATGACCTTGTAGTTGACGATGTCAGACTCCGGTGTGGCCTTGCCGATGTAACCGCACTCAAAGATGAGGCACCCAATGGTCCCTACGAGGATGGTGGTGGAGGTGGTTAGGCCGGCGATCTAGAGCATTCAAGCCAGGCCAAAGTCGCTAAGTTGGGCATCGAAGCCCTCTCTCTCTATCTTTCTCTCTCTCTAACCCCTGCCCTACCCTCTCTTACTCTCCCTCCCTCTCTCTCTCTCTCTCTCTCTCTCTCTCTCTCTCTCTCTACATCTCCATCTCCCTACTCTCTCTTTTTCTCTCTATACATCCACACCTCTCTCTCTCTACATCTCCATCTCCCTACTCTCTCTTTTTCTCTCTATACATCCACACCTCTCTCTCTACCCTTCATAACCCACCCCCCACTGGGTGGGTTGTCGACATCAAAGGGGGAAGTTCCCTCTTGCGCCTCCCTCTCTCTTTCTCGTTCTCTCTCCTCTCTTTGTAGGTCTCTCTCTCTCATCTTTCTCTTATAAGGGTGGCAAATTTGGGGATTAGAGAGGCATATTTTAATCATTCAATGACCAACTAACATGAATATTAGAAACTTTTGAGGCACATTCATCTTCCCGCCGATGAAAGTTAACCGCGATGGCATTTTTGCATGATATAGTTAAATATAATGGTATGCCTACTAATGTGTTTTTGGGAATAAAATCTTTGTCATTTATCTTTTAATGATGGTTTATTTGAAAAATCCCTAATTTTTATGAAGGATATCATTTCCTCATCAGGGAGTAGATGGAAAGTCCACTGGGAGCTTGGAACTGCACCTACAAGATCGTGCAAAAGGGTGAACCAAATGAGAGGGAAGGATGGGGTCTTCTACTTCTGAAGCTTTAAGAGAAAGAAGTTGGAGAAAAAGATAGTGTTTCTTAATGAAGAAGCGAAAGCTTATAAGTACATCTGTGACAAACCTACTGCATCAGGGATATGTTAATATGTAGGGGTGAGCATGATTTGGTTTGATTTGAAGAGAATTTTTTTCAAATCAAACCAAATTGAGTTGAAGGTTCAACCCAAACCAAACCAAATTCCAAACCAAACCAGACCAAATTAATTCGGTTCAGTTTGGTTTGAACCATAATTGGACAAGATAATGGCTGGATTGGCCAAGAGAAATTTAACATCATTACCAAATTATGATACTATCTTTTTTCTTTCCAAGTTATATTCCTTAGAAAAGTTATAAAATAGACTAGGTTTATGTTCTAATAATCACACACAAGAAAATATGTTGTTTAAGATCATATGACTTTTGGAAGATGATTTGTGTTTGAATTGATCTCTTAACTATTGTTTATTTTTGGTTGGGTGTGGCCGAAAGGGGCTTGAAAGGGATATTCTTGTGTATATGGTGTTTCATGTTTAGACTTTAACCTTTATGTGATAGAGAAATATCCCTTAAAAAATTCTATAGGGTAAAGGTAAATATTTCTTGTCACTTGGCATTATGATTCAGTAAAAAATTCTATGGATTAGCATATAAACTTCCAATATGGACATGAAAATAGGTATTGCTCTTAATCTCAGGCACAAGGCCTCCAAATAGTTGTTCAAATAAAAATTAGAGAAAGTTCTTTAAAATAGAAGGATTCAAGAAACAAGGGAATACTTGTTCGAGGTCGCGGGCTACTGTTGTCGGTGGTGGGGCAGAACGATGGGGTTGGCACGATGGAGGGAGCTGGGAAGGGGTTTTATAGCGGTAAGGGGGGTGAATATGGTGGGGCTGGCACAATAGGGCTCCGGCAGCTACGACGCGTGCACGATCAATGGCGAGTGGTGGCAGGGTTTGAGGATCCTATTCACAGACAAAAGACAAAGACGGCGGGGTGGGAGTGGGGGAGGGTGGCAGGCGGTGGTGTGACGGTGCCCAGTGGAGGCCTTGTAGGGTGGTCAGGTTGATGGCGGCGTGACTAGAGGGATAGGAAAGGCAACCAAGCAAGGTGCGACGGTCCGATAGTTCTAGCAATAGCCTGGCTCGTAGAGGACGAAGGCAGACAGTGATGCTAGGTGGGTGCGCGAAGGTTGCAAGGGGGTCCTAAATGTGGCAAGAATAAGTGGAAGAAGAAGCGCCCGCCGCTGGTGTGTGCGGTTGTTGCTGGGACACTGGGCGGTTAGGGTTGGTGTATTTGAAGTTTGCAATTAAGGTTATTACAATATACACTTATATTAACTTGACGAAAATATCCTTGAAATCGAGTTATATGTAGGGGTGATCATTATTCGGGTTCAACTCGAAAACCAAATTGAATCTATAGATTTGGTTCGGTTTGGTTTGGGTTGAAATTTAAAATTTTCGGTTTGGTTTCAAATCAAACCGTATTAAAAATTTTGGTTTGATTTAGTTTTGAAATTCAGAAACCGAACCGAACCGAATAACCCGAATTTAAGGATATTTTTGTCAAGTTAATATAAGTGTATATGTAACTATAAACCCTAATTCAAAAGGTCCAATCCCCACCATCTTGATGGGGTTTCTGACTCTATGAAATAGGTTTCAAATAACTTTTTATTTTACTATAACTGAAGTTCTTAGTTTTTTATGTGAAAATATTATGGAGATTGTTCTTACAAGTTACAACTTTTATTTTTTTTAATATTTACTTTATTTGGTAGAAATTCTTTCATCTTATCTTTCTCTACTCATGTTTGAATCCAATCTAATTTCTAAAAGGGGAGATGAATATGGTTCAAATCGAATCAAATCGAATCAAATCGAATTAATTCGGTTTTGTTTTGTTTGGTTGCAAAGTAGTTTGATTTGATTTGGTTCAGGTTGAAGTCTTAATTCGGTTCGATTTAGTTTGAGAAAAATTCTCTTCAAATCAAACCGTGCTCACCCCTAGTTATATGGTTTGATTTGATTTCCTAAAAATCAAAAATGAACCAAATCAAAATTTTAATATGATTTGATTTAAATTTAAACTGATTTTTTTTAAAAATTTAACTCAAATCAAACCGAACAAAATCTACGGGTTCAGTTTGAATTTTGGGTTGAACCCGAATAATTCACCCTTGATAATATGTAACGATCACGTCGGACAGCACAAGTAGGGTACCTTATGATGGTTAACGTGGATCTCCTGCCTAAACTACCCGTGGTTTTGAGGGTTAAGAAAATTTAATGTGGTTTTTGCTGCTGTGATGATCACATGGGAGACAAGGTCACATTGTAAAATGCAATTCTCTCTCTCTCTCTCTCTCTCTCTCTCTCTCTCTCTCTCTCTATCTATCTATCTATCTATCTATCTATCTCTGTCTGGGGGTGGGATGCCTCATTATTCCATTTTTAAGTTGGAAGATGATAGGTCCAGAGGGGGGGTGAATAGACCTTTACCCGTAAAAAATAATGAGGATTAAAAAATAAGTTCTCAATTAGGAGTTTTCGAAAAAGATCTTAATGGTCAAACACTAACCGCGCAGAACGATCAGTTAGGAAGATAGAAATGGATCGGCCTAGACAAGCATCTACCGAATAGATCCAGAGCCAGAATAGAAACCAAACACACTGCGCCAGGGATTTTTAAGGTGGTTCGGTCAGACCTCCAGTCTGCCTACGTCCACCCCTCACTTCAAACCGAAGTGAGGCTTCCACTAGCACCTGCTAGCAAAGCAGACTTAGTCTGCGACAACTGCTGATTCACAGCTTCACCAGGGGAACACCCTCCCCTCTTCCTCCACACTCGGAGGGAACCCTAAGGACGCCAAGTCCCTAGAAACTAGGAAACAAGTTCCTCTTCCTCCAACCGGAGGGAACACTAGTGATCTGCAGTCACTAGACCCAGAGACCAAGGTCTCTCTTCCTCTGAAGCCCAGAGGGAACCCACAAGCAGCACACGGCCACTTGCAACTGGAGACAGCGTCTCCCTTCTCCTGAACCAACAGAACAGGAGGACCACCGATCTCAACCTGAGACTCGGAGACAAAACTAGAACAGTAAAGAAAGATCAAAAACAAGAAACTAAAAAAGATACAGCAGACTGAATGCTGGAACGATGAAACACGGAATATAGCTCACAATAGAGCAAACTGGTTCGGATTTGATCCTGAAACCAGAAACCTTCTTCTTCTTCTTCTTTCTGAACTCTCAGCTTCGAGCTCTCTCTCTCTCACTCTCTCTGCTATTCTCTCTTCTTCCTCTTCTTCAGTTTCTGCCCTCTATTTTCTTCTCTTCTTTTGCTGGATCGAACTCTCTGCACTTCTGCTTTTTCTTTTTCCCTTTCGATCAACCTTCATCTGTGGACGAAGGCTTCAATATATAGCAGCAGCAGGTGGATAAGGTGCAGAATGCGTGTGCCTCCCACACTTGATCCAGAACCTTCTTGCCACGTGCCTTTATAGCATTGGTTCCTTTAGCATTGGATCACGTGCAGCCCAGTCACTGGGAATATTCTTCCTCGGATCACCTTCTTCTTTTTATTTTTCTTCTTCTCCTGCAAAGAAATTAAAACCATTAAAAACTCAGGGCCACACAAACTAAAACTGCATGAGGTATGTGATAGCAATACGAGATGCACTATACTGAGAACGACACGAGATACACAAGATTATTACAGTACGAAATAAAGAGAGAATGACACGAGGTCAGATGAAAACAGCACGAGGTAAAGAGAGAACGACACGAGATACACAGTAATAAAGCTAACACTATAAAGGGAACGACACGAAGTCAGATGAGAACAGCACGAGGTGAGAAGGAAATAACACGGAGTAAAATGGTAGTAAAACACGCGATCAGAGGAAACCTGGACGAAGATAGAAAGAAGCAACACGAAGACACAAATACAAAGACAACATGAAGACACAAAAACAACACGAAGACACAAACACAAAAGATAACACGAAGACACAAACATAGAAACAACACGAAGACTCAAACACAAAACTAACACGAAGACACAAGCACAAAAGATAACATGAAGACACAAGCACAAAAGATAACACGAAGACACAAACATAGAAACAACACGAAGACATACAAAACGACTCGAATACAAGATTGCTTCGAACTTACGAACGACTCGAAGACGAGGACGACATGAAACGACACGGACTGAAACCAACTCGAAGATGAAAATAGAAATCGACACGAAGTGTGGTCACAAAGCAAGAAAGACACTTCCAACGTACAGCCTTCAATGATGTGAGGCGATGTGTAGACTTTGCATTCAACTGGATGTATAGACTTGGAACGGTCTTCAAGGCCACAATGTACAGACTTTGAAATAAAGAGTGTACAGACTGAGAGTTCAAGGCCACGATGTATAGACTTTGCCCAAGGAAACGAATGTGTAGACTTTGGCTTGGAACGAAGGTAAAGATGAGGCTGTATAGACTTGGCACGAACATAAGACTCGAAGACATAGGGGTGACACAGATGGAGCGACACGAGGTGGCACAGAAAGCAACACGAGGTGCTGCAGTGATCAGCACACGATGGAACAAATAACGACACGAAGACATCCCCTGAACATAACTGAAGAGACTCTTTTTGTTCTCCACTAAGGCTTATAGTGTTGTCATCCTCAAAACATGTAAAGACTCAACAATCTCCCCCTTTTTGATGGAAGGCAACACTATGAGTCTTGAGTCTTTGAATGAATAATTTTCAACCTGTTCAAAGCTAAACATCATCAGCACCATCATTAATCATCATTAACGAATCATTAACAACAAACAAATCATTCTCAATCATAGTAGTAGCAAAGACAAAGACTTGAGTTCTCCCCCTTTGTCAACATCAAAAAGAAAGAAACAAAAGGAGGCAGAAATGCAAATGATATGAGATGTAGTTAACAAGTCCAAGAGTGAGAGATCCTCAAAATTGCCAAAAAAAATAGAACACTATTTTTTAAGGAGAAAAGAATCTGGCATGTCTGTTGGAAGTGCCTCGCGGCCTGTCTAGTGGTGGTCTACCCCTTGGAGCAACAGAGGAGAAATCTTGAGATGGACTTCTGCTGGAGGATGCCTGACCAGGGGCTGAACCCAAGGCAGAGTGAAGATCCTTCAAGTCATTGGACAATTCAGCTAGCCAATACACACAGAGCTTCTGACATGTGCCACTTCTGAAATGATGTCTTCTTGGCGAATATTAACAGATTCATATCTGTCAGTCAGAGTTCTCACTTCTGTTAAGAAAGCGATCAATCTGTCATAGATCTTCTGGACATCTGGACCTAGGGTACTAGATGACCCCTTCAAAACTTCTAAGGATGTCCTGATCTCAAAACAATGATCTATAATGCTGGCAGATGACTTAACAGAGGAAATATGAGCATCTTGTAATTCACGAAGTGCTGTTGCTATCTTCGAACATACCACCTGCAGGATTTCCATCGAGGACCTGGTGGCATCATCTGAAGCTTTCTTGTTTAGCAGGAACTTTTTCCATTCAATCAGGAGAGAAATTTCAAGCTTCAGTAGCCTGGAATGAACTTGATTAATATTTAGAGTGACATACTTGAGCAGATCATCCATTTTCTTATCCTGTCTCTGCATCTGCTGAGTCAAATTTATAAGGAGTTCTTCAATGTTGGGCGCCCGAGCAGATAGAAGTCGAGGTTGACCTAGGGGTGTACCATAAGATTCACAGCCAGGTGCTGTTCTCTCATCTGCTTCTTCTTGTACTGGCGTTTGGCTGTCTCCTGCTGGAACCCTATCTTCATCTTCAGCTTGGATTTCTTTTTCAGGAAATACATTTTCAGGTGCTTCTTCTTCACTTGATGATTCTGCTTCTTGTTCTATGTCAGTAACTTTCTCCTGACACTCATCCACTCTTTCTTCCATGAGATCATCATCTGCAGAGTTTTCAACAGGTGCATGTTCTATAATTTCAGCTGTAACCACGTTGTCAGCCTCTTCCAAGCTTTTCTCCACAGTCTCTCTAAGAATGAAATTAACAAACTCAGCAAGGTCTTGGTCATTACTTTCTTGCTCTTGGGCAGGCTGTTCCACGGGCAGCCTCACTTCTTCTGATGTCTTCCCAAAGGAATCAAACAAACCACCAATATTTGTATCTAGTTCAGTTTGAATGCTGTCTTCAGACATCCTAACTTCTTCAGATGCAATCTCAACAAGCCTCTGAAAAGATAGAGATGCTTCAGTAGGTGCAGCAGAAGTAGCAGACAGTGGTTGTTCAGATGGTGTCTCCTGTAAAGCAACCTCAGAAGCTACTTCTAAAACTGTTTGGGCAGATTCTTGAGGATGTTCCATAAGCTCTCTCTGAGCTTGTGATTCTTTGACTTTCTAGGCCTTAACCTGTCCCGTGAGAGAAGAACTCTCCAAGCCCAAAAATACTGAAACAAATTTTATGTTAAATATGTTTCGACCCCTAACTTCAGACATGGCTTCTCCATCCAAGGAAATCTTTGAATACTTGAAGATGTCTGTCAGATGGGCGGCATAGGGCAGGTGTCTTTTGGACCCAATACACCCCTTCATGACAGAAAAAATAATTTCAGGCAGACAGATCTTTACACGCTGAATCAGACAGAATAAAAGAAATCTCTGAGTGTCTGTGATTCTTCCTCTAGCTCCAGTCTGTGGGGTGACTATAGAGGCAATGACGTTCTGAAGAAGCTTGTGAAGAGGGGGAAATGATAAGGTTTGGTAAGCTTTCAGCTTCAATTGCCCCTTGTCATGAATATTACTGGGTTTACCAGTAATGACCGAAAAGGCTTCATGCAGACTATATCTAAACCCTCTTTCCACCTCTCCTTTTTCTGGAATACTGAGAGCTTTATGGAGAGAGTCACACGTTACTGCTATCTCAATCCCCTTAACAGACGAGATCAGAGCAGACTTATCTCGGCTCAAAGACAAGTTATTATAAAATTCCATTACCAGGCTAGGGTAGTAGACACTGTGATTTTCTAGGAATTTCCTCCAATCCTGAAACTCAAAAATCTCCAAAAGTTCTGGAAACTTCAAAACCATGGATTCATCGCCAAAATCTATTATCCTTGGAGGAATAATTTTCCCACTCTCTAAAAACACGATAGACTGAGAAGGCCTGGTACCTTGTGCAGAAGAAATATCCACCGCTATTTCTGGTTCAACACATCTTTGCTGCTTGGACGAAGGCTCCTCAACTGTTTCTTTTCCCTTCCTCTTCCTTTCAACAGGAGCGACGGATTCTAGCTGATCCATTTGCCGTAACTCCCAGAGTATCAACCCTTTCTTGCTGGTTGCTACTGGAGATGAAGCTAGGACCAAGAACGGAAGAGAACTCTGTGGGGGAAGAGATTTTCGTGAAGAATAATGAGCGGGAGAGAAGGGTTTGAAGGAGCATACGAGACGTATCGACACGAGGAGAAACAGGAAGCGGCAAGGGCACACGAGGGTTTTTGGATGTAACCTTGAGGAACAAGAAGGGTTTTGGGGGGTCACTTTTCACTCTTATCGAACTTTTCAGGAAATACCCAAACTACCCTTATTCAATATGTAACACAGCCATTGCCCGTTAAAGTTCGCTCTTCAATATATGGAATTATTATATTCTTCCGAATACCTTGGTCAGTTACCTCAAGACATTAAATCAACACGATCACAAAACTAGCTGTTAAAGGTACTTAGCCTACAGAAGGCCACGATTAAAATACTCCTTATGTTTATCAGGCAAAGAAATAACAAATACATAGTCAAGCAGGGTTCATTACTTCATTTAAAAGACAAGAGAGGGCATACAGAGTCAACCAATTTGTTGAGCACTTAGGTAGAATTGTCCCTTTTTACACAAGGAGACATGTTTATAAGACACCAAAATCCCTGGTTACTCAGGACATGCTACCTTTATGCCAATGAAAAATAATGAATTTTTGTTGACTTTTCTTTCCCTTCTTTTCTTTATTTTAACTTTTCTATAAAAAACAGAGATAGCTAATTGTATCATGACAGAAACTCTAGACTTCTTTGAACTAGAATATCTATTTTTCCATAATTGCCATTGCTCTGCCACAAAGTATGGCGTATTCCCTGGTAACACCTCTCATGATTTTGGACAAAAGACAGAGCCCTTACTTAACAAATTTTTTTTTCATAGCCCTCTTCACATAAGTTTCAGTTAAAACGAAATCCTCCGCAAGGTTTTTTCATTTAACAGAGAGTTTTACAATATGTTGACCAACAATAGAGAGGATAACTTAGAAGGATTAAAGGACAAGATATAACCCCCATACATTAAAGTTCTTTATTAACAGGTGTAACTTGTTACAATAGATTTTGGGTGGTTTAAGGTATTCTGATCAAATCTGATAAGAGTAACAAAGCTATAAGAAGGAATTTTTCTTCAAGAATATTCCTGAACCAAAGGGGATAAGAAAAGGATAAGGAGGTGACAAACAGAATGGAGAGAGATGAGATGAGAAGCACTCCTAACAGCAAAGCAGCAAGTGAGAGATTACTCTAGAGAGTAAAGACCAAGGAGCTCACAAATGAAATCTTCCTGAGGAAATTCAATCTCGTAACCAGAGAATGCTCTTGTGCAATAAGCTGCAACCTCATGAGATGTCTGAACTCAACACCAACTAACCACATCGGCAGACAAAGGTTCTTCAGATACCAGATGACCTGACAAGCTCCTTTTCAGCCCACACAAGGACATCTCACACACAACTCTTGGAAATATTAATTATTTATTGAATAACATACATGCTATCAGCTGAAATGCAATACGTTGAAGCAAACTTATGGTTTTTCAAATAAATGGAATGTGATGCAATGAGCACGAATCAGTAAGTTGACACAATAATTGTATCTCCCCCTGACTATGAGCATGAATTACAGCGTGATACCAAGTATCCATCCAAGAGAGATTTTAGCAATGCAGTCAGAGGAGGACACTCATGATCATGGAATACTTAGATGCACACAGACTACATCACATAACCAAATTTAAATCACACCAAAACAGAATTAAAGCAGGTATTGGGAACTGACCTGAATATTAAGATCCTAGTTCCTTTTTTTTCTTTTCTTTTCAAGTGTCTTGGCTTATTTCTCCTCTTTATTCTTCAGCTTCCAAGGCACACCTGCAGGTTAGCAAACTATTTTGCACGAATAGGCACCCAAGAAGTCTTGGGTCCTGAGTTAGCAGTGACATTCTTAGCAGGTTTTCTAACCAATCTCCTAGCAGCAAGTTTCAGATTGGATTTATGCACATTCTTATAAACATAATTTTTATGCACATATGAATGAAAATTTTTGTTAACAGAATTGAAATTCTGTTTACCAAAACCAGCATTGCTTTGGTATCATGCCAGCCAACAGGTTGCAGCCCTGTGACCTGGCTTTCCACAGTCAAAATAATGAGAAGAGTTCATTCTCTTAAAATTCTCTTTTCTACCCTGACCATGCCAGCATTCAATGGCCCTGTGGCCTGTCTTTCCACAGTTGACACATGCATAGTATTTTCTATTTGCAGCAACTTTATTCCTCTCAACATCATTATGGTTTGCAGGAAATTTAGCATGATGTGAAGAATATATTTTCTTACCATTTACAAACCAGCATTGTGTGATGTTGTGTCCTAGTTTGCCACAGTGCAGACATTCAATTTTCTTTTTCTGGAATGAAGAATTTTTATCATGAAGTTTCTTAGCATTCATTATCTCGGCACTCATATCATCTTTCTCTATCAATTTACACTCATGCATTAAATGTCCAAGTTTATGACAGTAGTGGCATGACATTTTCCTTTTAGATGAGTGTGTGTGCGGACTGTGATCAACATGCACAGATGAGCCCTTTTTATTCATTTTCTATTTTTTATCCTGTTCAGATGATTTAACAAAAACAGTTTCCAAATTTGATCCATAGACCTTACTCATGACTGGACTGTAGCCCAGTCCCTTTTTTTCTCAAAAGTAGAGCTAGAAACAGAATATGTCTGAATTTTATTTTCAAAGATCTTTTTATTTACAGGGTTATAACCTAACCCCTCCTTCTGAAAGTTGACTTTTACTCCCAGCAGTTTGTTCAGATTTTCTTGCCCATCAACAAATTTAGACAAAGATTTCCTTAAGTCTTGGATTTCTTCTTCTAAAGAGGTAATGTGTAACTCATAACTTGCAGTCTCTTGTTCACTGCAATTGACAGTCTCATTCAAGACTTTGTTGGCAATTATGTATTTCTCAACTTCCTTTCTCAACTCATCTCTTCTAAATTATTGGACACCACATGTTTACCCTTTTCAAATGTCAGCAATCTCTCTGACATGATGGTGTTCAACTGTTTTAGTTTCTCAATTTCTTCCTTTAGTCTGTCATTCTGAATTAATTCGTTTATCAAAATCTGATCATCAGAGTCAGTTTCAGATTTTCTTCCATCCTTAAAAGTTTTCAAGTCTTTTTGCAGTTTCTCAATGTTTTTCTGTAATTCAAAGTTGACAGACTTAATGGCTTCAGATTTTTCAGCAAGTACTTTATTTTCAATCCTGAGCTTCTCTAAACTTTCCTTGCTTTCAGCTGAGAATTTTCTCAGGGAATCAATCTCACTCACATGATTCTTATTTCCATTGATTAGCACATCATTTTGTTTTTTCAACATTTGTAGATTAGACACACAGGCATCATGAGAACTCTTCAATTCAGCACAATTTTTACAGTCAGACCTTGAATTATCTAATCCCTTATTCATTTTCAATTTTTTATATCATTTTTGCAATTTTTCATATGACTCAGATAAATCGCTGTAAGCATTTTCCCAATCTTCTATAGAAAAGTTCTCGAAGAGGTTTACCTCTTCTTCATTCTCCTCCACCTCTTGGCTGGTACTGTGGTCACTTCTGCTAACCATCATGCATGTGCTTTCATTTCTCCTGTGGGCTAGCTTCAGCTGGTCCATAATATCCTTGGCGGATCTGCAATCATGGAAACAAGAATGCAAGGCTTTATCAGTCGCTGTTAACATTAGGTTTAAGGCTTTTTGATTATCTCGGAACATCTGATTCTCATTGTCCGTCCACTTGGACCTTTTCTTGGGCAGTTCATACGGGCCTTGTGAAATCAACTTCCACAAGTCCTTATCAGCTTGTTTAACAAACATGCGAAAAACACTGAACCAAATGTCAAAATCAGATCCCTTAAAAATTGGTGGATTAGCCATTGCCATTAGTTCAAATGAACAGATATCAAACACTAACTCACAAGCAAAACAATGCACACAGGAAACACATAGAGGATCCTTTGAGAATCGTTGGATTCTGAACCAGAGACCGCTCTGATACCAATTGATAGGTCCAGAGGGGGGGTGAATGGACCTTTACCCGTAAAAAATAATGAGGATTAAAAAATAAGTTCTCAATTAGGAGTTTCCGAAAAAGATCTTAATGGTCAAACACTAACCGTGCAGAACGATCAGCTAGGAAGATAGAAATGGATCGGCCTAGACAAGCATCTACCGAATAGATCCAGAGCCAGAATAGAAACCAAACACAATGCGCCAGGAATTTTTAAGGTGGTTCGGTCAGACCTCCAGTATGTCTACGTCCACCCCTCACTTCAAACCGAAGTGAGGCTTCCACTAGCACCTGCTAGCAAAGCAGACTCAGTCTGCGACAACTGCTGATTCACAGCTTCACCAGAGGAACACCCTCCCCTCTTCCTCCACACCCGGAGGGAACCCTAAGGACGCCAAGTCCCTAGAAACTAGGAAACAAGTTCCTCTTCCTCCAACCGGAGGGAACACTAGTGATCTGCAGTCACTAGACCCAGAGACCAAGGTCTCTCTTCCTCTGAAGCCCAGAGGGAACCCATAAGCAGCACACGGCCACTTGCAACTGGAGACAGCGTCTCCCTTCTCCTGAACCAATAGAACAGGAGGACCACCGATCTCAACCTGAGACTCGGAGACAAAACTAGAACAGTAAAGAAAGATCAAAAATAAGAAACTAAAAAAGATACAGCAGACTGAATGCTGGAACGATGAAACACGGAATATAGCTCACAATAGAGCAAACTGGTTCGGATTTGATCCTGAAACCAGAAACCTTCTTCTTCTTCTTCTTTCTGAACTCTCAGCTTCGAGCTCTCTCTCTCTCACTCTCTCTGCTATTCTCTCTTCTTCCTCTTCTTCAGTTTCTGCCCTCTATTTTCTTCTCTTCTTTTGCTGGATCGAACTCTCTGCATTTCTACTTTTTCTTTTTCCCTTTCGATCAACCTTCATCTGTGGACGAAGGCTTCAATATATAGCAGCAGCAGGTGGATAAGGTGCAGAATGCGTGTGCCTCTCACACTTGATCCAGAACCTTCTTGCCACGTGCCTTTATAGCATTGGTTCCTTTAGCATTGGATCACGTGCAGCCCAGTCACTGGGAATATTCTTCCTCGGACCACCTTCTTCTTTTTGTTTTTCTTCTTCTCCTGCAAAGAAATTAAAACCATTAAAAACTCAGGGCCACACAAACTAAAACTGCATGAGGTATGTGATAGCAATACGAGATGCACTATACTGAGAACGACACGAGATACACAAGATTATTACAGTACGAAATAAAGAGAGAATGACACGAGGTCAGATGAAAACAGCACGAGGTAAAGAGAGAACGACACGAGATACACAGTAATAAAGCTAACACTATAAAGGGAACGACATGAAGTCAGATGAGAACATCACGAGGTGAGAAGGAAATAACACGGAGTAAAACGGTAGTAAAACACGCGATCAGAGGAAACCTGGACGAAGATAGAAAGAAGCAACACGAAGACACAAATACAAAGACAACATGAAGACACAAAAACAACACGAAGACACAAACACAAAAGATAACACGAAGACACAAACATAGAAACAACACGACGACTCAAACAAAAAACTAACACGAAGACACAAGCACAAAAGATAACACGAAGACACAAGCACAAAATATAACACGAAGACACAAACATAGAAACAACACGAAGACATACAAAACGACTCGAATACAAGATTGCTTCGAACTTACGAACGACTCGAAGACGAGGACGACATGAAACGACACGGACTGAAACCAACTCGAAGATGAAAATAGAAACCGACACGAAGTGTGGTCACAAAGCAAGAAAGACACTTCCAACGTACAGCCTTCAATGATGTGAGGCGATGTGTAGACTTTGCATTCAACTGGATGTATAGACTTGGAACGGTCTTCAAGGCAATAATGTACAGACTTTGAAATAAAGAGTGTACAGACTGAGAGTTCAAGGCCACGATGTATAGACTTTGCCCAAGGAAACGAATGTGTAGACTTTGGCTTGGAACGAAGGTAAAGATGAGGCTGTATAGACTTGGCCAGAACATAAGACTCAAGACATAAGGGTGACACAGATGGAGCGACACGAGGTGGCACAGAAAGTAGCACGAGGTGTTGCAGTGATCAGCACACGATGGAACAAATAACGACACGAAGATAACCCCTGAACATAACTGAAGAGACTCTTTTTGTTCTCCACTAAGGCTCATAGTGTTGTCATCCTCAAAACATGTAAAGACTCAACAGAAGAGAGAATCAAAGTTGCCTTCTTCCATTCATTGCAAATCACAGTTGCCTCACTACACAAACATCAACAACAATTCTGTTGTGTGCCTTGTATATATTTTTGATGATAACTAAACTTTATGTTTGTGATGTTTGTGTGACTTAACTTCATGAATGAAACCTTTGCTTGATGGTTTTTGCTTTGCTTAAGATGAGTGCATTCATAGAATATTTGCATGAAAACAGTATGGTATTGGTTGATGAATGGATGTTCATGAGAACAGTCTGTTTGGAGTATTTCTGAATGAGTGGTCTTGTCAAACATAGTTTTTGAAGAAGTCTTATCAAGCAAGGAAATTGATTTTGGCGGTGGTGTTTTAATAAAATCAAAATACGTGTGTAATCTTGCATGTGGTATACTAACTTAATTTCGTTGTGTTCTTGCAGGATCAAATTTCATGGTGGTAGCTTGGAAGCTAAAACAAATGTTTGGATAAGCACCTTGCTATCCACAATCTAAAACAGGTGGTACATGTCTTGTTTAATTCGCCAAGAACCTTTGGTAAGGCCTAAATCTTCTAAAATCCTTCATTGGATGAATTTTGGATTAGTAGGCAATAGGTGTCGACACTCTTTGACACATGCTCTATTTGGTCTAGCTGCGTCGACCTGTTCATGCAAAGCGTCGACCCGTTGAGCCTCCCAGCAACACAAAATCTACAATCCTTATTTGTAGCGTTGACCTCACCCTAGCGTTGCGTCGACCTCACCATGTGCATTTCACGTTGTTTTTCTTAATGCACTTCATTCATTGTTTCACATGTTGAACTCTTACATGGGACTTCATGTCTCTTCATAGAGTCGACCCATCAAAGGATGGAGTCAACCCCATGCCTTCTTAGCATCAAGGAAATGCATTTTCTGCATGGATTTCTAAAGGTAACAATATGTTCGAATCTTTTCTATCATTCATGGTGAAATTGGTTTTCATGCATATTCTTCATAGGGATGTTATGGTAGCTGCAAAGTTTGAATTCCTCGTGCAAACCTTGGAAGCAATGGCTTGAATGAAATTCTCATATTGAAAGGAATTTGGTTTCATGATGCTCTCATATTGCATAAATGCATAACAATATGAACTTGATCTTTAGCTATGGATGATTAAGTTTTCAAAGTGTTTATATGCTCTTTGTTAATGGGTTTTCATGAGTATACTTCATGTATCTTCCACTTGGGGCTATTGAGCTTGAATTCTAACATATTTCCATTGTTTATGCATTCTGCAGGATTTTCGGTCGACCAACAAGGAGAGTTCGATCGACCAACTTAGCCAGAACCGACCAGGCTGATCAGGTTCTCAGTTCGGTCGACCGACCAGGAGATTCCGGTCGTCTAAAAAAGCCAGAGTTGGCCAGTCTGAAATGTGTTACAGTTTGGTTGACCGATGCCCAACTTCGGTCGACCGACTACGACTAACATGCCTGATTTTCGAGTCCGAAACCCATCTAACTCAACCCATTTGGGTTCTATCTTTTACCCATTTGCCCCTAGGTTCTTGATAGACTTTTTAGGGTCATTTTGGAAGGTTCTAGAAAGGGTTTCTTAGTCTTTTCCACTCCTTTGGATATATATATATATATATATATATACATGAGCTACGAATTTGGAAGAACTACCCTATGTGTTAACATTTTTCTATCTTGTAGGAGAAGAAATGGGAGAAAGGAAGGAGCTCAAGAGGAGAAGATATGATCTACATCAAGGCGTTTTTGAAGCTTGTGGAAGAAGAGAAAAAGGAGCGGATCGAAGAGAGGAACGAGAGGACGCTGAAATCGCCACCATCAGTCTTCCCTTTGACCTAAACTTCAAGGAATATCATCAATCAGCCTTTGGAGATCAAGGGGATAAATCTTACAACTTTCATTTATCTACCTATGATGTTCTTCATGGTTTACATTTCAGTTTGAGCATGTTTTGAACATATATCCTTATTGTCTGAACTTAGAGATATTATGTGTGTGGTTTGATCGCCTAAGTGCGATCGTGTGTGTGGTCGGTGTTGCGACTGTTGCAGTGTGCATGTGTGGGTTGTTGATCCGATCGTCGGATCGTGTTGGAGACTTCGTCTCTGTGTGTGTGTTGGGGGCCCGTGTGTGCAGGCGTCGTCCTACGTGTTGTTAGAGCCTCGCTCCGTGTTGGAGATTTATCCCCGTGCTAGTTTTCTAGCCGTGAAGCCTCACCAGATTTTGGTGAGAGGTGGATGTAGGGAGCCAGTCGTGATCCCGAATCACTTTAAAAATCGTTGTGTTCCTATAGTTTGCCTTATTGTGATTTGAATGCCTTTTAATGTATACATCGAGTGAGCTCAGCGAGATTGAGAGAATGTAATTTTACTTTGATTAATATAATTTTCATCAATCTCGTTAATTCTGCGAAGTTAATTTAAAATTTGTCATATCGCTTGGGAGATAATTCAACCCCCTCTTCTTGTCCGCTCGTCTACCGGGCCAACAAATTCTAATGACAATATAATTGCTGAAAAACCTTTATCTTTTGTCCCGTCAATGATGCAGCAATTGTTGGTCTTTTTGAGAATCCAACTATTTGGTCAGCTGCTAACTTCACATCCAACTTAAACAGAAAACAGATAACATAAAACTGTTCTTTTCTCCTTAAAATTAACACCAGTACACAGCCTTCAGACCCATCACTGAAGCAATTCTAAGAAAAGGGTGACCCTGTGGTGAAGGCCAGCATCCCCCAGAGTCATATCCAGCTGCTCATAACCATAAACCCTCCTCGGGAAAGTTGATATCAGTCTGTAACTACCCAAGCCAGGCATATCCAACGAGTCGATGAATCTATATATCGATCGAATCCTATCGGTGATGAGAAAGCTCTGCTCTCGCCTCTCCCCATTGGGAAATCTTATCATTATCTGCAATAAATAATATTCCTTCGATCAGCTCCATCACAGACCATAAAGCTGCAATCTTTTCTTGCTGGAAAGAGAACAGTGTTCTTTAGAAGATCATTACGTACCCGACAACTCTGCGGGGGGTCTCTGCCGACTACTCTCTCTTTCCGGCCTTCTCTTGCTCTACCACCTGCAGGCTGTGCTGCTGTTGCAGGGCTTCTACGCTCCTCCTTTTTCCATGCGGTACTCGACGGCAGCGGATCGACTGCTTCTTCTATGGGCACCTCGCGCAGTCTCTGCTTCTCCTGGGCGGATCAAACGATGTGATCTTGCTGTGGTTATGCTGCTTGCGCCGAGGTTGCTGTGCAGAGCAAAAAGAGCTGTTTCTTTGATGATGTTACCTCGTCGATGTGGAGAGACGCAAGATATGCTGCGCCTTGTTCCTCTCGCAGCCGGCGATCCGCCATCCTCGCGGCTTCTTCCTGCCTTCTTGAGCTGATCCTGAAAGCCGAGCCCTGTTCCTCTGTTGCCCTCTGCAGGATCTCCACGAGCTCAGCGGAAGAAACCGGGCCTTCAACCTAACCACAAGCAGCCAACAACATTAAAGGGTTTCCTCCCCTCATCAATGGGTTCTTGCGCAGACGTACCTCCTGCAGCACGGCGAAGCTGCCGCTTGAGGCCGGGGCCACCACGGCGCAGAAGGGGAAACCCGGCGCCCGCAGCGCCTGCGCCACCCGCGGCCCCTCCCCCATGCCCGCAGCGGCCCCCCACGAGACGAAGTTCGCGTTCAGGAACTGGGTGGCCAGCTCCGAGCAGAGGGTGCCGCGGCAGAAGGGCGCAGTGTAGGGGTGCTCCGGGTCGTGGAGGTAGACGAACACGAACTTGGACTCGGCCTCCGCCAGCCTCAGGGCGTCGACGAACGGGCAGGCGTAGAAGAAGGGGTGGGCGTCGCCGTACTGCTGCTCGAAGGTGTGCAGGAAGTAGTAGTCCCCCTCCGGGGGGAGCAGGGGCGGCCACCGGGGCGGCTGCTGCTGCTGCTCCGGGGGATGCAGGCCATGGTGGTCGTGATGGCTGCCCATCAGGCCCATGGCTCTTGTGACGCCTTCTATGATGTCCAGCGGGAGCCTCACCAGCCGGCGGGCGACTCCATTGCGGCGCCTCACCTCGTCCCTGGTGCTTTCTCTGCTGGCTGATGCCATCTCCCGGAGGTAGAAGAACAAGTAGATGCTCCTTGTCCTTGTCCTTGGTACGGGGTAAGAGGAGTAGTGTGTTAGTGGCAGGTGCAAAACACTAGCAGCTACGTTAAAGCAAACTCTGGCTGGTCTTTGTTCTTCTCCTATCTTGAGGTGGTTTTTTTATCCCCTCTTTTGGTTTGCCTTCGGCAGAATCTGCACAATTTACTACTGTGGAGAAAAAAATCACACATGTATCAAATTATTACACCGCTGATATGTGAATATGTTCTTTCTGAGATGTGCAATTGTAGTTCTAGGGCTGCGTACGGAAATAAATTCAGTGAGAATTGTAACCATTAGAATCTCGGACATGGTTTAATTTTTAACAAATGAATATCACATGTCTTGACTTCCGTGAGAGGAGATTTTAAAGTGGAGAGAGAATCCAAGCACAGACGGGTCTAGTTCTTCGAATCTTCCGAAGCACCGCAATATCATCTTCTCATGATTTTAAATGACTAGAAATCTTTTGACATCTTGCATGCGGCACGGAGGAGAGATTTCGTCCCGTGAAATGGAGATCATCTCCGTTCTAAACGCAGCCTAAAGCGAGTAACGTTTTGTGCACTGAATCCGATATATAAAATCACGTTATTATCTAATATTCTCTTTCATCGGCCCAAAAATATAGTGAAATGATCATTTTTACATTAAAAAATGACGTCACTATCAAACCCGTATGGCTCATCTTTTCACGCATTAAACACGAAGTACACTCGATAAAAAAAATATAGAATTGAAATATTTTACATATAAATGAAATATTTTATTACAAAAATAAAATATTTATTACGTCAATGAAATATTTTATTTGACTATAAAAATAAAGTAAAAAATATAAAAAAAATATTTTATTATATGAACGAAATATTTTATTATAAGAATGAAATATTTGTTAAATAGATGAAATATTTTGTTTAAACTACAAAAATAAACTAATGAAATATTTTATAGAAATAATATGAACGAAATATTTTGTTACAATAAACTTAACAGAATGTTTCAATCATATATCAAATATTTTATTCATATGTAAAATATTTTAATCCTATAAAATATTTCACTCTTATATTTTCCACGAGCATTTAATACGCGAAAAAACAGACCCTACGGGTCTGACGTAGACGTCGTTTTCTATGCAGAAATAATCATTTCATCTGATTTTGAGTCAAATAAAAGGAAATGTTACATGATGACACGACTTTATTTGTACGTTGAATTCGGTGCACAAAATATTAATCAATGTAACTTAAAATTCAAAGATATTTGCTCGTGGTTGTAAAGTAAGTGCTCTCATTCTTATTATGTCACTTGTGCTAAAGAAACTCTCCTCATAAATAAACATATATCTATAAATATATAAATGTAAGCACGGATACGACCAACGTATGCGGCGGGCCGGGAACCTCCGAGGAACTTGTAAACATGACGTTTATGTTTTAAATTAATAAATAGCATATGCTTATAAGTATACATATAAGCATATCTAGGACTCTAGAGCATGGCCAAGACGAAGGTACGTTCATCGTACCTTAAATATGTTGCCCAGTTTAATTCTGGGAACTACTGTAGTCAATTTAACCTCTTCCAAACGGGTATACATGCAAAACCTGTTTCTTATAAAAATAATAATATATGAACAATTTTAACATGGGTAAGAATGGAAAAGCCCTTACAGTGTGGGCATGGGTAAGGTAATCACCTCAACATCACGAGATTCCAGCCCAACAGAGAGGAAAGGCAAAGGCGGCCGGCCCCCGGCTGCTTTATTCTTCACGGTTACCCTTTTTGAAATACCAAGTGGATTATTCTTGCCCAGTTGTGTCTACACTGCCAACGGATAAGTGAGAAAAAGAGAAGGAACGTAGGATCAGCTTATCATAAAAGATGTGCACAAGGTGACGATGGAGATCTTTTTCACTTTCACGTTCTCTTCCGCAGATGCTAAAGAAAAACCTGCCACGCAAGCAAAGACCACCCTCTGCCCTGACTGTTTTTACGTACCTTGCTTTTGAGTCGGCAGGTGCAAAGCGGCAGTCAAAATGGTTTAATCCAAAAGTCTGCTCTAGCATAAGAAATTTGGCACAAGCTGCAATCCTCCGCATTCACATGGATGACATTTTTATACTCTAAACCCTGCTAGGATAGGAGAAATAATCGTACGACCACATGTACCATCTGAGGAGACATGATGGTGTTAAAAAATAAGGTTTGCTTGCTTGTTAAGATGTGCCGACTCAGATACATCCTGGTAAGTTATGAGTTGACTCGACTCATGCCGATTTGCCCAGTTACGCCTTTCGAATAACTCGGGCTGGCTTACACCATATCGTGACTGGAATTCACCATGACACGGAATGAGTCAGTTAAGAGTGGAGGCCAACCACGGTTAAAAAAAATCCTCGCCTCTCTCTCTCCCGCTGGAAAAGACGTAACGTGCCAACCCAGCTTCCAGCTTGGTAGTACCTACACTCACCCACGTTAACAACTCTCTTAAATCGCTCGACTTGGCCTTCCTTACACAGGAAAAATGAACCAAAGTCGTGCCTTCACCACGCCTGGGAAGAGGAAATAACCAATCACCGGAGTAGCAAAATATAAATGGTTTCAGAGCGGATGCATGAAAGCATTTGCGCTCAATGTGTAGAAGAAATTTTCACTGGGAATTATCAAAGCGAGACACATAATCTGTTTATTTCGAACCAAAACTGGTAATTACAATCATAAGATATGAGACATCATAATAAGACCTAGTTCTATTTGCAACGGTGACTAAACAACAAATATCCGTGTGTCCTAGTTTATCACCCAGGCATGGTTTGCCGACTCAGTCCGACTCGGGCATATCATACCGTATCTAAGAAAATTCGATACGGTGCGGATCACCCCTAGGATCGGCAGAGTCAGTCCGAGTCATAGTGAGAGAAAGAGAGGGAGGGGGAAGAGATGATACACGTCGAGTCAGACCGAATCAGTTGCGATTCGAGTGCATCATACCGGATCAAGGAAAATCCAATCCGATACGTATCACCGAGTCGACGAACCTTGCACTCAGGTGCCATGTAAGAAGCAACGGCTCTTCTGGCTTGTTCAAGCTCTGTCACATATGCGCCATGTAATGCTTAGAGTACACTTTCAAAACAATAATGCTCCAACTTCCTTGTGACCCAAATGAACCAACAGGAAAGCCAAGTAGAAGTACCAGATGGCTAAATGGACATTAGGACTAGGTTGAGATTTGAGAAACAGTTTCCGTCTATTGAAGTCTAGAAAATGCTACAGATAGTGCACTGGAGCATTTTGACTAATCTGATGACAGGACAATGCCTACTGCACTAAATTTCCCCGGGTGGGCAGTTTGTGAATAACAGACATGGCTTCAGCAAGATCCGGCTTCAATATGATAGAGGAAGTCAAAATCCATATGTATGCAGCTCCTGCATTAGAAATTGGGTGACTCCATGATCCCTTGATTCATTGGTGAAGAGATAAAACTGCCATTAATTGTGTTCCTCCTGGAACTTTGATGGAAGCCACTTTATCTCAAAGAGCATGGGAACGCTGTTCAGGAAATGGCTGATATCAGGTTCACCAGCTTCGTCCAACATCATGTTATATAGTACAAATTATAAGCATTCCTCCAGAAATGGAAGCCGGAAGAAGCTATGAAACAGAATGTGGGGGAAAAAGTCAGAAATATCCACAGAAATAGCACTGATCCTAGTTCATTAACACCACCTGGTCTTTAACTCAGTTCATAAACAATGGCAAAGACAATTGGAAGTAACACATCCACTTTGAGATCCATCCATGAGATGAACTGTCATTTCTAGTCTGTTAACATGCATTCAATTGTGCTATCATCTCGGACTCTATCTCGGACTCTGCAACCAATGGATTCTGCACTGTGGGCAGTCCACCAAAAGTGTAGCTGGTTATCATGTCCTTTGAGAACATGACCTCATCGTTGCTGGCTTCAGTTCTGCAATATGATAGGTAGGAAGCCAATATATGCCAGATGCTGTGCAATTAATTAGGGCCTCAAGCGTGGAGCTGTCAGCACCATGCCACAGTTATACAGACAATCATAGCCGACAGAACTCTGACAAGAAAGTACATGATATTTGGGCATGTTAGACTTGAATCCAGGTCACTCGTTAGTCTATACCACTAAAGATTTTATGTTTCAACCATAGAAAAATTGACAAACACAACTGCAGCATGAAAAGAAGAAAGTTACTCTTCTAAAGATCCTCATATTGTAAAGTATAAATTTGCAAATATGACAAATACATTTTTTGAATACAGAATATAAACATCCACAAAGAATGTCTCCTTATGAAGAGAATCATAGATATACATGAAGCTACTAAAAAAGTCATCAAGAGAAAAGATGACAGAGATGCAAACATATGCACTGATACGTATGCATATGTGCAAAAGGTGGGATAGTAATTTCAACGTGACGTTCCACAGAAACTTCTCGGCATTTCTTAATTTGTTCCATTAAGTAGATCCAGATAACAGTTCAATCAAGCAATAGTTGTCAATAAATAGAAAAGAAATGCAGTGTTGGGTCATCATGGACCCCACTGCAAACTGAAACCCTGATCTCCTTTTATCTACACATCTTTCAAACAAGATTTATACATTAATCAGAACACTGCAGTACTATGAAATGGGAAAAGCAAGAGAATCCTTTTCCCAAAAGCTAGAAGTCAATCACACCCTAAAATGAACTTTTAGACATTGTCCCCTACAATCTCTCATAAGTAGGGATACAGCTTCTATCTCCAATATTCATTTCTGAACTTCTAAGATCTTACTTAGTAGGTGGGCACCTCACAAGATTAGGATAACCCCTTCAGGATGGAAAGAAACCCCTGACAACAGAGGTTTATTAAATAAACATATGATAGTGAAGGTTAAAGATAAATATTTTGAGTAGGAGGATAAATCCCTAAATATGACAGATTGTAGGGGCAATATCTAAAAATCTCATTAGAAAAATACAAAATATAAAGCCAACCAAATATTGGGGATGGAAGTCAGTTCTTGGGATTTCTTATCTCTTTGAGCCCACTCCCAAGACTTCACTTAGGATCCAATTGCTAGCATTTAAGATTTACCACTCTGGACGGGCAGGCAGTGAAAATTATCTGAGACTCTCTGCAATAAAAATCTCTTGAAAAAAAATCTCGGACCCTTTCATGCATCAGGAAGCTTATTCCAAGTTTACTCTCAAGCCACCAACCGCATTTATGTGGTCTGTGATGTTGCAAATGGGCTACAATATCAGTCAGACAGCAGACTACAAAGCTTGCTCAAATCTCACAGGATTTGGATTTCCAGATTCTATGCCGACCAAAGAATGATGGGAAAGAGATTTAGTAATGAGGACGGTGATAATGACAAGGATGTGAGAAGCAAAATTCTCAAACCAAGTTAAAGCATGAGATAGCCCATCTTTCAAGAGATTCACACACATTTCCTCCAAAACATGCTGAGATTTACTAAAATTTGTTCTTCTAACTTCCAATTTCCATTTACTAAAGGAAGCAGGATTTGAACCCAAGACCTATATCGTCCGAAGTGCATAAGCCAATTAAGCTACAAGTTCAAACATGAAAACAAGTAAGATCACCTTGAATATGAACTTCACATAATGACACATTAATGTATGAAATGCTGAGAGAGAGCAGGTCACAGAATATAGAAGGATATTGATATACATAAAAAATAGCACACATTGGAGGAGGTCGCTAAAAAATCTCTCAGGGAGTCCTAACTGAACATAACTGAAGGTGGCATGCAAAGCATTAATACTCCCCTATGTACTTGTGAGTTGTGAAACCTTTGGTTGCATTAGGGAATGTACATTTAAAAGATCTATAGGATAATCGATGGATAAAACATGGATAAGGCCCGGTACATGGACAACACTTTTTGCATCCACATGGGATTTTGATTCTAATCATTGCACTTTTTGACCTTTCCCAATTCTTGGTCCCACATGGATATAGTTGCACATTTAGAGGTGATGTCCATCCATCCCCATCCTAGATCCTCCCATAATCCATTTTTTTACATAGTAGGAAAACCAGTGGATTCTCTCAATATCGATTTTTACATAGGAAGAAAGACAAGTCCTTATTATCTGCATAATTCTAGGAATTGCAAAAAAAAAATCCAAGAAATAGAAAGAGATAAAATAAAAGAAGAAAGAAACTACCTTAGAAACTAAATAAATTTGCAGGAAAAAAGCTATAAGGCATAGCATCACAGGTTTCTGGGATGATCAGTTGATGGTTCTGCTTGAACCTGGTTGATCCTGTCTGGTGTTTCACTAATAAAAATAATTCTTGCTTGGAAGTTCTTCCAACCTGTGTGGAACCGCCACCAGAAGGTAACAGCCAATAGGAACCTGGAAATAGAGAAACTTCCATCAGAATTGACTTAACTCAAGTTGTACAAGGTGGACAGAAAAAAAATTCTAGTGTCAACTCTATACCATTGATCAGGAAGCATCTTCAAATGGTGCACATGCCATTGTCATATATATCTTACACAAGACCTCTTCATACAAACTTTGGTTATTTCCATGAACATCCTCTCATACAGAAGTTTGGTGGAGATGATCACAACATCTTCATACATCTATTGTTTGGTATGGAAGAAGCAATGGAGTTCATGAAGTTCTCTCCTCCAATCAGTCCAAGTGTTATGTGAATTAGACAATGCCAATAAGCAGAGGGCCTTGTTGAGGGCAATTTGGCAAAAAATAATAATTTAAATTCAATCCATCCTCTCCATGACTAGCATTCCTCAAGAGCTTTAGACTCGGTTAGTTTCACAACTTATCATCCCACTCATTCAGGCTGCCTTTTTATGGTTTAGCAAAGATGATCTATGCCTTCACACCCTCTTGTATTATGGAATCTAATGTGACCATCAAGATCATGCCGTAGCCACCACATAGATGAAGTTCTTTGGTACAGATGTTGTAGTTCCAAAAAGTTAACACTTACGGCATTATCTACATGGTGTTATAGCCAATTCTACCAGAAATCATTACAAGAACAAGATCCCCCAATGAAGTGGTGGAACCGAATTCGATCTCTGACCACAATCTCACGTGAAAAAACCTTTGAGACATACTTCATAAATGAGTGACAATCACCACAGATCCGTAAATTCTTAACTATTCTAATAATTGGATGGGTAGATCGAAGCAGAGCAAAAGCAATGGCAAGCTTTTCACTGTGCCATGACAGGCAGCCCTCCTTTTCTTCTTCATTCAAGTCCAGTAAAACTTCCTCTGTAGCTGGTGAATATCCTTCAGCTCTCAGCTTCCAGCATGTCTGATCTAGCCATTGATACATTTCATATGTTTCTTGATGTGAACGATGTCCTGCAACGAACTCATATATGGTCCCATCCAGTTCTAGTGAACTAGACCCTGGTACCTTTTTCATGCCTTTCCTCTTCAGCATGCCTCTAATCTCAGAAGCATCAGCCCATCTACCTGCAGTAGCATAGATATTGGAAAGCAATATATGACAACCAGCTTCCTCACATTTTAGGTTGAGAACATCCATTTGTAGCCTTTCTGCAACATCAACATTTCTATGAATCCTGCAAGCACCAAGTAAAGCTCCCAATACCATCACATCTGGCTTCATTGGCATGGTTCTGATGATCTCTTCCGCCTCTTCGAGCAAACCAGCTCTTCCAAGAAGGTCCACCAAACATCCATAATGCTTCAACTCAGGTTGAATTCCATAAATGTTAGACATGTTCATGAAGTAGTGACGCCCCTTATCTACCAATCCTCCATGAGTGCATGCCATTAACAACCCAATAAAAGTTATATCGTTGGGCCTTGTTCCTGAACTCTGCATCTCCTCAAAGATGTCAAGGCACTCGGAAGCTAACCCATGAATCGCCAGTCCTGTAATCAAAGCATTCCACACAGAGACATTTTTCTGATCCAAGGTCCTAAAAATTTTCATTGATAAATCCACGCTCCCACATTTTGCGTACATATCAATCAATGCAGCACCCAGGTTATCATCACTGTCTAGCCTCATTCGGTTCCTGTCGATGTAAGCATGAATCCACTTCCCCTGGTCCAATGCTGCAAGATGAGCACATGCAGATAGCAAAGTCACAATAGTCACTTCATTGGGTCTTACCCTCTTGTCCTCCTGCATCTGCTTGAATAACTCCAGTGCTTCCCTATAACGGCTGCTCTGTACATAACCCGAGATCATGGAACTCCATGAAACAACGTCCTTCTCTGGCATCTTGTCGAACAATGCCCTCGCAGAATGCATCTCCCCGTTAAGAGCATACCCCGAGATCATGGCATTCCACGAGACAATATTCCTCTCAGGCATATCGTCAAAGAACTTTCGGGCCAATGGTAAGAGGCCCTGCCTCGCAAACCCCGATACCATCGAGTTCCAAGTGACTATATTCCTGCTAACTTTCGCCGGCATCTGGTCAAACAAGAACTGTGCAGCATCCAGCTCCCCAGACCCCGCGTAGCCAGCAATCATGGCACTCCAAGAGACCTCGTTCCTCTGAGGCATCGCGTCGAACAACTTCCGAGCAGTTTGCACCGACCCAACTTTCACATACCCATCGATGATCGTGTTCCATGAGACGACGTCCAGCAGGGCTGCACCGGCGTCGAACACCTTCTGAGCTGATCCCATGTCCTCAAACGCCGCATACATGCTGAGCAAGGTGTTCACAACGTACACATCGGCACCGTAACCCCGTCTGAGTGCCTGACCATGCGTTAGCCCGCCTTCTCGCGGGGAGATCTTGGCCGCCGCAACGGCGAGGAAAGGGAATGTAAAGTTATCTGGGAGGAACCCGCCATGGAGCATCTGGGTGAAGGTGGCCATGGCCTCCCGCGGCCACCTGCTCTTGGAGTAGGCCCTGATGAGGGTGTTGCAGAAGAAGGTGGCGGAGGTGGGGATCCTGTGGAAGTAATGGGAGGACAGGAGACGAGAGAAGTGGAGACAGGACGGGTCATCCACAGAGCGAGCCAGGAACTCCACCAGCTGGCGGAGAACGGCGGTGCCGCCGAGCCGACCGGTGAGGATGAGCCGCGCGAGGAGGGGGCGCAGCTGGTCGACGCCTCGGCAGAGGCGGAGGTGGTCGAGGAGAGGCCGTGCGTGGTGGCCGCGCGGGCGCCTACCGGGGTTGGGGAGGTGTGGCGGGGGCTGCCAGCCGTGTTGGAGGAGCGGGCGTTGCATGTGCGCTTACAAGCCTTGGGGCTCGTCCGATCGGAGCCTTTCGCCCTGGACTCCTGGAGGGAAGGAAGGGGAAGGGAGCCTCGCATCAGATGGCTTCCCCGCCCCAGCTTTGCTAAAGCAGGGTAGCTTCCCGTTAAAAAACCAAAAAAAAAAAAAAAACTTAACTACCGAAAAGAAAAAGAGGAATGCAGTAGTGTTACATTTTTTTTATTACAATCTTTTCTCACCATTTCAAATGTTAAAAAAGTTTGAGATTACTGACTTAAATTGGGATAAGGCTCCGATGATGATGATGATGATGATGATGATGATGATGATGAACCGTCCAATGATGAGATTAGATAGCCAAGGTGACAGTGATATAAAGTGTGACACTCTGGGTTAGAAATGGTACTCTTAATGTTTTTATTTTTAAGATTCAAAAATATAAAAGAGGAAGAATAATCCTATCAAGCCACACTTTGGTATCACCCATTTTGTCTGTCACGTCCCGAGATTTTAGCGGAAATAGGATGGGAACATGAACAGCCGGTAAAATAAGCCTCTAGTTAGCAAGATAATCATTGCGTCACATTCATTCATACAAAAAATATAAATAATGTATGCAACAACATAAGATCAAGAACCTTCAACTTTATTGAATAATAATCAGAGTTTACAACTGAGCATTGACTCACTTAACAACAAGACTCACTAGACTCAAGAAAATAGAAAATTATATGGACATGTCAACTTCACCGCCTATTGCAGCGAACGATCCTGAAATAAAAAATAACATACTCAAGTTGACAGACTATCTAGGGTTCTTCTCAATCTTCAATCGCTCTCAGAACCACCACTGGAATGAACTGACTCCGATCCACTAGAGCTTCCTGAAATGTTAGAGAAAGTAGGGAGTGAGCACACTCGCCCAGTAGGTATCTTCGTGTCATCACGTCGGCATGATTTACGTGTTTAATGTTTTAGCTCTAGAATGAGTAATAATGAAAGAAAGTGCGATAAATCGTGCGGTAAAATAATAGTAACATGTAGCAAGACTAGCTATAGAGTGCGATATTATAATTCAAGAAATGTACGAGCATGATCTAGCAAGAATATAAATTGGCCTTTCAATTAAGAATGTACTATCAATCACGAGAATGTACTTTTCACAACCTTAAGAAGGCTATGCACACGTATGTAACGAGAATGTACTTTTCAAGCAAACATATATAATTTCATGAGTTGTCTCGTGGAATCGTCTAATTTATAAAGAAAGTACTCACAGTGTAATGTGACGCTAGTAATCATTATACCTCATGATTTTCAGTATATTTTCGGCCCTCTACCGTGGGGCTAGACTGGAGCCCTTGGACACCCTCTGTGCCCACACTTGCATCTTCAAGTTATAAATCTAGTTATTTTCACGAGAATATCAATAAGTTCGGCCAAAAATGTTAAAGTCAATAATACCTTTGAGGCGATAGTAAGCAAGGCAAGAACGTACTGAACTCTTTGAAAAAGAGGTCAAGAATGAATTAAAAGGACGTTGTGCTACGGAAGGATTCTGACAGAATAACGGCATCTTTCTTAATTTCATAGTTCGTTAATGACTTGTTAAGTACTGTTTCAAGTTTCAGATAGCCAGAAGATTGTCAGAGACTGCAAACAGAACGTAATCAACCCTTTGGTCAGACCTTCGGGTTGGACAAGTTTTGATAGAACGCGGTTGTAGGGAGACTGCCATCTTGAGAACGCGGTCCGGTGAAAGTCCGCGATCAGAAGTCTGTCGACCCAGGGAAAGCCAGTCGACTGAAGTGGGATTCGGTTGATTGAGATAGGAATATCGGTCGCCAAGTGCATGGGAACCCCAAGACCAAAACAACCCAGTCACACCAATCAGGTCAACGGGCCCATTACACAGCTCAGACTTCCTCTTTAGCTAAATCTCAGTCCTTTAGAAATCAAAGTCGGAGCAGGAATTCTTCAGGTCGATGCTACCACTACAATGCATCGACGTATCCATCATTCCAGAATTCTTCTTATCACAACCAAAGTGGGACAGGTCGAGGCAGCTATTCAGTGAGGTCAACACAACAAGATTTCCAAAATCCTCATTACTCTAATCCTCACTGGGTTCATCGATGCTACACTAGGAATGCATCAACACAGTCTAGTTTCAGGGCATTTAATGATCAACATTCTTACAGACTTATCCATCCTAGATTTGTCAAACCCACTAATCCCAACACTTCTTGGTCTCACAAGTGGCACAAAAATTCTCAGGCATCTGAAAGAGAACAAGTTGTCAAAAACCAGAAGTCCACAAAATATCAGAATGTGCACAATGAACTAAATAAGCAGAACAACAAATCCACAACTCAAATAAAATCACAAAAATAAATGTGGATACCAAGCCAATTGTTGTCATGTTTGATTGATTTGACTACTATTACGGAGCCCAAATAATTTTGGGTTCCAAAATTTTTTGCTTACCTATGTTTGCAGGTATGCCTGGCAGTCAACACCAATAGGTGGTATCTTGATAGTGACTGCTCCAGACACATGACCCGGGACAAAGAAAAATTCTGCATGTTGATGGAGAAAGATGCTGGTCATGTCACTTTTGGTGGTAATACGAAAGGCAAGATTATTGGGACATGTAAGGTTGGTAAGTGTTCATCTTACTGTATAGAAGATGTGTTACTTGTTGAAGGTCTTGCATATAATCTTCTTAGCATCAGTCAACTATGTGATAAGGGTCATAAAGTAGTTTTTGACTCACATGCATGCACAATGTATGAACCTAATTTAGAAACTGTAAAATTCACTGGAAAAAGAGTCAATAACATTTATTTGGTTGACTTAGATGATGTTGCACACATAAATCTATGTCTAACTGCAAATAAAGATGATTTATCATAGCTTTGGCATCGTAGATTAGGTCATGCTAGTTACAAAATGTTGCATAAACTGAATAAATTTGACATGGTTAAGGGATTACCTGAAATATCATTCAAAAAGAATAATAAAATCTGTGAGACATGTATTCAAGGAAAACAGACTAGGAAGTCATTTAAGTCTGGAACTGAAAACCTGTCTTCTAAATCTTTTGAGCTGATTCATATGGATTTGTTTGGACCCACTAGATCAACTAGTTTAACAGGTAAAAGATATGATTTTGTTATTGTAGATGACTTCTCTAGGTATACTTATGTGTTTTTCATAACTCACAAGAATGATGCTTTTAAAAGGTCCACCATTGCGATTGAGTGAACAACAAGATAGAGAAGTGTTAAACTCCTACCGTTAATTTCATTAATTAGCTAGGTTCATGTTTTGCGTGATGACACAACTTATGCAAGATGTTGATATAAGGCATAGTACTTAGTTAATCCTTTCTAGGTGTTATCAGACTTCACTCGGCGACTATCCTTTGTAGGTAATACCCTTCTGTAGGTCCAGTCAATAGGATCAGCTAATGCATTCAAAGAAATCTCCTTCGACAATAGACACTCAGGTTTTTACTGAGTCTTATCGTCAACTAACTTATCGAGTCAATAAGCTTTACAAAAATTTTCTAGTCGTACGCCCTTCCTAGTCGAAGCATTCACCTATGATCTATCATCGAGTCAGTCAAAACTTTGCAACCGAAGACAATTATTCGACTGCACCTTGCAACTGATGGCCCTTCGACTCTACAGTTGACTACACCAACTGACTTCTTCAGCTATCATCCATCAGACAAATCCCTATGCCTATTATTCTTTCAATTGATATTCTTTAGGAAATAGTGCTTTCAAATTTTAGTTGACTTTCTTCAATTAACCTCTCCAGTTCAAATACTTCAACTATCATCCTCTCACTTTAATGTTTTTCGACTGCCCTATCTTCTGTTTCTAGATGCCAGCCTTCGCCTACCTTAGCTGATTGATTACTTCAGGTGATACAAAATCAACTTGACTCTCTTCAACCAGTTTTTTTGAGTTGTAAATTCATATTCTTCGGACAATAACTCGGTACTTCATCTATGCATATCGCCTAATTATCTTTCAATTAACTTTGAATTGTCTTTAATTGAATGATATTCTTCAACTGACCTTATCTTATTAGACAACTTTACACTCTTATTAGTCGACACATTTTGTCTTATATACTTCAAATGATGAATTTAGACAAAATATATATCAACTGAAAAACTCTTTTTGGTGCCTGATAGATACAATATTATTGCTTTAAATATGTTTTAATATTCAAGTACATTTATTGCTCAGGGTATTCCTTAGCGATATCCACAAAATATCTTTATTTTATATTTGTATGGGTTACACCTAACCACCGGTCAAATGCCAGTATATGCCTTTTTAGTCTAATTGCAATAGATACTGTCCATACTCCATAGTCAAATTGTTTCTACTTGTGCATACAATCTTTTGAAAGATGTGAAGTATCTAGGAAGTACACATCCAACTGCTCTAGTAGAGCTGAAGAAGGTAACCCTTTCCACTCTGTATTACTTACGCTGGTGTGTATTGTTGAAGTGGAAAAGATACATGTGTTGAATCGAGAGGTGCCCTGAAAGAACAAGACACCAAAAATCATATGGTTCGAGGAGAAAGTTGATGGCTATAAACACAATGGATAGCTTGCTCTCTCAAATAAGTATACATTAGAGAGAAGCACGTAGGATCAAGTGAATGTGTCTAACAGATAGACAACAAATGTGCTATAAATACATAGTTCGTTCTCAACAGATTAGAGTTTTCTTGTGACCTTGATTAAACGACGGCACTCAAGTGTTGTGAGCGACCCAACTCTCCACTATTTAAGCATTTCATTGAAGAGTTCCACTGTTTAGTGAGCCAGAGCCAATCATTCAAACATTCAAAGAGCCTAAGGACAATGCGATCAAATAGCTTCTACACATACCAATGCTCTCGCTCTCTATCTTGTGCTTATTTCTCTCTTTCTGTACTTTTAATTCTCCACATCTGTCTACTACTAGAAGCACTTTGTTTTGTGAAATAATTTTATTATATTTCTATATAGCATTTACTACTTATATGCCACTAAGGATTGACAATCCTTGGTGTGAGGATTGCCTGAGGGCTGATTCGTTGGTGATCTTGTTACTTGATTAAACCCAGTGTGTGTGTGTGCTTGGGGCCAAGTTTGTTTAGTGAGTTGGTGCATCTGAGCAAAACCCAACACATGTACTTCATCAAGTGAAGTAGTGAAACCCTCATGTTGAGGTCTGGGTACTGGATGTAGGTCACCAAGAAGGTGTCCAAACTAGTACAAAAGTCCCTTTGTTTTCACGGTTACCTTATTATTCTATTTTCTTTATGCTAATCATTCTAGGACATGAATTTATTTTAAATTACTATTTTGATTGGCATTCCAACTTACACCCCGGCCCCTGGGAGGTTGTTCGGCTTGCGAAAATTTCTAAATTCTCACGGTGTGACACACACTCGCCTTTCGGAGGTCGAGATAGGCCAACTTGGTACGTGGGGATTTTAGGGGTATTGATAGGGAAATACAAAGAACGATAGGAACGCATAGGAAAGAACGACGTATGGTTAATCATTTTGGAAGACTGGGACAAGGATGGCTGGATAGAATGCGGGCATGCCAGTCGATTTCTCGACGATCACCTGCAGAACCAAGTTTTCACCGGTGAAGTGCCACCAGGGCATGACACGTGGACACGGGATGTCGGGCGACACGTGGAGAGAAGAAGGTTCCGCTGGTACAAGTGGAGGTGATTATGGAGACTCGTGTATAGGACGTCTTCCCTACCGACCGCAAGCGATCGTCGTTTATTTTACATTAGATTAAATATGAACACCTTTGTTTCTTCTACTGAAGGAAGAGAGTCAAGGACCTTGAGGACCGCGACGTTAGGAGGGCTTGGTCCATGCAACAGTGACAGATCAACAGCAACATAACAGGGGTAATTAAATAGAAGCAGAGAGCCTAGTCTCAATGTGGGCACTAGAGAGGGTACAAACCCCGGGTTTATGAGAAAGAGGCATTGGCTCGAAAGGAGGAGCAGCGGACGCTGGCTCGACGAGGAGCAGGCAGGTTTTGGCTCGGGTGCGGAGTAGCTGACACTGGCTCTGCAAGGAGCAAGCATGTCCTGGCTCGAGTATAGGGTCCATCCAGCTAGAAGAGTTGGGACCGAGCTGGGAGGTGGATAGTAGTTTACTGGATGGCATTGAGACTGACAACTGGCAAGGATGCAAATCAATTCCCCGACTTGATTAAATTACTATACGCCGTAAAAGGCGCTATATGGGGGTGTAAAAACCTAATTACAAGTGTGTGCAAGCCACGAGATAATTCTGTCATTTGTGATAGCCCCTGGGCCATTGCGTTGCTATGCGGGTATTTCCACTTTTGTTCATAATGTCTGTCGAAGGACTCGTGGCTCGACAGGGTGCCTCATGAGAGGGCTTGCAAGTCCCTTGACGTTCATCTCTCGAGTGTTGTTATCTATTGTCGCGTACCTTACTCAAGTGAAGAGCTAACGGGCGCGGCTTGTGTGGGACAGTCGGGTGCGGCTCGGAGTGAGCAGTCGGGCACGACTATGACTGGAGAAATTGGACCCCGTTGATATTGGAGAAGTTGGGTGTCGAGGGAACCGCCATGATGGGGACATCAGAGCAAGATCACCCATATTTTAGTTTGCATTTGTGTCCTTTTATTTATATTTATATCCTTGGGAAAACATGTTTGCAATTGTAAGGCTTTATAAGCCAAAATGTGAGTCTTTAGGTTTTAGTGGGTTTATGTGCAAAAGTCCAGTAGATCCAGCAAGGAGCCCCCAACTGCTTCCCCATTGGTCCACCTAGTCTCTAGGGCCCATGTGGGACTGGTCAAATGTCCAAGGTGGGCTTCTAGAAGGCTTGACAATTCAAGGGACAAGGTGTTAAAAAAGTCCAATTTGGAAGCCATGAAGTCAAGGGGGCGCCCCCTTCCACTAGGTGTATTTTAATGTAGTTTTTTTTGACCACATGGGAATTAATGTGTTATCTCTTGTATACCCCTCCCCTAACCTAGATTTGAGGTTAGTTTAGGTCATTTGCATTTTCATATAAATACCTTGTATTTCACATTTTATGGGAATTAATGAAGAACATTTTGTAAGAAATTGCTTGAAGCCCTAGGGGCGCCCCTTGTCTCTCTCCTCTCTCCCCCTTGCAGAGGTTGTAGCCTCCTTCTTCTGATATGTGAAGCATCTCTTCTACCTCCTTCCTGAGTTAAAGCTCAGCACCGCCGCCGCCGCCGCCGTCATCGAGCCGCCATCGCACCACCGTCGCCGCTTCTTCGAAGTGCTGTCCATCCCTGGACATAACCATATTGTGAGATTTTTAGCTCTACATCAGGAGCTCAGGCTGCGCCCAAAATTGGAGAGTGATCTCCCCACGTTCCCCCCATTGTCCAAAAAAAAAAGGGTCATTTATCCCACTTTAGCTATTTTTCCCAATTCCATCTTTCCACCCCTAGCAATCTACCTTCTGTGCAGATCCTGTTACAGTAGCCTTGTTCTTCCTTTTTTCGTCCCCCTTCCCTATTTCTGATTGAGTCCAAATTTAAACTGGGTGATCTACCCACGAAATCCCACCTCCTCAAATTTTTCCTTGATTTTAGGAGTTCTTTTTCCCCTCTGAAAAATTAAAACTCAGGCCAAAATCTGTTCTATCCTATGCAGTCCAGATCCGACCCCTGACCACCAAAAAATCTATTTCCCCTGTCAAACCATCTTTAGAAAATCCACAAAAAATATTGACCTCTTCCTTACTTCCCCCTCTCTAACTTTCATAAAGAGCCCAACTTCCAGATCAGAAGTTTTCCCTTCGGTCAACCCTTGTTCTCAGGAAACTTTAAATATGTCCTGCCAGATCTGGTTTTGTGAACCAGCAGGTTGTAAATTCGACCAAGGCCATTACAAAGATAGAAAAAATTCTTTCTCTGGCCATAGGTCGTAGCTCTCTGAAAGAGATTTCCAACGGCGCCAGTCTCGAGTCAATTAGAGGTCGGGGCTGTTCGCAGCAGCCGTTCTCGCCGGGTCACGCACTGCAGAATAGAAATATCGGCCCGTGGACAGCAAGCCGCACCGCCCGCCCGGCCGACCGACTCGCCTTCCACAAGGCAAACCAACATGTAGCCTTCCTAGGGAACGTCCCCCCAGGAGCCACCATCGCAGTAGTACCATTCCCGGCCCACTCGGCCCACCAGCCAGCACGTGGGCCCCACAACCCGCAGCACGCGTCATCCGGACGGCACCGACGGAGCTGTCCAAGTTGCTGCCCGTCAACCCAAGATCAATCCTCCCGGGCTCACATTGTAGCCCTTTACCTCCCTGCGTGGAGTGGGCATCAAATTAACTTCTGTAATTATTGTAATATTTTTACCAGGAGTTACCGTACTTGGCCGGGGTCGTCTTCCCCACGCCCGGTGCGTGGAGGTATCGTGTCCACTCCTTATCTCGACATTTGCTTTACTCGTATATTTTATTATGCCGCTGCATGTGATAGGATGATTAGCTCATTATATTTTTATATCACCGCTGCGAGAGAGTGAGTGTGACCCGTCCCGTGACTCAATCTGAGTACACGCGGAAGAGCCGAATACCCGAGACTCACTGCCGGTTCCTCAACCGTGCACGATCCCGCATTTCCCTCGCTTAGGGACGAGTTGCGAGCTAGAGTCCCAGGTTCGCGTGTCCGTCCCACATCAAATTGGTATCAGAGCGGAAGGTTGAGTCTAGGGTAGTTTTGGTTAAAAATAAAAAAAAGTGGCGAAGTCTAGGTGTCGCATTTGCATCCCTTTAGTCGGTATATCAAAAGGTGTTGCCCGAACGTTAGGTTACGCCTATCGGGAAAATCGTACATTTGCGAGAGAGGATTTTCGGATCCCGTGGCTCCGCCACGTACCATCTATTGGTTGAGTTTAGGTGTGTAGTCGAGTCGACATTCCAACTTGCATTGTTGTTTTAGGGTCGTGTCTAGTGTCTTGTTACCAAGTGTCTTCATGTCCACCATATAGCTCCCCGTGTCCCATGGATTACAAAACGCCGCATATTATGCATGGTGGTGATACGCCCAAAGATGGGAAAACAAACCCCACCACTCCCGTTGGCCCGCAACCCAGGACTTCTACGGCTCCAAAGTCCCGAGTGACTACCTAGAGTGGGAAGCCGCTATGGACACATACTTTGAATGTTACATTATGTCAGATGCCATGCAAGTCGACTTAGCCACAAGGTGACTTTTCTACGAAGCCGCCGAAACATGGAGGGACATAGAATATTTGAGGGAACTTAGGAGACAAAGGCCTATAGAGTCGTGGCGAGAGATGAAGGGCGAGCTTAGGAGGGTCTACCTACCCGGCCCAGTCACCTCCCACCAACCCCACCCAATCTCTTCCAATCAAGTGGGTCATAGTCGGAGGCAAGGATCCCCACATGTAGACAAGTCTAAACCCAATCCTAGGCCGAGTGATCATGGGTGAGTCCATCCCGATACCCCTACTCCAAACCCGACCATTGTCAAACTTTTCAAAACCATTTTGGATCGGTTGGATAGGATGTGTACTCAAATTGACGGATTCTTGCCCAAGCCCCTCAACCTGGTGCCACCCCAAGGACCTCTTCCCCTCAAGGAGAACAGTCCTTCCCCACCCATAAGAGCTCCATTGCCATCACCCTCACCTTCCGATCTTTATTCGGAACCATCTCATTTGGAGCCACCTCAGCCCGAGCCACCCGTGTTTCTAACGGGAACACTTTTCATCGCCGAGCCACTACTTAGCTGGCTCAAGATAGGCTTAGTCCCACCTTGCTATCCATCCATGGACCCCACACTACCATTAGTGCCAGTCAACTCATTCCATATCACATTCTGATCTAGTCACCATGTTGATACATTGGATGACCTTCTTAAGGGATTAGACCGACAGTTGAAGTTGACACACTTATTAGCCCCAGGCTTCGACCGACCCACAGGTCGTAGCTTCACACATCCCGCTTTGGGGTCCATTACCTCCGTGTACACCGTGGGTCATGTCACCACGGAGGTTCTTTTGTTCCTCCCCATGGCGACCGAGCCTAACTACATTCCCTTTATCCCGAGGGAGGAACCATATCTTCCATACACTGTCCCATCTACCACGATGAATGAAGGTGACCACCTACACCTTCAAGAATCCCACACATGGGACCATGTCATGGGGGAGTCCATCTCACGGGGTCATACCTTCTTTGATCCCTTCGACCCCTTCACTAGTGAACCTCCCGAGCTATCATATTCACTCCACTTCTTCCGAGGAGTTTACTATCACACCCCTACCCCACGGTCTAGTCCGCCTCCACCTAGCCAAGAGGCCGTTGATTGGGAAGGGTGGCATGCCTTACCTACTTATAGGGGTGATGAAGAAGGTAGTTTTGGATCTCCTAGCCCTCCCACACCCAAGTCCCATAGGAAGTCAATGCATGACTGGGTCATACTTGGACGTCTAGGAGTCCCCTACACCACCAACCTCTGGTTGCATAACATGCATGCATGGCACACATTCGGATGTCCTGGTCCACCATGGCATATGTATGAGTCAGACTAACAGTAGGTTTGTCTAGGGTTTTGTGTGATTCCGTGTTTTTCTTTCTTATTGAGTGCATATTGAGTCTACATCGAGTCGAGTCGGTCTATGTCAGCTCGCGATGTTAGTCCTTTCGAGTGCGAGGCAAGTCGGATCTATTGCGCACGTTGTAGACTTGCCGACATTTGAGATCAGCTCTACCTCAACATATCAGATCTAGTCACATAAAGAGACCCTGTTGTGCCCCTATGGTCATTTGAGTCATCTTGTGGTCACTTGGGTCATTCGACATCATCCTGTGGTCATTTGAGTTATTTGATATTCTTGGTTTTGATAATGGCTAAACACTATAAGTCATTGATGTTTTACCACTCTTATATGACTAAACTACTTGATGTTCTTTCATGACAGATATGCCAAGGAATGGAGTGGAGATGGCAAAAGTGAAAGCTCAATGATTGCGCCCTCGCACGCGGATCGACCTGCCCGGTCAGGTCGTGGGGGTCAAGGGGGCAGTGCCCCTTACGGGGATTTCCGGGGGCGGAGCCCCCAGAACAAAATTTTGATTATAGGAGCGATATAATCAATAGAAATCTTCAAGACTGTCAAGGTTGATGCCACAGATGAGAACAGGCTGCTAAAGGACTCAAGCAACGGAGCTAAAGGGGTTAACGGACTGACCCAGAATAACCCGGGCTCTGCCCAGCTGGCGGTCGACCGCCAGCACAGGGGCGGTCGACCGCCCCTGCTAGCAGCTCCATGTTTGCACGATTCTCAGTGGCAGTCGATCGCCAGCCCAGTAGCGGTCGACCGAAAATACCAGGGACTAAATTTCTACAACATTTCTCAGTAGGGGTCAACCGCCAGCTTCCACAGGTCAACCGCCAGCCCCGAGCCAACAATGTTGACTTTATTTTCCACTTCGAGAAGAGCCCCTTTCCTTGTATTTGTTTAACCCCAAAGTCACCCAATCCCCCATGGATTGTGGATCTGGTCTGGGGGATGTCCAAGGACCATTCAAAGTCTATAAAACCAACACATGAGAGGTTAAAAATCCTAATGCTTCAATTGGAACAAGAGAGATCAAGGGAGGCTAGAGGAGGTGATTCGCGGGTACTGTAGCACCTCCGTGAACAGTGCTTCGGGCTGGAGTTCTTCATCCATCCAAGGTGATTCAAGCTTATTTCTGAAGCCATCAACCTCCAAGAAGGTGTAGAAGCAATCAAAGTTCAAGGCTGCATCCATTATCTCCTCCATCAACTCAAAGGGGATTCAAAGAAAGAGGGATCAAGGGAGATCAAAGGAGGCTTGGAAGAAGAGGTACTGTAGCCGTGAACAGTACTTCGTGAAAAAGTTCTTCATCCATCCAAGGTGATTCAAGCTTATTTATGAAGCCATCAACATCCAAGAAGGTGTAGAAGCAATCAAGGTTCAAGGCTGCATCCATTATCTCCTCCATCAACTCAAAGGGGATTCAAAGAAAGAGGGATCAAGGGAGATCAAAGGAGACTTGGAAGAAGAGGTACTATAGCCGTGAACAGTACTTCGTGAAGAAGCTCTTCATCCATTTCAAGGTGTTTCAAGCTCATATCAAAGCAAGCAATCTCCAAGGAAGTGCAGAAGCAAGCGAGGCTATCAAGGTGATCCAAGGAAGCTGATTTCACAAGGTTTTCAAGGGAGATCAAGTCTGCATCCTTTATCTTCTTCATCGATTCAAGGTGATCCAAGGAAGATCATTTCACAAGGAAGAAGATACCATTGAAGCATCAGATTCAAGATCCAGCAATGTCAGACAAGGTCTTTTTCTCTTTGAGCATATTCTATATCTTGTTTGAGTGTTTTCATATCTTGTTCTTTTTCCATTTCATTCAAACATTTAAAACTGAAGATCATCCCTATCGGTGGTTAGTAGGAAGGCAATCGGAAGTTGTCCGATCTGCGGTGATTGACGTCCCTACCGATGGTTAGTAGGAAGGCAATCGGAGGTCTTTCCGATTTACGGTTCAGTGCGTTGCACTAGTGGAGCCTCACCGGATTTGGTGAGGGGTGGACGTAGGACTGGGGATTCAGTCCGAACCACCTTAAAATCTCATGTGTTGTGGTTTGCTTGTGCGATTACTTTGTGATAGATGCATGCTTAGGTTCAATATCTATATTGCTTATTCATCTTGTTAAGCCAATCGTTGTGTCCTTCGCTAAGCTAGTTATATTCCGCTGCGATTCTCTTTATCTAGCTTTAAAGAGGGGTTTTCTGCGAAAAGAGGGGCAGATCTATTCACCCCTCCCCTCTAGATCCGCTATCCACTACTCAACAGACCCATCGGTGATTCCTAGTGAGTCTTTGAGCCGCCTTCCTCTTTTAAGAGTGACCCCACCCCGGAGTGTCCACCTCTAGTCTCATTCCCACAGCAGCGTGAGCATATCGAATCTATACGGGATGAGCAGGTGACGATTACTTGGAGTGGAGCGTACTCCGCGCTTCCTGGTTCAGTGACGGATCCGCTGGAGCTACTCGAGCAGCCGCACCCCTTACTCGACGGGGTCGAGTTCTTCCCACCCGGGGAGAATTGATGGGGACATCAGAGCAAGATCACCCACATTTTAGTTTACAGTTGTGTCCTTTTATTTGTATTTATATCCTTAGGAAAACATGTTTGCAATTGTAAGGCTTTATAAGCCAAAATGTGAGTCTTTAGGTTTTAGTGGGTTTATGTGCAAAAGTCCAGTAGGTCCAGCAAGGGGCCCCCAACTTCTTCCCCATTGGTCCACCTAGGTTATAGGGCCCATGTGGGGCTAATAAAATATCCAAGGTGGGCTTCTAGAAGGCTTGACAATTCAAGGGACAAGGTGTTAAAAAAGTCCAATTTGGAAGCCATGAAGTCAAGGGGGCGCCCCCTTCCACAAGGTGCATTTTAATGTAGTTTTTTTTGACCACATGGGAATTAATGTGTCATCCCTTGTATACCCCTCCCCTAACCTAGATCTGAAGTTAGTTTAGGTCATTTGCATTTTCATATAAATACCTTGTATTTCACATTTTATGGGAATTAGTGAAGAACATTTTGTGAGAAATTGCTTGAAGCCCTAGGGGCGCCCCTTGTCTCTCACCTCTCTCCCCCTTGCAGAGGTTGTAGCCTCCTTCTTCTGATGTGTGAAGCATCTCTTCTACCTCCTTCCTGAGTGTGAAGCTCAGCACCGTCGCCGTCGCCGCCGCCATCGAGCTGCCATCGCACCACTGTCGCCGCTTCTTCGAAGTGCTGTCCATCCCTGGCCAGAACCATATTGCGAGATTTTTAGCTCTCCATCAGGAGCTCAGGTCACGCCCAAAATTGGAGAGTGATCTCCCCACGTTCCCCCCATCCTCTAAAAAAAAATAGGTCATTTATCCCACTTTAGATATTTTTCCCAATTCCATCTTTCCACCCCTAGCAATCTGCCTTTTGTGCAGATCCTGTTACAGCAGCCTTGTTCTTCTTTTGTTCGGCCCCCTTTCCCATTTCTGACCACCAAAAAATCCATTTCCCCTGTCAAACCATCTTTAGAAAATCCACAAAAAATATTGGCGTCTTCCTTACTTCCCCCTCTCTAACTTTTATAAAGAGCCCAACTTCCAGATCTGAAGTTTTCCCTTCGGTCAACCCTTGTTCTCAGGAAACTTCAAATCTGCCCTGCCAGATCTGGTTCTGTGAACTAGCAGGTTGTAAATTCGACCAAGGCCATTATAGGGATAGACAAAATTCCTTCTCTGGCCATAGGTCGTAGCTCTCTGAAAGAGCTTTCCAACGGCGCCTATCTCGCATCAATCAGAGGTCGGGGCTGTTCGCAGCAGCCATTCTCGCCGGGTCGCGCACTGTAGAACAGAAGTACCAGCCCGTGGACAGCAAGCCGCACCGACAGCCCGACCGGCCGACTCACCTTCCACATGGCAAACCACCACGTCGTCTTCCCAGGGAACGTCTCTCCAGAAGCCACCGTCGCAGTAGTACCATTCCCGGCCCACTCGGCCCACTAGCCAGCACTTGGGCCCCACAACCCACAGCACGCGTCATCCGGATGGCACCGATGGAGCTATCTAAGTTGATGCCTGTCAACCCAAGATCGGTCTTCCCGGGCCCACATTGTAGCACTTTACCTCTATGCGTGGAGTGGGCAGCAAATTAACTTCTGTAATTATTGTAATATTTTTACCGGGAGTTACCGTTCTTGGCCGGGGTCGTCTTCCCCACGCCCGACGCGTGGAGGTATCGTGTTCACTCCCCATCTCGGCATTTACTTTACTCGTATATTTTCTAATGCCACTGCATGTGATAGGATTATTAACTCGTTATATTTTTATATCACCTCTGCGAGAGAGTGAGTGTGACCTATCTCGTGACTCAATCCGAGTACACGCGGAAGAGCCGAATACCCGAGACTCACTGCCGGTTCCTCAACCGCGCACGATCCCGCGTTTCCCTCGCTTAGGGACGAGTTGCGAGCTAGAGTCCTAGGTTCGCGTGTCCGTCCCGCATCACGCCATGACTGGGGAGTTCGGGCATTGTTAAGACTGAGGCGGCTAGACGTTGTTGAGACTGGTAGTCGGGTGTCGTTGAGGCTAGAGTAGTTGGGAGCAGTTGAGGCTATGGCGGTTGCTGGGCATCGCCAAGGTTTGTGACGGTCGGTTGCCGTGGGCACTACCGTCATTGGAGCAACTGGGACCCGCTGAGGCCGGAGTAGCTGGACGCCATTGAGACTATGGCAGACAGGTGCTGCTGAAACTGGCAATCGGGTGTCGGCGGCACCATTGTGACTGAAGGAGCTGGATGCCGTGAGACCTTGGGGGTTGGATACTGTTAAGACTGGCAGTCGATACCAAGGGCACCGTTGTGACTAAAGGAGCTGGGTGCCATGAGACCCTGGCAGTCGGGCACTGTTGAGACTAGCAGTCAGGTGCCGGGGGCACCGTTACGACTAAAGGAGCTGGGCGTCCTGAGACCCTGGTGGTCGGGCACTGTTGAGACTGGTAGTCGGGTGTCAGGGGCACAGTTATGACTAAAGGAGCTAGGCACCGTGAGACCCTGGCGGTCGGGCTCTATAGAGACTGGCAATCGGGTGCTGGGGGCACCGTTGCAACTGGAGTAGTTGTGACTTGAACACTGTCATCTAGGTGGCCGTACATTCACCAAGGCAGGGCACTACACGTTTACTAAGATAGGGATTGGACAGTGCGCTTTTGTCAAAGTGGCATCGTGAAACATTTATTAAAGCAACATCCGAATGGGGCGTGTTCGTCAAGTGGCTTCTAGGTAGGGCACGTTCGTCAAGCTACTTCTGGGCAGGGCTTGTTCGTCAAGCGGCTTCTGGGCAAGGCACATTCACCAAGGCAAGGATTTGACACTCTATCTTACATCAAGACTTGTGAACATGCTCTCATCCAATGTGGAGGCATGTGACTTGACTAAATGCCATATGAGGGATGATCATAAGGCATACTCTCGACTTGTGTTTAGCCGAGCAAGCTAACCAACCAAAAGCCTCCGAGCTCCATGCGCCAACTGCTCCTTGTATGTTGGGTCCCGTGTAGTGTCTGTTGTCATTTGATATCCCTTGGCATCCTCTAAGGGGGGAATTTATAGAGAAAATTTGGAGGGGAAGGGGAAGGGTGGTCCGGGTAAAGGGGTTGGAAGAGGTTTACGTGGACTAGGCTGAGAGGGTCAGCTGGTCTGCATAAAGCCCCCCTTTACATGGATAAACACAAATATTTTTTTTATTTTCAGTAGGGTTTATGTGGACCAAGCTGAGGGGGTCAACCTGGTCAGCGTAACCCCACTCCCCCAGGGCGGTTAACACGGACCGAATTAGGGCTGGCAAAAATATATATTTTTTATTTTTTTGTTGAAAAGTGGGGCTTTACACGGACCAAGCTAATGGGGGTCAGCCTAGTCCGCATAAGCCTCCCCTAGGGGCTTAACACGGACTGGATTGAGGTGTTGAGAGAAAGAAATTTTTTTTTTTGGCTAGAAAATGGGTCTTTACGCGGACCAGGGTGACCCCTAGCAGGATGGTCCACGTAAAGGGGGGGTTTACGTGGACCGGGGTGACCCCTAGCAAGTTGGTCCTCGTAAAGGGGGGTTTACGTGGACCGAAAGGGCTGTCTCTGAATGCAGTCACCAGGGTGAAAACGTTCTGGGTTGAACTCGGTCCTGAGGGTGACTGCGTTCTGGACTGGCGAGCTAGTCCGCATAAAGGGGGGTTTACGCTGGCTGGAGTGCCTGGGGGCTTCCTGGTCCGGGTAAGCCTCCCCCTCTAGGAGTGTTGGGTTCGTTGCCCTCCCTCCTTGTCTTTGATAATGGTTTTGATGATAAGAATATGTTGTGGGTGAGTATTGTGGAAAATACTCATTGATCATTTTGGTGTTATGGAGCTCAATGTTGATATCTATGTTTTGTAGGTATGAAATTCTTGGGTTGACAGGCCTTTATAGTTCTCCATGTATATACTTGCATTTGGATGGCCAGGTTTGTTGCTTTAACAAAGTGCCGACATTGAATTGCTGAGTGTCGACACTTCCTATGTTTTACATGCACTGATCAATTTTTGGGTATTAGTTTTATGACTCTACCTGCATGCTATTCTGTTGGATAAATCATTTTCTCAAATGGGGTTGAAGTGCCCTTGATGCGGTTTCAGATTGCATTGGACTGCCGAAGCAGTTTCTCTATTCCCCTTTGCAAGGGTCGTCGACCCCATGGGTCGACCCCTGGCTCTTTGAGCCTTGGTTCTTGCTTTGTTGTTCAGCTGGTCTCTTAATGACTGTCATGGGTTTATCCATGCAGAAATTTGATAATGTTTGGATGTAACTCATGCACATTTCTAGTTGTGTTCTTGAGCTTGAACCAGGTTTATATGATGGGTTTAAGTTTATTTAATGCATGTCTTTAAGTGTTCTAGAAGGTGGTTTAAGAAACTTTAACTTGCTAGTTTTCATCCTATGGACTGAATATGAAATTGCTTGAGCTGTAGTTGTATTGAGTTTTCCATGCTGAATCAATCTTGATATGTGAAGCTTGTGTAGGAAATGGAATAGTGATTATGTATTTCAAATGCATTGATTTAACCTTCATTTGAATTGAATTTCCATAATGTGCAGGTTCCATTTTGCTATCAACTCATTGGGTCCATAGTAAGCTTCCATTCTTGTTTACAATTCATTGGATCTTAGGTATGAAGTTACTCTTAAAAGTTCACTCATATTACCTTGATTGGGGTTTGAAACCTCTGGACTTTAATTCATTGTATATTTCATTTTGCCAAAGTCCTTGGTCAAGGGTCGACCCCTGGGAGTTGATTTTTCAAACCCGCACGGGTTCCTCACTAGCAGTCGCAAGGGTCGACCCCAAGGTGTTGTGCCCCTGGTTTTGATGATGACAACCATGAGATATGAATGATGTGTTCAATTCAGTGATGACTTGAATTTTCATTCAATAATACTTTCACTTAATTTTCATTTTTGTTGCTAGAAAGGAATAGGGTCGACGCTGGGAGCTTAAAGCGTCCACGCATCAGTTGAAGAAGCCTTCACTGATATCCACAATGTTAACTCCGCGAAGTAGAGACTCTCACGAGTTATTTCACTGCGTCAACGCCAAAATAGAGCAGCGTCGACGCAGCAGTTACAAAGGAAGAGCCAATGGCTTACTGGATTACTCTGGTGCGTCAACGCAGTCATCAAGTGGCGTCGACGCAGCAGGTTGATGGATCGACAAGGTGACCAGAGGGTGGACGCAGTTGCACAATGCGTCAACGCACTCCACACGAAATGTGAGAGGGCTGAAGCCATCTAAGTTCAGATGCTGGAACACCAATGCGTCAACGCAGCATGCTGAGAGCGTCGATGCAGCACGTATATCTGTTGAAGACTTGATCACTGGATCACCGATGCGTCAACGCAGCAGGCTGATGGAGTCAACGTAGCAGACTTGAGATTTGCTGTAGAATGTCCTTGAAGGCAGCGTCAACCCTTTGGAGCAAGTGAGTTGACGCCACCTGACTCTAGTTGCTGACACGTGGGCCAAGTATTGGGCAGGAAATGTGGAAGACATACGCCCTAGCCGCTGCTGGTATAAAGAGAAGCCATCGAGCAAGAGAGAGGAAGAGCCAAAAAAAGGAGAAAGAAAGAAAGGGGCTGATCGGGACAGTGAGAGAAGGAGCAGAACAGAAAGAGTGCGTGAGCTGAGAAGAAGAAAGAAGAGGAAGAAAAGAAGAAGAGGAGAGAAGTCTATTGAAGACATGTTCAGTCTGTTCGTGGATCAAATCCAGAACGACTATTGTGGTTCATTTCCAGCTTTCGTTGCTGTGCTTTTCATGTTTCTTATTTTTTTTATATACTCCTATTACTATTGTTCATCTGATCCTCTGGACTGAGGTCGGGTTCCTCCTGGTGGGTCAGGAGAAGGGAGATCTGATCTCTGGTTTGCAAGCAGCAGGGGGGCTGCTTGTGGGTTCCCTCCGGGCTAGGAGGAAGAGAGGCTAGGCCTCTGGTGGATTACTGGTAGCAGAGTGCTACTGGCTGGTTCACTGGTAGCGGGGCTGCTACTAGTGGGGTTCCCTCTTGGTATAGAGGAAGAGAGACGTGAGTCTCTGGTTTCTAGTGATCGTGGGTTGCTAGAGGTTCCCTCCGTGTAGGAGGAAGAGGGGAGGTTGTTCCCCTGGGTAAGCTGTGTATCAGCGTCTGTTGGCAAGCTGTGTTGCCCAGCTGTTAGTGAAGCCACACTCGGTTTGAGTGTGGGGTGGATGTCGGTCCGTGAACCGAACCACCTAAAAATCTCTGTGCAGTGGTTGGTTGCTCCATATCTCCTATCTACTTCACAGGTTACATTGCATTCTCGTTTATATCTGTGCTGCTTCCGCTAGTTGTTTATTTGGGCGCAGGTTACGTATTTGATCTTTGGTTTAAAAGGATATTCTACCTATTCTTCAGATTGGTTGTCTTGCTTTATTAGAGTTCTAGTTTTATTATTGAGCCGAAAAGTTTTTAAGGGTGGGATTCATTCACCCCCCCTCTGAATCCTCCGCATCGATCCTAACAATTGGTATCAGAGCGGTTCCCTATTTTTCCAGATTCAACGATCTGTAGGGGATCCTGCTGGTCTGATAGGTGCATTTCTGATTGGGTTTTATTGCTTGGTTTTACTCCTGAACTGATTTCAATGAAGCATCCACCGATCTTTATTGGTTCTGGATTTAAGTTGTGGCTTAGAGGTCTGCGTACCTATGTTAAACAACTTGATCCGGATCTGTGGAAGTTGATTTCGCATGGTCCACACATACTGTCAAAGAAAACGTCCAAATGGACTGACAGTGATAGATACATGTGTGATCAAAACATGAAGGCTATGGAAATTATGAAGGCTGCCACTGACAAGGCCTTACACTCGTATTTTTATCATTGCAGGTCAGCCGCCGAAATCCTAGACAAACTGAAGATAGCTTTCCAGTCAAAGGAGGACGCCTGCATGATGGCCAATGGGACTGATCACAGCAACAATCAAAGTGATGAAGAGGACAATGATGATCAGGTAAATCCCTTTGAAAACTATGATTTAGATGATTGGGAAAATGCATATTCTGAGCTGCTTGAATCTCATGAACTGTTAAAGAAAAAGCATAAAAAATTGAAGAAGGGTACTGGGTTAGTTAGTTCAAGTTCTCCATGTAAAAATTATTCTAAGATGAAGCAATTTCATAATGCCTGCATATCTGATATTCACACGCATAAAAATCAGTATGAAAAATTGATGAAGGAATTTGAATGTGTTAGCTCAGAACTAACCAAGCTAAACTCTGAAAATGACTCTCTAAAATAATCTGTTAAAGAAAATGAAGGAAGGTTAGAGAAACTCAAAAAGGAGAACACGTTGCTGACTGAGAAATGTAATGCCATAAAATCTGTAAACGTAGAATTACAGAAAGATCTTGAAAAACAGCAATAAGACTTTAAGGAATTTGAAAACAGAGGAAAGCAAGAAGTCAATTCAGAAGATCAACTTCTAATAAATGAATTGGTTCAGAATGACAAACTTAAGGAAGTTAAAAATGCTGAACTCCACTATGTCAGAGAGACTTCTAACCTTAGAAAAAGGAAAAACAGTTAGTGTTGAAGTTCCTGAAAAATTGAGCAATCTGGAACAAGAAATTGAAAATTATAAAACTGCTAACAAGGTGTTAACTGAATGTGTGAATTGTGTTGTGCCCCTGTGGTTATTTGAGTTTTCATATGGTCACTTGGGTCATTCGACATCATTCTATGGTCATATGTGTTTTGTGTATTCTTGGTTTTGATAATGGCTTAACACTATTAGTCATTGTTATTTTCCACGCTCTTATGACTGACATATGTGATATTTTGTTCATGACAGAAATGCACATGAAAGCTCAATGTTGCGCCCTCGCACGCGGATCGACCTGCGCGGTCAGGTCGCGGGGATCGACCTGCCCGGTCAGGTCGCGGGGGTCAAGGGGGCAGCGCCCCTTGCGGGGGTTTCCGGGGGCGGAGCCCCCGGAACAAAAATTTGCTTGAAGACTCAGTAATAAAACTTCAAGACAATCAAGGTCGATGCCACAGAAATGAACGGGTGGCTAACGGACTCAAGCGATGGATCTGGTGCGGCCAACGGACCAACCCGGGGTGACCCGGGCTCTGCCCAGCTGGCGGTCGACCGCCCCAGCCAGGGATCCCCCGGCTACAGGTCTGCCTGCTGCCGGTCGACCGCCATCCAGTGGCGGTCGACCGGAATTCCCAGGGGCCATTCGTCTACAGCATTTTACAGTGGCGGTCGACCGCCAGGAGCTGCCGGTCGACCGCCAGCCCCGAGCCTTCATTGTTGACTTTGTTTCCAACTTCGAAAAGGGCCATTCAACCTTGATTTCTTTAATCCAAATGTCACCTAATCACCCACAAATTGTGGATCTGGTCTGAGGCTTGTCTATAGACCATTCAAGGTCTATAAAACCAACACATGAGGGGATGAAAACCCTAATGCTAAAAGGCTTCAAGAGGGTTACAAGAGAGGCTGCTAGAGTGTGTTCAAGGGAGAGGAATTCGGAGCACTGTAGCAGTGAACAGTACTCCGTGAAGAAGGTCTTCATCCTCAAGTGTTCAATCTCTTCAAGTGGGGATCAAGATCAAGGCCAAGAGAAGAGAAAGCTGTATCCTCCATCCTCTTCATCATCTCAAGGGGATCCATTGAAGCTCACTATCAAGGGAAATCATCTTCATCCATTCAAGTTCTTTCAAGTTCATTCAAGGTGATATTTCAAGCATTCAAACTCCTAGAAGCTAAAGAAGCAATCAAGATTCAAGGTAGCTTCATCATCTCCTTCATTCATTCAAAGAAGTTCAAAGAGAAGATCAAGAGAGAAAAATTGAAGGAAGAGGTACTGTTCACGTGAACAGTACTCCGTGAAGAACATTCATCCAATCAAGGGTGAATCAAGAAGATTGAGTTGAAGCTAAGAGGAGCCTTGTTGCTGATCAACATTCCATACAAGGGCCAATTCATTTTCACTCATAACTCAATCTCTTGTTTTAGTTCATTCACATCTTGTTTCATTTTCATTATTGTTTAAACATTGAAAGTGTGATTCATCCCTACCGGTGGTTAGTTGGAGGGTGTTCCAATTTGCGGTTGACGTCCCTACCAGGTGGTGAGTAGGAAGGCAATCGGTGGTTTCCGATTTGCAGTTTGGTGCGCTGCACAAGTGAAGCCTCACCAGGTTTTGGTGAGGGGTGGACGTAGGGCTGAGGATTCAGTCCGAACCACCTTAAAAATCCTATCTAGCGTGGTTTGCTTGTGTGATTGAATCATTCTAGGTGCATGCTTAGGATCGAATTATTATATATCTTGCTTATCTTGCTAAGTGAATCATAGCATTCTTGGAAGCTAGTTTCTATTCCGCTGCAATTCATTTTAACTAGCTGTTTAGAGGGCCGCATTGCGAAAAGTGGGGCTGATCTATTCACCCCTCCCCTCTAGATCCGCTGTCCACTATACAACAAGTGGTATCAGAGCCTAATCTCTCATTATGGGGTCCAATGACCTTGAGGGAAATGGTGGATCAGCGTCCAAGGGTTTTCTACCCGAAGGACATGCTGTGAATAGGCCTCCTTACTTTACTGGAACTAACTATCCTTATTGGAAACATCGCATGCAGGTGTTCATTCGCGCCCAAGGCTATGAACTTTGGCGAGTAATCAACAAAGGTCCGTATGAGCTTACGGATAATGAGGACTTGTGGACTAAAGAACAGATACGGCAATCCACTGTCAATTGGAATGCTAAACACATCATGCAATGCTCACTCCATCCAGTAGAATTCTCAAGAGTGGCTACCTGCGCATCTGCAAAACTAATGTGGGATAAGTTAGAGGTAATCTACGAAGGAACGTCTCAGGTACGAGAAACAAAAGCAAACATTTTAGTTTCTGAATATGAAATGTTCCGCATGAAGCCTGATGAATCAATTCAAGATATGTATGCTCGATTAACTGTGCTTACTAACAGTTTGACTGATTTGGGAAAGAAATATTCAGAACAGGAAATTGTAAGAAAGATTCTCAGATCACTGACTGTAGCATGGCACACAAAGGCTACCGTGGTTGAAGAGTTGAGAGATCTCGCAACCACCAAGGTAGATGAACTCATTGGGTCATTAATGACCTATGAGATTAACCTCAAGAACAAAGAGGCTGAGGCACCTAAGAAGAAGTCCCTAGCTCTTAAAGTAGGGCCCAGCCGTCAAGGCTCTTCCGATGAAGGTGAGGATTCGGAAAGCGAGCGAGATGAGGATGACGTGGCTATGCTTACCCGTAAGTTTGGAAAATTTCTGAGAAAGGAAGGTAAGAGGTTCTTGAGAGGAAGATCTAAGGTGAGAAATTATTTCAAAACTAATTCTGAAAATTTCAAGAAACCTGACAAAATCGTTTGTTACTCTTACAATAAACCAGGGCATTACAAGAATGATTGTCCTGACAGACTTAAAAAGGCTGACAAATGGAAAGGCAAGAAGAAGAACAAGGCCATGGTGTCGACTTGGAGCGACGAGGAAGAAAGTGATGATGAAACCAGCTCTTCAGACAAGGAAAGAGGAGATCTTTGCCTTATGGCCAAAGGTGACGAAGAAACCGAGGTAAATTCTCCATTTGAAAATTATGCAACTGATGATTAGGAGGATGCATACATACAACTCATGGAAAAATATGAAATGTACAAAAAGGAGAATAAATCATTGAAAAAGAAAATTAACTCATTTGTGCATGATCATAATATGAATGATAAGAATGCTCTACTTGAGACTGAAATTGAAGATCTTAAGAAGATGATTGAGGATTTGGAGGAAGGAAGAAAAGAAATGGCTGACTTGGAAACTAAAAATGAGGATTTGGGAAATGAAATTGATAGCATGAAGCTCAAAATGTAAAGCTATGAAAAAGATAGTAAATTGAGCAATGAAAAGTATGAAGCTGTCAAACAAGTCAACATTCAACTTCTTCAAAATATCGAAAACCTACAAAAAGAGTTGAAGGATAAACAACAATCTTTAGAAAAATTTGTGGATGGAAGAGAAAACCTAGATGCATTGCTAGGTACTAGAATGAACTTCAACAAGGAAGGGTTAGGTTTTGAACCTACAAACAAAAGGCCAATTGGGTTAAAAACAGTCACATTTGTTTCCTCTTCTGATGCTTCAACCTCAAAAATAACATCCAAAGGAAAAGAAAAGATTGAAGAGGTAGTAACTGAAATTCCCAAAAAGCCTATCCAAAAGCCTAAGAAAGGTCGACCTTCCCCGCAACATAGGTCAACACTCAGGTCGCGGGGGTCAAGGGGGCAGCGCCCCTTGCGGGGGTTTCCGGGGGCGGAGCCCCCGGAACAAAAATTTGCTTGAAGACTCAGTAATAAAACTTCAAGACAATCAAGGTCGATGCCACAGAAATGAACGGGTGGCTAACGGACTCAAGCGATGGATCTGGTGCAGCCAACGGACCAACCCGGGGTGACCCGGGCTCTGCCCAGCTGGCGGTCGATCGCCAGCACAGGGGCGGTCGACCGCCCCAGCCAGGGATCCCCCGGCTACAGGTCTGCCAGCTGCCGGTCGACCGCCATCCAGTGGCGGTCGACCGGAATTCCCAGGGGCCATTCGTCTACAGCATTTTACAGTGGCGGTCGACCGCCAGGAGCTGCCGGTCGACCGCCAGCCCCGAGCCTTCATTGTTGACTTTGTTTCCAACTTCGAAAAGGGCCATTCAACCTTGATTTCTTTAATCCAAATGTCACCTAATCACCCACAAATTGTGGATCTGGTCTGAGGCTTGTCTATAGACCATTCAAGGTCTATAAAACCAACACATGAGGGGATGAAAACCCTAATGCTAAAAGGCTTCAAGAGGGTTACAAGAGAGGCTGCTAGAGTGTGTTCAAGGGAGAGGAATTCGGAGCACTGTAGCAGTGAACAGTACTCCGTGAAGAAGGTCTTCATCCTCAAGTGTTCAATCTCTTCAAGTGGGGATCAAGATCAAGGCCAAGAGAAGAGAAAGCTGCATCCTCCATCCTCTTCATCATCTCAAGGGGATCCATTGAAGCTCACTATCAAGGGAAATCATCTTCATCCATTCAAGTTCTTTCAAGTTCATTCAAGGTGATATTTCAAGCATTCAAACTCCTAGAAGCTAAAGAAGCAATCAAGATTCAAGGTAGCTTCATCATCTCCTTCATTCATTCAAAGAAGTTCAAAGAGAAGATCAAGAGAGAAAAATTGAAGGAAGAGGTACTGTTCACGTGAACAGTACTCCGTGAAGAACATTCATCCAATCAAGGGTGAATCAAGAAGATTGAGTTGAAGCTAAGAGGAGCCTTGTTGCTGATCAACATTCCATACAAGGGCCAATTCATTTTCACTCATAATTCAATCTCTTGTTTTAGTTCATTCACATCTTGTTTCATTTTCATTATTGTTTAAACATTGAAAGTGTGATTCATCCCTACCGGTGGTTAGTTGGAGGGTGTTCCAATTTGCGGTTGACGTCCCTACCAGGTGGTGAGTAGGAAGGCAATCGGTGGTTTCTGATTTGCAGTTTGATGCGCTGCACAAGTGAAGCCTCACCAGGTTTTGGTGAGGGGTGGACGTAGGGCTGAGGATTCAGTCCGAACCACCTTAAAAATCCTGTCTAGCGTGGTTTGCTTGTGTGATTGAATTGTTCTAGGTGCATGCTTAGGATCGAATTATTATATATCTTGCTTATCTTGCTAAGTGAATCATAGCATTCTTGGAAGCTAGTTTCTATTCCGCTGCAATTCATTTTAACTAGCTGTTTAGAGGGCCGCATTGCGAAAAGTGGGGCTGATCTATTCACCCCTCCCCTCTAGATCCGCTGTCCACTACACAACAAATTGCAGTGAGTAAGAAATTGCCAGCTATGAGTTACAAATCACCTCTTTAGAAAATGAAATTCTAGATTTGAAGAGCTCCCTGTCTAAATTTGTTAATGGGCAGGATAATCTGAACAAATTGCTGGGAACAAAGGTCAACTTCCAGAAGGAGGGGTTAGGCTATAACCCTATAAATAAAAAGAACATTGAAAACAAAATTCAGACATCTTCTGTTTCTAGCTCTAATTTTAAGAAAGAGGGACTGGGCTACAATCTAGTCATGAGGAAGGTCGATGGATCCAATTTAAAAACCAGTTTTGTTAAATCTTCTGAACAGGAAAAACCTTCTACTTCATCATCTCCACCTCAGTATAAGGCTAAGAAAACAGAAAAACTGGATAAAAATCAGAAAATGATTGGAAAACAGAAAGTGAATAAAAAGGGTCCATCAGTGCATGCTGATCACAGTCTTCACACAAACTCACATGTATCTAAAAAGAAAACCTCATGCCATTACTGTCATAAACCTGGTCATTTGATGCATGAATGTAGATTGATGGAAAAGGATGATCTGAGTGCTAGGAAATATCATGTTAAAAATCCTTCATCTCAGAAAAGGAGTGTCACATGTTCTAATTGTGGCAAATTAGGACACTCAATTGCTCAGTGCTGATTTGCTAGTGGTAAGAAAACCTTCTATTCATATCATGCTAAATTCCCTGCAAACCAACATGTTTTTAATAGAAACAAGTTTAATTCAATGAACCAGCACATCATCTGTTTTAACTGCAACAAAATTGGTCACAAGACCTCTGAATGCTGGTCAAGTACTTTTGAAAGAAATTCTCTCAAATGCTCTCACTGTGGAAAGCATGGCCACACAGTCAAGGATTGTTGGCATGCTCAGGGTAGAAAAGAGAATTTTAAACATGCTAAAATACCTGCAAATAGACATGCTGTTCATGAGAATTTTAAGAGAATAAATTCCTCTCATTGTTTTAACTGTGGAAAGCCGGGTCACAGGGCTGCAACCTGTTGGCTGGCAGGATACCAAAGCAATGCTGGTTTTGGTAAACATAACTTTAATTCTGTAAATAGAAATTTTTATACATATGCACATAAAAATCATGTTAATAAGAATGTGCATAAATCCAACCTGAAACCTGCTGCATCTTGCCAATATTGTGGTACAATTGGTCATTCAATGAATAATTGCTACCTGATGAAATCTGATGACCATGCTGCTAGGAGATTGTTTAGAAAATCTACTAGGAATGTCACTACTAATTCAGGACCCAAGATTTCTTGGGTGCCTATTTGTGCAAGATAGCTTGCTAACCTGCAGGTGTGCCTTGGAAGCTGAAGAATAAAGAGGGGTAATAAATCAAGGCACTCAAGAAGAAAAACCCCTTCTCGAACTTTTCAGGTAAACTTCTTGCACTTCCTGGTTTTAGTGTTACTGCATAGCATGTTAAATGTTTTTTCATTCACTCTTCATCTGCATTGTCTGAATTGATGTTTCTGAATTTTCCTCATCTGAAGTGCATATATGTGACTTGCATGCATAGCTCACTGAACCTCTGAATTACATATAGGACTGCATGTTCTCAGGGGGAGCTTAGTCATCTTTGCTTGTTGTGTCTATCTTTCCTTCAATCATCTCATCATGAATACAGTTTCAGCTTGATACTCATTTTATTGGCTATTATAATTTCATTCATACATGGTCTGAGGGGGAGTTAGCTTAAGATTAATTTCTCGGTGACAAAATGCTGAATAAAGTACAGAGTTGTTACTGCTGGTTGGATAAGTGAGTTAACGCAGTGTGGAAATAGAGTTAACGCACCAGACAGCTTATGCTTTGTGAACCTGATGTGAAGTGCCTCTGGTTGAGTGAGTTGACGCAAGATGAAACTGAGTTAACGCTGTGGGCAATTGGTTTCTGAATTTGAGCAAATGTTTGTGCTGTCTAGTTGGATGAGTTGACGCAGAACTGAGGTTGAGTTAACGCACTGAGGAATATAATTTGGAAACTGGATTGGTTTGTGAGCTAGAACTGAGTCAAAACAGCTATGCCATGGTAAAATCTCTCTGTTATATCTTTCTTTTGGAAACTTCCCTATCTCACATCAACTTGTTTTGTCCATCAATTCCATCCCTTTCGTTCTTATCCCACAATAAAGCCTCCTTGACATCTTAGTATGAGGGAAGAACTCTAGAGCACTGAGATATGTAGATGATGTCTTAAATTCAGGGGGAGTTAAAGTGATAATTCTTGTTGAGTATGAGATATGTTCTGAATAGCTCTATGATATGCTAATGATAGGAGATCTATAATTCTTATGATATTTGAATTTAAGAATTTTTGAACCCAATAATGCACTATGTATGGAACAAAAGCTGAACATTTTAATAAAACCAGGACCTTATCATCTCTCGAACCTTATTGCTCAAAAGTAAAGAAACCAATGTGTGCAGAGGAATTTAATATTTGTATTGATAATGAACTCAGAAATTATTTATAAACGCTGAAGATGCAATATATTACACATGTAATAAAATGCAGAGCAATGGTAGTTATTCACTGAGAAACTAGCCCTATGCACCAAAGAAGTGCTGAAGAGCAAGTCATGAGGTGCACTACTATCTCTGTCTTCAAGTGAAAAATAAATTATTCCAGAGCAATGGTAACTATTAACTGAGAAACTACCTTCATGCACCTATGAAGTGGTGATAGGCATGTCATGACGTCAGTTGCCAACTCTGGTTCGTATATGTAGAATAGTTTGCTATGCTGAGTAACCGGGGACTCGGGTGTCTGATAAACATGTGTACTCGTGTCAAAAGGCTAGCTATACTTGACTACAAATGAAAACGTAAAAATAAGTTGAAAATGCTGAAAATGTGAGAATAATCAAATCTTGTGAGTATGTTTGATCTGAAGCTCCTTATTCAACTGAGTCTATCATCAATGCCAGTTAAATTTCTCTCTCTCTGAAAGGCTTCTTAAAATTGACAGATATAAGGGACAGATATGAAAATGGTTCTAGTGTGAAAAGAGTTCCACTTTTTCTCCAGACAGGTGGCTTTAGTGGTTCATGGTTTTTAATTCGATGTTTTAAGGTTATTTCCTCTCTTTATCATTAAATGAATTGGAGCCTATTTACATACATCTCTTTCATGGGAACTTGATCTGCAACTCTTAAATTCTTGAATATAAGCATGTCAACTCATTATCTTAGTATCTTAAGAAAATTCCTTGAACGGATGTCCTTCTGGCTACTTATCCTGTTTCTTCTGTTCATATCTGCCTCACTGCGTAGACGCAATGTCCCTTGGCGTCCACGCATTACTTCTAATACAACCTTCCTCACAATCCGGTTCACCGACTTGAACCGGCTGAACCGTTCACTAAAAGGGTCTTCGTAGCTTCTTTAAAAGCGTAGCTTGACCACTGCTCGTCTCCACTCCTTTCAAAAACCCTTGGTCGTTCCACCTTCCGTGTTCTCCAAAACCCTCACAGCTTTTTCCCTGTTCCATTCACCTCGCTGCCATGGCTCCTCCGACATCCACTACAAAGGGGAAGAAGAGGGCTGAGGAACCTCCCAGACGTTCAGCATCAACCGAAGGCATAATGGAGCCCAGCTCCATAGCTGATCACGATAAAGGGAAGAGGAAGGAGACGCGTCCCCGCAATCCTAGTCCGCCAACCAAAAAGCGGAAGGCATCTGATGTCAGGAAAGAAAAGAAGGGTTCATCTTCAGGCTCTGCAACAAGTCAGAAAGGTGCGGACAGATCTCTTCCAGTCACAGCAGAAGAACCTCTGAAAGTTCTCATCTCCCGGTATGTTGATGCTACCGACCATGAGATGCTTGCAGTTTTTCCGGAACTGTTTCCAACCTTAGACTATCAGGGCTGGTGGTCGTTTGTCACAAACCATAAGGTCTATTATCCTACCCTGGTAAGAGAGTTCTACAAAAATTTGAAATATGAACCACAAGTTCCAAAACTTACATCATCTGTCAAGAATGTCTGTTTCGAACTAACAAATAAGCTGTTTGCCCGAGCCTGGAAAATCCCCAAAAATGGAGTTCAGCTGCATGATTTTGAGTACGATGAGCACGATGCTTTTGCGCTCCTGACTGAAAAACCCAGTGACCATTCCGATGTCAGGGAAACCTATCTAGCCAGTCTCAAAGCCAATCAATTCCCTCCATTGAATAGACTGCTCCACCACATTTGCACTTCAATGATCACACCACAGAGCAGTGGTAGAGAAAGGGTGACTGAGATGCAAAGGTTTCTACTTTACTGTATGCTGAAGAGAATACAGATTTCCCTGTTTGATGTAGTGATTCAAACTATGGGGTCTTGTCTCACACAGTCCAGAACACTTCTTTTTGCTGCTCCATTAACTGCCATTTTTAGAAAAGTGGGTGTCGACTTTGGTTCTGAGAAGAAAATAATCATTCCTCAAGGGAATGTTTACACCCTTACTTACATTCAGAAGTTTATGGGATTTAAAGTCATTGATGGTAAGCCAGTTAGAATTCTTCCCAGTCAGAAAATAGCTCCATCAGAAACAGGTCAGGCATCAAGAATAGCCACTATGGATGAAAGTCAAGTGAACAGGATAGAGATACAGATTCCATCAGATGTGAGAGAAGAAAGACCAGAGGTTGAGGACACATTTGCTAGATCATCTAGCCCTCAGTTGGAAACTGGGGAACCCAGTGGTTCTGCACCTACAATGGAACCCCTTATAACTGGAACCATTGATGTTTATAGGAGACCTTTTCCAACTTCTGATGCAGGTCCACCACCAGCCACTGTTGAAGAGATGTTCGCTCACATGTCTATGATGCTGCAGCGTCAGGATGCAAAGATGGACAAATTAATGGAATTCACAAATTACCATCTCAACAAACTGACTACTAGGATTATACAATTTGAAGTTTCTGTTTTATCTGAGTGGCAAAAATTCTTACTCTCCAAGATGCTTTCTGACCAAGCTACAAGGACAGTCCTTCAGCACATATCATCTCTCCTTGACAAACTAGCCACTTTGGTGACAGAGATGCACAGCCAACAAGCTACAACTTTTTCATCCTTTGCCAAGATTACTGATCTGTGCTATGATGTGAGGATAGCAGTTGAAACCATCAAGAGTCCTGTCAATGCACTTCCCCAATGCCTCAAAGTTGTGTTAGAAAAGATTGACAAAGTGACTGCAGCAATTCAGTCACTTGGAGACAAGTTTCACAATAAGGAATCTGTCACATCTGATCTCTTTTCTGCCATTGACAGTGTACGCACCACTCTAAGTCACTAGCTGGGCGAAATCTCTCAGGATATCAGGAATATACTAGCCAGAGATCAATCTACCTCAGGACAGCAGTCTCATTAGCCACCTCAAGGGCAATCCTCTCGTCAGCAACACACACCTTCTTCTGCCAGAAAATTCAATCGTTACTTTCCATAGCTCTCCCACATCTACTCCCCTTCCTGATGATGTCAAAGGGGGAGGAGAATTATGAAGTCAAGCTGGAATCTAAACTAGAGTTCATTGCATCTAGAGTTCATTGCATCTGCATCAATCCTGCTGACTAACTATATGTTTTCTTCTTTTTTGTCTGGTTCAATGATGTAAAGTCTTGAACTTGAATGGATGACAAAATTAATGCTCGATTCAGTCAATGAATAGATTTCCTGTTAATCTAAAGCTCCTTGCTTGATATGAATAACCATGGTTGTTTAGATGCAATGGCATTAATGGCATTCACCTCATAGTTGCCATCATCAAAAAGGGGGAGATTGTTGTGCCCCTGGTTTTGATGATGACAACCATGAGATATGAATGATGTGTTCAATTTAGTGATGACTTGAATTTTCATTCAATAATACTTTCACTTAATTTTCATTCTTGTTGCTAGAAAGGAACAGGGTCGACGTTGGGAGCTTAAAGCGTCCACGCATCAGTTGAAGAAGCCTTCACTGATATCCACAATGTTAACTCCACGAAGCAGAGACTCTCACGAGTTATTTCACTGCGTCAACGCCAAAATAGAGCAGCGTCGACGCAGCAGTTACAAAGGAAGAGCCAATGGCTTACTGGATTACTCTGGTACGTCAACGCAGTCATCAAGTGGCGTCGACGCAGCAGGTTGATGGATCCACAAGGTGACCAGAGGGTGGACGCAGTTACACAATGCGTCAACGCACTCCACACGAAATGTGAGAGGGCTGAAGCCATCTAAGTTCAGATGCTGAAACACCAATGCGTCAACGCAGCATGCTGAGAGCGTCGACGCAGCACGTCTATCTGTTGAAGACTTGATCACTGGATCACCGATGCGTCAACGCAGCAGGCTGATGGAGTCAACGCAGCAGACTTGAGATTTGCTGTAGAATGTCCTTGAAGGCTGCGTCAACCCTTTGGAGCAAGTGAGTTGACGCCACTTGACTCTAGTTGCTGACACGTGGGCCAAGTATTGGGTAGGAAATGTGGAAGACACACGCCCTAGCCGCTGCTGGTATAAAGAGAAGCCATCGAGCAAGAGAGAGGAAGAGCCAAAAAAAGGAGAAAGAAAGAAAGGGGCTGATCGGGACAGTGAGAGAAGGAGCAGAACAGAAAGAGTGCGTGAGCTGAGAAGAAGAAAGAAGAGGAAGAAAAGAAGAAGAGGAGAGAAGTCTATTGAAGACCTGTTCAGTCTGTTCGTGGATCAAATCCAGAACGACTATTGTGGTTCATTTCCAGCTTTCGTTGCTGTGCTTTTCATGTTTCTTATTTTTTTTATATACTCCTATTGCTATTGTTCATCCGATCCTCTGGACTGAGGTCGGGTTCCTCCTGGTGGGTCAGGAGAAGGGAGATCTGATCTCCAGTTTGCAAGCAGCAGGGGGGCTGCTTGTGGGTTCCCTCCGGCCTAGGAGGAAGAGAGGCTAGGCCTTTGGTGGATTGCTGGTGGCAGAGTGCTACTGGCTGGTTCACTGGTAGCGGGGCTGCTACTAGTGGGGTTCCCTCTTGGTATAGAGGAAGAGAGACGTGAGTCTCTGGTTTCTAGTGACCGTGGGTTGCTAGAGGTTCCCTCCGTGTAGGAGGAAGAGGGGAGGTTGTTCCCCTGGGTAAGCTGTGTATCAGCGTCTGTTGGCAAGCTGTGTTGCCCAGCAGTTAGTGAAGCCACACTCGGTTTGAGTGTGGGGTGGATGTAGGTCCGTGGACCGAACCACCTAAAAATCTCTGTGCAGTGGTTGGTTGCTCCATATCTCCTATCTACTTCACAGGTTACATTGCATTCTCATTTATATCTGTGATGCTTCCGCTAGTTGTTTATTTGGGCGCAGGTTACGTATTTGATCTTTGGTTTAAAAGGATATTCTACCTGTTCTTCAGATTGGTTGTCTTGCTTTGTTAGAGTTCTAGTTTTATTATTGAGCCGAAAAGTTTTTAAGGGTGGGATTCATTCACCCCCCCCTCTGAATCCTCCGCATCGATCCTAACACAAGGGTCGACCCCTGGGTGGTTTTTTGTACTTGCATCGACCCTATCTTTTCCATTTCTGTATGTGCACAGACTTATCTTTGTGTGTTCACCGACTTTTGTTTTTGTGGTTTACACAATGTGCACCGATCCATCTTACTGTTTCATAAATGTGCACCTACATGGTTTATGGTATGAACATGCACTGACTCGCATTTGGCACTTGCACCGACTGTGTGTGCCTTCTTTATACACTTGCACTGACCTATTCCTTGGGTCTTTCAAAAAGTGCACCAACTTGGTCCTTGTTGTTTTAACAAGCTGCACCGACCTATGTCTTTGTTTTATGAAACTGCATCGACCTGTCCCTTGTCTTCTTCTATGTGTGCACCGACCTATCTTTTATTTCACAAAACCTTACACCGACCCATAGTGTGCACCGACCTATCTTCCCATTTCATAAGCAGTGCATCGACCTTGTCTATAGGCTACACATTGACCTTTCAATATATGCACCGACCCTGCTATTTGGGTCTTTCACATTATGCACAGACTTTTTCTGTGCTATGCACATACTCTGTGCTACATATGCACCGACTTCTTTGGTGTATTACATGCATGCACCGACCGTGTTTGCCACTCTACAAATTTGCACCGAGTTTCATTTGTGCACAGACCTTGTGCTATTATGCACAGACCATGTGCTATGCACAGACTCTGTGCATGTCTGTGCTACATGCACAGACCTTGTTGTGTGTTGTGTCTAAATATGCTTAGACCTTGTCAATACATGCACCGACTTGGTTTTTGGTATTTTTCAAACGTGCACCGACGTTTACACAATGTGCACCGACTTTGGAGTTGATGCAATGATAATGTTTTCGGGCTGATCGGGTTTTCGATTTTCACTACGAACCTATTTATCTAAGGTCCGATTGATTTGGCTTTTTACCATATTACCCTTAGGGTTTCTCCTATACATTGGGTGTATTTTTGAGAGGGTTTAGGCATGGGCTATATTGTCCTTCTGCTTTCTTTTTCCAAGAGATATCCCTTTGCGCTAATCGTCTTCTACTCTTGCAGGAAAAGGAAGAAAAGGGCGGCCACAAGATGGAGAGGAGAGGGCTTTGCAAGATCCATCAGTTCGCGATGTCTGGAGGTGCGATTAGAGCTTGAATCTGAAGGAACATATCTTGGATCCTCAAGGAGGATGGCCGACTGCTCCATCCAACTGCGGATTCAACTCCCTCCGACTGGTGCTTCAAGAAAAACATTCTAATGGCCATTTATCAACAAGGGGGAACCTTCTATATCTGTCACCCTTCTGCTTAAGTTTGTTTTCTTGATCTACAACCTACAGTGAGCATTTATTGACTATATTTGTATTTTTCTGAACATCGGAAGATTTGTGTGGTGTACGGAGTTGCGTCTCCGTGTGAGGATTTAGTGCGGGGTGAGTTCCCCGAGTGTGTGTGGTGTGCTGCGGTGGCAGCGTCTTGGGGCCAGGCCCCGTGTGTGTGTCTTGCTACAGAGGCAGCGTGTGTGGTGTTGGGGATCGTCCCCGTGGTTGCTACTTGGGTAGCGTGTTAGTGAAGCCTCACCGGGTTTCGGTGAGGGGTGGACGTAGGGAGCCCGTCATGATCCCGAACCACCTAAAAATCTTTGTGTTATCTGTGGCATGCCTGTGTGATTGTCCTTCTCTCCTATCTTCATTCACAAGTTATCTTATAGATTTTTATTCACTACATCATCACACTTCGCTACATCCGCTATTCGTGTTTGGCTTAGCATTAATCATTCAGTGCATAGTTTATTCGAGTGAGATCGGAAAGATTGAGTGAGCCCAAATCTCACTTCAGTTTAGTTTAAGCCATTTAACGTAGTTTATGTTGATTCCGTTGTAATTAGTTTAGAAAGTTTTTAAAATCTGCCATCTCGGCAAGGGGACAATTCAACCCCCCTTCTTGTCCGCCATCTAGTCTAGGACAATAATTGGTATCAGAGCACCCGGTCTCTGATTTTTATTTAGCGGACCTCACGGTCTAGGAGAAAAGATCACCTTATGATGGCTTGCATGAATTTGATTCCCGTCTTTGATGGTTTTGATTATGCTTTATGGCTTGGAAAATTTTATGTTTCGATTACCAATATTGATCCAAAACTTATGAATCTAATCACTCATGGTCTCTACATTCTTCCTAAAAATGAGTTAATATGGACTGATGAGGATAGGAAAAAGAATTCTGATAAGTCTTTTGTCTTGAATGCTCTTAAGGCTGTTGTGGACCCTAATCAATTTACTTTTATTTCACCTTGTAGGTCAGCCAAAGAGATCTGGGATGGGCTAAGCGAAGCCCAAGAAGAAAGTTGGAAAAGTGAGTGCCTCGTGGCAAACAAAGAGAATGAATGTCAAAGCGAGGAGAGTTCAAAGGTAAACTCCGATTCTGATGATGGAGATGAGCTTAGCTATGATGAATTGGTGAATGCCTATGATGAACTATTTATTAGATATAAAACAACAAAATATGAAAACAGAAGATTGAAAAAGAAACTTGATAATTCTTCATGTGAAAAATGCACCGAGCTTGAAAGATTAGTTGAGTCTCACATGTTTGATGCTGAAGAACACAAAGAGATAATTACAAATCTTAGATCTGAAAATAAATCCTTACTGGCTAAAATTTTAGAATTTCAATAAACAGATAAAGACAATGAGAAGCTAAAAGAGTTGAATACTGCCATATCTGAAAAATTGCTCCTTCTTGAAAAATGGAAAGCTACTCTGAATGTTGACAAGTCTGAAAAGTTGAAGGAACTAAGAGAGGAAATAGAAAGTTTTAAGAATATGAATGATAAAACTATTGAATTGAAAGAGGAGTTGAGAAATCTGAAAAATGACTTGTCTGAGTCCGTTAAATGCAATGAAACCATGAATAAAATGGTTGATGAAGATGTGAGTTTTCAAATAAAAAAACTTGAATACACCTCCATGAACAAAAATTCATTTGACAAACTCCAAAATGAAAACTGTGCTTTGTTAATTCAGATTTCCTTCCTTGAAGGTAGATTGAAAAGTCTTGAAAAGTTTGAGAAAGAAAAATGTGTGGTTATTGATGATTGTGACAATTTGTATACTCTTGAACAAGAAAATGAAAGTCACAAAAGTATTAATTCCTTGTTGAATGAGAAAATTATGTCATGTGAGGAAGAATTGATTAGCACTGAATTGCATATCTTGTCCCTTGCAAATGAAGTCAAGAGTTTGAATTAATCATTGTCCTTGTGTGATAAAGAAAATGAAAAATAGAAAAATATTGTTAATTGTTCATGTGTGCATAAAAAACCCCCAAAGGTTAAACATGTTCATGCATCAAGAAAAAGAGTGGATGTCTTTTGTGACTATTGTGGCAAATTTGGTCATGATATGTATGATTGTTTCTTGATGAAATTTGATGATAATGAGGCTTTGAAGTCAAGAATGAAAACTGTTGATGATTCTAAAAATCTTGAAAAATCTATGAAGAAAATATTCAACAATCATTGCTTCTATTGTGAGTTACATGGTCACGTTTTTGAAAATTATTTCACAAAGAAAAGCGATGATGAGTGGTCTATCAATAAGAACCTTTCCTGTCATTACTGTGGTAGTTCTGGACATGTAATGGATGATTGTTATGTGATAAAAAATGGTCTGTGAATAGTTCATAGATTTTTCATTGCTTTTATTGCGACCAAAATGGTTATTCAATGGATGTATGTGGTTTAATGAGAGCTGATGATGAATGGTTTGAGAAGAAAAATAAAATTTATCTTGCTCATGCTAGAACTAACCCCTCAGGACCCAAGATGGCTTGAGTACCCAAATGTCTAAAATGAGAACTTATTTTGTAGGGGGTCTTGAGGCCAAGGAAAGTTAATAAATAAAGGGCTCTCAAGGTGAGAAACAAAAATGGTTTGGATTTGAAGCTCATTTTGTTTAGGTTCATTTTGAAAAATCTAAAAGGTAAAATTTGAGTTTGGAGAAAAATTTTGCAATTAAAATGGTTGCATTTCTGTTTCATTGATTTTAGCAACTTCTGAAATGTTGAGAATTTCTGAGTTTCATGATTAGATGACTTGAACACTTCTCTTTGCACATCTTGTGATTAATCTTAGTTTTTAAATGCTTTACATTGCATATAAGGTCCTTCTTACACACTTTCTCTTTCGGTTTGCAAATAACAATTCAGTCTTGAATGCTTTGGTCTGTGAATAGAGTTTTTCACACTTTTACTCACAATTTACAAATAATAGTTCATTTTTGCATACATAGAACACATACTTAGTTGCATGATATATACTACACATATCATACACATCTTTGCATACTTGTACATAAAGAAAGTCTTTGATCATCTGTTCAGTTACATGCATACACTTGCAAATACTTGACATATCTGTATGCTTGAATGCCATGATTATCCGGTATATCAAAAGGCGATTGTGGAAGGTTAGATTTTGTCCAACTGGAAGCCTTCCCCATGCTTGATGGTGGTCTTCGGACCTACGTTCTCAGCCACGTACTGGTAGTCACCTTGTGTGAAGACTTTACCTTGATGGATGTTTGAGTGTATATATATTATATCACCCTTTTCTTGAAAACATCCTCTGACTTTTTCCCTTTCAAGATAAAATTGCATTGATTTAGACATGTTTGTTACATGGCATATATTAAGGGGGAGATTTCTTTATAACCGTGCATACACTTAGGGGAGACATAACTGTGATTAGACTAATTCATATCTTAAATTCAGTACAACCACCTACAGAAATTGCACCTTTTTGAGATAAATGATTCAACTTAATAAGGATTACAGTTATTCTACTTAACACTTTTGAGGGCTATTGATTCTTTACATGGAAATCATAAATCTCGTGAGGAAAAAGCTGTTTGCCCCACCAAAAATCTGTATAAGTGGAACGTGGATCCGAGTAGCCGAAAATCTTCCCTGAAATAAAGGAGGAAACTCGCGTCGAGAAGAGAAACTAATCCACATTAAAATAAGTGTGATTTACCACCGAGTAACCAAGAAGTGTCTCTAAGACAAAGGACACAACTCGTGCCGAAAATTGATAAAATCAACAGTTAAGATAAATGACAAAACTGAGTAACCGGGAAGTGTCCCTGAGACAAATGATACAACTCGTGTCAAAAGGTTAGTCACACCATTTATAATAATTAAAAAAAATAAAAAATTGGGGTCATACGTAGCTACCGATATTTGAGCGTTGTGTATGAAAGTGTATGGATGATAAGTTCTTTTTAGTGTTCTTTAGAAAATCTGATATCTATATTGCTTTGGAATTCATTGCTCAATTTTCACTTATGTGAATGTACTTTATGAATCTGTCATCTTTCATAGTCAATACAATACCTTCTTTATGTAAGTAGGACCTTCTTAGTATTGCACATGTTCATCATGTTCAACAATCAATTGCATAATCCTTACACCTGTCCCAACGGGACTTGCTTGAGTCTATACTTAATTATGCATGCTTGAGTGCTTGAGTGCTTGATCATTTTGTTCATATCATACTTCATTTCATATTGGGGCATCTTTTGATCATACTGTCCATAATAGTTTAAATAATCCCATTGTTAGTTTATTTTTGTTCATGACAATAGGGGGAGAATAATGTGCTGTTCAGCACAACATTTGCATATAGTTAAGTTACTTTATACTCCTTGTGCATAGTTCTATCACACACTCTGCATATAGTTCAAAAATAGCGCATCTGCACATAGTTCAACCATCTTGCATATTGCACATAAAGTCTCATTCTCTTGCTTGGTTCTTGGTTTGCACACCTTCCTCTCATGGGAGATTGATTGCTTGGTTCGTACGCCATGGTCATTATAATTCTATCTCATTCGTGTTTGAAAATTCCACAGTTTGTTCCTCTGGTCCCCCACTTTCTGATAATGTCAAAGGGGGAGAGAATCTTGGTGGCCACATAATATATTGTCATCATCAAAAAGGGGGAGATTGTTGGGTTCGTTGCCCTCCCTCCTTATCTTTAATAATGATTTTGATGATAATAATATATTGTGTGTGAGTATTATGGAAAATACCCATTGATCATTTTGGTGTTATGGAGCTCAATGTTGATATCTATGATTTGTAGGTATGAAATTCTTGGGTTGACATGCCTTTATAGTTCTCCATGTATATACTTACATTTGGATGGCCAGGTTTGTTGCTTTAACAAAGTGCCGACACTGAATTGCCGAGTGTCAACACTTCATATGTTTTACATGCACTGATCTGTTTTTGGGTATTGGTTTTATGACTCTACTTGCATGCTATTCTGTTGGATAAATCATTTTCTCAAATGGGGTTGAAGCGCCCTTGATGCGGTTTCAGATTGCATTGGACTGCCAAAGTAGTTTCTCTATTCCCCTTTGCAAGGGTCGACCCCATGGGTTGACCCCTGGCTCTTTGAGCCTTGGTTCTTGCTTTGTTGTTCAGCTGGTCTCTTAATGACTGTCATGGGTTTATCCATGCAGAAATCTGATAATGTTTGGATGTAACTCATGCACATTTCTAGTTGTGTTCTTGAGCTTGAACCAGGTTTATATGATGGGTTTAAGTTTATTTAATGCATGTCTTTAAGTGTTCTAGAAGGTGGTTTAAGGAACCTTAACTTGCTGGTTTTCATCCCTTGGACTAAATATGAAATTGCTTGAGCTGTAGTTGTATTGAGTTTTCCATGCTGAATCAATCTTGATATGTGAAGCTTGTGTAGGAAATGGGATAGTGATTATGTATTTCAAATGCATTGATTTAACCTTCATTTGAATTGAATTTCCATAATGTGCAGGTTCCATTTTGCTATCAACTCATTAGGTCCATGGTAAGCTTCCATTCTTGTTTACAATTCATTGGATCTTAGGTAAGAATCTACTCTTAAAAGTTCACTCATATTACCTTGATTGGGGTTTGAAACCTCTGGACTTTAATTCATTGTATATTTCATTTTGCCAAAGTCCTTGGTCAAGGGTCGACCCTGGTCGACCCCAAGGGTCGACCCCTGGTAGTTGATTTTTCAAACCCGCACGGGTACCTCACTGGCAGTCGCAACGGTCGACCCCTGGGTGGTTTTTTATACTTGCACCGACCCTATCTTTTCCATTTCTGTATGTGCACATACTTATCTTTGTTTGTGCACCGACTTTTGTTTTTGTGGTTTACACAATGTGCACCGATCCATCTTACTATTTCATAAATGTGCACCTACATGGTTTATGGTACGAACATGCACTGACTCGCATTTGGCACTTGCACCGATTGTGCATGCCTTCTTTATACACTAGCACCGACCTGTTCCTTGGGTCTTTCAAAAAGTGCACCGACTTGGTCCTTGTTGTTTTAACAAGCTGCACCGACCTATATCTGAAACTGCACCGACCTATATCTTTGTTTTGTGAAACTGCACCGACATGTCCCTTGTCTTCTTCCATGTGTGCACCGACCTATCTTTTATTTCATAAAACCTTGCACCGACCCATAGTGTGCACCGACCTATCTTCCCATTTCATAAGCAGTGCACTGACCTTGTCTATAGGCTACACACTATATGCACTGACCTTTCAATATATGCACTGACCTTTCAATATATGCACTGACCTTGCTCTTTAGGTCTTTCACATTATGCACAGACTTTTTCTGTGCTATGCACAGCCTCTGTGCTACATATGCATAGACTTCTTTGGTGTACTACATGCATGCACCGATCGGGTTTGCCACTCTACAAATTTGCACTGAGTTTCATTTGTGCACAAACCTTGTGCTATTATGCACAGACCATATGCTATGCACAGACTCTGTGCATGTCTATGCTACATGCATAGACCTTGTTCTGTGTTGTGTCTTAATATGCTTAGACCTTGTCATTACATGCACCGACTTGGTTTTTGGTATTTTTCAAACGTGCACCGACGTTTACACATTGTGCACCAACTTTGGAGTTAATGCAATGATAATGTTTTTGGGTTGATCGGGTTTTCGGTTTTCACTGCGAACCTATTTATCTAAGGTCCGATTGATTTGGCTTTTTACCATATTACCCTTAGGGTTTCTCCTACACATTGGGTGTATTTTTGAGAGGGTTTAGGCATGGGCTATATTGTCCTTCTGCTTTCTTTTTCCATCGTATATATATGTTGTTGTGATCTCCATCGAAGGAGATATCCCTTTGCGCTAATCGTCTTCTACTCTTGCAGGAAAAGGAAGAAAAGGGCGGCCACAAGGTGGAGAGGAGAGGGCTTTGAAAGATCCATCAGTTCATGATGTCTAGAGGTGCGATTGGAGCTTGAATATGAAGGAACATATCTTGGATCCTCAAGGAGGACGACCGACTGCTCCATCCAGCTGTGGATTCAACTCCCTCCGACCGGTGCTTCAAGAAAAACATTCTAATGGCCATTTATCAACATGGGGGAACCTTCTATATCTGTCACCCTTCGGCTTAAGTTTGTTTTCTTGATCTACATCCTACAGTGAGCATTTATTGACTATATTTGTATTTTTCTGAACATCGGAAGATTTGTGTGGTGTACGGAGTTGCATCTCCGTGTGAGGATTTAGTGCGGGGTGAGTTCCCCGAGTGTGTGTGGTGTGCTGCGGTGGCAGCGTCTTGGGGCCAGGCCCCGTGTGTGGTGTTGGGGTTCGTCCCCGTGGTTGCTACTTCGGTAGCGTGTTAGTGAAGCCTCACCGGGTTTCGGTGAGGGGTGGACGTAGGGAGCCCGTCGTGGTCCCGAGCCACCTAAAAATCTTCGTGTTATCTGTGGCATGCCTGTGTGATTGTCCTTCTCTCATATCTCCATTCACAGGTTATCTTATAGATTTTTATTCACTGCATCATCACACATCGCTACATCTGCTATTCGTGTTTGGCTTAGCATTAATCATTCAGTGCATAGTTTATTCGAGTGAGATCGAAAAGATTGAGTGAACCCAAATCTCACTTCAGTTTAGTTTAAGCCATTTAACGTAGTTTATGTTGATTCCGCTGTAATTAGTTTAGAAAGTTTTTAAAATCCGCCATCTCGGCAAGGGGACAATTCAACCCCCCTTCTTGTCCGCCATCTAGTCTGGGCCAACAAGGGGGCTTAGGGGGACCAGAATGGCTGGGTTTGACCTGGAGGAGGGAGAAAGGTCATGTGGGTCCCACTGGCAGTTAAGGCTTGCTAGTTTGAGAGAGGTAAAGAAGTGCGGGTCCCACCTGGGGGTTATGCGGGCTAGGCTTTCTTTTCTTCACTGGGTTTCGATGGGCTAGAGTAGAGGGTTTAGACGGGCCATGGCTGAGTGGGCCCAAGATTTAGGCGGGCTGGAATGATGGTTGGGTTCAGGGGTTTAGGCAAGTTAGGTGAGCTGGGGTTTACAAGGGTCAGGTTGACTGGGGTTTACGAGGATGAGGTGGATCGGGGTTTACGAGGATAGGGTGGACTGGGTCAAGAAGAGAGAGAGAGCTTACAGGAATCTAGACCTGGAATAGCCGAACTTGATGTCTGTCTGGGCTCCATCTTGAACGCAGTCGGCTCAGAGGCCACGTTCTGGATGCGGCCTCTAGGGTGGTCGCCACCAGACTGGCACCTATTAATGACTCCAAAGACCGAACGCAACTTGCTGCTAGAGTCATGGGTGTCAAGCTGCTTGTAAAAGGTGTGTCGGTAGTTGCTCCCTACCTTTTTGTCATGCGCCACGTGACGCGATGGACAACTATGAGTCCCGGGTTCACCTGGCAACTAGGATGTCGGCATGATGATGCCGCTTGTCTGGTAGTCAGGGGTGATCCCCACTTCTTGGTGAGGTGCCGTGGCACATGACATGTTACTGTGGGTCCCGAGTTGACCCGGTTGTTATAGTGCTGGCAGTGTGATACCAGATGCAGAGTATTCCACGGGGTGATCCCCGAATCTTTTCAGAGTGCCCCTTGGTGCGGCAAGTTGTCCCAAACCTCGAGTCCAATCCGACAGTCGGGAAACTGGTTGGCATGATGCCATTTGATCGGAGCCGATCACCGTTTGTCGTGTCATGCCGTTTAACATGGTGAATTGTCTCGGTTGATAGGCTCGACTCGGCCGACAGAGCACTTTTGGTGTTATGCCATTTTGCTCTGTTTAGGGAATAATTCTTTATATTTAAATCCTAATTAATTTGAGAAAATAAGTGGGTGCCAACAGAGGTGTTTCGTTACTATCAAGTGGTATCAAAACCTATATTCTTCTAGAATCGGTCTAACGACTCGGAACAAAATTCAAAAGGAAATCATAAATGACAGAGTCTATGAACAAAACACCACTGTTCAACTGAATCGGCTATCCTTACTAGCAAGTGAGGATGATGGGACTACGTCAAAGGAGCGAGCTAAAATGCATGGATAGTTATCGAAGATGGTGACTGACCTATCACCAAACTTAAAGAAGAATGGGGTGGGCTAGAGAAGGACATCACGTCTCTAAATATTTGAGCAAGAAGTCTCATATTTTATGCATTCTCAAAAGAAAGAATTCAATAGAGTGTGCATGTGCAAGTCAGGAAAGGAAATTTGGGACAAACTTGAGCTAACTGATGAAGGTACATCCCAAGTTAAAGAAACTAAGATCAACATTCTTGCAACTCAATATAAAATATTAAAAATATAATTGTTGGCACCGACTTATTTTCTTAAATTAATCAAGGATTAAGCATAGGGAAATACTCCCTGAATAGAGCAAAATGGCACATCGCCAAAGCTGCTCTATCAGTCGAGTTGAGCTTGAAAATCGAGATACTTCGTCGGGTCAAGCGGCGCAACATAACAACCGGAGAGCGACCCCAAGCAAATGGCACTATGCCAGTCATTTTCTCAACAACCGGGTCAGTTTCAGGATTCGAGACAACCTGCCGTACCTTACGGCACTCTGTGAAGATTCAGGGATCACTCCCGGACACCCTGCATACGGTATCACATCGTCGACGCTTCAACAACGGGGTTAACTCGGGACTTAAAATAGCCTGCCGCATCCTAAGGAGCGAGGGTCACCCCGACCACCAGATAAACGGCATCATCATGTCGACGCCCCAGTCACCGGGCCCAACCAAGGGTCCTAACCAGCTAGTCGTGACCCATGGCAACATCAACAATTGATCGGGCCCACCCCCGATCACTCAGTTTACGGGTTTACCCGCGTTCAACACAGCTACCCGAGCCGACCCGGGGGCGCCCTGACTACAAGCCACGTCATGTGGCACCCAGCAATGAGGCTGGGGTCTACCCTCGAGTCGCCTCCCTCTAGCCCTATGAAGTCAAAGGAAGACCCATCTAGGCCAACCACAAGCTTCAGGAGATCACATCACCCTTATACGGCCCACGCACGCGTGTCGGGAATTTCCCTGAGCACCTGGTGGGCGCATATGCTCCAGCCACTCTACAGTAAGCCGGAGCCCAACTCGGGACTCCTAACAACCCATCGCGTCATGCACCACCATCGTGCGCCCTCGCACGCGGATCGACCTGACTTATGGCGCCCTGACTTACAACGGGGGCATTGTTATCTTTTGGTACCCTGACTTATGGTACCCTGACTTATGGCACCCTGCAGGCTATGACCTGCCTCCCTACGGACCGGTGTTGAAGCGACCGAACCCCCAGTCAAACCCGCGGTCAAACCCATGGTAAACCCCCAGTCAAACCCACCTAAACCCCCCGGGGGAGGGTTTAGGCGGACCAGCCTGGACCCCCAAGCTGGTCTACCTAAACCCCCTGGGGCATTTTAGGCGGACCAGCCTGACCCCCCCAGGCCAGTCCGCCAAAACCCCTGCTACAATAAAAAAGGTTTTTTTTAACAAGAAAACTCCAGCCCCAAAGCCCAGTCTTAAACCCATAGGTTTAGGCGGACCAGCCTGACCCCCCAGGCTGGTCCGCCTAAACCTATCCAAAAATAAAAAAAAAGATTTTTTTAATGAAGAACAAACCTCTCCGTGAGGGGTTTAGGCAGACCAGACTAGCCCATTGGGTTGGTCCGCCAAAACCCCTGGTCCGCCTAAACCCCCCCTGGGGGAGGGGTTTAGGCGGACAAGACCAGCCCCTTGGGCTGGTCTGCCTAAACCCTCCCTCCCCCACTCTGTAAACAAAAAAAAAGTATTTTTCAAGGGTTTACCCGGACCAAGTTGGGCCCCCAACTTGGTCTGCCTAAACCCTTCCTTGCCCCTTCAACTTCCCTATAAATTTCACCCCTTGGAAGCTAGAGGGGCATGGCATGGAATGCAAGAACCTACGACCTAACTGCTGTACCCTCGGAGTTCCTCCGCAGGCACCCAGCAAGGGTCAAGAACGCGAGGAGCTAAGTGCGTGCATGGTTGGCTTGTTGATCGGCTTATACACATCGAGGGTATGTCACACGTACTCCCCTCACGCGGCGTCTAGCCATCGCACACATGTCAACTCCCGTCGCACATAAGGCGTTATGACAACGGCAAACATACCTGTATTCTGGGTCCGCCCGCATATGACAACCCACGGTGGCTACACATATGCCATGATGCCTCACCTACTTCCATCATAGAACAGCATGCATATCGCTCTCCCCGAGCTGGCTGCCGACTGCTCGGACTGATGACTCGAGTTATCCGGACCACTGGCCCGGGAGTAATATTCTCGGGGCCGGCCTCGACTCCCCAGCATGGTGACACTCGCCCTCCGGGACCCGTACCCGACCGCTCATTTTCAAGCCGCGTCCGGCCTCCCTCTGGCGCCCATTACAGTCCGCCCCTCCCATCCAGTCTAGCCCTTCCTCGGCGGCTCGGGCCTACCCCTAGCTCCCCTAGGAAAGCCTTTGTAAAACACGCGGATATCCGCTTTGTTACGCATTGACCCGGGGACCGACCCACGCGTCGAAATTGTCTCGTGGCTTACGCTAATTGTACTTTGGCCCCCTCGGCCCATGTGTAAAGCCCATGTGGCTCTCATACAGCATGAAACCGGTTGAATACGTGTAACCCTACTCGGGTCTCAGCTTCTTCCTGCACACGCCCGATTCCTCTAGTCACAACGGTGCCATCGGCACCCGACTGCCAACTACTCTAGTCACAACGGTGCCCCCGGCACCCGACTACCAGCTACTCCAGTCACATAGGGGCCCGCGTTACCCGATCACTCAATGACTCCAGTCACAACGGTGCCCCCGGCACCCGACTGCCAGCTACTCCAGTCACATCAGGGCCCGCGACGCCCGATCGCTCAACAACTCCATTCACAACGGTACCCCCAGCACCCGACTGCCAGCTACTCCAGTCACATTGGGGCCCGTGGCACCCGATCGCTCAACAACTCCAGTCACAACGGTGCCCCCGGCACCCGACTGCCAGCTACTCCGTCACATCAGGTCCCGCGGCACCCGATCACTCAATAACTCCAATCACAACGGTGCCCTCGGCACCCGACTGCCAGCTACTCCAGTCACATCGGGGCCTGCGGCACCCGACCACTCAACTTCCCCAGCACAACGGTGCCCACTGCACCCCTACTGCCCCGACCTCGACACTGTCTCGTATCGGGTATACATTGCGACGCCTCTCGTGCGCCATCCTGCTGAGTCACAAGTCCTTCGACGGATACCGCGTACAAATGCCGAAATACCCACATAATAACGTAATGACCCGGGGACCATCATAAATGACGGAATTGTCCCGTGGCTTGCAAGCATCTGTAATCGGGCTCTCATGCCCCCATATAAATGCCTTTCATAGCATATAGTCATGTAGTCCAGTCAGGAGACGGATCCCCTTTCTCTCCGGAACCAGTCTCTCTACCCCCAGTTATCCCTGTCATGTTGTTGTTGTCCTGTCACGGTTGCATGGACTAAACCCTCCTGACGTTGCGACTCCTGAGGTCGCTGACTCTCTCTTCGACAGTAGAAACAAGGGTGTTCGGATTCAATCCGATGTAAAATAAACATCAGTTGCTTGCGACTGGTGGGGAAAGACGTCTAGTACACGAATCCCCATAATCACTTGTGCACTTGTACCAGCAGAACCTCCTCCTCTCCACGTGGCGCACGACATTCCGTGCTCATGTGCCGTGCCCTGGCGGCACATCCCTAGTCAAACACTTGGTTTCGCCGGTAATCATCGAGAAATCAACTGGCACGGCCGCATTCCACCCAGCCATCCCTGTCCCAGTCTCCCAGAATGATTAATCATACGCCATCCCTTCCAGTGCATTCCCATCGTTCTCTCTGCCTTCTTTTCAATACCCCCGGAATCCCCGCGTGCCCAGTCAACCTATCTCGGTCTTCCATAGAAAGGCGAGTGTGCGTCCCCGCCGCGAGGAGAAAACAAGAAGCGACTCCCCGCGCGCGTAAAACAATAATCTTATGAGCCAATTAATGAGATGTTCACAACACTTACTAAAGTACTAAATGCGCTAAAAAGGCTTGGAAAAGTATTCACTAAAACAGAAATGGTCAAGAAGATACTTATATCCCTTTTGCGTAGTGGATGACTAAGGTCACAATAATAGAATAAAATAATATTTTGTTGTTTATACGTAAATGAGATCATTATGTCTCTCATCACCCACAAAATCAACTTCAGAGGTTAAGTGGCCGTCCTGCCGTGATCCGGTGCCCCCTTGGACCGGCACGGAAGGGGTCAAGCGGCCGACCTGCCCCTTTAGGGTTTGCCGTGGATGGTGGCGGTGGCGAACTGAGCCCAAGCCTGAGAGCTCGGTGAGATGGTGGCAGCAAGACCCCATTCAAGCCCTAAGGGATCACCGCGGTGGCGTCGGTGAGTCCCGTCGGATGAGGGGAAGGCCAAAGAAAAGAAGAAAAGCGGGAGAGGGGGGGAGATGACCCCTCCCTTGTGAAGAACGGTGGCGAGGAGCAGGAGCCGCAGTCCACGCCGTGGGCACGGCCTCCACCGGCGATGGGGAAGGGGGTGCGATGGCGATGGTGTGAGAAAGCCCTTTGGGATCACCTAGGGGGATAAGAAGCCAGAGATGACGACGACTATCGCCGTGGGGAGCTTCTCGGTGGACAACGAAGCGAAGGGAAGAAGAAGAGTGGGGGGGAGAAACTCTCAACCCAGCCCCTCTTTAAGAAGCAAAACGTGGTGAATCGGCGTGCCCTCACGACCAAACCCCCACACCGGATCGGCCAAACACCACCGCCAGATCACCCCGACCGTATCGCCAAAGGAAGCCCGCGTCAGAACACCCTGGCCGGATCACCAAAGGAGGCTAGCACATGTTCATGCCAACACTCCCACGCCGGATCAACAAAATGACCCACGCCAGATCATACAACATCCTGTGCCGGATCAATGAAGCATGTTAGTGCCAGATCACGTGAAGGCCCACGCCAAATCATACAACATTCTGCACCGGATCAAGCTCGCGTCGGACCAGGAAGGAAAATAAATGATAAACACTTGTGTCGGGTCGCCACACAAGGGAAGCGAAAGGGTAGCCACGTCAATAGGCTAGAACCACTAGTTTATAAATAAAGTGATATGATGAAGAGGTCTACACCCGCGGGTCCCACGCACTCGTTCCTCGTTTACACCACCCACGAGTGGGGGCATTTGTTGGCACCTAAAATATTGTGTCGTATACAAGGAAGATCTCCCGGAACAATGATAGAAGCTTTGACGCGGCATTTGAAGAGTCACGTCGGGTCGATCTAAACCCGCACCCAGAGAAGACAATGAAACCTGATTGCTTGCAGGTGTGCTCGGCACACCCGATAATGCACCTACGGGAAGGAGTCGACACGTTCTTCCCGACGGTGAAACTTTGAATGTCAAGAAATATATAAGTCAACCCGAATCGGCATTGGACCAGTCATGCCAAGATAACTTAAAACCCGCATCTGAGAAGAGCGATCGAATCTCCAAATTATAAGCCCGTATTGCACGCCTGACGATGCACCGTGGGGAAGGGGAAGGCACGTTTCTACTCGACGGCGGGAGGCGAAATATTAGAGATATAGAGCCGACGCCGTTAAGCATGATACATGAAATGATTTGGCACCATTCCAACGCTGGAACGGGTTGACTGTGCCGATCCAAGGTGAAGGTCATGCTTTTGGCGTGGGCAACCAGCCCATGCCGGCTCAAGGTGCCATGCCGCGCCGGATCACGCCATCTCGCCCTATAAGAAGGGGGGAGCGGCTGAAGAAAAAGGAGACCGATAGAAAACAAGCAGGAAAGAGGCAGGCACACACAAAGGGACAAGAAAAGAAAGGAAGAGAACCAGCAGAGAGATAAAAAGGATCCGAAGAGGAGAAGTAGGAGAAGAGAGGGAGAGGAAGAAGCTCGCCGTAAGTGGGTTTTCTTTGTATTTTCTTTTTTTATTTTCATGCCCGATGGAGGGCTATATCTGTACCTTTCCATCTCTTGATCAATGAAATGGTTGTCTGTCTAGCCTTGATTCTGGAACATTATTGCATTTCATATGTGTTATGTCCATTCTGCTATGTTTACCCGCTTCGCCCCCAATGAATGTTACTCCTTCCCTTCCCCATCGATGATTTTTAGTTAGTGTATGTGATATGGTTAGCCTCCTTCTAGGCCCTAGTTCTTGGAGTTTACTCAGAGCAGTGAGTAGGACCTCGGGATGAGAATGCTTAAAGCTCCCTTCCATTTTCCCCAACGCGTGATGGTGACTGCGTTGTCATCGTTCTGCTTCTCCATGGCGAACTCCCCTCATGGAGGGTGCCAAACCCCATCCCCTCCTTTGTACTTCGTCATAGGAAGGGGAGAATTGACCGTCGGACTCACTTAGCCACTCCCTCCGTTGATCTTCCCCCCGTGGCGAGAGTGTTGAGGAGACTACACTCCCTTCACCGCGAACCCGCGGCGTTGTTGTCCGGCTGAATGGCAATCAAGAGGGGGTGAATTGGTTGCCGATAAAATAAAATTGAATGGTCTAGCGACAGGAATTTAAAATTAACTATGAAGCAAAAAAGGATCTAAGGCTGAGGAGACAGATAGAGATATAGACAAGCTTACTTAAGACCCGTCATAATAAACACTCATATGCAGACGATGACAGAATTAGCGAGAGATGATCTATAGAGAGTGCAGCGCATCACATGAACTTCACAAGCAATCGCACGAATAGCAAAACCATAAGACACGAAAATTTTTAGGTGGTTCGGATGCACCCAAGTGCGATCCTACATCCACCCCTCTCACCTCGAGAGGATTCCACTAAGAAGCAATATGCTGCGCAAAGGCAGCGACCACACACACACACGAGGTCGTAGACCTCCAACCACACACAGACGCTCAGGCGTCTAACTGTTCAAACACACGGAGATTAAATCTCCGAACCCACACACACGAGTGTCTTGATGATATACTGAAAACAAGATCAGATGTACAATAATCCACTAGAGATGATCAAGACAAATAAGGAATAAGCTCCCCCTTTCTGCTGCAATGGTTGGCTTGAAGTGTTTTCACGAGTGGCTGATGAAACTCCAAGCTGAAGAAGGACAGAGGTGTTGATGTTCGCGCCCGGATGAAAAGCTTGGTAGCGGGGATGCCTTCTAAACTTAGATGAAGGATCAACGCAACTGTGGAGCTTGATTTCTTCTACCTGGGGTGAAGCTTTCTCTCTTCAACTCGTTCAGCCGCTGCGTTCCCTCAGACTCTGGTCATTCAGCTCGTGCGGCACCCTCTCTCTTTTCGTTCATCGTATTGTGGACGCCCTAATCAAGTCCTATATATAAGTTCGATGAAGATGCTCTTACCTGGACAGAAACCTTGATTATTCTCCCCAATCATTGGCCCTTCATGGCTGACATGGCATCTCCATCGTCGAAGACAGCAAACTTGCGTTTAGAGTCATAAAATAGGGGTTAGCATGTTAAGCTTCAATCAAAGGAGTTTAATGAAGCTAGCCACCTCCCCATAGGTCAAACCCATGTTAATCAAGTGTTTAACAGCCAAAAGTTAGCCCTTATTTATTTAAAAGAAATACCAATTCAAAATTCAGAGATAATTGGGCGAAACTGAAGGGGGTCGACCCATCCAGCCAAGTGGGTTGTCCCTTGCTTCAAACAGATTTTGTTTCCAGAATCTCTAAGACATAGGGTCGACCCCCCTTGTAAATGGGTTGTCCCATCTGCAACACAGGGGGCAAACAGAGGCAAACAATTTTCAGGGGTCGACCCACCTACTGGATGGGTCGTCCCATCTGACCCAAACAGAGAGGACATAACCTAGTTTTTCACAGGGGTCGACCCACTTACCAGGGGGGTCAACCCATTGCAGTTTGGCTGACAAAACTTCAAAAGAGCAAGACCAATTCCAGGAAGTATTAATCAAAAGCAAAACCAAGGTTATTAAGATGAGTTTTTACCAGATTTGGCATGTGATTGACCATCATTCTTACCTTTCATGAAGACCAAACTTGGCATTACCTCCACTACACAATTGGTCATTTTCTTTGGTGACCTCTTGAGCTACTTCCAATGCTTCCCTGCAATCACAAAGTCTCGCAAGGAAAGAAGTATATGTGGTTAGTATGAATGGTCATCATTTGATTAGATACTTGGAGGATGATTGAGAGGGACAATAGAATCTATTAAATGAGATCATGAAAACTTAGTGCATTGATTATTAGCATGGTATTTTGTCATCATCAAAATCAACATGGGGCACAACAATCTCCCCCTTTTTGATGATGACAAAATCCTAATGCAATTTGAGCGCTATGAGAAAATCAAGATATTAAGCAATGAAAAAAAATGCCCACTGATGCAACCATATGCCCATACACCAAACCATCTGACGATTTATTCAAGCCCCGCTTCAATCAAATTCCAAAAGATCAAAGGGTGACAAATCATCCAACTTCATTCAATGTTGTTGGTCCCTGGATAGGCGAGTAGACAAGAAGGGGGGGGGGTTGAATTGTCCCCCACGATCGATGGTAAATTAAAATATAACTAAGAGGAATTAACAACTTTGAACGAGATTGAAGAAATTAGACTAAGCAAGGTAAACTTAGTTCTCTCAATCTCACCGTTCACACACGAATATTCAACCAATATAAACAATTAAACATGCATCCACAAAAGCAAACCACAAGACGCGGGATTTTTAAGGTGGTTCGGGACCACGACGGGCTCCCTACGTCCACCCCTCACCAAACTCGATGAGGCTTCACTCGGGGATAAATCCCCAACACGGAGACGACGCTCCAATACACACACGGGGATAAATCCCCACACACACACGGAGTAAAACTCCAACACACATGCATAGGGCGACGCCTACGGAACCACACAGGAGTAAACTCCCAACCACACACGGGGAACACACCCCACAATATGCCTAAGCACACACGCAGATATGCTCCGCACCACACGACGCACATGCGTCAACACAAACCACTCGGAGAACCCCTTTCTCCGAACACCCACACACAATATTCCTTCAGAAATGTATGAAGCCTAGACAAATAGATACAATGAATCCCAAACAAAGTCTAAAGACTGAAATGAAGAAGATATAGCATGTAGAGAGCTCCCCCTTCTTCGATTCTTTCGGTTCCTCTTGGTTCGTTGTCGGATGATGGCGATTTTGGCATCCTCTTGTTCCTCTCTTCGAGACGCTTCTTTTCTTCTTCTACCACGAGCTCCAAATCTTCATGGATGTAGATGATAACCCTTCCTCAAGAGCTCCTTGGTTTCTTTGCCCGTTTTCTCCACCTACAAGATAGAACAAAATGCATTAGGGCTTCTCATCACCCAAATTCGGAGTTCACATTCATATATATAGAGGAGTGGACAAAAGACACATAAAACCCTCCCAATACATGTTAGAAACCCCCTAATATGTTTAGGAACCAATGGGGGGTAGTTTGATAAAGTTTAGAAGGGTTTTCATTGGGTTTTAAAGTCTCCCGGAAATCCCGTTCCGGAAGGGTCGACCCTTGGGGTCGACCCTCGGCCAAACAGACAACACCCGGCGCCCAGAATTAATTCTAGAGCTCAGGGGTCGACCCCAGGGGTCGACCCATGCAGGTGGCTGAGCTTCCCTGAAGGGTCCGAAAACTTGGAATTTAGCCATGTTTAAGCGCCGGAAAAATTTCCAAAAATCAAGAATTAATTACCATGAATTCAACAAAGTATTAAGACCATTTAAACCACATTTCAAAAAGGTTTATGAGAATAGATTAAGCACATCATAAAAACCCAAAAATCTCATTTTAAGAATGCATAAAACACTTCTAATGCAATGTAACCTCATGAAAGATCTTCATGAAAACAATCCGGAACTTAGCATAAAAATGGTTAGATGTTACCATCATCCACTTGACATGAGAGGGTTTAAAAACTATCCTTGAACCTTTTTGAAGAAGAACTTCATTGAAAACGTGAGCCATGGATTTGATCCTACAAACCAAGATAAATATAGCATTAGTTCCTTAAACACCAATGATTCATATGACTTTCAAGAGTGAACCTTGAAGCCATCTTTCAACTCATCAATCACAATATACACATGTTGCTCAATGAAACACATACACACACAAACACAATCGTCTTGATATCATTGAAACCAAACACCAACTAGGGGATGCAACAATCTCCCCCTTTTTGATGATGATAAAACGATGTGTGATAGAGTAGTGTTGCAAACATCTTATGAAAGACCAAGCATTAGCTGAACATTAAGCACATATATCAATTCTCCAATTCTCCCCAAAATAACAACATTTATAAGATATTAAGCACACACAAACATTCTCCCCCTTTTTGTCATCTACAAAAAGACATGGGGTTATGTGACATGATATGAACGTGTTAGGCCAAAAGATATGATACCAATGTAAATATCAAGTGATGCTAATCAAAGGCCTAAAAATATGATACCAAAGGTTGGAAGAACTCATTTCAGTATTCATGCAACATGATGTGTTCAAATGAACTATACCAATTGTTGAAAAGTATGAATTGCTCAAGATGATATCATGTGTAAACTATATGTATGTTGAAAATGCCATACATGAAAATATGCACACGATGAGCTTCATCTTTCAAATGCAATGAAAATGCACTATGTGAATGCTAATCATGCAAGATATGAAGCTGTACACATGATGACTTCTTTCCTTCAAATGCAAGGTTTATGCTCAGAATTAGACTCAAGGGGAATGCATGAACATGCAAACACACAAGCACAATTATCATGCACACAAATATTACATATAGTAACTCCCCCTAAATGAGGCACGGGTTAAGAAATGAGCATGTGATTCAAATTCAAGAATGTAAGACATGAAGCATAACTAAGAGATTTGTGCGTACACAGCTAGAAGTACTACATAAACTATGAATGTAGGCAAATTCATAGAATACATACATCACAAAAATATCCATGTAAAATGTGATGTAATGAATAATGAGCTTCAAAATATATGGATTTTTAGATTTTCTAAAGAACACTAGAAGGTAATATCCTCTCTACATTTTCACTTTAGATTCTCGACTATCGGTAGCTTCGCACAACCCCTATTTTGTTTCTTTTAATAGACTTCACCTTTCGGCGCGAGTTTCCTCATGTGTCACAATGGGGATTCCCGGCTACTTGGATTTGTCACACATATGGATTTATTTCTCCTTTTGACACGAGTTTCCTCCTTTGTTTCAGGGGGGATTCCCGGTTACTCGGATCCACGTTCCATTTATTCAATTTTTGTGGGGTAGGCAGCTTTTTCCTAACGATTACTCTTTAATGTCCATGTAGAGATTCAAGTTCCCTTTAAAGTGTTGAAAAGAATTTCTTAAATCCATATCAATAAAAGTCATTAAATTCATTGTGTGCAAGAGTGTGAGGGTAAATTTCTATTTTGTATGTGTAAAATGAATTCGACAAGACATAGCTATGACTCCCCCTAAATGTATGCATGGTCGGAATCAAATCCTCCCCCTTAATATATGACATGTATCACATATGAATAAAACCACTGCATTGTTATTTATCAAGGAGGTGAGGTCTTAGAATTTTTCAAGAAAGTGTCTCATAAACTAAATACATACATGCATGTAAGGGTTCATGGAAACATTCATGTAAGCATTCATGAATCAAGGTATGCATGAGACTCATATTCAAAATGATATGTAAGGATCTATGAATGATATACAAATATGCCAATGCATTCTTTTTATGCATGTTTTCAGTTTTTACAATGACTTGAGCATTTAAGAAAAGCATGAAGCAGGTGAAGGCATGAGATGGATTTTCAATGAATTTGACACTGAATCATGAGTATTTTATTTCAGATTTCATCATGAAAAGTCATGTCCCTTAGAACCCAAATGTTCAACCATGATCATTCAAAGATAATATTTCATGAGACATAAGCTTCAGTTTGAACATGATACGCCCTGCATGTGTGAATATGCAAATAACCAAGTGTCCAACAGATTTCACACAAAATTTGGCAAATGAGCAAGACAAGTGTTTGAACATCTATTGACAAGAGTAGATTTCTAAACATGTCAAACAACTTATCAATTGAGCAAATCAATCACACATGGTCAATGAGCTTTAAACTGAGCCATGGTTAACACTCAATACCACTTGTTGCATTTGATCAAGCAATTTCACAATTCAGAAGTTTTACCTTTTTGAAACAAGAGAATTTTTCAGATTGAATTTGGAAGCTATACAAATTAAAGGAAAATTGATTTCATTCAAAACACATGGTTCCTCATAAGCCAAACAGTTAATTTTTTTTTTGAATTTTGGTACTAGGCGGAGAACATAGGTCCGAAGACCACCATCACGCTTAGTGGAAGTATCCAGTTGAACGTAATCTAACCTTCTCTAACCACCATTTGATATACCAAATATTCATCCATTGAAGACATGTATGGCTTGTGAAGAATTTAGAGCATAACATGAGAACACACTAAAATATCATCCCAAATCATCAAAACCATCAAATTTGATAATGAAAGAGCAAAGTTGGGGTTTTACCATATGAGTGTGTCTTGTTCCCTTTATTGGAACCCCTTTCATTCTTTATTTATCTCAAGGCACACTTGTATCCAAAATAATTCATTCAACAGATTTGGGCACCCAAGCCTTTTTGGGTCCCTAGAGGTTGGTAGCATTGCCACCAAATGCTTTCTTCCTTTTCATTGCTACAACATCATCATTCTTCATGATCCTGTAATTCTCAATGATATGTCCATGGTTTCCACAATAACGGCATTGAGGAGAAGTATTTTTGCCAAAAGATTTCCTTTTAGGAGCAAAGGAATTTTTAAATGCATTCCATCTTCTATTTTCAAGGGATCTAGATTTAACAAAATTAAACCTAGCATTCATCCTAGAAGCATGGAAATACTTAGTTTTCAAAGACCAACATTCTTTTATGACATGACCGTATTTTCCACAATGAAAGTAACAAGAAGATGTGGGTCTACGGAATGGCTTTCCATTGTTTGCATGAGTGTTCATGAATGAGTTTTTCTTATGGGATGCAAACCTTTTAGCATGGGAAGCATGTTCATTTCTTAATTTTCTTTGAAAGTTAAACTTAGCATTCATGGCATGAAAATTATCATTTTGCTTCAGAAAATAATTGTCAATGACATGGCCAAGTTTGTGACAATAAGAACAAGAAATATTCCTTTTTCTCTTGAAAATTTTTTGTTCAACTTTCTACTTTGAAAAATAATTTTTCATCGTGTGGCCTACCTTACCACAATGAAAGCAAGAAATATTTCTTTGTGATTTGAAAATATTTTTCCCTTTGCATGCAAACTTGTCATCCTCTTTCATGACAACACAATCATCCATCACATGTCCAAACATACCACAATAGAAATATTCAACATTAGACTTTGATTTTTAAAATCTATTTGGCATGGTTGGTTTGACATTTTTCTTTTTCATAAAATTATTTTTAGAAATTTTTATTTATGCAATTGGAGGTGGTGCCTTAGCAGTGCTCGGAATATCAGATGCATGAACACATGAAGTTTTTAATTTGGATTCAAACAACTTTTTGTTGACCGAGGTGTATCCAAGACCTTCTTTTTGAAAGTTCACCTTAACACCCAACATTTTGTCCAATTTTTTTTTCCCTTTCACAAATCTAGACAAATCATCTTTTAAGCTTTGCACTTCTTCTTCAAGAATAGAAACATGCAATTCAGCACTCGTGATTTCTTCTTCACATGCACAAACTTTCTCATTCAACAAGCAATTCACAGATTTGAAGTTTTCATTTTCTTCCTTGAGTTCTTTGTTTTCAACATTCATAGAATATAATTTTTTAGTCAATTTCTCAAGGACTTTCTCAGTTTCAACAAGTTTTGAAATCCTAGCAAGCATTTGTTCATTTTTAGATTTCAACAAAGTATTTTGCTTTTCAAGTTTATCAAAGCTTTTCAAACTACCTTCAAGTAAGGAAATCTGAATCAACATGGCACATTTTTCCTTTTTAAGTTTTTCATTTTCATTCATGATGCTCTTGCTATCAATTTTAGAATCAAGAAATTTTTCAAACATTTTATCATCGTCAGACAAGGATGCTAGCTTACTTCTCAAGCATTCTTCATTTTTCTCAAGCAAAGAGATTTGAGACATCTAGAATTTATTTTGTTCCCTCAATTCATCGCATTCATGTTCAATTTGAAGAGATGTATTATATTTTCTGGCCATTTCGACATCTTCATTCAAGCAAGAGTTCTCATCTGAAAGTAATTCAACTTTGGATTCAAGAGATTCATTTTGATCTTTTAGATTTTCAATTTTCTTTTCCAAGGTTTTACAATTTTCACATGAAGAGTTAGCATGCACATTTTCACATAAAGCAGAGGAATTCACAACATCTTCAATTTTCTTTGTCAATTTTTTATTTTCAGATTTGACCTTTTTAAATCTACCTAACAATTCCTCATAAAGCTCCATTAGCTCTTCAAAGGAAATTTCCTCACCTTCGGATTCTACCTCCGAGCTTTCTTTGGTTTCTTCATCATTGGCCATGAAGCTTGAGCCGACTTGTGAAGTCTTTTCATTAGCTTCATACTTTGCCAGTTGATCCCACAAATCTCTTGCTGACCTGTACGAAAAAATTTGAGATATAACATTAGATTCTACACAATTCCTTAAAACATTCAAAGCATGAAGATTAATTTCATTTTTCTTCACATGCTTATCATTCCACTTACCTTCATTTGATGGGAGTTTATATGGACCATTACATATGACTTCCCAAATTTCACATTCATTAAAGCCAAGGTAAGCACACATGTTATTTCTCCAAGAAATGTAATTATTTCCATCATAACGAGAAGGAAGAGTAAAACTAGACATGTTGCTAAATTAAACTCGCCGAGGGATCACTCTAAAGGTCGTTAGACCCTATAAGATAGAGCCGTGGCTCTGATACCAATTGTTGGTCCCTGGATAGGCGAGTATACAAGAAGGGGGGGTTAAATTGTCCCCCACGATCGATGGTAAATTAAAATCTAACTAAGAGGAATTAACAACTTTGAACGAGATTGAAGAAATTAGACTAAGCAAGGTAAACTTAGTTCTCTCAATCTCACCGTTCACACACGAACATTCAACCAATATAAACAATTAAACATGCATCCACAAAAACAAACCACAGGACACGGGATTTTTAAGGTGGTTCGGGACCACGACGGGCTCCCTACGTCCACCCCTCACCAAACTCGATGAGGCTTCACTCGGGGATAAATCCCCAACACGAAGACGACGCTTCAATACACACACGGGGATAAATCCCCCCCCACACACGGAGTAAAACTCCAACACACATGCGTAGGGCGACGCCTACGGAACCACACAGAAGTAAACTCCCAACCACACACGGGGAACACACCCCACAATATGCCTAAGCACACACGCGGATATGCTCCGCACCACACGACGCACATGCGTCAACACAAACCACTCGGAGAACCCCTTTCTCCGAACACCCACACACAATATTCCTTCAGAAATGTATGAAGCCTAGACAAATAGATACAATGAATCCCAAACAAAGTCTAAAGACTGAAATGAAGAAGATATAGCATGTAGAGAGCTCCCCCTTCTTCGATTCTTTCGGTTCCTCTTGGTTCGTTGTCGGATGATGGTGATTTTGGCATCCTCTTGTTCCTCTCTTCGAGATGCTTCTTTTCTTCTTCTACCACGAGCTCCAAATCTTCATGGATGTAGATGATAACCCTTCCTCAAGAGCTCCTTGGTTGCTTTGCCCATTTTCTCCACCTACAAGATAGAACAAAATGCATTAGGGCTTCTCATCACCCAAATTCGGAGTTCACATTCATAAGTGGACAAAAGACACATAAAACCCTTCCAATACATGTTAGAAACCACCTAATATGTTTAGGAACCAATGGGGGGTAGTTTGATAAAGTTTAGAAGGGTTTTCATTGGGTTTTAAAGTCTCCCGGAAATCCCGTTCCGGAAGGGTCGACCCTTGGGGTCGACCCTCGGCCAAACAGACAACACCCGGCGCCCAGAATTAATTCTGGGAGTCAGGGGTCGACCCCAGGGGTCGACCCTTGCAGTGGGTCGACCCCAGGGGTCAACCCATGCAGGTGGCTGAGCTCTCAGCCCAGGGGGGTCGACCCGAGGGGTCGACCCCTTCCCCGAAGGGTCCGAAAACTTGGAATTTAGCCCTGTTTAAGCGCCGAAAAAATTTCCAAAAATCAAGAATTAATTACCATGAATTCAACAAAGTATTAAGACCATTTAAACCACATTTCAACAAGGTTTATGAGAATAGATTAAGCACATCATAAAAACCCAAAAATCTCATTTTAAGGATGCATAAAACACTTCTAATGTAATGCAACCTCATGAAAGATCTTCATGAAAACAATCCGGAACTTAGCATAAAAATGGTTAGATGTTACCATCATCCACTTGACATGAGAGGGTTTAAAATTCATCCTTGAACCTTTTTGAAGAAGAACTTCATTGAAAATGTGAGCCATGGATTTGATCCTACAAACTAAGATAAATATAGCATTAGTTCCTTAAACACCAATGATTCATATGACTTTCAAGAGTGAACCTTGAAGCCATTTTTCAACTCATCAATCACAATATACACATGTTGCTCAATGAAACACATACACACATAAACACAATCGTTTTGATATCATTGAAACTAAACAGCAACTAGGGGATGCAACAAAGGTTCCAAAAACAACCAAAAACATGACATAGCAACCAAGATTAAAGAAAATAGCATAGCATGACATGTCCACATAGTTCTGCTAGCAAATTGCATTCACTTCTCCCCCTTTGTCATGAGCAAAAAGGAAATTTGCAGAGCAAGATCACACATAGTAGACTGAGCATGATCAAGGAACAAAGTTAGAAACAAGGATGTAGAGAGTAACAACATGACCAATGGAGGACACGAACATGGGGCACACAAGCAGGCAGTCAGGCATTTAAATACATAATATAGTGTATCAAATAAACTTCTAGGAAGGTATAAGCAAAATGGGTAGCTTCAAAGTTAGACATGAAGGAAGACACACGCCTAGATAGACTTGTCAGTCGATCCAGAAATAGAATCCCAGATGCGCTGGAGCATTTGGTTTTGGGCATCAAGAGTCTTTGACATGGTTTCAAACTGGTGCAGGAATAACTTGTGATGCAGTTTCAGTCCACCCACTTTCTCAGTCAGCTGGTCCACCTTTTGTTCAATTCGATCAAGATGAGATCCAGAAGGCTCTTGTCCAGAACTTGCCCGAGAGGAGCTGAGAGTAGTATGTAAAGGTGGCTGAGAATCATTTGTAGCAGCAGGAGCTTCTTCTTCATCATTATCACACTCTTCATCAGTCTACTTTTCTTTTCCTCTTATTTTCTTCAGATTTCGAACTAGATTCCCATTTGCATCCATATTGTATCCCATATTGTTGCAAAGACTTTGGGCAGTATAAACATCCATGTGTAGTAACTCCTCACAGACTTCTTTATCCAAGTTAAGATGAAGGTGTTTAAAAACAGCTGTTAATTGTGCAGCATATAGGAGACTGCGTCTCTTTTCTATATGACATAGTAGCATTAAATCCAACATGAGACTTGGAAGGTGAGCTTCAAGACCATTGTAAATGTAGTAGAATAGAAATTTATGAATTTTATTGACTTTGTTTCTACTGCCTCCCCTGGGATAAATAATAGTGGTGAAGAGATGATGGAGTATGTGCTGTGCAGGGGGAAAAACATTTGCATTCAAAGCCTTTGGAATATCATGTTCATCAAAGATGACTGAATCATCAAAACCCATCATTATTTTGTAAACATTCATTGCATCCAACTCTATATTTGCTAGCTTTGTGGCATAATCACTCGGAATACCAAAAACGTGACTGAAAAGTTCGGGAGTCAACATGACAGTTTTGTTGTTGACAGTAGTGTAGACTTTGTTCTTCTTAAACACCATATTATGATAAAATTGCAATACTAATGAAGGATAAATCTTGCGATGTTCAGACATGAACTCTTTCCAATTTTCTTGGGACTCAATTAAATCATATAGCTCAGGAACCATGTGAGTAACATCATCGAAGTCCACCGCTCTTGGTCGCATAATCATACGAGGATAGATATAAGAAGACATGGAGCCTTTTAATACCTCATCATGTATGCTTTTTGATCGCGACTCTGACTTCTTTCCAGGTCTGATGGGAACAGCTTGAGGATCTTCATCTTCAGAGGTAGTCGAGAGTTGTTCAGCTATGGACGATGAAGCTTTTTTGGTAGCTTGACGCCTTGGACGCTTAGCCATGAACTTGGTCCGCGGAGCCATTTGAAGAGCTCAAGACTTGAGCCGCTGGAAGTCGCCTATCTCTCCTTGAGAAGTAGGTTTGCAGCAGGTTGAGGAAGGGGCTTCCCTCCACTAGTCAGAGGTTCTCTTGCACCTGTGTGGGAAGCTGAAGGCAGCGACCTTGATGTCCATCAAAGGAGGGGGCGGTGATAGCCGCGTGATGTCCGCCAGATCTAGGGTGTGTGGGAAGGGCAAGGACGAGAGGCCTTTGGTGTACAAGGGTTGCGGCTGGGTTTGGTAGGAGATGCCATATATATAAAAAAAAGGCCACGGTCAAAAGATGGTTCAAGGGGGTTTGACCGGCTAAAAGTGGAATGCGCCTAAGAAGGCCAAAAATAAAAGGGTCGACCCTTGCCTGGGATGGGTCGTGCCTTGGGCATCCCAGAGTATGATTAACAAAACAAAATGCATGGCTTAGGGAGATGATACAGGCTACTCACTGGACCATTTGAATTGATGGTTTTGGTGCAATAAAAAAATATGGGTCCTAGTAAGAAATGCTTCAGCGAGATCTAGAAAAATTTTCAAGACCTTTCAACATTATCTAAAACATGAATAGTCAAGCCATCATCCCTAATTAAAGCTGCACCTTATTTCAGTCAAGAAAATGAGTAGGCCTTGTATTTCCAAGAGGAGGATTATGCAAATGTAGCAACATTGGTAGCTTCATGCAAGATTAGCACTCAAGCCATAGTAACATTGATAATTTTATTATAGTATGCAAGGCACACAAGTATGCAGATGCACGAAATGCATTGTGTGGACAAGGGTTGAACAAATAGTTTTTCTAAATGAGATGCATGTTAAAGGGTTGGTTTTTATGAGGACTCAGTGCAGTGAGTGAGATGCAATGATGTATGCACATATGAGAATATGAAACTAGAGCTGGATGCATGACACATGGATTTCACGGGATGCAGAAATGCAAGCCAATCTATGTGCTCTCTACTCTACATATTCCTAATTCTCTTCTAAGGGAGGTGAATTTTTCTTTGTTGAGAGGTTTTGTGAAAATGTCGGCTAGCTGGTTATTTGTATCAACAAATTTCAATTCAAAAACTCTTTTATTTACATGATCTCTTAAGAAATAGTGTCGGATGTCTATATGCTTAGATCTAGAGTGATGAGTTGGATTCTTTGATAAATCAATGGCACTTTTATTGTCACACATGATGGGAACACACTTGAAAAACACATCAAAATCGACTAGCTGGTGTTTGATCCAAAGAACCTGTGCACCACAACTACTGGCAACCACGTACTCGGCTTCGGCAGTCGACAATGCCACGGAATTTTATTTCTTGGAGGCCCAAGAGACTAGGCAACCTCCGAGAAACTGGCATGTGCCGCTTGTGCTTTTGCGATCAATTAGACACCCAACATAGTCGGCATCAGTAAATGCCACAAGCTTAAAATCACATCCACGTGGAAACCAAAGTCCTAAATCAACAGTACCGTCAAGATAACTGAAAATTCTTTTCACGGCACCTAAATGAGATTCACGAGGACTGGACTGATATCTAGCACAAAGACAGACTGTAACATGTATGTCATGCCTACTTGCTGTCAAGTATAAAAGAGAGCCTATCATACCTCTGTACAATTTTGGCTCAACCTGTTTACCTTTGCAATCCTTCTCCAGTTTCATACTGGTGGACATTGGTGTGTCATATGGTTTGGCACCCTCAAACTCGTACTTCTTCAAGAGCTCCAGCAAATATTTCTTTTGGTTTATGAAAATTTCGTCCTTTCGTTGTTATATTTGTAGTCCCAAGAAGTAATTTAGTTCACCCATTAAACTCATTTCAAATTTTTCCTATATCAACTTAGAAAATTCCTTGCACAAAAATTCATTAGTAGATTTGAAAATGATGTCTTCGACATAGACTTGAACAAGAAGCAAATCATTTTTAGCATGTTTGGAAAATAAGGTTTGATCTACTGAACCCCTTTTGAAACCATGTTCAATCAAGAAAGAGCTTAGACTATCATACCAAGCCCGTGGGGCTTGTTTTAGACCATACAACGATTTATCTAGCTTGAACACATGATCCGGGTTTTTCATGTCCTCAAACCCTGGAGGTTGCTCAACAAACACCTCTTCCTTGATAAAGCTGTTTAGAAATGCGCTCTTAACATCTATTTGATACAGTTTGAATTTTTTAGAGCATGCAAATGATAATATGATGTGCACGGCTTCAAGGTGAGCAACTGGTCTGAATGATTCATCAAAATCGATTCCAAGCTCTTGGCAATATCCCTTGGCCACGAGTCGGGCCTTGTTCCTAACAACCACACCTTGATCATTCATTTTGTTTCGGAATACCCATTTCGTTCCGATCACGTTGTGGTTATCAGGACGGGGCACTAGTTTCCACACCTCATTCCATTGGAATTGGTGTAGTTCCTCGTGCATTGCCATCACCCAGAAGTCGTCATTTAATGCATCATCAACACTCTTGGGTTCTACTTGAGATGTGTGTGCAAAGGCATTCAAAACTAGCATGAGTTTCAAGGATGAGCGAGTTTTTATACCTTCATTTACCTTACCCAGAATATTTTCTGCTGGATGGTCCTTATGGTACTTCCACGAAGGAGGCAAATCTGGGTGAATGAGAGGTACATCTTTCATTTGTTCTGTACTCTTTTCTTCATCTTCATTCTTCTCATCGATTTTTGTACCAGAGGTGGATGGATCTTGTTGTTTTTCTTGTTTTGTGTCCCCTTGGCTTTTGTCATGTAAAAAATCTGATTCTTCATTAGTTGTAGTGGAATTCTTGGAAACACCTTCATCAACTATCACGTGTGGGCTCTCTTCAATCACCATGGTTCTTTTGTTAAAAACACGAAAAGCTCTAGAACTGTTAGAGTAGCTGTTGGCACCGGCTTATTTTCTTGAATTAATCAAGGATTAAGCATAGGAAAATACTCCCTAAATAGAGCAAAATGGCACATCGCCAAAGCTGCTCTACCAGTCAAGTTGAGCTCGGAAATCGAGACACTTCACCAAGTCAAGTGGCGCAACATAACAACCGGGGATTGACCCCGAGCAAATGGCACTATGCCAGCCAATTTTTCGACAACCAGGTTAGTTTCAGGATTCGGGACAACCTGCCATACCTTACGGCACTCTGTGAAGATTCGGGGATCACCCCCGAACACCCTACATACGGTATCACACCGCCGACGCTTCAATAACCGAGTTAACTCGGGACTCAGAACAGCCTGCCGCATCATACGATTCTTCGCCAAGGAGCGAGGGTCACCCCGACCACCAGACAAATGGCATCATCATGTCGACGCCCCAGTCTTCGAGCCCAATCAAGGGTCCTAACCAGCTAGCCGTGACCCACGGCAACATCAACAATCGATCGGGCCCACCCCCGATCACTCAGTTTGTGGGTTTCCCCGCGTTCAACACAGCTACCCGAGTCGACCCGGGGGCACCCTGACTACAAGCCACGCCATGTTGTACCCAGCAACGAGGCCGGGGTCTACCCTCGAGTCGCCTCCCTCCAACCCTCTGCAGTCAAAGGAAGACCCACCTGGGACCAACCACAAGCTTCAGGAGCCCACAGCACCCTTATACGGCCCACACACACGTGTCAAAAATTTCCCCGAGCACCTGGTGGGCGCGTATGCTCCAGCCACTCTACAGCAAGTCCGAGCCCAACTCGGGACTCCCAGTAACCCATCGCGTCATGCACCACCATCGTGCGCCCTCGCACGCGGATCGACCTGACCAGCCCAACAAAAGAAAAACCCCTCCGTGAGGGGTTTAGGCGGACCAGACCAGCCCCTTGGGCTGGTCCGCCTAAACCCTCCCTCCCCCACTCCGTAACACTCTCCCAGGGTTTACCCAGACCAGCTTTGCCCCCAAACCTAGTCCGCCTAAACCCCCCATGACCCTTCATCTTCCCCTATAAAATCTTCCCCTAGGCAGCTCCAGGCAGAAGGGAATGGAATGAGGGATGCAATGCAACACCCTCTGACCTAACTGTCGCACCCTCGGACTCCCGAGGCCTTCGGCAGGGGTCGGGGACGCAAGGAGCTAAGTGCGCACCGGTTGGCTTGTTGATCGGCTCGTACACGCCGAGGGTATGTCACACGTACTCCCCTCACGCGGCATCTAGCCATCGCACACAAGTCCATGCTCGTCGCGTATAAGGCGTTATGACAAACGGCGAACACACCCGCATCCCGGGTCCGCCCGCGTATGACAACCTACGGTGGCCGCGCATATGCCATGATGCCGCACCTACTTCCGTCACGGAACCGCATGCCTACCGCTCGCCTCGAGCTAGCCGCCGACCGCTCGGACTGATGACTCGAGTTATCCGGACCTTGGCCCGGGAGCAATATTCCCGGGGCCGGCCTCGACTCCCCGGTATGACGACATTCGCCTTCCAAGGCCCGGACCTGACCGCTCACCTTAAGCCGCGTCCAACCTCCGTCAGACGCCAGCCCATGACCACCCCTACCACCTAGGCAGTTGGGCGTGTCTCGATCTCCTTATGGAGAGTCTCTGTAAAACACGTGGATATCCGCCATATCCCGCATTGACCCGGGGACCGACCCACGCGTCGGAATTGTCCCGCGACTTGCGCCCATTGTACTCCGGCCACCCCGGCCCATTTGTAAAGCCCACATGGCTCTCATATAGCATGAAACCAGGTGAACACACATACCTATACTTGGGCCTCAACCTCTTCACGGCGCCCGCCTCTTTCAGTCACAACGGTGCCTCTGGCACTCGACTGCCAGTCACACCGGGCCCCGAGCACGACCATCGAGGTCTCCCGACGCCCGCCTCCTTCAGTCACAATGGTGCTCCCGACACCCGATCACTTAACAACTCCAATCACAACGGTGCCCCCGGCACCCGACTGCCAGCTACACCAGTCACAACGGTGCCCCCGACACCTGACTACCCAGCTACTTCAGTCACGACAGTGCCCCCGGCACCCGACTGCCAGCTACTCCAGTCACAACGGTGCCCCGGGCATCCGACTGCCAGCTACTCCAGTCACAACGGTGCTCCCGGCACCCGATCACTTAACAACTCCAGTCACAACGGTGCCCTCGGCACCCGACTGCCAGCTACTCCAGTCACAACGGTGCTCCCGGCACCCGATCGCTTAACAACTCCAGTCACAACGGTGCCCCCAGCACCCGACTGCCAGCTACCCTAGTGACAATGGTGTCCCCGGCACCCGACTGCTAGCTACACCAGTCACAATGGTTCCCCCGGCACCCGACTACCCAGCTACTTCAGTCACGATGGTGCCCCCTGCACCCGACTGCCAACAACTCCAGTCACAACGGTGCCCCCGGCACCCGACTGCCAGCTACTCCAGTCACATCGGGGCCCGTGGCACCCGACCGTTCAGCAACTCCAGTCACAACGGAACCCCTGCACCCGAATGTTAGCTACTCCAGTCACATCGGGGCCCGCGGCACCCGACCGCTCAACAACTCCAGTCACAACGGTGCCCCCGACACCCGACTGCCAGCTACCCCAGTCACAACGGTGCTCCCGGCACCCGACTACCAACAACTCCAGACACAACGGTGCCCCCGGCACCCGACTGCCAGCTACTCCAGTCACATCGGGACCCGCAACACCCGACCACTCAACTTCCCCCGCACAATGGTGCATGTGGCACCCCCACTGCCCAGACCTCGACACTCTCTCATGTCTGGCATACATTGTGACGTCCCCCGGGCGCCATCCTGCTGAGTCACAGGTCCTCTGACGGACACTATATACACATACAGAACTACCCACACAATAATGCAATGACCCGGGGACCGTCATGAATGTCGGAATTATCCCGTGGCTTGCAAGCAATTGTAATCGGGCTCTCATGCCCCATATAAATACCTTTCATGGCATATAAGTCATGTAATCCAGTCAGGGAGCGGATCCCCCCTCCTTGCTGGAACCAGTCTCTCTGCCCCCAATTATCCCTGTTGTGTTACTGTTGCCCTGTCGCTATTGCACGGACTAAGCTCTCCCAACGTAGCGGCTCCCAGGGTCCCTGACTCTCTCTTCGACAGTAGAAACAAAGGTGTTCGGATTCAATCCGATGTAAAATAAACATCGGTTGCTTACGACTGGTGGGGAAAGACGTCCAGTACACGAATCCTCATAATCGCCTGCGCACTCGCACCCGTGGAACCCCTTCTATCCACGTGTCGCCCGATCCCTCGAGCCACATGCCGCATCCTGGCGACGCTTCCCCGGTCAATCCTCGGTTCCATAGATGATTGTCGAGAAATCGACTGGCACGCCCGCATTCCACCCAGCCATCCCTGTCCCAGTCTCCCAGAATGATGAACCATACGCCATCCCTTCCAGTGCGTTCCTATCGTTCTCTCTGCCTTCTTCTCAATATCTCCAGAATCCTCGCGTGCCCAGTCAACCTATCTCGACCTTCCGTAAAAGGCGAGTGTAAACCCCCGCCGCGAGGACAAAATGACAAGTGACTCCCCGCGGTCGCAAACAGTAGCCTAAGAAAATTCCAACATCACTCTTTGCATCGAATTTCTCTAGATCATCCTTACCATTATTTAAAATGTAACAGATACTCCCAAAGGTTTTAAAATATCATATGTTTAGTTTCTTACCTTTGTAGAGTTCATAAGGGGTTTTATTTACAAATGGTCTTACCATTGCGCGGTTTATGATGTGGCAAGCCGTATTTACCGTTTCAGCCCAAAAATAACGAGGAAGGCTCTGCTCACTCATCATTGTTCTCGCCATATCAATCAGTGTACGGTTCTTCCTATCAACTACGCCATTTTGCTCCGGCGTCCTTGGTGTAGAAAAATTGTGAGTGTATCCTTCATTCCTGCAAAATTCATGAAAGTTGGTGTTATCAAATTCACGCCCATGATCGCTTTGTAATCAGGTAATCATGTAACCCTTCTCATTCTGAACCCTTTTGCAAAAAGCTTGAAATTCTTGCAAAACATCAGATTTGCGGCTCAAAAATAGAACCCATGTAAAGCGAGAGAAATCATCAACTTTAACAAAGCCATAACACTTACCCCCTAAATTGTGAGTCCGAGTTGGACCAAAAAGATCAAAGTGTAGAAGCTCCAAGGGGTGAGTGGTAAAAATGATGTTTTTAGGTTTGAAATATGATCGGGTTTGTTTTGCTTTAGCACAAGCTTCACAAATTTTATTTACATCTAACTTCATTTTGGGAAGCCCTATGACAAGATTATTTTTGCACAATTTAGAAATGACACTACTACTAGCATGGCCTAATCTACGATGCCAAACCAAAAAATTATCGGCATCATTGGCAACTAAACACATGTGTTTGCAAGGAACCTCATTCAAATCAATTGTATACATATTATTCTTCCTAAGTCCTAGAAATTTTATTTCATTTGTAAGACTATCTACAATTGTGCAATATGATGATTCAAAAATGACTTTATGTCCCCTATCACATAGTTGACTAATACTCAGAAGATTATGATTGAGACCATCTACTAACAAAACATTGTCGATGGTATTGGAGTTATTTACACTTACCTTTCCAATACCAATGATCTTACCTTTGTCGTTCCCGCCGAAAGCAACAAAACCTCCTTCTTTTTCTTTAAGCTCAGCAAATACCTTCTTGTTTCCGGTCATGTGCCTCGAACAGCCGCAATCTAGAAACCAGTGTGAATCCTCGGCTTTGAGGCATCCCTACAGCAAGACATAAACTCAAGGAACAAATTTTGGTACCCAAACTAAGTTGGGTCCATACTTGTGAGTTTTGTTATTCATGAAAGCATTTCTAGACTTGCGAACATAAAACTCATCATCTTGACTCAATGTATGGCAATACGACATAACATGCCCAACACGACCACAATAGTAACAAAAAATTCTGTTTCTTCCTGAATTTCCTTTCTTTAAACCTGAAAATCTTTGTTGATGAGTGTTTGAGTTAACCTTCATCTTTTCATACAAGAAGGACTTATCATTAGTAGTAGGCACAAAAAGACACAGAGGATGTCATCAATTTATTTCCAAATGATTTCTTTTTAACCGGTTCATAATCGATTCCCTCTTTTTGAAAATTGACTTTACTTCCAAGAACATTCTCAAGGTTATCTCTTCCTTTAACAAATCTAGCCAAGGCATCTTTTAACCCTTCAATCTCCTTGTTTAAGATGAGAATTTTTTGATCGAATTGATTTAATTTTTCATGGCACACCGAAATTTGATCCCTCATGATTTTATTATCATTTCTCATCCTCTCGTTTTCATCTTCAAGATTTTGGATTTTAGCATTTGCTTCTTCACTACTATTTTCAATTTCAGAATTGTGGAGCTGAATGTTTTTTAGGTTTTCTAGTTCACCCTTGAGTTGCAATTCAATCTCCTCATGGCTTTTAATTTTCTCAAGCATGGCTTCATTTTCTGCTTTCATGTCAACACAAGCTTTAGTTAGTTCATCAATTTTATCATTTGAGACATCGGCTTGAATCATAGACTCAACTTTCTTTTTCAGTTGTTTATTTTTGGATCTTATTTTCTTGAATTTTGCATAAAGTGCTACATATTCAGATTCCCACTGTTCTATAGTAAGAGTATCCGAGTCAGAAATTACCTCATCTTGTTCTTCTTCATGTGCCATTAGACACATGCTCTTCATCAGCTCTTCCAATTCCACATCATCTTCATCATCCTCGTCCACTTCGTCGTCGCTCCAAGTAGTGACCATTGCCTTGGACTTCTTCTCTTTGTCCTTCTTGAATTTCTTTTTCAGCTCCAGACATTCGCCACGCATGTGGCCGGGTTTTTTGCATTCATAACATATCACATCCGTAAGCTTGCTTCCTTCCGTCTTCCGCTTGGACTATTTCTTGAATGGCTTCTTAAATTTTCCTGAAAACTTCTTTCTTGCTCTCAGAAATCTTCTCACCTTCCTAGTCAACATTGCAATGTCTTCCTCTTCTTCAGTGTCTTCTGTGGAGTCCTCATCACTTGTACTAGACTGCTTTGGGTTTGCCTTTAGTGCAATTGACATCTTCTTCTTGCCTTCTTCTTCAGTTCTTTTGATATTGATCTCATAGGTCATAAGTGACCCTATGAGCTCATCCAATGACTGAACAGACAAATCTTTCGAGTCTTCAATTATCGTGGTTTTAGTGTGCCATGCTGGTGATAATGACCTCAATACCTTGCGAACCAGATCTGAATTTGAGTAGTCCTTCCCTAGTGCCTTCAGCCCATTCGTAATCTCCATGAGCCTCGCAAACATTTCTGATATGCTCTCCTCCGGATTCATTTGAAATAACTCATAGTCTCTGATTAGCAAATTCGCCTTGGTCTCTTTGACTTCTGACGTCCCTTCGTATATAAGCTTCAATTTATCCCACATTTCTTTGGCACTGGTGTGCGCATACTCGTTAGGATGTATGGCACATTGGATAATATTCAAAGCATTGAAATTTGTTGTAGCTTGATTAATCTGCTCATCAGACCATTTTTCTTCATCTTGAGGCAAAGTATGTGGACCCTTATTGACAACGGTCCAAATATCATGACTTTGAGCGCGAAGAAATACAATCATTAGATTTTTCCAATAATTGTAGTTCAACCCGTCAAAGAACGGTGGTCGATGAATTGAATGCCCTTCGGGCATCAACCCTTTGTTTGCCATTTTATAAAAGAATCACTCTAAGAACCATGAGGTTCTTCAAGAATTAGAGCCGAGGCTTTGATACCAATTGTTGTCCCGCTGAATGGCAATCAAGAGGGGGTGAATTGGTTGCCGATAAAATAAAATTGAATGGTCTAGCGACAGGAATTTAAAATTAACTATGAAGCAAAAATGGATCTAAGGCTGAGGAGACAGATAGAGATATAGGAAAGCTTACTTAAGATATGTCATAATAAACACTCATATGCAGACGATGATAGAATTAGAGAGAGATGATCTACAGAGAGTGCAGTGCATCACATGAGCTTCACAAGCAATCACACGAATAGCAAAACCACAGGACACAATAATTTTAAGGTGGTTCGGATGCACCCAAGTGCGATCCTACATCCACCCCTCTCACCTCGAGAGGATTCCACTAAGAAGCAATATGCTGTGCAAAGGCAGCAACCACACACACACGAGGTCGTAGACCTCCAACCACACACAAACGCTCGGGCGTCTAACTGTTAAAACACACGGAGATTAAATCTCCGAACCCACACACACGAGTGTCTTGATGATATACTAAAAACAAGATCAAATGTACAATAATCCACTAGAGATGATCAAGACAAATAAGGAAGAAGCTCCCCCTTTTTGCTGTAACGGTTGGCTTGAAGTGTTTTCACGAGCGGCTAATGAAAATCCCAGCTGAAGAAGGACAAAGGTGTTGATGTTCGCGCCCAGATGAAAAGCTTGGCAGCGGGGATGCCTTCAAAACTTAGATGAAGGATCAACATAGCTATGGGGCTTGATTTCTTCCGCCCGAGATGAAGCTTTCTCTCTTCAACTTGTTCAGCCGCTGCGTTCCCTCATACTCTGGTCATTCAGCTCGTGCAGCTCTCTCTCTCTTTTCGTTCATCGTATTGTGGATGCCCTAATCAAGTCCTATTTATAAGTCCGATGAAGATGCTCTGACCTGGATAGAAACCTTGATTATTCTCTCCAATCATTGGCCCTTCATGGCTGACATGGCATCTCCATCGTCGAAGACAGCAAACCTACGTTTAGAGTCATAAAATAGGGGTTAGCATGTTAAGCTTCAATCAAAGGAGTTTAATGAAGCTAGCCACCTCCCCAGAGGTTAAACCCATGTTAATCAAGTGTTTAGCAGCCAAAAATTAGCCCTTAATTATTTAAAAGAAATACCAATTCAAAATTCGGAGATAATTGGGCGAAACTGAAGGGGGTCGACCCATCCAGCCAAGTGGGTCGTCCCTTGCTTCAAACAGATTCTGTTTCCAGAATTTGTAAGACACAGGGGTCGACCCCCCTTGTAAATGGGTCATCCCATCTGCAACATAGGGGGCAAACAGAGGCAAACAATTTTCAGAGGTAAACCCACCTATTGGATGGGTCGTCCCATCTGACCCAAACAGAGAGGACAGAACCTAGTTTTTCACAGGGGTCGACCCACTTACCAGGGGGGTCGACCCATTGCAGTTTGGCTGAAAAAACTTCAAAAGAGCAAGACCAATTTCAGGAAGTATTAATCAAAAGCAAAACCAAGGTTATTAAGATGAGTTTTTACCAGATTTGGCATGTGATTGACCATCATTCTTACCTTTCATGAAGACCAAACTTGGCATTACCTCCATTACACAATTGGCCATTTTCTTTGGTGACCTCTTGAGCTACTTCCAATGCTTCCCTACTAATCACAAAGTTTCACAAGGAAAGAAGTATATGTGGTTAGTATGAATGGTCATCATTTGATTAGATACTTGGAGGATTATTGAGAGGGACAACAGAATGTATTAAATGAGATCATGAAAACTTAGTGCATTGATTATTTGCATGGTATTTTGTCATCGTCAAAATCAACATGGGGTACAACAGGGGTTTTGCTGCATAAGCATATAAGCTCTCGATCTCATCTTCCCCCTCTCGGTAGCCCATTAGGGGAGGGTGAGATTTGCCAGAGATCTTTCCCTACACGCCTAAATGATTGCCTTCTCCTTTGGCCTTCCATACAATGCTCCCCAGCCGATTTTTTTGATGCTCTATTTCCTGCACATGCAATACGACGCGCTATAATCGTTTGTTTCGGCGCCGCTGTTCGGTTTGAAATGGCGTGGCCAAGCGGCTGAATCGGCAACATTCCAAATGGCTGATCCGACAGCCTCACCCACTCAAACCGGTGCCCCCCCCATCGCGGGCGATACGGCACAAGCCACACCTGGGCCACCCCTGATCTGGCGCCTTCCATCGCAGGTTGTTGCATCTATGGTTTTGATGATGTCTAACTATGACTCCTTGATTTATTGAGTCAAGGTTGTAAAGAAATTATGAATATTATTTGAACAATCACATTCATATTTTAGGCCCAAAACTTGCTCCATGTCGTAACATTTTGCAGGCTTAACAGTCCAGAAGATCAAGTTATTTAGTTGAGAAAATAGTTGAGAAAGAAAGAAAAATCTATTGACCAAAGTAGAATTCTGTCAACTGAATTGCATTCAGTCGACAAACGTTTCGAGAATTCAGTCCACAGACTATTGATTCTCAACAGATTTTGCAAAAATTCAGTCGACCGGTTCAACTTCGGTCGACAGACATTCTAGGCTCTCGGCAAGAAGACCCAGCTAAGCCAGCAAGTGTATAACAAATTATGGAGGACTTCTTATGGGCTGGAATTTGTCTTTGCAGTCTCTTGAAATGATGCATTAAATGTGGGTAGAGTGAAGAAAGTAGATAGGCTGAAGAAATGTGAATATCAGTCGACCCAGCCAGAATTCAGTCGACTGATATGAATATCAATCGACAGATATTTACTAAGGTCGACTAATTTTTTCGTTTCAGTCGAGGACACTTCTGTGATTGCTATGTCTTATGAAAAGGCTTCACAGCAGAGATTAAGTCAGCAGGAAAGCTATATGAAGAGGTCACATTTGGTCAGTTCTCATCAGCAACTCAGCAACACTCAGTAGTCCTATAGAAATAAGGCTAGCTGCAACACCAGCAGCAGAAGTAGCCACAACAGCCACAACTGCAGCAGAAACAAAGCCTCTCTCTCTCTCGTTAGACCATTATTGCTATCTAAGCAATAGCAGAAGCAAGTCAACAAAGTCCAAGTAGCACATGCAGTAAAAGCAACAATGCTTAATAGAACAAGTCGACTTGGTCTGAATACCAAGTTGACCTACATCACATCAGAATATTGGATCTGGCATAAATCAAAGAGCAAGTCGACCTAGTATCCTCACCACGTCGACTCACAGCAAAACAGAAGTGGGAAATTTGCAAATGATCAAAGAATAAGTCAACCTAGTTTTGCACATCAACTGTTCGACAAAATTCCACTAAGAACAAGTAAGCTGATCATCTGAACCTGCAAGATAGCCAGCTGCATCAGCCAAAGAAACATGCCAGCAGTAACAACAGCAAGGTTAGCAACTGGAGACAAGCACAAAGAGTAATTGGTGATCCAATTTATATTATCAAGGTCAACACCATTACAGCAACAAGGCTCTAGTAGGCAGAGGGTCGACCTCTAAAGTCGACCCCTTTTAGTCAGTTCTATTTTGCCCAGATCTTGCACAAAAGGCCTGGTAAAGTAAAGAGTCGACTCTTGGAGTTGACCCCCATTAGTCTGAGTTCTGCTCTACTCAGACATTGAACTGAAGGCATGGAACAATGTAAATAGTCGACACTTGGAGTCGACCCCATTTGATTTGAGTTCTGTAACGAAATTCAAGTAGGCAACGGGTCCCACTAGGCTAATGATCTGAAGTCCAATAATTGGCATTCGGTCCTAGGACACATGCCACAGTTTCTGAAAGGGTTCTAGGATAGAATATTCATCTTTTAGCATGGACCAATCACAAGTTAGCTTGGGAATGAAGAAAAGCTTGGAAATGGAAAGTTATCCATCCATAGGTCACGCGAGCTTCACATGAGTTCTCTTTGTCGAAGGTTAATCATTGGGCATTGAATCTGATGCCTTATACCTCGGATCTCTAAGGATCTGGATGACCCAGAGTTTCATCTATCAAGATCAAAGGCTCAGACTCATCTATAAGTATGCTGCAATCTTCAACTGGGAGAGTGAGGCGAGCTCATTTCAGTGATAGCAAAAGTTCAAGAAGAGAAGCTTAGCTCATCCAGAGAGAAAAGAAGGAAGAAGAAGAAAGCAAGAAAAAGAGTGAAAAGTCTGCAGAGATAGTAGAGAGCATCCCCCATCGAAGGAAGAAGAAAAATAGAGAGAGTGACAAGAGAAAGGAGGAGAGCTCCAAGGAAGAGAATGATAGAGCGTCCACCGTTGAGTTGCAGCTAAAGAAGAAGGGAAGGAAGAAGTGACTGCAAAGATTCTTTTCTGCTGCATAAACGCAGCTACAACTTTCATTGTTTTATTTCGTTTGTTTTGATCTCTTAAATTCTAATACTCTGTTTGGTGGTGTGTGTAACTGTGCAATGTTAGCACAGGCTCAGCTCAGCTGAGCACATTTGTGTGTGTGTGTGTGTGTGCTGCTGGGTTTTAGACCTAGAGCGTGTGGGACTTGTCCCGTGTCTTGCTGTGTAAACAATGTGAGGAGTGTTCTCCTCATGGGGAGGTTGTTCCCCGTGTGTATGTAGGCGTCTGTCTGCGTGTGTGGTGGAGCTTGGCTCCGTGTGTGGGGGGATTCATCCCCGTGCTGTTTAAACAGTAGTGATGCCTCACTCAGTTGAGTGAGGGGTGGACGTAGGGAGCCGGGTGTGGTCCCGAACCACCTTAAAATTGTTGTGTCTCTGTGAATGCTTGTGCAATTGTTCCATATCTGCTATCCCCATTCACAGGTACTTTGGTGATTGTTCCTATGTTATCTGATTGAGATTTACAGCAGTCTGATATGTGACTAAGCTATGCACATATCGTGTTCGAACATTCTCTCACACACATCACTGCATGTGAATCTGTCTATCTGCTGTTTGAACAAATATTTCAACACACACCAAGAATGTTTATATGGTATTCTCAGTTTACTTCTGAAGATACTAAGTGTATGAATGCAGTCCGCTGTGTGTTCCTTCTGAGATCCAGTGGTCTCAATTTTATGTTTCAACATTGGGCTCGAGTTCTTAGAGGATCTATTCACCCCCCCTCTAGATCCTTCTTGCTGCACTAAGGAACCTAACAATTGGAATCAGAGAGGGTCTCTGACATACCCAGATCTAACGATCTGCAGAGAAGATCCCAGTGCGTTTTAAATCATGAGTTTTTCTATCAGAAAGATCTCGATGAATTTCCTACCTATTTTTGATGGTTCAGATTTTAGTTTATGGTTGGGCAGAATGTGTAGGTTTGTTAACTCTGTAGATTCGAATCTCTGGAGTATCATATCTAATGGTCCTTACAAACTACCATTGGACAGAACCAAATGGTCTGATGAACATAGGACCAAAAATGATGATAATCTGATTGCTCTGAATTTATTGAAAGTTGTTGTCAACACTAACAAGTTTCCATTTGTTTCCACATGTAGGACGGCAATGGAGATCTTGGATTGCTTGATCAAGATCCATGAGGAAAAGGAACAACCTCAGTGTCTCATGGCTGACGGCACTGAACAATGTAGTGACAAAAGTGTCGCTGAGGTAGATTTTGATTCTGAAGACTTCACTCTTGATGAACTGATTGATGCATATGATGAATTGGAAAAGCAATATAGAAAAATTAAGTTAGAAAACAAAAAATTGAAAAATAAAATTGAAGAAAATATCAGCAACTCTTCCTGCGAAAGATGTTCACATCTTGAGGAACTAAGTGAGTCTTGTATGTCTGATGTTGAAATGCATAAAGAAACCATTTCATGTTTGAGAAAAGACAATGAAACTCTTCTGGCCAAAACATCTGAGTTGGAGAAAATTCAGAAAGAGTTAAAAGAAGAGCTAAGTTCAAAGTCTGATGATCAACAGTTAATTGATGAATTAAATGTGAACAAAAACCTTGCTGAAGAAAATGAAAGACTAAAACATTTAAACAATGTCATGTTTGAAAGATTGTTAGCTCTTGAAAAAGGAAAATATGTGGTTGTAAATGAATCTGAAGAAGTGAATGTGTTGAAACATGAAATAGAAAGCTACAAACCATTAATGCCATGTTGAATGAAAAACTTATCTCCTGTGAAGAAGAAATGGCTAGCTATGAATTGCTCATTTCATCACTTGAGAATGAAATCAATGATTTGAATAATTTATTGTTGAAATTTGTTGAGGGCAAAGAAAATCTGGATAAAATCTTGGGGATTAAGGTTAATTTTTAGAAAGAGGGGTTGGGTTACACACCAGTCAACAAAAAATCTTTTGAAAATAAATTGCATGCTTCTTTTGTTTCTAGTTCAAATGTAGCCAGCTCATCAACTGTACTCCCAAAAAGGTCTAATGCTCAGAAAACACAAATACAGAATGAAAATCATGAAAAGAAAATCAATCTGTAGCAAAAATAGAAAAAGCATTTTACTACATGTGATGTGCATGCTAGGAATACTCATGTGAGACACCATGCTTCAAAATGAACGAATATTTCTTGCTTTTATTGTGACAAGCATGGTCTTATTATGAATGATTGTTATATGTTGAAAAAAGATGATTTGAAAGCATACAGAAATGAATCCATTTCTAAAAGAAGAAGAAGTATTTCTTATTTCTATTGTGGAAAGTGTGGACACACAATGCATGACTGTCACATCATGAAAAAGGAAAATGAAAATGTTTTTAATAAACAAAGAAAATTTTCAAATTGGAAAATCCTATCCAGGAAAAGAAATCCTTCTCAATGCTGCCATTTTTGTGAAAAGCCAGGACACCATGTGTCAAATTATTGGCTAATGAAAAGGGGAAACAATTTGTATGCAGAAAATGTCAAACACCCCACTCGCAAACAAAAATTCACTACATTCATGCATAAGGAAAATCTGAAACCCTTTGTGTGCTACCACTATTTAGGTAAAAATGGGCATGAAATGCACGATCGTCTCACAATGAGAGTTGATGGTCTAAATGTAATGAAAAGGAAAAATATGCATACTCAAAAAGATTCTAACATCTCAGGACCCAAGAAGACTTGGGTACCCAAAGCCTTCAAATGAGAATCTTTGTTGTTGGAATGTCTTGAGGCCAATGAACAAATTGGGAAAATAAAGGTCTCTCAAGGCAAAGGTAAGAAGATAAAATTCGTACTTCATAAACTGCAGTAGATTTTGATACTAAATGCCAGTGTTCATGTGGTGGAGTGCAAGTGAGGTCATTATGACCATTGAATGTTTTTCAATCGAAATTGCATGAGCATGTTTGAGATTATCTGAGTATCCGGTATATCAAATGGTGATCTGCAAAAAGGTAGATTAAATCTGTGACGACCAAGACTCCGGATACCGGGTAAACCCGATACCACTTGGATTCTGAGAGGCCTCCCAAGAGCGGGAAAGCTTCGAAGGGATAAAAAGGAGTGTGTAAGTACATTGAACTTTCAGATAAAGCAGTCAGCAATTAAATTACTATGATCAGGATTGCTAAAATAGCAGAAATAAGATTACATTTTCTATAACAATTAAAACTAGCAGAGTCTAGTCCAACTAAAGTACAGTACAACAGAAAAGAGAATGTACTCTCAAGTCAGGGGAAGCCCGACACTGGCAAAGCTGGCAACTAAGAACCACCGCACTGCACCTCCAAGCACAAGGAAGAACAGCCATACCTGAAAAGTCAGGGGTGAGCCTCGTCTCACTGGCTCAGTAGGGGTCCCGCGGATCCCCACCACGAAACAAAAGCAGTAAACAGCAGTGCTAAACAACTATAGCAAAGCAGTAATAGTAGGAGCAGGAACAACAGTAAAGAGGAAAGCCGTACTGAACAGAAACACGGCAGCCGATCGAACCTCGGCCCTCTAAGCTACTCCTAATCAGCAAACACACGGATCCACAGACCCATAGCTGGGAATCACTAAATCGATGCAAGGAACTCTGGCTACACAGCCTAGACAACATCACGGCACCTCAATCATGTAGGCTCGTATACCGAGACAAAATCCCAACTCAAGACCACACGGTCTAAAAGCTCTGACCCCCGAAACATGCTTTCGCCCTTAAAGCTAGAAAATCCACTCAAACTCACACCGTTCGACTCCAAATCACAAGAGAAAGTAGAAAATCAGTAGGGTATCCATCCCCCTACCTCCACCGAAGATCTCGCGTGCCGAAACGGCCGAACCACATCGAAAATCACCACACGAACAACCCACGCCGGCTTTGAATCCACGAATGGGATCGTGCCAACGCCACGCTCCAATACTCGCGCCATCACGCTCCAGGTCAACTCCACACCGTCACGACCTCGTCCAGCTCCGCCACGGTCGTACGCCCTGGGGGAGAGGAGAAGAGAGGAGAGAGAATGGAGGGAGAGAAGTGAGAGACGTGAGAAGAGAGAGGAGAGAGTGAGGGTTAAATAGAAATAGAAAAATAGAAAAATTTATGAAATCTGATTTTTGGCCCGAAATTTTGTAAACTCATAAAAATATGGAAAAATAGTCTATGTGATCCTCGGAAAGAGCACAATGCACCTGTAGCGTCCCGGAGTCTCAAAACTCAACGGTTCACTCTACACGGGATTCTGCAAGTTATACAAGGGAAAAACCTGAGTGGATCGTAAAATATTATCAGGGACCCACGAAAGCGCTCCGAAAGCTCTCCGATTCCGATCTGAAGAATCCATGGTATTACAGCCTCCCCTCCTTAAGAAATTTCATCCTCGAAATTTAAGGAGCTAACAAGGGAAAAGGGAAGAACAACCCCAAATAGCTGGCTATGCTCTCCAAGCACCAGCTGAACCTCGAACACGTAAAACATGATAACATAATTCTCGAAAAACATAATTAAGAGGAACACTGCCAGACCATAATCACAGGCATACGCTCCGGATCTCAAGGCACACCGATCCACAGAACGAGCATGGCACACCAAGGAACACAAGTCTGGCACCTCTGAAATAGGGCATCATCGCTATCGTCTCACCAGGACCCATGCCACGAAACAACCACCGATAAAAATTCACACACGGCAGACACACAAGCGTTAGCTCTTACGAGAAAGACAAATATCTCAGCTGACTCCTCCAACCATCGGCTTCCGCGCCATAGCAACAATGAAACAGGCATGCAGAATGCCAATGACAGCACTGGACCACAAATACAATCGAGTCAGTCCTCACTCAAACATCACATCTGATTCGAGTTCCACGCCAACTCTACTATGGCAGAAGAGTACAACAGAACCAACCGACAAGACCTCGGTCCACGTAAATCTGAACTCAGACTCACATGGAACTCCTCCTAAGCTGAACACAAGCACAAACCATCATACAACCAAATGATGGATACTTGCAAATCCCCGTCTCCATTCTCAACACAGAACCTCAGGACAACATTGCAAGCTAGGTCACATCAGGGCACAATCACAGCTAACCACACGGCTAAAATATACTAGCTGCTCGCAGCTTACCAACAAGGACCCACAAAAAATTCTCAAAAAATACATCTCGAGGACCATGATCCGTCTCGAGAGCACAACTTCCAAGAAATACAAAGAAGAAAGGGTACACAACCAACATATACGCTGACATATTTCCCCAATTCTCAAATTCGTTGGTGCCAGCACCCACAATGTCTCAAGCAATGGCATGGCAACCAACAACATCAAGGCACACATAGCCAAGACGATGCCACACCGAGGAAACAATCCTCTCAGCCGGTCAGAATATTCCAACCTTACGATCCTCGACCCGTGGGTTATGAGCCCACACGCTTCCGCTACACACTCAATACAATGCACACAGGCATCACAGATAACTCGGCATCCGCATCTCAGCACACCTCTTGGCGCCATCGCAATTCACAAAATTGCAATGTACCACGCCTCGAGTATCGATCCTGCTAACAGTAGATCATAAGTTGCCATAGTGCAAACCGCAAAGAGCCATAGCACAAGCCACAAAGAACGCCAGCCTCAGCTTATCCTCTAGTCCCGAAACAATCACTGAACCTTCATAGCACAACAACCGCCAAACACAGCATGTCGAACACGGTGCACAATGGCCCCCAATTCCAAAAACTAGGTACAAAACCAAGCCACCACCGAAAGAAACGGATCAGGTTCAGAACTAACACAGTCCACACATAAGCAGGCACAGGACTAAGGCTTCATGAAGACATCACTTCCAAAGCTTACCTCGAAAAGACGCCACAAACAGGATGAGAAAGATCAGGCTCGACTAACAGCAGCTCGCCAGGAAGGAAATCCTAGGCTCGCCCGAGCACTCTCTCAAACAAGGCATCCAAACAACCATAAACAACACAACCTTAACACCTCAGGGGCTGAACAAACCTCAATCTGGGATGGCCAAAACAACATTAATCTCTTCGGAGAACATGTACGGCCATTACCCCAATGACAATTCCATCAGCCACCTCACATTTGTCGACCAACTCTGCCCAGCGTAGGACAACCGAGACCAACATCTTAACGAAAAATAACACTATATGTCACATCCTGACGAGAACAAAATCACCTCACATAGCGCCAACACAGCGCACACAAGCTCTCACGCGAGAAGCAAGCGGTAAAAGGGCACAAAACCTATGCCAGCTGCCAACCGTACTGGACCTTATGGACTCTGATTACTGTAATATCTCGAATTCCCATGTACTTTCACAAACACACGCTCTGATACCAACTGTGACGACCCAGACTCCGGATACCGGGTAAACCCGATACCACTTGGATTCTGAGAGGCCTCCCAAGAGCGGGAAAGCTCCGAAGGGATAAAAAAGAGTGTGTAAGTACATTGAACTTCTAGATAAAGCAGTGAGCAATTAAATTACAATGATCATGATTGCTAAAATAGCATAAATAAAATTACATTTTCTATAACAATTAAAACTAGCAGAGTCCAGTCCAACTAAAGTACAGTACAACAGAAAAGAGAATGTACTCTCAAGTCAGGGGAAGCCCGACACTGGCAAAGCTGGCAACTAAGAACCACTGCACTGCACCTCCAAGCACTAGGAAGAATAGCCACACCTGAAAAGTCAGGGGTGAGCCTCGTCTCACTGGCTCAGTAGGGGTCCCGCGGATCCCCACCATGAAACAAAAGTGGTAAACAACAGTGCTAAACAACTACAGCAAAATAGTAACAGCAGGAGCAAGAACAACAGTAAAGAGGAAAGCCATACTGAATAGAAACATGGCAGTCGATCGAACCTCAGCCCTCTAAGCTAATCCTAATCGGTAAAGACACGGATCCCCAGACCCATAGCTGGGAATCACTAAATAGATGCAAGGAACTCTAGCTACACAGCCAGGATAACATCACGACACCTCAGTCCTGCAGGCTCATCTACTGAGACAAAAGCCCAACTCAAGACCACACGGTCAAAAAGCGCCAACACATACACGATCTCACCATCGTGTACGCTACAGTAACTGTAACCTCAGGTGTAGCCAAACACAGACTACCTGACAAGTCACGCCAACCACCACGGAACCAGTCACGAAAGCCACAAGTCATCGTGTCATGTGACAGACGCACCTCCTCACTAGAAGAAAAGCCAGATGCGTCCACTGACCTCTTACACTGCATCTCAAGTGTCTCCCACTTGCTTGGAACGCAGTAATTGAGACACTGAACAAGTACCAAGGAACTATAGTAACAAGTGACTAGTCAGGGTCACACCCATCGGCGTCTGTCCAATGCCCCTGACCACGTGTGCACACACAAGCTCAATATCTTCAGCCAGGCCTCTAGCTGGTTTTCCCCTCCCGTAAGACTCTCACGGCAAGACAAAGGGGCCCACGGCAACCAGCCTACAAATCGTCTCAACCGGGAACTCGCCCCGCCACCACTCCCAGGTGGGCCGACACACAAAAAGTGTCGTTAGGCTATGACTAGTGGAGGCTCACTAGACACAGAGACTCAAAACAGCGAAGTACGGATAGGCTAGACACGCACTGTCACAAGTACCACGAAGCACAAGTCAGCACACAGAACCGTCGCCAGACTTAGGACAGCCAACTAGACCTGCTCACAACGATCCTTGAGTCACAAGACTCAGCTCAAGATCGTCGCACATCACGCAAACCTGCCATTAATCAGCCTAGTCCCGAAGCCAAAAACCACAGTAAACACATCATGAAAGCGGCACACAACAGCCGGATCCACAACAATCGGAAGTCCTTGGCCCCAAGGCCACACAACGGACTCACAATTCCGTATAACATGAAACACGGAACATGAGGGATTACCAAAGCCCTCAAACCCATGGACACGTAAACCGAGGTAAGATAATATCTCAAAGTGTCTAAAACTAGGTCTCGATCCTCACAAGATAGACGAGACATTCACGAGGTCATGTGTCAACTGCTAGTCACAACCGAGTTGACCGAAAATCGCAATGACCCTCGAAATAACGTGGAATACCGCTCGGTACAATGGCACTCCCGGACACCCTATAACACAGTCACAGCCCTCATAGGACATCCAAGACATCCACGGAATAATGGGCTAACCAAGGGGTCGAAGCCACAACAACTGGAAGCCAAACCAACGTGAAAGAATACTCTGGGCAAGTGGCGGTCATCTTCCTGGCCACAACCACTCAGCCTAACAAATAGCGGTCTTAACCCTGGCCGCTAATAGAAAGTGGCGGTCATCTCTATGGCCGCTACCAGGAAATGGCGGTCATAGACTGGCTGCTACTCTCAGAATAAAATAGGCAGCAAACGGTCTGCACAGGGCCGTCTCTTGGAAGTGACGGTCATCCTATGGCCGTCTCTTGAAGGTAGCGGTCATGACCAGACCGCTATCTCCAAACCGCCTCGAAAGCTTCTCGAAAAAGCACGATAAGTCATCTTGGTGGCGGTCCTTTGCCTGACCGTCACTTCATAAGGCGGTCAGTCGCAAGGCCATCACTAGGAACCAACTTAATCAAAAATAACGGTCTGCTTGGGACCGTTTCCAGGAAGTAGCGGTCCTCCTATGGCCGCCACTGCCAATTTGCAGTCAGGAGCTAGACCGCTACCCCGAACCGACTTAAAACCGTTGAAACCATATAACGGTCTCCCTTGGACCGTTAAACGAAAGTAGCGGTCAGCCCAGGGCCGCCACTACTAAATTGCGGTCGGTTGTGAGACCGCAACCTGAAACTGACATAAACCCTTTTTACGAGCCAGATAGCGGTCCTCCTTGGACCGTTTCTCCAAGTAACGATCTCTGGTTTGACCGCTACTTCCTACCGGTGTGAAAATCATAGGAAGGCTCAAAACTCAGTCTTTCCATGCCCCAATCACTCCTAAACGATGGGGAAACATCCCTAGAGTCGATATCAACCCTCCACAAGTCGGAAGGGATCAAACCAACCATGAAATAGCTGAAAACGAGCGATTCTCACGAATCGACCCAAAACGAGTCATATGGACATCTGGGCTCATACCGGCCGCAAATCTCAACCAAATGTAGTTAAACTGGCGGGGATCAAATCCCAACATGCCAGGGTTCAATTGATACCAACCAAACTGAAAATCATCGCCTCAAACGACGATCTCGGCTCACACCCCCGAAACATGCTTTCGCCCTTAAAGCTGGAAAATCCGCTCAAACTCACACCGTTCGGCTCCAAATCACGAGAGGAAGCAAGAAATCAGTAGGGTATCCATCCCCCTACCTCCACCGAAGATCTCGCGCGTCGAAACGGCCAAACCACGTCGAAAACCATCACACGAACAACCCACGCCGACTTTGAATCCACGAATGGGATCGCGCCAACGCCACGCTCCGATACTCGCACCATCACACTCCAGGTTAGCTCCACGCCATCACCACCTCGTCCAGATCTGCCACGGTTGTACGCCCCGGTGGAGAGGAGAAGAGAGGAGAGAGAATGGAGGGAGAGAAGAGAGAGGAGAGAGTGAGGGTTAAATAGAAAAGGAAAATAGAAATATTTATGAAATCCGATTTTTGGCCCAAAATTCTGTAAACTCAGAAAAATATGAAAAAATAGTCTCCGCGATCCTCGAAAAGAGCATAATACACCTTAGTGTCTCGGAGTCTCAAAACTCAACGGTTCACTCTCCACGGAGTTCCGCAAGTTATACAAGGGAAAAACCCGAGTGGATCATAAAACACTATCAGAGACCCACGAAAGCACTCCGAAAGCTCTCCGATTCCGATCCGAAGAATCTGGTATTACAAAATCTATCTAGAACTCTCACCATGCGTGAGTACATAACTCCGTCCAGTACCAGAACTCAGAAAAATCAAATGTGTGGTTCATGAATGAATTTTTATCTTGAGTAGAATTAATCTGAAAATGAGCTCACAGCTTCTAAACTGTAATAAATCATGGTTGAATTTGATGTTGTTTCATTTTTTAGTTGCTATTGATGATGTCTCTTTGTGGCTGCATGATGATGTCACTTTGTGGCTGCATGTTCTATGTGCAGAGTTTCTTTTAGGACAACTGTCTGCAATTAATCAAATGTTTTGTGGCTTTTATCTATGTGCTGCTCACATCTATCTATCCTCCTTATATACAAATTTTTCTTGATAGGTATGAGGCTTATTTGTTCATTTGTTCAGGAATCTATGGTATGGTTTCTTGCCCGTCTGGGTTGTCAGCCTGATCTTGGTTTCAGAACCTCTCAATCCTTGTTCAGTGCCTTAGTCATCTCCATTTCAAGTTAATCTGAGACGTGCATGCATGTTTTCAGGGGGAGGTTGTAATAAAAGTTGGTCATTTGATCATACTCATCAAAGTGCTTTTTGCATTTTCATGCATGTCATGCTAAGGGGGAGTTTGTTTCTTCATATGAGATTGCAATGCAGTTCTGATGCATCATCATGTCATGACTTCATGGTATATCAAATGGTTACATGTTGAATGGTAGGTCACCCCTGTCTAAAAACTTTCACCATGCAAGATAATCATGTGCCTCCGCCTAGTACCATGAGTCAACTGTTCTTATAGGTCAAAGGGTGCACACTTTTCTGTCACAATTTCACTGAATTCTTCAGAAACTCATGCACATATTGAGGGGGAGATGCTAACTAAATGATCTGAATTTGAGGCTTAGACTCATTCCTAAGGAAGTACAGCTTATGCTAAATGTTTAGGCTATGGATTGCTTAAAATTTCTGCTATTGATTACTGAAAATGTCAAATTCTGGTAATGGATGTGTCGACACAACACTTTGGTTGTTTTGCCACATACTGCCTTGAAAGCCCTCTCTTATGGTGTTTCTGCTCTGCAGGTTTTCGGACTGTCTCAGGAAGGTATCCTGAGAGAGTCGACCCCAAGGGTCGACTCACATGAGTCATGGTTCTATTTTTTAGTCCTTGAACCTGCTTATCCAACCTTTGTGTTTTGAGTGTTTCCCTGTGCAATTTTCATAACACCCAGGTTAGAAAAATCAGTAACATGCATCTTAGTCATGCATTTAGGACAGCATTAAAATCCATGAGTTAGGTGCATTCAGGACATTCAAGCACATTGTGTTTCAAATGAAAACTGAAGTCTTGCATCTTGCACTCATGTTGCATGAGATACATAGTTTTATGTATGCATGTCCATATGTATCCACTAGATATTGCATTTCCCTATTATGTGTTTGCATGATACTTGATGTGGCACGGGTAAGGGTGCCACGGGAGTTGACACAATGAGCCTATGACCTAGATTCGCAAGCAAGCAACGGATCGGCGAACCCACTCTAGAGGACTCACCCGCGTAACGCACACATGTGCCCGTGGGCAACCCGGTGATGATGGAGAGGGTCCGGGGCGGGACCTTGACGCTCCGGGGGATTTGGCTAGCTTGAGGCTGAACCCCTAAGGGCTCGGGATGTCCAATTTCATAGGCAGCCATCACACCAAGGGCATGGGTTGTAGGGTCTCTGTCACAACTCGCTCCGCGGTAGTCGCTCAATTTGATGATAATTTGGGACTGGGCACTCTCTCACCGTCCGACGGAGCTAAGAAACAATACTAATTAAGAAAAATAAACCAGCAATGAGAGGGGGACCAGAAGATCACATGATCAGCGTGAAGACGCCGATCCCGGCCGAAGACGATGGCGAGCGGGGAGGCGTGGGTATGCACCCGCACACCGCGCCGATGTAGCTTCAGATGTCTACCTGCTAGTACAATCACTACGCCCTCGCAGAGGGGTTGGACTGAGGGTGGGGGAAATTATAATATAGTCAAACACTACCTACCGCAGGGAGGGGCTTTAAGCCAGCCAGGCGGGGGTGGGGGAAACCAAGCAAAAGCCGAATTGCCGAACTATGCCGGTTCTGCCTGCTTCTGGAACATCATGATAGGAAGTCGATGACGGCGTCGCCACGGACTCCACCGACTTCAAGTGATGATGAAACTGGCTCTGAAACGTCCTGGGTTGGCAAAGGAAGACACCCAAATTATTGGGGATTATTCTGATGTCGACGGTGGCCGAGGCGGAGTCGGGATCAGGGCCGGTCGTTCTTGGTTCTGGCTGCCTCAGAACCGCGGCTGCTGGAAGAAGTGGACGTCACGAGTGCTCCCGGGATCCGATGAGGGCGAGACCAGAGCCGTTGCGATCGTGGACGAGTCTTCTTAAATTAGAGACCAACAAGGTCTTCGGAGGAATTCGGAGCAGAGCGCGAGAACCAGAATAGTGGGAGGGGGTTGGATCTGTCTCAGGAGGGACTGACCTGCGCACTCCGGGGAGAAAATTAGGAACTCGGTGCTCCGGGGTCCAAACAGTGACCTTCTTCTTGGAGCTGGCAGAGGACGTGGAGGAGAAGGTCACAGCCAAACGCCGCTCCAGGAATCATCGGGGACTGGGCGTTGGGGCTACTGCACTCGGGCTCTGGTCTGCAGCCGGAGACTGGGTGCACAGTACTTAGAACCATAGGGGTATGAGAAATCTGCTTCCATGAACTCTACCGAACTCCGATGGAGGTGAGACTAGCGTCGCCGCGACCGTGGTTAAAGTAGCTTCAAACAGAAACTAATGGGACCCCAGACAGAGGTCGGGGAAGAAAACTCTAAACAAAAGAGTGGGGGTTGGACCAAACTGGACAGACAGGAGTAGTCTGCGCACTTCGACGAGAATGGCTGGAACCGAGTGCTCGAGTGAGCGAATGGGCTCCTTCTTTCTGGTACTGAAAGAGGGCTGGACGTAGTTCTTGCCCTCTTAAGATCGCGCCATGAGCCTTGCTGAGCTAGTCGTGGGAGCCTCTGCACTCAGCTTCAGGTCACCAGCTAGGGACTGGATGCGCAGTCTGGCGAGATCTGCTTCTCCGAACAGATCCGAGCTTGGATGCCGGCGAGACCACCTCTGTTAGGAAGCTGACTTGATGAGGTTTCCACCGGTATATGGTATGCGACCTGAAGCCTCATGGTGACGACATGGATGTCTCTGCAAAATGTTGGTACCTCTGCTACCTGCGAACCAGAGCAGGGCCTAGTTGGGAGTGGGGGTAAGAGAGGGGAGAATGGGAAAGGGAGGTTGATGGGTAGGGGGGTGCGACCTAGGTGGTAAGAAGGTGATGGGGAAGGGAGGGAAACAGCCAGCAAGGGGAGGGAAATTCAAATGTGGCCTAGGGTTTGAGCCCCTTCAGCCTTGGGGAGATGGAAGGGTGCTTGGGAAAGGGTAGTGGGTGGTTGAGGGTTAGAGGGTGACTTGGAGATTGGTGGGTTCTCCCTTGGGGCTAGGGGTAGAGTAAAGAGGTGTTGTGGGAAGTTGTGGTGACTATTGAATGAGGGGAGGAGAGAGAGAAAGTAGGTGGGAGGGGGAGGAGAGAGAAAGGGGCGCACCCTCTTGGAGGGAGAGAGTGAGAGAGAGGGAGAGAGGGAGAAAGGGGAGAGTCACACTCTACTTGAAGAGGTGAAAGATTTCACTCAAATGTGAATTTTTTCTAATTCTCAATGCATTCGTCCTACAATGGAGGGGTTGGGGTCTATTTATAGGCACCCAACTTCTTACATGATCAAAATAACCCTGAACTAATGGACTAAAGACCAGACTGTCCTAAGGCGGGTGCCCATGGGCCTAGCCCATTAGTTGGGCCCAATTGACACATGACTTATGTAAATGACTCCCTAACTTAGGTACTTGACTCAAATAAAAGAAAATTACATGATAAGACTCAAATACGAAAATGAAAATACATCATATGACTTGAAATAAAGTGGCAAACAAGATGTAGCACTGTTGGCGATCATCAGGAGCCTCGAAAAAGTGTGGAAGGGCAGAGATGACCCCATCATACCCTCGGGGTGCGGAGAACTCGACTCCGTCGAGTATGGGTCCACCGGGGTGGCGGCACACCAAAACAGCTTCGAGCAAAGCACGATCTCTCAACTCAACCCTGTGTCTGCAACCAGGGGATGGTCCTTCATCCTCTCAAGGTTGCTGTGGCACACCCTCTTGCTAGTGATGGTTCCCTGCTTGTCTAGTATTGCCTCCGTGTGCACATGTCGGGCTCTCAAGCTGATTTATGGAGGCTCTCCGAAGGTGTCACTCTCAATGGTAGGTAGAGGCTCGAGGCACTCACTAGGATCCACCGCGATGCCTTTATAGGGTGTCGGGTCTGCCACATGGGAAGTGGGGTATATCCCAGAACCCATCGATAAGCCCAACCCATAAGCCGTGTTGCCAAAGCCACTCGGATCTTGGGAAGGTCCAAGTCCTCTTGCCCTCGATTTGGAGGTTTCCCTAGGGTCGAGCCACTCCAATCTCACCATCACTAGATTGTCCATGTGGGACTCCAAGTGGCGCTTGCGAGCTTTTGCCTGCTCATCATGAACCTCACCGCTCGTTGCTAGATGCTTGCTTGAATGTGTATGCCATGCACTATGATGCGGCGTGGGTGTGAAGACTATTGAGTGCAAGGGTGGACCAGGACAACCAAATGTAGACCTATCATGCAATGCTGCCATGTAGACTTGGATGGACCTAGGAGGGCCTGGGCATCCATAGGTGATCCAATAATGCATGAGGGTAGTAAATGTCGGGGGACCTGGGCATCCATGAATGCTCCTATCGTGCGAGGGACTGATGTTGAGTAGGGGAGGGCTGTTACACCCAAATATGGACCACTCATGTTTCGACTTGAGATATGGGTGTTATGAATGAAAGGACCCAACTTACTAATCATGCCAAGTGGTGTGATATGCCCAGACACATGCATTCCTATCTCAAAGATGACTTCCATGTGCAGGGTTGTGGGATGGCCTTTGAGCTTCCACTTGAAAGGTTCGAAGGGATCTAGGAAGGTGGACATCATGGAGAGAGGCACTTCCTTGTTCCCTAGGTGTAGATCTTCCATGGTCATGGCTACCCTTGTGTTGCCCAGGACTTGGAAGAGGTGGGCTTGGTCTAACATGGTGGGTGAGGGTAGGAAGGAGTGGGTGGTAAGTGATGCGGGTGGGCCACATGGGTTCCCGGGCTCCCATTGGGAGGGGTCAAAAGGATCAGCATAAGTGTACCCGGGGGAAAAGAGCTCTAAGTTCATCTCATCATGTCACGCCCTGAGCCTTTATGACAGCGGAAGACTCGCTCGAGGAACGCGAACAGTCGGCATGGCAAGCCTCTTGCAAGCAAGAACGATCAGAGCGCAAGGCAATCATACATAAGAATGCAATCGCACATATTTACTTAACTTCAACTTATTTCATTAATAATCAAATCCAATATTCAAATACAACCACTAATTCAACTTTCATCATATTAGACTCAAGAAATAAGAAAAATTACATGGACTCGATCTAAACAATGTAAACTTCCTAAGTCTTCGCTCATTCTTTATTCACTCTCGGATCCGCTACTTGAATACTCCGAATCCGAACCCGACTCACTTCCATTTCCTGAAAAAGATTGAAAATAGGTAATGAGCACACTTGCCCAATAGGTATCTTCGCATCAACATGATTAGCACTATTTAAGTAATTAGCTAAAGAATAAGGTAAAATCATGTGAATGCAATAAATCATGCGATCAAATCAAAGTAACAAGACGATCATGTAAGATAGGATGAACAAGTATGAACTAGTAAGAATGTAGCAAGAATGAACAAGAATGTAGCATGGCCTTTCAAGAGCAAGAATGTAACGAGAATGCACTTTCACTATTCACTTTCATAACCACAAAGGTTACGCACTAGAACGTCAATCATGTAGCAATTCACTAGATTTTCACGAGTGCTCATAGATTTCACTTATTTATAAAGAAAGTACTCCCAGCGCAATGCGACGCCAGTGGCATCATACATCATGGTTTATAATAGTATGTTTTCGATAATCAGCCGAGGGGACTAGCATAGAGCCCTTGGACACAATCAGCGCCCGAACTGCATCTTCACGTATAAATCAAGCTACTTCCATGAGTGTAACAATAAAGTATGGCCAAGAATGTAACAATTCAATCAATAAGCTCATGACAACAACCATCAAAGAATGAATGCTTCAATTAGAATATGAGAGATCAAGAATGATTTAAGATGACATTATGCTCATGGGAATAATTCGGTAGCATAACGGTACATTCGTTATCTTTCATAATTTAAATTAAGTTCTTTGGACAATATGACAAGTTCTAGACCATCAATAATCCATCTAGGAACTTTAGAATATCAACCCTTTGGTCAAACCTTGGGTTAATGTACTCAAGCATTGTGACGGTCAACGACTGGGCCGTTACATTAACGTGACGCTCCAGTATTGGGCCGTTACATTGGCTTGAATCCAGAACAGTAGAATAGACTCAGTGAAATGTGACTGTCATATATTGGGCCGTTATATGGGCCTGACGGTCCAATATAGATCCGTTACATTGTTAGAACCCGAAAACATCGATAATACTTTCTAATCAATGGGTTTTAATGGTACAACCAACTCGACGTCCTAATGAGAATCTCAGACTCGCAGAGAATTACGGAGGCCTTGAAACAAGATTTCCTAGTCCATTGGAAGGAATATCCAATAGAGAGGTCCTCATGTCTAAGAATAATGTTCCTATAGTGTAAAGTGTGAACTAATAGACAACATACCGGAATATGCGCCATGTACTTAAAGAAAATGACTCTATTGTGTAGCAATGTGAAACCAAGATAAAACTCCATCAATACAACATTGGAAAAATCATGATTTAAATATAAAATTATAAAGTTAGTCAATAAAATTAACATATGCTTTAAAATAACTCAAGATCATGCAATTCCTATTATGAATCAGTAGATAAACTTAAAGTCATTCTAATAGGTCAAAACTTAGATAACTAGGCATATTTATAAGTTAATGTGACTGTTCTTCAATTCTGTCTCGAATTGCCTGAACAAAGCATTCTGACGGTCTAGTCTAAGTGTGTTACACTGATGTAACGGTTTATCGTGGGACCGTCAGAGTTATATAACGCTCCAGTTATGGTGCGTCAGAGTCCTCAGAGAGCTTTGAATACAACAGAGGGTGTGACGGCTTATCGTAAGACCGTTATAGTGTTGTGACAGCCCTACCTTAATCCGTCAGAGCTTTGCTGACAACAATAGATAAAAAGATCTAAGGTTTCAACTTACATCATGTCTGGAAATCATGTATAAACTTTCACATGATAAAATGAAGACTAAACTAATAGCATGCATGGGTTTTCTGTGAATTTGACAAGAAAGTTCCTTTTAACTTAGGGCTAAGAATACACATGTATGCATGACTCTACTAATACATGAAATCCATGATCTATAGTGTATGAAATCAAGTCAAATCAGAGGGCTTTTATCCCTAACAAGATATTTTTGCCAATCATGAGATGACCTACCGCTTAACTGGGCTTTAAAGTTCTAATTTGAGTCTGAAAGACGTGCCCTAGTTCTCCCTTTCTAGTGGGTTTCCAGCAACTTCACGCTGCCCTAGCTCCTCAGCCTCTTGACCTAAGGACGTGAAATTTTGAGGGTACGAGATGAAACTAAGGTGAACAAAAAGTTCTAAATAATTGAACTCTAATTACCTCGTTTAGACATCCTAATCTCTTGATCTTCAGGGGTCTTGCGTTCAGTTTCCTGGGTTGCTAAGGTCCGACCAGCAACTTTGGAAGCTTCAATCTCCTTGGTTGGTTGATCTCCTAGCATGAAATTTGGAGAGCTATTAGTCTAATGTATTATAAATAAAAAGCTCTAAAGAACTTACCCGAAATTCTATCTCCTTACCTTGATTCTTTACGAGCCAAAAGTAAGGGTCGCTCAGTTCAGAACTGGTCCTATTTATAGAGATTTGGCTAGGGTTTAAGGATTAGATCGATTCTAGAGTCCTTACTAGTGCTTAGATCGATCTCAGAGAGTCCTTTACATGCCTACTAATCCTCCAATCTCGATCCCTAATGGATAGAGTAGCAAAGATCCAATCTTTTTACAAGTTCCTCCATTCACGGAACTGACAGAGGTGTAACGCATCAGGTCTAGTGCGTTACATAGCTGTAGCGATCGCCCGATACACAACCAGAAAAAGCGGGATTTCAGACGGACGTTATCCGTCTCAAATCCGTCTGAAAATCCGTCGCAACACATATTTGTAACGGATTTCTGACGGATTTAAGACCGAACTCGACCGTCTGAAATTCTTAGTCACAAATTTGTGACAGTTAACTTTTCGGTCTGAAATTCCGTCTGAAATTAAGACACAAATAATTTCGGTCATAAATTCCGTCTAAATCTCACACGATAAAATTTCCGTATGTAATTATCAGTCTGAAATTTCCGTCTGTATTTCATACGGTTTTTTAGACGGATTTATTATCCGTTGTAAATACCGTCCGTAATCCGTCTGAAATATTGTCTGAAATCCGTCTCTATTTCTGCCGGATATTACGACGGATTACTTTGTCGTCGTAACTTCCAACGACGGTTCCATATGTTGTTCGTCCTAAATCCGTCGGTGTTTAAAACGTAATTCACGACGGATATAAATTCCGTCTGAAATTACCGTCTCTATTACAAACGTCATTTCAGACGGATTATAAATCCGTCTGAAAAAAAATATATATTTTTTAAAATTTAAGTTTATTTATCTAATAAACCTGTTAAAAAAAATTATTGGAACTAACCACAAAAAAAAACTCAACATCAACATACCCAAATAAATAAACACCACCGAAAAAATCTCAACATAACATAGATGTTCAAATAAATAAACACCACCAATAAATAAATTCAACACCATGCTGACAAAATAAATACAAAGAAAAACACATTAACCCTGCTGATCCGTCTGAATAACATAAAACAAATATCATTAAACATCAAGAAATATCTGGTACATCGTCAATATCCTCATCATCCATATCGTCACTGCCCTGCTCATCTCCTCTGTCGCTGCCCGCAGAAGGATCCCCCTACATTAAAAAAATAATAACATTCATTCATAGATAAAAAAATTAGTGCGAAGAAATGAGCATAAATATAAATCAAACATATCAAATTGATAACTGCAGATTTTATAGATCAACTACTAGCTTGAAACAATATTTAGACCCCCGGACCTGACCTGGGAGTTCATTTAAGCTAAGTTTATTTTAAAACTGAACTTTGAGTGCCGAGCTCAAACCGGACATCCGATTTGGATTCCGTCAGTCCTGACAAGTCACTTTCATCTCCCCGGTCGCGTTGGAATGATCGGCACGGCCGTCCGACCGGTATTTCCAATTTTAGACCCCCGGACCCGACCTGGTAGTTCATTTAAACTAAGTGTATTTTAAAACTGAGCTTTGAGCGCCGAGCTCAAACCGGACATTCGATTTGGATTCCGTCAGTTCTGACAAGTCACTTTCATCTCCCCGGTCGCGTTGGAATGATCGGCACGGCCGTCCGACTTGTATTTCCAATTTTAGACCCCCGGACCCGACCTGGTAGTTCATTTAAACTAAGTGTATTTTAAAACTGAACTTTGAGCGCCGAGCTCAAACCGGACATCCGATTTAGATTCCGTCAGTTCTGACAAGTCACCTTCATCTCCCCGGTCGCGTTGGAATGATCGGCACGGCCGTCCGACCGGTATTTCCAATTTTAGACCCCCGGACCCGACCTGGTAGTTCATTTAAACTAAGTGTATTTTAAAACTGAACTTTTAGCGCCGAGCTCAAACCGGGCATCCGATTTGGATTCCGTCAGTTCTGACAAGTCACTTTCATCTCCCCGGTTGTGTTGAAATGATCGGCACGGCCGTCCGACTTGTATTTCAAGTTTTTGACCCCCGGACCTGACCTGGGAGTTCATTTAAGCTAAGTTTATTTTAAAACTGAAATTTGAGTGCCGAGCTCAAACCGGACATCCGATTTAGATTCCGTCAGTTCTGACAAGTCACTTTCATCTCCCCGGTCGCGTTGGAATGATCGGCATGGCCGTCCGACCGGTATTTCCAATTTTAGACCCCCGGACCCGACCTGGTAGTTCATTTAAACTAAGTATATTTTAAAACTGAACTTTAAGCGCCGAGCTCAAACCGGGCATCCGATTTGGATTCCGTCAGTTCTAACAAGTCACTTTCATCTCCCCGGTCACGTTGGAATGATCGGCACGGCCGTCCGACCGGTATTTCCAATTTTAGACCCCCGGACCCGACCTAGTAGTTCATTTAAACTAAGTGTATTTTAAAATTGAACTTTTAGCGCCGAGCTCAAACCGGACATCCGATTTGGATTCCGTCAGTTCTGACAAGTCACTTTCATCTCCCCGGTTCCGTTGGAATGATCGGCATGGCCGTCCGACCGGTATTTCCATTTTTAGACCCCCGGACCCGACCTGGTAGTTCATTTAAACTAAGTGTATTTTAAAACTGAACTTTTAGCGCCGAGCTCAAACCGGGCATCCGATTTGGATTCCATCAGTTCTGACAAGTCACTTTCATCTCCCCGGTTGTGTTGGAATGATCGGCACGGCCGTCCGACTTGTATTTCAAGTTTTTGACCCCCGGACCTGACCTGGGAGTTCATTTAAGCTAAGTTTATTTTAAAACTGAACTTTTAGCGCCGAGCTCAAACCGGACATCCGATTTGGATTCCGCCAGTTCTGACAAGTCACTTTCATCTCCCCGGCTTTGTTGGAATGATCGGCACGGCCGTCCGACTTGTATTTCCAATTTTAGACCCTCGGACCCGACGTGGTAGTTCATTTAAACTAAGTGTATTTTAAAACTGAACTTTTAGCGCCGAGCTCAAACTGGACATCCGATTTAGATTCCGCCAATTCTGACAAGTCACTTTCATCTCCCCGGTTGTGTTGGAATGATCGGCACGGCCGTCCGACTTGTATTTCAAGTTTTTGACCCCCGGACCTGACCTGGGAGTTCATTTAAGCTAAGTTTATTTTAAAACTGAACTTTGAGTGCCGAGCTCAAACCGGACATCCGATTTGGATTCCGTCAGTTCTGACAAGTCACTTTCATCTCCCCGGTCGCGTTGGAATGATCGGCACGGCCGTCCGACTTGTATTTCCAATTTTAGACCCCCAGACCCGACCTGGTAGTTCATTTAAACTAAGTGTATTTTAAAACTGAACTTTGAGTGCCGAGCTCAAACCGGGTATCCGATTTGGATTCCGTCAGTTCTGACAAGTCACTTTCATCTCCCCGGTCGCGTTGGAATGATCAGCACGGCCGTCCGACCGGTATTTCCAATTTTAGACCCCCGGACCCGACCTGGTAGTTCATTTAAACTAAGTGTATTTTAAAACTGAACTTTTAGCGCCGAGCTCAAACCGGACATCCGATTTAGATTCCGTCAGTTCTGACAAGTCACTTTCATCTCCCCGGTCGCGTTGGAATGATCGGCACGGCCGTCCGACTTGTATTTCCAATTTTAGACCCCCGGACCCGACCTGGTAGTTCATTTAAACTAAGTGTATTTTAAAACTGAACTTTTAGCGCCGAGCTCAAACCGGACATCCGATTTGGATTTCGTCAGTTCTGACAAGTCACTTTCATCTCCCCGGTCGCGTTGGAATGATCGGCATGGCCGTCCGACTTGTATTTCCAATTTTAGACCCCCGGACCCGACCTGGTAGTTCATTTAAACTAAGTGTATTTTAAAACTGAACTTTGAGCGCCGAGCTCAAACCGGGCATCCGATTTGGATTCCGTCAGTTCTGACAAGTCACTTTCATCTCCCCGGTCGCGTTGGAATGATCGGCACGGCCGTCCGATCAGTATTTCCAATTTTAGACCCCCGGACCCGACCTGGTAGTTCATTTAAACTAAGTGTATTTTAAAACTGAACTTTTAGCGCCGAGCTCAAACCGGACATCCGATTTGGATTCCGTCAGTTCTGACAAGTCACTTTCATCTCCCCGGTCGCGTTGGAATGATCGGCACGGCCGTCCGACCGGTATTTCCAATTTTAGACCCCCGGACCCGACCTGGTAGTTCATTTAAACTAAGTGTATTTTAAAACTGAACTTTGAGCGCCGAGCTCAAACCGGACATCCGATTTGGATTCCGTCAGTTCTGACAAGTCACTTTCATCTCCCCGGTCGCGTTGGAATGATCGGCACGGTCGTCCGATCGGTATTTCCAATTTTAGACCCCCGGACCCGACCTGGTAGTTCATTTAAACTAAGTGTATTTTAAAACTGAACTTTTAGCGCCGAGCTCAAACCGGACATCCGATTTGGATTCCGTCAGTTCTGACAAGTCACTTTCATCTCCCCGGTCGCGTTGGAATGATTGGCACGGCCGTCCGACCGGTATTTCCAATTTTAGACCCCCGGACCCGACCTGGTAGTTCATTTAAACTAAGTGTATTTTAAAACTGAACTTTGAGCGCCGAGCTCAAACCGGACATCCGATTTGGATTCCGCCAGTTCTGAAAAGTCACTTTCATCTCCCCGGCTGTGTTGGAATGATCGGCACGGCCGTCCGACTTGTATTTCTAATTTTAGACCCTCGGACCCAACCTGGTAGTTCATTTAAACTAAGTGTATTTTAAAACTGAACTTTTAGCGCCGAGCTCAAACCGGACATCCGATTTAGATTCCGCCAGTTCTGACAAGTCACTTTCATCTCCCCGGTTGTGTTGGAATGATCGGCACGGCCGTCCGACTTGTATTTCAAGTTTTTGACCCCCGGACCTGACCTGGGAGTTCATTTAAGCTAAGTTTATTTTAAAACTGAACTTTGAGTGCCGAGCTCAAACCGGACATCCGATTTGGATTCCGCCAGTTCTGACAAGTCACTTTCATCTCCCCGGCTGTGTTGGAATGATCGGCACGACCGTCCAACTTGTATTTCCAATTTTAGACCCTCGGACCCGACCTGGTAGTTCATTTAAACTAAGTGTATTTTAAAACTGAACTTTTAGCGCCGAGCTCAAACCGGACATCCGATTTAGATTCCGCCAGTTCTGACAAGTCACTTTCATCTCCCCGGTTGTGTTGGAATGATCGGCACGGCCGTCCGACTTGTATTTCAAGTTTTTGACCCCCGGACATGACCTGGGAGTTCATTTAAGCTAAGTTTATTTTAAAACTGAACTTTGAGTGCCGAGCTCAAACCGGACATCCGATTTGGATTCCGTCAGTTCTGACAAGTCACTTTCATCTCCCCGGTCGCGTTGGAATGATCGGCACGGCCGTCCGATCGGTATTTCCAATTTTAGACCCCCGGACCCGACCTGGTAGTTCATTTAAACTAAGTGTATTTTAAAACTGAACTTTTAGCGCCGAGCTCAAACCGGACATCCGATTTGGATTCCGTCAGTTCTGACAAGTCACTTTCATCTCCCCGGTCGCGTTGGAATGATTGGCACGGCCGTCCGACCGGTATTTTCAATTTTAGACCCCCGGACCTGACCTGGGAGTTCATTTAAGCTAAGTTTATTTTAAAACTGAACTTTGAGTGCCGAGCTCAAACCGGGCATCCGATTTGGATTCCGTCAGTTCTGACAAGTCACTTTCATCTCCCCGGTCGCGTTGGAATGATCGGCATGGCCGTCCGACTTGTATTTCCAATTTTAGACCCCCGGACCCGACCTGGTAGTTCATTTAAACTAAGTGTATTTTAAAACTGAACTTTTAGCGCCGAGATCAAACTGGGCATCCGATTTGGATTCCGTTAGTTCTGTCAAGTCACTTTCATCTCCCCGGTCGCGTTGGAATGATTGGCACGGCCGTCCGACCGGTATTTCAAATTTTAGACCCCCGGATTTTCTCAATTATTCTGAAGTAAATGAGTTTTAAAATTAATAATGAACATAATTGAGTAATTCCATCAAAATAAAAACTTGGCTAGAGACTCACCTGTGCGGGCTGTGCTGTGGTGGTGGTTGATTTCTGAGGGACCATTCCGCTCTGGGAGAGGAGGCCACTAATTGCCTGCAAGAATACTGACACTTGGCTAGAGATCTCTTGCTGGAAATGCTGCTGCTGCCGCTGCATATCAGAAATCTGCGATCGGACCATGTCCATCATGTCGCTGGCAGAAGCGCTGGGGGCAACGGAAGGTATAGTGAAGGCACTGCCACTGGAAGAAGTATAGCTAGAACTCGCACACGCTGATGTCACCGCGCTTGCGTCTAGGCTCTCCCCAAAACCATATATTCGGCCTTTCTTCGGTACGCCAGCTGCTGCCACCCACTCCACCGGATCGAACTCCGGCTGCTGCGTGTCTCCCTCCCCGTACTTCTCTGTCACTGCTTTGCTATATGTTTCCTACAAATTGAATAAAATAACTAGTCAATTTCATATGAATTACATGCCGATTTAAATGAACGGTACAAGTTACATATGTAGATAAACTTACCGCTGCTGACTTAGCTGTGTCACTCACAAAATCATTAGTCCCCTTCTTTTTGTGTGTTCTGTCGAACACCTCGAGGAACGACGGAGGTCGATTAAGCTCCACAGCCTGTTATACAATTCATAGTAAAAAAAAGTCAAATATTGGGATAAATTGTAAGAAGATAAATTGGTATATTACTTACCAATTTTTGTTTATGAGCCGCATAAGAGATGGACCCACTCGTATGCAAATTTGAACCTGGTTTTGACGCCCTGTTTGCTTTGGCTTTTTCGGACTTTTCTATCCACTTGGGGTCGGAAAATGGTCACAAGATATCTCCCAATCCTCCTGCCTCATTCATAGAGGGCGATGCGCCTTCCACAATTGTCGGTCTTCACTCCCCCCACTCAATTTTTTAGCGTGTGCTCGGGCCTCATGTATTTTCCTCTTGTAACTTGAGAGCATAGTAGACTCCCAGGCACGACGACATCTCGCCGCGTCATGTCCACATGTGAATTGAAAAGACCGCTGTAAATCAATTGCTTTTCACACTTAGTATAAAGTTGTAAATAGACTTTGGGAAATACTTGAATTAAATGACGTAATTACTTACTAAGAACATGTTGTACAATGAATCGCGGACGGACATCGGAAAATCTCTGAAAGTGGAAGCTGCCCCGGGCACATGTGCCAACATGAGTTCGGTGGAATGATGGACAGCGCCGTGGGGTTCAAATTCCATACTGCAATTGCAAATGTCAAAATATTCATATTACACAGTTGAGGGCTAATTAATGTAATATAACCTTATAGATTTACCCGGATACCCAACACGGGTGACGTCTTGATAAGTACAATATGAAGTGATCTAGAAGGGGAGGGGATGAATAGATCACTTCTTTCGTAGATTTAAAAAATTATTGCAGAGTATATTGCTAAACGGAACTAACCTCGAGCTCTGACTATCGTAAAAGATGCAGTGCAGTTAATAGCTCAAGCAAATAGAAGGCATACCACAATATTATCACGATCAATCACACAAGGGCTCAGAGGATTTTAAGGTGGTTCGGTCCTTCAGACCTACATCCACCCCACACTCAACCTGAGTGTGGCTTCACTAAAGGCTGGGCAACACAGCTTGCCAAACAACTGCTGATACACAGCTTCCCAGGAGAACAACCTCTCCTCTTCCTCCTACCCGGAGGGAACCTCTAGCGATCAGCAGTCACTAGAACCCAGAGACTCACGTCTCTCTTCCTCTTTACCAAGAGGGAAACCCCACTAGTAGCAGCCCTGCTACTAGTGAACCAGAGGTCGAAGACCCCTCTTCCTCCCAACCCGGAGGGTACCTACAAGCAGCTCACCTGCTGCTTGCAAACCGGAGATTGACTCTCCCTACTCCTGATCTCACAGGAGGACCCCGACCTCAGTCCAGAGGATCGGAAACACAAACAATAACAGTTGAAGAAAGATAAGAACAAGAAATGAAAAATACGAACGAAGGAAATCAAATGCCAGACAATGGAAACAATGTAGCTCAATATAGAGCAATAGACTTCGGATTTGATCCGCAAGTCAGAACAATTCTTCTGATCACTCTTCTGCTCTCTTTCTATTTCTCTCTGCTATTCTTTCTTCTTTCTTTTCTTTTTCCTGGATCGAAGGGCTCTCTGTTTCCCTGTTTTCTTCTATGCCTCTCTTCTTCGATCACCTTCATCTGAGGACGAAGGATTCTATTTATAGCATCAACAGCAGATGGATAGGGCATGAAACGCGTGTGCCTCCCACGCTCGATCCACAAGTTTCCTGTCACGTGCCTTTATCAAATTGGTTCCTCTTGTCTCGGATCACGTGCAGCCCTGGAGTGTGGAATGTTCTTCCTCGGACCTGTAATGAGATTAAGTCCATTAATACGCTGCATGGCCATTAAAACCAAAACTGCATGAGGTATAGTAACAACAACACGACGTGACTATTTCTCGAGATGACATAAGAACGACACGAGATACTCTGTAACAGATCAGATATACAGAAGATAATGACACGAGGTGAGGTTATAAGCAAGAGAGACACGAGGTTACGAATGCAAAAACAACACGAGGACAATACGGGCTAACGACAGAAACCGACATGAAGACTAAAGCGAGAGACCAACACGAGGACAGAGTATAAGGAAACGACTCGAGGTGAAAACAACACGAAGTGAAGTTAGACACGAAGTAAAAAGCAACGACACGAAGTATAGTGGTGACAAACACACACTACACAGAAAAACGACACGAAATAAAAATAATGCTAAGTGAAAACAGTAATCGACACGCGGTGAGAACAACACGAGGATAGTGAGAACAGCACGAGATGAAAGCAACACAGGCTGATAACGACACAAAGTCGAAACAGTAAATGACACGGGATAACACTGCACGAGGTAAAACGACACGAAGACTTAATAATAAAAACGACACGAGGTGGCAATAAAGGAGAACGACATGAAAACAACATGGACTGCAACCGAAACCGACACGAAGTCAAACAGTACAACACGAGGTGTTGTAACCAAGACGAAGTGCCAATCAATCACGAAGACAGTATGCAAAGAAACGACTCGAAGTGAGATGAGAACAGAATGAACCAAAGAAGACGACACGGAGTGCATAAAACCAACACGAAGACGTGGACTATAGTAACCGTCACGAAGTGTGGTTACTAAGCAGGAATCGACACGAGGTCTACAGAAAAACTACTCGAAGTTCATCAGAACTTTTTAGAGCAGCTTCAGGAACACGACACGAAGTCATGAGAAGAGAAAAACAATCACGAAGTGAAACGAACACTTGAACTTAGACTGACTTAGAGACTCAGCGAAAGGACTCGAAGACAGGAATACAAAGGATGACATGAAAACAACACAGTAATCAAAGACTGCACGAGGTGAAAGACAACACTCAAACAGACGACAACATGGCTAACTCGACACGAGGTGAAAACGCGAAGCAAGAACTACATGATGTTTGAGGAAAAACAGCACGAAGACAGAACATGAACGAACACACGAAGTGTTACCTCTTAGCAGTTATTTCATATAAAACCATGGATAACTCAAGTGCAAGATATCTGATCAAAAATAACAAGAACAATTAACATAGTGTTGCTCATCATCAAAATACTTAGGGAAGACACACAATCCAACAATCTCCCCCTTTTTGATGATGGCAACACTATATTAAGTATGAGAGATAAGTTCAAAAGAGATCAATTCAGGATATTTAATGCAGACAACTTAAAGCATACTTGCTTCCTTACTTCCCTTGATGAAACCTGAACACTCCCCCTCACTCCCCCTGAACACAGCAACAGTTTACCTCAGACTTGATAACTAACTCCCCCTCAACTCAATTCTCTCCCCCTTTGACATCATCAAAACTAGGGTCAAATCTGAAGATACAGAGAAGGGAAAATTGCTGACTATAGAGAGAAAACAGGACAGAGTAAGGCAGATAAATGGAGACTATTGAGATGTTTAGTCAATTAAGAAAGCCATTAATTTTATGTGAGGATTTTTGAGGAACAGTTAGTCAGACTGTGCAAAAACTGTGAATAAGGATTTGCTCCATACACAGAACCAGATTCTAAGCAAGTGAGGTACAAGATACCAGTTTGATCAAAATAAGTCTTTACTGAGAGAGTATTATGTAAGACAGCCAGAAGACAAAGACCTGTGGTATTGAGAACAAACAAATCAAAAGCTATACTTCAAGTGAGCAGGATCTTTAAAAATGGTCAAGATCAGAGGTAAGTCTGTCAAGTACACCTTTGACATTAGGGAGACACCTTGTTTAGAGGCAAGAATCCCCAGTTACTCGGTGGCAGGACCACATTACCCCTTCTGATAAGAGGACAGAGATAGTATTCTAGCTGGTGTTGACATTAAGGTGACACCTTTATCTGAGGCCAGACACCCCAGTTACTAACCAGATATGTACCATAGCTCTGTATGATCAAGACAACTATTAAGACCAGATGATTACTGCCATCTCATGACATGGGAAGCTTTCACTTCATTGATGAAAATCCCAGTTTCTCAATGAGCAGTTAACAAAGTTGATAACCCTTTTATGAATTTTGTTTTTATTTACCAGCTCTTAAAACCTTGTTAATGAAGCTTGAGTCCGTTTGAGAACAATACACCAGATCCAAGGTGATTCAGACTAAAGCACAAAATACCTCATTTTGGACTCACCATTGACTAAGTAGGTATGCTGTACTGACTAGATCAGAAGACAGTTACAGTGTATGAAGATTAATCTTGAATTCAGATTTTGATCTCAGTGGGACTAACAGCTGAAATTCCAACAAGAAATTAGATGAACAGCCTTAAAGAGTAAAGCATCCAACATTTTCTTTTATACACCTAATCAACCTGATTCTCTTATGATGTCAGCAAAATGTCGTTCGGAGTATGTTCAAATTAGGTCAAAGATCAAGACACCTATTATAAATCATCTCCCCCTGAGACCTTGACCCCAACACAGACTTAGCCAAGACAACCCTCAATGCACTTCAAAAAGAACACCATGATGAATATGATAAGCATAATAACACAGGACATGGTATTCAGAAATCAAATTTTCAATCATGAAATTCTGTAAATACCTAGTTCTCTGCGCATAGTGCTAAATTTTTCAGTATCCAGTGGCTTAGTAAAGATATCTGCAATTTGTGAGTTAGTGCCAACATGGATCAACTCAAAAGTCTTCCTTGCTACTTCATCTCGAATAAAATGATGCCTGATTTCAATGTGTTTAGTTCGAGAATGAAGTACAGGATTCTTTGCAATGTTTATTGCACTAGTATTGTCACAAAAGATAGAAGTACAACCTAGCTCAACCGAGTAATCCAGAAGCTGGTGTTTTATCCATATAACCTGTGTGCCACAGCTCCCTGCTGCCACATATTCAGCTTCAGCAGTAGAGAGAGCCACAGAGTGTTGCTTCTTGGATCCCCAAGAGACTAAGCACCCTCCTAGAAATTCGCAGTGACCACTAGTGCTCTTCCTGTCCAATTTACATCCTGCATAATCTGCATCAGTGTATGCAATGAGATCTAAGTTACATGATGCAGGATACCAGAGACCTAGATCATGAGTGGCAGATAAGTATCTAAAGATTCTCTTTACAGCTGCCAGATGCAATTCAGTAGGTCTAGCCTGGTATCTGGCACACATCCCTACACTAAATTGAATGTCGGGCCTGGATGCAGTTAAGTAGAGGAGTGAACCGATCATACCTCTATATAGTTTAGCATCCACCTCTTTACCTTTTTCGTCTGAATCCAGTGAGGAGCTGGTACTCATGGGTGTTGAGATTGTCTTGAGGTTGGTCATTCCAAACCTTTTCAGCATCTCCAGAGTATACTTGGTTTGATTTATGAAACAACCATCCTCCATTTGTTTGACCTGCAGCCCAAGAAAATATTTTAGTTCGCCAACTAGACTCATTTCAAATTCTTGGGACATAGACTCAGAAAAGTCTTTACATAATTTTGAGTTGTTAGATCCGAAAATGATATCATCAACATATACCTGGACCACAATTAACTCCTTTCCGAGACTTTTGGTGAAGAGGGTTTGGTCAACCTTACCTCGAGTGTAGCCCTTGCTCACAAGGAACTCAGAAAGTCTCTCATACCAGGCTCGAGGAGCCTGCTTCAATCCATAGAGGGCTTTATTCAACCTAAAAACCATGTTAGGCTGAACAGAGAAATTAAACCCAGGAGGTTGTTCAACATATACCTCTTCCTTCAATAACCCATTTAAGAATGCGCTTTTGACATCCATTTGCTGTAGCCGAATTTTTCTAGAGCATGCAAATGCAAACAGAATTCTTATAGCTTCCATCCTAGCTACTGGTGCATAGGATTCATCAAAATCCACACCAAATTCCTGACTGTAGCCTTGAGCTACAAGTCTTGCTTTGTTTCTAGAGATAGCACCATTTTCATCAATCTTATTTTTGAAAACCCATTTAGTGCCAATGACATGAGTGTTTTCAGGTCTAGGAACTAGTTTCCATACATTATTTTTCTCAAATTGATTTAATTCCTCACCCATGGAGGATACCCAAGAATCATGCTTTAAAGCCTCTTCCACAGTCTTGGGTTCTACCTGAGATGTCAAAGCAGCTAAGTCCTGTTCTTGGACAGTTCTAAAGTGAGACCTTGTCCTAGTGGGATCATGCAAATTACCTATGACATTTTCACTAGGATGATCTTTGTGAAATATTACCTCACCTGAGGGTTCACCTACCTCAGTTGCTCCTTCTTGTTGTAAGTTTTCTGGTTGAGCAGTTTGCTGCATCTCTCCTACTTCAATTTTCTCCAAGAAATCTCCCTCATCAGGTGACTCCCTGTCATCATTTGTCCTTTTGTCAGATAGAACATTCTCATCAAACACCACATGAGGTGTTTCTTCAACAGTTTGCTCATCTTTATTGAAGACTCTGTAAGCCCTAGAGGTTTCTGAATATCCGAGAAAAATTCCAGGAGAGCTTCTTGCTTCAAACTTATCCAAACCATTCTTACCATTATTGTGGATGAAGCATTTGGAACCAAAGATTTTAAAGTAAGAAATGTTTGGCAGCTTACCCTTGAGGAGTTCATAAGGAGTTTTCTTATGAGTAGGTCTTACCAAGGCTCGATTTAAAATGTAGCATGCTGTATTTGCAGCTTCTGCCCAAAATCTCCTTGGAAGTCCACTCTCAATTAGCATAGTCCTGGCCATTTCAATTATTGACCTGTTTCTTCTCTCAACAATTCCATTCTGCTCCGGTGTCCTGGGAGAAGAAAATCTGTGAGTCACTCCCTCTCTTGAGCAAAATTCAGAGAACGAAGAGTTTTCAAACTCTCCTCCATGGTCAGACTGAATTGTAATGATATTATGTTCACCTTGCAGTTTGATTTTATTAAAAAGTTCTTCAAAGTGAACAAAAGCATCATTTTTATTTGCTAAACAGAACAACCAAGAAAATCTAGTGAAGTCATCAACTATGACTAGACCATATCTCTTACCTGACAGGCTTTGTATTCGAGTAGGACCAAAGAGATCCATGTGCAAGTGCTGTAGTGGTTTAGATGAGAGACCCTCAGTTCTCAACTTAAAAACTGCACGAGTCTGTTTACCTTGAGCACAAGCATCACAGAGCTTGGACCCTAACTGGAATTTTATTTTGGGCAAACCTCTGACTAGGTTATAATTAGACAGTTTATTCAAAGTAGACACACTAGCGTGGCCTAGACGCCTATGCCAGTCAAAAGCAACCTGTTCAGAATTAGCAGACAGACACAAGTTTGTTTCAGAATTATCATCAAGATCAACGATGTACACATTATTTACTCTATGACCTTTGAACATGATGTTATCAGAATTCAGCTCAAAAACAGTGCACGAGTTGTGGTCAAAGAGTACCTTGTGTCCTTTGTCACAAAGTTGACTTATACTTACCAAGTTGTGCTGAAGTCCTTCTACAAGATACACATCTTCAATGGAGTTAGTGGAGGACTTACCAACCGTGCCAATTCCAATTATTCTTCCTCTGTTATTTCCTCCGAATTTGACCAAGCCCCCAGACTTCATTTTTAGTTTGCTGAATTTGGACCGGTCTCCTGTCATGTGCCTGCTACAGCCGCTGTCAAGATACCACTTGTTATGCTCAGCTGCCAGGCTGACCTGCAAAAATTCAGACAGAGTAATGTGGGACCCAATTCAAATTGGGTCCAAAACCAGTTTTCAGATTATGCAGAAAGCACTTGGGAATCCACATTTGTTTTATAGTTCTCTTCAGTGGATTTATGTGGGTTGATTCTTCCCTTTTGTTATTTCTTGGTGGGTGTTGAATAAGCTTATTCCTATTTGAACTATGCTGTTTCTGAACAAAGACATTGTTGGTTGGCCTCTTAGAAGATGTGCGTGTGTGTTGAGCATAATTCATGTAAGCATTTTTACTCCAATAAAATTTGTGCTGAAACTGGTGATCGTTGCCATGCTCTACTTGATAATTAGCATGATGAGTTTTCTTAACAAAACTTTTCGCTCTTTTTGTGGCCTCTATAGGACTGGTCCTGTGAGGACCTTTGTTCCACGCCTGCTGTACATGAGCAGTGCTTGTCTCAGGATTTCCTGACTTAGACTGCTGACCAGTGGAGTGAATGAATTTACTGGTCGATGACTTCATTGTAGAGACAGATTTGGAACTGGATGGTGTTTCCAGTTTCTCTTTGCCTTTGGCGGGGCAGAACGTGATAGTCTTAAATTCAAAGGGTTTTTTACTAGTAGGATTGTATCCTAATCCCTCCCTATTGAAGTTTACCCTCGACCCCAGAAGGACATTCAGGTTGTTTCTCCCCTCTGTAAACTTTTCAAGCACTTTTTCTTTGTCCTCAATCTCCTTCTGAAATTCATTGCATTGGTCCTGGAGTTCCTGATTAACTGTTCTAACTGCCTCATATTTTTCAGCCATCAGTCTAATCTCTCCTTTAGACTCTTCAGCTTTACACTTCAGCTCATCTATTCTAGCTAGACTCTCCTCTCTTTCCATTCTCAACCTCTCAATCTCACCTTTAACCTGGTCTAGCTCAATGGCCATCTCCTTGGTTTTCATGCTATCAGTGACAATAGAAGAGTGTTCTTCAGACAGAGAATGAAACTTACGTCTAAGCATTCTGTGCTCCTTGTTTAAACAATTATATTTACTTAACAGGTCGCCATAGGCGTCCTCCCAATCATCCAAAGTAAAATTCTCAAATAAATTTGTTACCTCTTTCTCATGGTCGGCCATGAGGCAGGTCTTCTCTTCATTTTCACTGGACGAAGTGGCTTCTGGGTCCTCCTCCTCATCGCTCCATGTGCACAGCATGGCCTTCTTCTTCTTGTGCACCACATTCTTCTGGTGTCCTGGAGCCTTAGCTTGTAGCTCTGGACATTCACTTTTCATGTGACCGGATTTCTGACAATGATAGCAAGTGATCTTCTTAGCAGACCGGTTCTTCTCAAATCTTCGTTCAGGAGACTTCATTGCAGCATTAAATTTCTTCCTCCTGTAGAATTTTCCTTTTGTTCTTAGGAACTTTCTGAACTGCCTGGTGAGCATAGCTCGCTCGTCCTTGTCCAGGTCTGAGAGTCCATCAGACCCTTCGCTGCTATCATCACTGCTGCTGCTGCTGCTGTTGTTGCTCTTCTTAGTATGTCGTGAAACCTTCAGAGCAACATTCTTTCCCTTTCTGTCATGCCCATCGTTTCCTCGTTTGAAATTCATTTCATGGGTCATGAGAGAACCAATCAGCTGGGTTACTGTCATGATGGATAAATCTCTTGATTCCTCTATTACAGTCACCTTGGTATCCCAGACGGGAGTTAGAGACCTAAGGATCTTCCTGACTATGTCTTCTTGTTGAATATCCTTTCCAAGGCCTTTCAGACTGTTGATGATCACAGATAATCTGGCATACATTTCTGTGATCGGCTCCTCTGGCTTCATCTTAAATAACTCATATTGAGTTGTAAGTATGTTGATCTTGGTAGCCTTCACCTGAGATGTGCCCTCATGAATTAACTGCAAATCATCCCACATGTTCTTTGCAGTCTTGCACGCTGAGATCCTTGAATATTCTTCCGGATGGACGGCGCACTGTATGATGTTAAGAGCTGTCCAATTCAGTGCGGAGAGTTTGACCTGATCTTCTGTCCACATATCTTCATTCGGTGGAAGGGTGTATGGACCATCTGTAATGACTTTCCATAGCTTGTTGCTTTGGGCCCTGATAAAGACTTCCATCCTGTTCTTCCAGAAGAAGTAATTATTACCATCAAAGAAAGGGGGGCGGGTGATAGACTGCCCATCAGCTATGAAACTGCGAGGACCATTGGATCCGTTTCCCTGGCCGTTGGACCACATTCTGGGAAAAACCTGCTCTGATACCAACTGATAAGTACAATATGAAGTGATCTAGAAGGGGAGGGGATGAATAGATCACTTTTTCGTAGATTTAAAAATTATTGCAGAGTATATTGCTAAACGGAACTAACCTCGAGCTCTGACTATCGTAAAAGATGCAGTGCAGTTAATAGCTCAAGCAAATAGAAGGCATACCACAATATTATCACGATCAATCACACAAGGGCTCAGAGGATTTTAAGGTGGTTCGGTCCTTCAGACCTACATCCACCCCACACTCAACCTGAGTGTGGCTTCACTAAAGGCTGGGCAACACAGCTTGCCAAACAACTGCTGATACACAGCTTCCCAGGAGAACAACCTCTCCTCTTCCTCCTACCCGGAGGGAACCTCTAGCGATCAGCAGTCACTAGAACCCAGAGACTCACGTCTCTCTTCCTCTTTACCAAGAGGGAAACCCCACTAGTAGCAGCCCTGCTACTAGTGAACCAGAGGTCGAAGACCCCTCTTCCTCCCAACCCGGAGGGTACCTACAAGCAGCTCACCTGCTGCTTGCAAACCGGAGATTGACTCTCCCTACTCCTGATCTCACAGGAGGACCCCGACCTCAGTCCAGAGGATCGGAAACACAAACAATAACAGTTGAAGAAAGATAAGAACAAGAAATGAAAAATACGAACGAAGGAAATCAAATGCCAGACAATGGAAACAATGTAGCTCAATATAGAGCAATAGACTTCGGATTTGATCCGCAAGTCAGAACAATTCTTCTGATCACTCTTCTGCTCTCTTTCTATTTCTCTCTGCTATTCTTTCTTCTTTCTTTTCTTTTTCCTGGATCGAAGGGCTCTCTGTTTCCCTGTTTTCTTCTATGCCTCTCTTCTTCGATCACCTTCATCTGAGGACAAAGGATTCTATTTATAGCATCAACAGCAGATGGATAGGGCATGAAACGCGTGTGCCTCCCACGCTCGATCCACAAGTTTCCTGTCACGTGCCTTTATCAAATTGGTTCCTCTTGTCTCGGATCACGTGCAGCCCTGGAGTGTGGAATGTTCTTCCTCGGACCTGTAATGAGATTAAGTCCATTAATACGCTGCATGGCCATTAAAACCAAAAACTGCATGAGGTATAGTAACAACAACACGACGTGACTATTTCTCGAGATGACATAAGAACGACACGAGATACTCTGTAACAGATCAGATATACAGAAGATAATGACACGAGGTGAGGTTATAAGCAAGAGAGACACGAGGTTACGAATGCAAAAACAACACGAGGACAATACGGGCTAACGACAGAAACCGACATGAAGACTAAAGCGAGAGACCAACACGAGGACAGAGTATAAGGAAACGACTCGAGGTGAAAACAACACGAAGTGAAGTTAGACACGAAGTAAAAAGCAACGACACGAAGTATAGTGGTGACAAACACACACTACACAGAAAAACGACACGAAATAAAAATAATGCTAAGTGAAAACAGTAATCGACACGCGGTGAGAACAACACGAGGATAGTGAGAACAGCACGAGATGAAAGCAACACAGGCTGATAACGACACAAAGTCGAAAACAGTAAATGACACGGGATAACACTGCACGAGGTAAAACGACACGAAGACTCAATAATAAAAACGACACGAGGTGGCAATAAAGGAGAACGACATGAAAACAACATGGACTGCAACCGAAACCGACACGAAGTCAAACAGTACAACACGAGGTGTTGTAACCAAGACGAAGTGCCAATCAATCACGAAGACAGTATGCAAAGAAACGACTCGAAGTGAGATGAGAACAGAATGAACCAAAGAAGACGACACGGAGTGCATAAAACCAACACGAAGACGTGGACTATAGTAACCGTCACGAAGTGTGGTTACTAAGCAGGAATCGACACGAGGTCTACAGAAAAACTACTCGAAGTTCATCAGAACTTTTTAGAGCAGCTTCAGGAACACGACACGAAGTCATGAGAAGAGAAAAACAATCACGAAGTGAAACGAACACTTGAACTTAGACTGACTTAGAGACTCAGCGAAAGGACTCGAAGACAGGAATACAAAGGATGACATGAAAACAACACAGTAATCAAAGACTGCACGAGGTGAGAGACAACACACAAACAGACGACAACATGGCTAACTCGACACGAGGTGAAAACGCGAAGCAAGAACTACATGATGTTTGAGGAAAAACAGCACGAAGACAGAACATGAACGAACACACGAAGTGTTACCTCTTAGCAGTTATTTCATATAAAACCATGGATAACTCAAGTGCAAGATATCTGATCAAAAATAACAAGAACAATTAACATAGTGTTGCTCATCATCAAAATACTTAGGGAAGACACACAATCCAACACGTCTATCATGGGTCGTGCCTCCCTCGTGACAACTGCCGACATCGTCAAGGGGCTGACTGGTGGGGGTGGGCCCTGTACAAGTGGGAGGTGGTGGGAGGGCACTGAGACCTGCAAGAATTTATTGTCATGTGGAGTGATACATATACTGTGAACATATAATTAAAATATACATACCTGCAGCGGGAGGTGGTGGGGTTGGCGTATGCACAACATGTGGGAGGCCACTGAGACCTGCAAGAATTTATTGTCATGTGGAGTGATACATATACTGCGAACATATAATTAAAATATACATACCTACAGCGGGAGGTGGTGGGGTTGGCGTATGCACAACATGTGGGAGGCCACTGAGACCTGCAAGAATTTATTGTCATGTGGAGTGATACATATACTGCGAACATATAATTAAAATATACATACCTGCAGCGGGAGGTGGTGGGGTTGGCGTATGCACAACATGTGGGAGGCCACTGAGACCTGCAAGAATTTATTGTCATGTGGAGTGATACATATAATGCGAACATATAATTAAAATATACATACCTGCAGCGGGAGGTGGTGGGGGTGGCGTATGCACAACAGGTGGGAGGCCACAGAGACCTGCAAAAATTTATTGTCATGTGGAGTGATACATATAATGTGAACATATAATTAAAATATACATACCTGCAGCGGGAGGTGGTGGGGGTGGCGTATGCACAACAGGTGGGAGGCCACTGAGACCTGCAAGAATTTATTGTCATAAGTAGAACAAATATTGAAGAATTTAAATTAAAATATACATACATGATCCTCGAGTCTTTTTGCCACTGAGACCTGCAAGAATTTATTGTCATGTGGAGTGATACAAATATTGCGAACATATAATTAAAATATACATACCTGCAGCGGAAGGTGGTGGGAGTGGCGTATGCACAACAGGTGGGAGACCACTGAGACCTGCAAGAACTTATTTTCATAAGTAGAACAAATGTTCAAGAATTTAAATTAAAATATACATACCTGTAGCGGGAGGTGGTGGCGTATGTACAAGTGGTGGTGAGCCGACACTTGCACCTATAAATAAATTCTTTTAAGTTTGTAAATAAATAAAATATTTATATAGCTAACTTATTGATCAAATATACCTGTGTCTGAAGAAGATGGTAGCGAGGAGATAGTAGTGCCCCTCTCACTGCTAGATCTCCTCCCACCCCTACTACGACCTCCTCGCACCATTTCCTTATTAATAACAAAACAATTAATACATATTAATCCACAATTATATAAGGCTAGACAAATGTTATTTAAAATTATGCTTAAAAGTAAGAATCTTCTTACTAAATTATCAAAACATGCCTCCCTCATGTTGATATATCTAGCTCAACCTCATCATCTTCGTCATCCATAGTAGTCTCATGAGATTCAAAATCTTCATCTTCATCTGATTCTTCCTCCCCTCTAACATCAACATTTAGCTCCGTCGGATCGACTTCTTCCACGCCATCTCGCGTACGTAATGACAGTGGCTCATCAGATTCGTCCATATTAAACCTAGAGGAACCGACAACGCCAACTTCGTCTAATTGATAATATTCAGCACGAGCAACCTCTGAGACATCTCCACTCATAGTTAACTCATAAGTGGGAAAGAGTTTTGAGTTAACCCTGCAAACTGCCCACCAATCTCTATTCTTGGATGATGGATAGCTTGAATAGTACACTTGCTGGGCTTGTGCGGCTAAAATGAACGGTTCATAGGTCTTAAGTTTAAACCTATGCTTGACATTGACAATCCCATAATTTGTGTCATGTAGAACAGAATTAGGATCAAACTATTGACACTTAAATATATATACATGATTGTCTTGTCCCAAATACTGAAGTTCTAAGACTTCTTCAATAATACCATAGTAGTCCAATTCCATTTCATTGTATAAATTTCCCTTCACACATACGCCGCTGTTCATCGTAGACTTATTTCGCCCATAATCCCTTGTATGAAATTTGTATCCATTCACAATATATCCCGGATAGGCACGTGTCTGGTTCGAGGGGCCATAACTTATCTGTTGTACTCTTTGATCAGTAATGAGAACTTGTTCAACCTATATTCAAATTAGAGTAGTTAAAATAATAACAATTACCTCAACATACGTAAATACAAACATATATATTCAGAGTTCACACTAACTCGGTTTCTTAGCCATTTGGAAAAAAACTTGTCGCGTTCTTTTTCAATCTCCACATCCTGGATATTTGGACATTTTTCAGCTAATTCTGAATCAAATTGTCTGCAATATAAATGTAGCACCCCGTAAAAAAAATGATTAAAAAAATTGATAAAGCCAATGTATAGACTTTGTGAAGTCAATGTTGTATAGACTTTGAGGAAGCCAATGTATAGACTTTGAGGAAGCCAATGTATAGACTTTGTGAAGTCAATGTTGTATAGACTTTGAGGATGTATAGACTTATGGAGTTGCTGGAAATGTGAATTAATATCTTACTCAACATAAGGTTCAATCTCGAGGCAATTCAAAAGAATATATATCTCAGCGGCGTGCAACTCTCTATCTTCGAGCGTGCGAGTCAAGCAACGTCCGAACGCACGTCCAGGATGTTTAAATATGGAGAGCCGATCGGACGATTCATCCACTCCCCCATCATCATTACGTGGAGGTCGAGTACGACGAGTTTGAATCTCTGGCTCAAAGTACATAGAACAGAAGTTCAAAATTTCTTCAAGAATGTATGCCTCAGCAATCGAACCCTCCACCTGTGCCTTGTTGCGAACTTTCATTTTTAATTCATGCATGCACCTACAACAACAAGTCAGATGGCAATAAAATGTAGCGGCTATGGACGACTTATAAGTTAACAAAAATTGTCACATACCTCTCAAATGGATACATCCATCGAAATTGTACTGGACCTCTGACGATAGCCTCATATGGCAAATGAACTACCAGGTGCTCCATCGAATCAAAGAATGCCGGAGGAAATATCTTCTCTAGCTTGCAAATGGTTGTGACAACATCTTGTTCGATAGTTTGTACATCCCGAAGTCTGAGTTCATATGCACATAAAATCTTGAAAAATTGACTCATCTCAGCTAGTGCTCCCCATATCTGCTTTGGCAACAAATCACGAAATGCAATGGGCAGTAGCCTCTCCATGAACACATGACAGTCGTGACTTTTCATACCATATATTTTCCCTTCATTAACATTCACACAACGGGCTATGTTGGATGCATATCCATCTGGGAATCTCAGTTGTTTCAACCACTGGCATACTTCCTTGATCTGTGTATCATGAAGCACATAAGTTACTTTAGGCTGCACAGTTTTGCCATTGACACTTTGTAGTTCCAATTCTGGACGTCTACAAAGCATCTTTAAATCCATACGTGCTTTGGCGTTGTCCTTTGTTTTCCCTTTAACATTCATGATCGTATTGAACACATTATCAAAAAAATTCTTCTCGGTATGCATGACATCCAGATTGTGTCGTACAAGAAGAGTTGACCAATAAGGTAATTCCCAAAAAATGCTTTTCTTGACCCAGTTGTGATCCTTTCCAAAATTAGGGAGTTGCCGTGTGCTACCAGACAATTGAACTGCATCTGGTAAATTGTGCACCCGTGACGCCATATGTAGACCCGACACCCGTTGCAAGTCAGCTTCATCCATTTCAACAGTATTTTTTTTAAACGAGTCTTTTTGCCTTCGAAAAGGATGGTCACTTGGTAGCAACCGCCGATGGCAATCAAACCAGCAGCTTTTCCCCCCATGTTTCAATACAAATGATTTGGTATCTTCCATACAGTAAGGACATGCTAGCCTCCCATGTGTGCTCCAACCAGATAGCATTCCATATGCAGGGAAGTCACTTATTGTCCACATCAGTGCAGCCTTCATAATAAAAATTTTCTTCCTATATGCATCATAAGTAACAACTCCATCAGTCCATAAAACTTTGAGCTCATCAATCAACGGCCTGAGATATATGTCCAAATTTTTTCCGGGACTTTTTGGACCAGGAATTACTAGGGACAAAAACAGATTTTCTCGCTTCATGCACATGTGCGGCGGAAGGTTGTACGGTGTCATGAACACTGGCCAACAAGAATAAGCTGCCACTGAACCACCGAATGGATTAAAACCATCTGTGCATAAACCCAATCGAACATTACGTGACTCCCTTGAAAAGGCAAGATGAGTACGACTAAAGTGAGTCCAAGCTTCACCATCGGCAGGATGACTGATTATATCATCGGCACGACGTACTCTTGCGGTGTGCCATGTCATATGCCGAGCCGTCTTTGAGGACATATACAGTCGCTGCAGCCTAGGCACAAGAGGGAAGTATCGCAACGCCTTGTAAGGTACATCTTTTGCCTTTGAATTGACCCCCCCCCTTAGGTTTGAATCTGTCATGGCCACAAACTGAACATGATATCTTATCTGCATCATCTTTGTAATATAACATACAATGATTCGGACATGCATCTATTTTCACATATCCAAGTCCTAAGTCATTGACCATCTTTTTTGCACGGTAAAAAGTTTCTGGCAACTTCTCGTCTCGAGGTAACATACTCTTGATCAAGAGGAGGAGATGGTCAAAACAAGTCTCACTGATGTGAAATTCAGATTTCAAGTTCAACAACTGTGACACTGCAGACAATCGAGTGTGATTTTCACAACCATCCCACAGCGGCTCATCAGCATCCCTAAGTAGTTCATAAAATCTTCCGGCTATCTTATTCGGCACTTCATCGTGAATATTAAAACTAGGACTAGCAGCATCTACAACCATATCCACGTACCCACTTGTGCCTGCAATATTGTCGGGCTCATACCTCCCGAATTGCTCACCATGACACGTCCAATTCGTATAACCATCCACGAACCCTTTCGTGTACAAATGATGTTGCACATCCCATGTTGAACACCACCTCAAGTTTCTACAACTTGAACAAGGGCAACGAATGTGACCGTCGCGATCTATTGCTGCATTTGGATTCCCCAATGCAAATTGAATGAAACTCTCAACCCCAAGCTTAAAGTCATCTGACACCACCCGGTCAACTATTCTACGATACATCCATGAACGATCTGTCGACATTTTGCCTGCACCCAATAAATGACAATACACATCCTAACTTTCAAATCATTACTCATAATATTACACCCGACCCTTTCCTCACATCGTTCATCATAGACCATTTGCAGTTGGAAGAGGAATATTGATTAGATTATCACTTTTTAACCCATCCATGAAGGTTTGATCGCACAATCACTTACTATATGTGCTGCACGATTTGTTAAAAATTTCGGCATCATCTCCCCACACTTCTCCGATATACCAAATATATTTATTGATTTTGAAATTTTCTTAAACACTTACAAGTAAGTGGTTAAGAAAACACTCAAAATCAATAATGGTATATCAGAGAAGAGTGAGGAGACGCAACCGAAATTCTCAACAAACCATACAAACATATATAGTAAATGACTGCCTAAGTGCGATCAAACATTCACAGACTGTCCAAACGGGACAATTCAAGACTTTGAGGTAGATATATACATTCTCATAAATAAATGAGAACATACATATCAATCCCAAAGTCTTGAACGGGAAGGCACATTGACACGGTTTTAACGCGCTCTCCTGAGGTGCGTGTAATGTTAGGTCGCACCCACGCACCTCAACTCACAGGGAATACCCCATGCATTTATATAACATAAAATTAAATAACAACGCAATTATCATTATGCACATATCAAATTAAATAACACCCAAATTACAAAAATTTTCAAATGAATAACATCGAAGCAAAACAATCTACATTTTTGAGCTAAATTAACATCAAATTTCTATTAAAATCAGATTTAAAATTATATTTACATGCAATTAAAATCCACAAAGTTTTAAATCACAAAACGAATTTTTTGGGTATTTACCTATTGCTATAGAGAATTTTGATTTCTTTGCATTTATCCACATCTTTGTATATATGTACTACTTAAGATATGTGGTCATTCCATTTCTCTATATCTTCTTATCATCATAAGACAAGGTTCAAATGGGATCACTTTCAACCTCAGTGGAGCATGTACGGATGCCCCTCCCACAAAGCTCCCCCTCCTCCCACCCGCCCTCCTGCTCCCACTGAGCTCCCCCCACTGGAACCCTCTCGGATGCCCCTCCCCCCTCCCACCGAGCGCCCCGTCCCACAGAGCTCCCCCCCCCCCACTAGAACCCTCTCGGATGCCCCTCCCCCCTCCCACTGAGCTCCCCCCCACTGGAACCCTCTCGGATGCCCCTCCCCCCTCCCACGGAGCTCCCCGTCCCACCAAGCTCCACCCCCCTCCCACAGAGCTCCCCCCTCTCCTCTGTATGCTGAACAGTCGAGCAAGATCCTACTTCAACTCATCATTGCCCGAAGACCGAGTGATATCTATTGATCTATTAATCAAAAAGCTGCTATCATTAGTGGAGTCACTAGAATTAAATGCCACATCTGGAACCCCAAAAGATTGAGAAACAATTGATGTTGAGAATTCTGCTTGAGTTTCCTTGGAGCCACTGGAATTGGAAATAATGTTGTTTGAAGTGAGATCAGTCTGATAGTCTTTGCCAGAGCTTATATTTTTTGCTAGTAAAGGATCACTAGGCATTGGTATCCCAAGAGGGTTATCAATGTCAACTCCAAAAAGGACATTATTTCTCGGATCAGAAGTTGGAACTTCACTTTCTTGCATACCATCTGAACTAAAAATTAATGATTGTTGATTGAATGAAGGTTCTTTGATGGTGTTCTTGTAAACTCTGGCTATTTATTGCGTTTAGAATGTCACATGCCCAGGAAAGGAAAAATACAGCTATCATCAAGTTCTGTCCGGGGCAAGACTAGGAACATGTGTAGCATTTCACACAAGCGATTTATTTTTTTAAAAAAAAATAACCTGTGTATCGTTAAACTAAACCCATGGTTGTTCAGTCCAAATCAGTCTCCGTGGGTCCGACGAGTCTCCCCAATCTAATTCAGTCCAAATTAATCAGGAAGAAGCTACCCAGGGAGATCCCAAGTGATGTGAAATTGTTCACAGTGGCCAATTTGGGCAGGGAGTGAGACGGTCACTTAGGCCACGGGTCCAAATTATCTATGACTCCGTTACGTGGAGTTTGGCTGGATTTGTGGGGATGAGTTTTAAAATTCTACTCATTAAAATATCTGACATCTCTATCATTTTAATCAAATGTAGTATTAAGATCTTGACTTATGCGCCCTGATAGATTTTTGGAGGAGAATAAGACATGTTCAAACTGAGTCTATTTTCGGAATTTGTGATATCTCACTCCAACGAGTTTTTAGATAGATTCTACAAATTAAAATACATCCACCTAATGTTCAAACTAGATTTTACAAGAACAGCATCATAATGAGAGGGGGAGAGGGGCCACGGACAGGGGAAGAGAGGGCAGTGGAGGGGGTGGGGGAGGGCGGCCAGAGGGAGTGAGAGGGAGAGGGAGTGAGGGAGCCGGACAGGGGAGAGAGGGCAGTGGAGGGGGTGGGGGAGGGCGGCCAGAGAGAGTGAGGGAGCGCGAGAGGGGAGAGGGAGAGGGAGTGAGGGAGCCGGACAGGGGAGAGAGGGCAGTGGAGGGGGTGGGGGAGGGCGGCCAGAGGGAGTGAGGGAGCGCGAGGGGGGAGAGGGAGAGGGAGTGAGGGAGCCGGACAGGGGAGAGAGGGCAGTGGAGGGGGTGGGGGAGGGCGGCCAGAGGGAGTGAGGGAGCGCGAGAGGGGAGAGGGAGAGGGAGTGAGGGAGCCGGACAGGGGAGAGGGAGAGGGATTGAGGGAGGGGAACATGATCGGGAGAGAGAGAGGGAGAGCGAGGCCACTTACCGCGGGTTTTTTGCATGAAAATTATTGTTAGACGTGAATTTGTAAAAAAAAAATTACTCGTGAAAATACATTAATAGTTATATCACTCTGTATTAAGGGCTGTCAATGGGCCGGGCCTGGGCTGAGCTTAAGTTGACCCGGCCCGAGCCCGACTTGTTAATATTAAGCTCGAGCTCGGGCTGGACCCGATATTATTTAAAAAATATAAAGCCCGACTAAGGCTTGGCTCGGCCCGACAACGTAAATAGAAAAATAAAAAAAATAAAAATTAATATATTTAATAATATAAAGTTTATAATCTCACTAAATTAATTAACAAATTGATATTAATTACATAATTTATGTGAAAAGAGAGTTTTAAATTTTCTAAGTAAGTAAAATAACATAATTTTAATTAAATAATTTTTAAATTTTAAAGTGGGAATAAAAAAAGAGAACGGGCCAGGCCGGCCCGCGGGTCAAACTCAAAGCTCGAGCCCGACCCGCGGGTCTAGTCGGGCCGGGCTTTTAGGTCCGACTAAAAACCCGCGGGCCGAAAAAAATCTTGTGGCCCGGCGCAAAATCAAGCCAAACCCGAGGGCCTGTCGGATCGGCCTGCCCCATTGACAGCCCTACTCTATAAACCCTAATTGTGCAAAAATGTCATTGTCGTAATTATTCGTTATTGCCCGAGAATCTAACCATGATTAATTTTAACCAGACATTGAGAAAAAATTAACATATACCTAACTAAAATAAAATAAAATAAAATAAAATAAAAATAATTTGTAACACCCTCCCCAACCTCCCACAGAAATATGCCCCCACACTCACACCCCACCGTATGCTCCCCATCCCCGTCGGAGTTAAGCCCCCTCCACCACCCCACCCTGCCACTACAACCCCCCCTCCCCAGTCCCCACCAAGGTAAATCCCCCTCCATCACCCCACCTTGTAGTTGCAGCCCCCCTCCCTGCATGAGTAAGCCCCCCACACACCCCACATCTATGCTGCCTCCTCCCGGTGGGAGTAAGCCCCCCACCAACCCTGTTTGACCCCCTCCCCACTGGAGTAGCCCCCACACCCTACCCCCCTCCCCGTTGAAGTTAGCCCCCCCCCACCCCCACACTGTGAGCCCCCCTCACCCACCAGAGTAACCCTGCCCCACCCTACCCCCTTCTCACCAGAGTAAGCCACCCCCACCCCCCACACTATATGAAACCCCCCTCCCCATCTGAGTATTCTCCCCAACCGACCCCCTCGTCCCCTCGCTGTCGGCCACCGCAGGAACCCCCTCCCCTTCCAAAACACCCGTCCCCTCATCGCCGGCCCCCCTCCCCTTCCCAAACCCCCATCCCCTCACCCCCGGCCGCCATGGGAACCCCCATCCCCTTCCCAACTGCCCTCCCCAACCGACCCCCCTCCCCTCGCCGCCAGCCGCCGCCACGGGAACGACGCCCCTCCTCTCCCCTTCCCCATCGACACCCCTCCCACACCCCCAGCGAGAACAAATGCAGGTTAAAAAAAAGACAGAGGGTGAGGGGGGACATACCGGCGGCGATCGTCTGAGCTTCGGCGAGGAAGGTGGGCACGGCTGCGAGCTAACACGAATGGCGGTGGGCACGATAGCAAGGACGTCGACGTTGAGGATGGCGAGGATGGCGACGGTGGCTTCTGACGACTTTGCGGCTCCGGCGGCTCCGGCGGCGACGACCGGAAGCAGAGGGCAGAGGAGAAGGAGAGAGTGAGAGGGAGAGTGGGGGGGGGGGGTGGAAATGGGGTCGGGTGGAAGGGGTGGGAGGGAGCGGGAAAGGGGGAATTTTGAGACGGAAATTTGGACGGAACTTATTTCCGTCTGAAATTTCAGACGGATTACTTCCGTCTGAATATCCGTCCTAAATTTATGACGGATATAAAGACGGAATATATTCCGTCTATAATTATAGACGGATCTTCAAAGCGAATGTAGTCTGTCGTTAATAGAGATGGAATTTGTGACAGAAACTAATCCGTCACAAATACAGACGGATATTAAGACGGAAAATATCAGTCTGAAATATCCGTCTGAAATCCCACTTTTTTTGGTAGTGATAGACCGTTACATCAAACGTGTATAGAGTTTCAATTTATTAAAACTCTTTTATTCGTTTATCCTTCTAATTATCTATATAAAAGAGTATTTATCTTTAAAATTCGTGGATAGGCTAAATAACCTTCTAAAATATGGGCCAAACTTAATGGGCTTGGTCTTTTAACCTTTTGGGTTTCAATTATGAAAGCTGGATTAATTACTTAACATAAATTGGGCCTTATAATGATTTATTTAATCCAATATTTATTTATTAATCCATTTTGGGTCTTTAAAATTCTCAAAAAATAATTAAATATACTAAAAATAATTTATAAAAATTCTGGGGCCTTACACGCCAACCTTAATGTCCTCACAATATGGTGGTGGATCATCCTCCTCTAATGAAATAATTGGGCCGAAGTCTTTGGTGGGTGGGTCGGCCATGAGGGGATGGCTTGACTTTCTACCCGATATAAGGAACTCTAATTCGAGGATAAGGTCGGGCTCATCGGGTGTGGGGAGAAATTGTAGGAGGTCACTAGTGTAGTAACCAACGGTGCAAATCGAGGTGATAGACCCGACACATAGGTGTAGGAGGTCAAGGCTCCTTGGTCGGTCGGCCATTGTGGTCAACATGCCAGTCAACTCCATTTGCCATGCTAGGCCCTTAAGGAGATCCCCTAAAGTCTCCACCTGGTAGTATGATTGGATGGTGATGCGATAGGAGATGAAGGGCACTATGGGGAGGTGTAGCTCCATGGGAGGGTAGACATGGGACGTGATAGGGTGAATCAGTCTCTCCTTTAGCCATCTAGCCAGGGACCCACCTATGATGATTTCGCTCTCAACTAGAGGGGATGGCATAGAGTGGAGATCAAAGTGCGAGGCTTCTTCCTCGACTTGGGCATGTGTTTCCTCCATGGTGGGGATAGTGACCATGGTGTTCTCCTTTTCTAGGTGGTCGGGTGTGTGGGTCACGACGCTTTCTACAAATGGGATGGGAAGGTTCTTGGTGGGTGGGGAGGTGGTAGCCGACGAATGGTGCACCCGGGGAGGTGAGCAAGGTCGGACATGGGTTGGAATTGGGAGTGGAAGTAGTAGAGGCCTAAGTTGGGGTAGGATTGGGGTTGGAAGTGGAAGGTGGGTTGGGTGAGGAGATTTGGGTTGATTGGTTTTGAGAGGTGTGTCCTTTATGAGGGAAGATGGTGGGGCGGAGGCGGGGGCCAAAGGGGCTTAAGCAGTGTAGATTGGAGAAGGGGGGTTAGGTTGGGGTGTGGGGGCCCTTTTGGGGCTAGGTGGAGAGGCGGAGGCCAGGCTCATTTGGGTTTTAATGGAGAGGGTGGTGGTGATCGGGGTTGGAATTATTGGGTGTGGTGAAATTTGGGCGCTAAGGGAGGTCTTGGGTTGGCCGGGTGGGGATGGAGGAGTTGAAGTGCTCCCCGGACTATGGTGATCCGGGTACAAGGGGGAAACATATCTAGCCCTAAGTTGCTCCTTCATGTCCCCCCAAGTGGTGATGGGAGCTTCCCTTCTAATCATCCTTAACCTGACAATTTGCAACCAATGGGTTTGAGCCCGCTTAGTAAGTTGCATTTTGGCAACTCGGGCCCTTTCATCCTCGGACATGGGATACCAAGTGAAGTACTGGTCCATTGAAGCCTCCCAATCTAAATAATCATTAGGATGAGTCCCATCAAAGGTTGGAGGTGGGAGAGGTGTCCTTCTATCGTCGGCCCTTGGGGTGGGCCTGTTTTCTCCTAGTTGGTCGAGTCGACCCGATAGGATATCAAGCCGCTCATTAGCATAGGTCAAGGCCCCCATGATGTAGTTGACGTGGCCATGGAGGTCATGAACGTTGGTGGTGGGCTTCCCTTGGGGGTTGGGACTCATGGAGAGGGCTGATGGGTAAGGTTGGTATGAGGCGACCATGCTAATGGACAAGAGTGATGCACCTGATGACTGTAAATGCATATGCGTGCCCTAGGACCAACTTGTAGAGATAAGTTGAGAACTTGCTCTGATGCCACTTGATGTGGCACGGGTAAGGGTGCCACAGGAGTTGACACAATGAGCCTATGACCTAGATTCGCAAGCAAGCAACGGATCGGCGAACCCACTCTAGCGGACTCACACGCGTAACGCACACATGTGCCCGTGGGCAACCCGGTGATGATGGAGAGGGTCCGGGGCGGGACCTTGATGCTCCGGGGGATTTGTCTAGCTTGAGGCTGAACCCCTAAGGGCTCGGGATGCCCAATTTCATGGGCGGCCAGCACGCCAAGGGCGTGGGTTGTAGGGTCTCTCTCACAACTCACTCCGCGGTGGTCGCTCAATTTGATGACAATTTGGGACCGGGCACTCTCTCACCGTCCGACGGAGCTAAGAAACAATACTAATTAAGCAAAATAAACCAGCAATGAGAGGGGAGCTAGAAGCTCACCTGACCAGCGTGAAGACGCCGATCCCGGCCGAAGACGATGGCGAGCAAGGAGGCGTGGGTATGCACCCGCACGTCGCGCCGATGTAGCTTCGGATGGCGACCTGCTAGTACAATCACTACGCCATCACATAGGTGTTGGACTGAGGATGGGGGAAATTATAGTACAGCCAAACACTACCTTCCGCAGGGAGGGGCTTTAAGCCGGCCAGGCGAGGGTGGGGGATACCAAGCAAAAGCCGAATTGGCGAACTATGCCGATTCTGCCTGCTTCTAGAATAGCATGACAGGAAGTCGATGACTACGCCGCCACGGACAACACTGACTTCAGGTGATGATGACACTGGCGCCGAAACGTCCTGGGTTGGCCCAGGAGGACGTCCAAATTATTGGGGATTATTCTGATGCCGACGGTGGCCGAGGCGGAGTCGGGATCAGGGCCGGTCATTCCTGGTTCTGGCTGTCTCAGAACCGTGGCTGCTAGAAGAAGTGGACGTCACTAGCGCTCTCAGGATCCGATGAGGGCGGCACAAAAGCCATTGCGATCGTGGATAAGTCTTCTTCGATCAGAGACCAACAAGGTCATCGGAGGAAGTCGGAGCAGAGCGCGAGAACCAGAATAGTGGGAGGGGGTCGGATCTGTCTCAGGAGGAACTGACCTGCGCACTCCGGGCAGAAAACTAGGAACTCGGTGCTCCGGGGTCCAAACGGTGCCCTTCTTCTTGGAGCTGGCAGAGGACGTGGAGGAGAAGGTCACAACTAAACGCCGCTCCAGGAATCATCAGGGACTAGGTGTGGGGACTACTGCACTAGGGCTCTGGTCTGCAGCTGGAGACTGGGTGCATAGTACTCTGAACCATAGGGGTCTGAGAAATATACCGCCACGAACTCTACCGAACTCCAACGGAGGTGAGACTGGCGTCACCGCGACCGTGGTTGAAGTAACTTTGAAAAAAATTGACGGGACCCCAGACAGAGGTCGGGAAGAAAAGTATGAACAAAAGAGTAGGGGTCGGTCCAAACTGGACAGACAGGAGCAGTCTGCGCACTTCGACGAGAATGGCTGGAACAGAGTGCTCGGGCGAGCGAATGGACTCCTTCTTTCTGGTACTGAAAGAGGACTGGACGTAGTTCTTGCCCTCTGAGATCACGCCAAGAGCCTCGCCGAGCTGGTCGTGGGAGCCTCTGCACTTAGCTTCAGGTCGCCAACTAGGGACTGGATGCGCAGTCTAGCGAGATCTGCTTCTCCAAACAGCTCCGAGCTTGGATGCTGACGGGACCACCTCCGTTGCGAAGCTGACTTGACGAGGTTTCCACCAGTATATGGTATGCCACCTGAAGCCTTGTAGTGACGATGTGGCTGTCTCTGCAATCTGCTGGTACCTCTGCTACCTGTGAACTAGAGCAGGGCCTAGTTGGGAGTGGGGGTAAGAGAGGGGAGAATGGGAAAGGGAGGTTGATGGCTAGGGGGGTGCGACCTAGGTGGTAAGGGGGTGATGGGGAAGGGAGGGAAACAGCCAGCAAGGGGAGGGAAATTTAAATTTGGCCTAGGGTTTGAGCCCCTTCAGCCTTGGGGAGATGGAAGGGTGCTTGGGAAAGGGTAGTGGGTGGTTGGGGGTTGGAGGGTGACTTGGAGATTGGTGGGTTCTCCCTTGGGACTACGGGTGGAGTAAAGAGGTGTTGTGAGAAGTTGTGGTGACTATTGAATGAGAGGAGGAGAGAGAGAAAGTATGTGGGAGGGGGAGGAGAGAGAAAGGGGCGCACCCCTCTTGGAGAGAGAGAGAGGGGGGGAGAAAGGGGAGAGTCACACTCCACTCGAAGAGGGGGAAAGATTTCACTCAAATGTGAATTTTTTCTAATTCTCAATGCATTCGTCCTACAATGGAGGGGTTGGGGTCTATTTATAGGCACCCAACTTCTTACATGACCAAAATAACCCTAAACCAATGGACTAAAGACCATGACTATCCTAAGGGGGGCGCCTATGGGCCTAGCCCATTAGTTGGGCCCAAATGACACATGACTTATGTAAATGACTCCCTAACTTAGGTACTTGACTCAAATAAAAGAAAAATTACATGATAAGACTCACATACGAAAATGAAAATACATCATATGACTTGAAATAAAGTGGCGAACAAGATGTAGCACTGCAGGCGATCATCAGGAGCCCCGAAAAAGTGTGGAAGGGCAGGAGATATCCTCATCAATACTATATGCTACTCAACCCCCATCCTTGAAATTATCTATGACCATACACTTTCTTGTTAAATAATGCTACATTTGAGTCATAACTAGACTATCTAATGTCACACACTCAGGGGGAAGAATCTTTTAATAAAGTACTTTTATTTAGGGGGAGCTGCACAGTCATATTTTTAGTTAAATTTCTGGTATACATGTTAAATCAAATCGCGCACTGTCATGCACTCAAATGTGAAAATGAGTGTTAAACATAAGGATATAAGATTTTCTTTTTAACACTCTACAAAAACTAAACTTACTGCATGGATTTTGAAGAGGCAGTTAGAAAAAAGTTGCCTGCCTCACATAGAAGAAAAATTTTGAAATGAAAATTAAAGGTAGAGCAATGTTCAGTCTCGCTAAGTAAATTGAATGCATGTCACCTAAGATGTGATATGGTTCATTTTGAAAAGTTTTGTAGTAAAGTCTGTTCAAAATAAAGTGAAATGATTAATGTTCTGAGTAACCGGGGAGTTTGACATGTGATCCATGTGTCTCCTCGCGTAAAAAAGAATAGACTAAACATGATCACTCTTATTCAAAAAAACTCAGATTCTTACGGTGAATAATTCAGAAAATCAGAGAAATTGAAGAAAGCTAAATGGGGCAGAGGGAAGCCTCCAATATGCTGAAATCTAAAAATGATGTGCAGTCTGAATGGTCTCTCTTTGTGCTAAACTATAAATCCAAATATCCATATGGTTAAGATTAACTCTCACATTCATTCACTTACACATATGGAAATTTGATTTGATATGTATTCTGAAAATCTGATTGACTGCATGGGCTGTTGCATGATTTATCTTAAATGATTGTACTCTCTCCTTGGTGTTAAATATGAGCATTCTAGCTGCATTGACTCACTTGAACTTTCATACATCTATCCCATCCTTTTAATAAGAAAGGGGGAAATATGTAGCATCTATATGTATATATTTGCTTTGGGAATTTCTTGCATGATCATACCTGCATATCTGCATGGTTTTTAATGTGCCACGGCATCATATTTGGATCCGATCGATCGGATCATCTTACTGGTCGACCGACACAATCATTCCTTTGCATTCTGCAAATCCATATTGTCAGTTATTTGCATGCATGCATGGTTTCCATTGTGCCATATTAACCAATGGTATCATTCCAAACATGCATCTAGGTTCATACATTTCAAAAGAAAACTAAAAATTGGTGGAGATGCCATATTAACTATTGTGCCATATTAACCAATTGGTATCATTCCAAATAGGTCCAAACATGCATCTGAAAATCAAAGAAAATCGAAAATAAGGAATCATATTGTTCAGATCCTGCTCAAACTTCTTAAATTAGCTGCTAAATCTTGTACCTCTCATACCTTACCTGTCTATCCATGTTTTTGATGATGTCACAGTGGGAGAATAAGTGGAGTCATTGATAAGGTGGTGTAGAATCATGCTAATCACATGCATCATGTTTGCTGCTCAATTGATAATGAAGAATCATGTTTGCTAATCATGTCTGCTGGTGTACTTAACTGGAAAGTTGATTTTAAAGGAAATCAATGACTCATAGTTGCCATCATCAAAAAGGGGGAGATTGTTGTATCTCTAGTTTTGATGATGTCTAACTATGACTCCTTGATTTATTGAGTCATGGTTGTAAAGAAATGATGAATATTATTTGAACAATCACATTCATATTTTAGGCCCAAAACTTGCTCCATGTCATAACATTTTGCAGGCTTAACAGTCCAGAAGATCAAGTTATTTAGTTAAGAAAATAGTTGAGAAAGAAATGAAAAATCTGTTGACCAAAGTAGAATTCAGTCGACTGAATTGCATTCAGTCGACAGACATTTTGAGAATTCAGTCGACAGATTTTGCAATAAATCAGTCGACCGGTTCAACTTCGGTCGACAGACTTTCTAGGCTCTCAGCAAGAAGACCCAGCGAAGCCTGCAAGTGTATAATAAATTATGAGGACTTCTTATGGGCTGGAAGTTGTCTTTGCAGTCTCTTGAAATGATGCATTGAAGGTGGGTAGAGTGAAGAAAGTAAATAGGCTGAAGAAATGTGAATATCAGTCGACCCAGCCAGAATTCAGTCAACTGATATGAATATCAGTCGATAGATATTTACTAAGGTCGACTGATTTTTTTGTTTCAGTCGAGGACACTTCTGTGATTGCTATGCCTTATGAAAAGGCTTCACAGCAGAGATTAAGTCAGCATGAAAGCTATATGAAGAGGTCACATTTGGTCAATTCTCATCAGTAACTCAGCAACACTCAACAGTCCTATAGAAACAAGGCTAGCTGCAACACCAGTAGCGAAGTAGCCACAGTAACCACAACTGCAGCACCAGCAGAAACAAAGGCTCTCTCTCTCTCTCTCGTTAGACCATTATTGCTATCCAAGCAACAACAGAAGCAAGTCAGCAAAGTCCAAGCAGCACCTGCAGTAAAAGCAGCAAAGCTTAATAGAACAAGTTGACTTGGGCTGAATACCAAGTCGACCCATAGTACATCAGAATATTGGATCTGGTAAAAATCAAAGAGCAAGTTGACCTGGTTTCCTCACCAAGTCAACTCACAGCAAAACAGAAGTGGGAAATTTGTAAATGATCAAAGAACAAGTCAACCTAGTATTGCACATCAACTGTTAGACAAAATGCCGCTAAGAACAAGTAACATGATCATCTGAACCTGCAAGATTGCCAACATCATTAGCCAAAGCAACATGCCAACAGTAACAGCAGCAAGGTTAGCAATTGGAGACAAGCACAAAGAGTAACTGGTGATCCAATTTATATTATCAACGTTAACAACATCAAGGTCAACACCATTACAGCAACAAGGCTCTAGCAGGCAGAGGGTCGACCCCTGAAGTCGACCCCTTTTAGTCAGTTCTATTTTGCCCAGATCTTGCACAAAAGGCCTGGTAAAGTAAAGAGTCGACTCCTGGAGTCGACCCTTATTAGTCTGAGTTCTGCTCTGCTCAGACTTGAACTGAAGGCGTGGAACAATGTAAAGAGTCAACACTTGGAGTCGAACCCATTTGATTTGAGTTCTGTAACGGAATTCAAGTAGGCAGTGGGTCCCACTAGGCTAATGATTTGAAGTCCAATAATTGGCGTTCGGTCCCAGGACACGTGCCACAGCTTCTGAAAGGTTCCTAGGATAGAATATTCATCTTTTAGCGTGGACCAATCACAAGTTAGCTTGGGAATGAAGAAAAGCCTGGAAATGGTAAGTTATCCATCCGTAGGTCATTTGAGCTTCACATGAGTTCTCTTTGTCGAAGGTTAATCATTGGGCATCGGATCTAATGCCTTATACCTCGGATCTCTAAGGATCTGGACGACCTAGATTTTCATCTATCAAGATCAAAGGCTCAGATCAAACCCCCCGTCTATAAGTATGCTGCAATCTTCAACTGGCAGAGTGAGGCGAGCTCATTTCAGTGAAAGCAGAAGTTTGAGAAGAGAAGCTTAGCTCGTCCAGAGAGAAAAGAAGGAAGAAGAAGAAAGCAAAAAAAAGAGTGAAAAGTCTGTAGAGATAGTAGAGAGCATCCCCCATCGAAGGAAAAAGAAAAATAGAGAGAGAGTGACAAGATAAAGGAAGAGAGCTCCAAGGAAGAGAAAGATAGAGTGTCCACCGTTGAGTTGCAGCTAAAGAAGAAGAGAAGGAAGAAGCGACTGTGAAGATTCTTTTCAGCTGCATAAATGCAGCTACAGCTTTCAGTGTTTTACTTCGTTTGTTTTGATCTCTTAAATTTTGATACTCTGTTTGGTGGTGTGTGTAACTGTGCAATGTTAGCACAGGCTCAACTCGGCTGAGCACATTTGTGTGTGTGTGTGTGTGTGTGTGCTGCTGGGTTTCAGACCCAGAGCGTGTGGGACTTGTCCCGTGTCTTGCTATGTAAACATCGTAAGGAGTGTTCTCCTCATGGAGAGGTTGTTCCCCGTGTGTATGCAGGCATCTGCCTACATGTGTGGTGGATCTTGGCTCCGTGTGTATGGGGATTCATCCATGTGCTGTTTACACAGCAATGAAGCCTCACTCAGTTGAGTGAGGGGTGGACGTAGGAAGCCCGGTGTGCTCCGAATCACCTTAAAATTATTGTCTTTGTGAATGCTTGTGCGATTGTTCCATATCTCTTATCCCCATTCACAGGTACTTTGGTGATTGTTCCTATGTTATCTGATTGAGATTTACAACAGTCTGATCTATGACTAAGTTGTGCACAGATCGTGTTCGAACATTCTCTCACACACATCACTACATGTGAATCTGTCTATCTGTTGTTTGAACAAACATTTCAACACACATCAAGAACGTTTCTATGGTATTCTCAATTTACTTCTGAAGATATTAAGTGTGTGAATGCAGTCCGTTGTGTGTTCCTTATGAGATCCAGTGGTCTTAGTTTTATGTTTCAAATTGGGCTAAAGTTCTTAGAGGATCTATTCAACCCCCCTCTAGATCCTTCTTGCTGCACTAAAGGACCTAACACAAGCGATACGACGCAAACCCACGCCTGAGCCACCCCTGATCCTACGCCCTCCATCGCGGGTGATCCGGCGCAAACCCTCTGCCTGGCCAACCATTGATCTGGCGCCACCCTCAAGGGGCTGACCCGGTGCGATGACAGCCTCTCTTCCAATTTTCTCGTCTGGCTTTGCTCTGATGCTCTGGCCATGGTTCCCCGCTTCTCCGCCCCTCTCGGAGCATCTGGGTGATTGCGATCCCCTAGCAGGCTAGCCCTCGGGGATACAACGTCACGGATAGCTCGGTATGCCACTATGCTGGGCATATCCGAACATTTAAGGGACCATCTCGGATTCTCCAAGGATGTGCACCCGCTATCCACCCCTAAATGCTTTGGGTCTACATGAGGTGCTGTCAAAATTTGGGCAGAAATCCAGGTCGACAAAGAAACCAACAATAAAAAGGGAGCGAGTTTAATAATAACAAAAAAGGAGCAAATGAAATGTGGTGATAAAAGAGAAAATGCATGCTAAAACAAAAAGAAGGGTAATAAGAACAAAAAAATGAAATGAAATGAAATCAGAACAAAAAACCATATAGATGAAACAGTAAAAAAAGAAAAAATAATAGATAAAATAAAAAATAATAATAATAATGATAACAAGATAGTAACAATGAAAGGAAGAAGAAGAAGAAGAGAAGACGAAAGAGGTAGGTCCGGTCGACCGGGCTCTGTGATCCGGTAGACACCCTCTTCCCCTGCCGTCTGGCTTGTTGACTGGATAACCAAAAAAAATACACAAGTACACAGACCAAAAAAAAGAAAGAAAAAAGGGGAAGAAATAATAATAATAATAATAATAATAATAATGGAATAATAATGATAATGATAACAACAACAACAACAATAATAATAATAACAATAATAATAATAATAATAATAATAAAAATAAAAAATAAGTAATCAACCCATCCTTTCAGATGGGGGTCGACAAGGGTTGAGGCCATGTCGACCTGGCCAACAGGCCCTCAAGTCCGGTCGACTGGCATGGCGGCCCTGTCGACCGAGCCCCACTTCATGTCAACCTGGGCGACAGGCCTTTTGGGTCCGGTCGACTGGCCTAATGGCCCTATCGACCGAGCCCCCCATCTCCTATTGATCGATTTAAATTCAAATGTGGGTTTTGCCCTGAAAATGTCCCAAACACCCCCGTTGACCTGGATTCGTGATTCTAGGTGTCCATCGATGATAAAATAGTAATAAAAAAGGTGGGAGGGGATTACACGAATAATGGAACATATGTTAAAGTTCAAAATGATAAAGTAATGCACAGTCAAACCACAGTCAAAATGATAAAAAAGGAAACTTAATTAATGAGGCCGGCTCTGGATTCCCTCATCCCTCTTGGACCCTGGGTAAAGGAAATAAAAATGATGCCCTCGCAGGCCAGGCCTAGATCCTGGGAATTGCCCCGTTGTGGCTGGGGCCTGACCTTGCTTCGGGACGATAACCCTCCAAATTTGATTTGTCTTCATCGAGATTCATCTCGTTCCTCCTCTATCACCAAATACCAAATTATGTCGTACCCTCGGCAGACATTTACTCGAAGGTTACTCACGACTTCGTCGTGCTGTCAACTCGGAATGATCTCTGACCAAAAAAAATGAACGATGAATGAATGGGATGGTTTAAGTGACCCTGCCCCTGGCATGGAGTGCTTCACCATATTTGTAGTCCTTTTTTTTAATTTCAGGCTATAGGTCTTTTTCTCCTGGTGACTAATCAAGGATTTTCTCCCCTTCGAGGAGATGTAATTAACGTCGTGACCTTTATGGCACGGCAGGTTCCAGTCTCGACTCGGTATCCCCTATCGTCTAATCAGTCAGACGGTGCACACTAGCAACTCCAGGCCACTTTGGTCTTCGAGTTCGAATAAACTGTCACCTTGTGACTGGCATGCCTACGCATAATAAACAAATTAAATAATAAATAAATATAAATAAAAGAAAAAAATTGGTCCCATACACGGGAAGGATGGAGCACGTACCTCCACGCTTAGTGCGTGGGGGAAGAACCCCGATCGACCCTCGCAGTCCCGGTACAACATAATATAAAATAAAGTTTATAGATTTCATATCAATGCCCACTCCACGCAGGGAGGTAATAGGCTATAAGCACGATCTAGGACTGAGAGGATGGGTTGAAGGGCAGCACTCGAGGAAGCCTCGGACAAAGATGCGGCTGCTGGTTGGAGCATGTGCAGGTCTACTCAGACAGCCTAGGGTGGGGCGGATGGAGCATATCCGAGTCGATGACATGGCATGGAAGCGGTGCTGGCCCGATCAGCCTGGGATTAAGGAAGGCGCTGGTGCGGGGCTGGCACAGGCTAAAGGCGATCCGGTGCAAGAGGCAGGGCAGCTGGCCTTGGGCCAGGGTAACCCTGGGCATGCAAGGGGCCCTGGCAGCATCTAGAGGGTGGGCCTAGCAGGCGTCTCCCGAGCATGGTGGCGCTGGCAGTGGCATGAGGAGGACTTGGCAGGTGTGTCCCTACGTGCTGGGGCCAAAGCAGGAGAAGGCAAGGCACCCTTGGCTTGTAGGGAGGGCTAGTTGCTCAGCCCTGGGCTGAGGCAGAGAGGGGTGACAAGGCATGGCAGGGCATGCTGGCCCTGCGTGGACAGTGAGGAAGACGAGTGGGGGAGTGGCAGGCGGCAGCAAGGAGGAAGGAGGCGGGCTGGAGCAGTGGTGTCGGTGGAGGGCAGGGCGTCTCACCTAGCTAGCTAGTGGTGGGGCATCTCACCCCTGCCCGTCACAGGCACTATCTCTCTTGGGGGAGGAAGAAGGAAGGCGGCTGCTACAACAAAACTCAAATCTGATCTTCATTATTCCCTAATCCAAGGGCTACAAGAGTTTAAATAGAGTTGAGACCAAATCCTAACCCTAATGACTCCAAGGGTAAAAGACTATCCTACTGTGGACGAGCAAAATTGCACGCCCTTACATCCCAACTAGTCCACCATCATTAACGACTTCAACTAAAGAAACTGCGGAGAAGAGGGGCCATCCGAATCTCCGAACACACACACACACACACTGCGGTGAAGCCATCTCCGAGTCACGAAAGTGAAGAGAAATCAACCACCAAGAGTCCCACAATCCACGGGCCTCGAAGAAAATCAAATGCGCCACAACTTGCGCCCACTACGGGCTCAGGACTGCCCATTTATCCCCTTCAGCGGCACACCCCCGTGCCCCTTCAGCGGCACGCCCCTGGTGCCCTTCTGCCGCACACCCCGGGCCCTTCAGCGGCACGCCCCTGGTGCCCTTCAGTGGCACACCCCCGTGCCCCTTCAGCGGCACGCCCCTGGTGGCCCTTCAGCGGCACGCCCTAACGGCCTCCCAGAGGCACGCCCTCAGGTCCCTTCAGCGGCACGCCCTTTAGGCCCTTTAGCGGCACGCTTGCCATGTCTTCCAGCGGCACGCCCTTTTGGCCCTCTCAGTGACACGCTTGTTGAGTCCGCCAGCGGCACGACGTTCAAGCATTTCAACAGCACGTCCGGCATACAAAATCTCGTGCCCATGCCCTAAAGATCCTTGGTGCGCAGTGGGCTGTCCGAGGTGTCGGCCGGAGGTTGGGCCACGCAGGCAACTCCTCTGCCACCAAGGACGGAGAAGGTCAAACTCCATCATGGCCAGTCACTTCCCGCCTCTGACTACCATGCTCGAACGCTTCCGCCGCTGGGTATAAAAACCCTCCTCTTCCGACGAACCAAAGGGGGCTGGGAGAGACACAGAGGAGACAACAGACAGACAGAGAGAAGCGACCCGCCGCTGGAGAGAGCCACCGCCTCCGGAGGAAGAAGAAGAAGAGAAGAAGAAGAAGGGAGCTCCGCTGTAGGGTTCCCCTCCGACGACCACCCAGGAGAGAGAGTAAGGGAGAGAGAGAGTGTGTGTGTGTGATGTATTAAAGGGGGGGGGAAGGGGCAGGGAGCCATCGCCCCTGCTCGGCCCTAACTCCTCCTTTTCCTCTCCTCCGTGTCTTCTTCTTCTTCTTCCCTATGTTGTATCTTCTATCCCGGTGTTTGGAAGTGTACATGGCCGGTTATGGCTTTTTCTCTTCATGAATGGAAATTTCCCCCTTCTTGGATTTCTTGTTATCGCGTTTGATTTACGTCCGGATGTGTGCGTTTCAACCCTTCTTCCTCCTCCTTCAGACGGTTTGGGCCCCCAGTGGGGACCCTTCTTCCCCTCTGTCATGGCCCTTCTCATGGGACCCCTGACCTTCAACCTCATCCATTTGCCTGAAGGGAGAGGCCCCTCTTCTTCTTTTAAACACCCAACCACCAACACCATCCTTGGCCTTCCTCCTTCTTCAGCCCTAACCCACCTAGCCAACCCTCAGCTTTCATTCCCTTGCCCAGTCCCCCACCGGTGCACCCCTACCATGGTGCAGCCTCCCCAGCCCCTCGCCAGTACACCCTTCATCAACCCTTCGTCGGTACGCCCCCATGGGTCTTCCCCGGCACGCACCACCTACACTTTCGCCGGTACACCCCTTTGGGCCTTCCCCGGCACGGTCCTAACGGCCTTCACCGACACACCTTTGGCCTCCCTAGCCCGGCACGCCCCTGATTAGTTCTAGAGGTTTTTCCCCCTTTATCCATCGCTGCTTTCAGGTTTTCCGAGGCTTTATTAAAGGTGTGGCTGCTCTCGGGCACCCACCTCCAATTGTCGGGTTCCACCACTCCATGTGGGCGCGTTCCCTTTATCTCCCTTACGCTCGGGTCAAGGGGAGATGCTGCTGAATTTTCGTTAGAAATAATAACACGTTGAAAAGGCAAAAGGAAGTAACAAACAAACGGAACAATAACACATCAAAAGATAAAGGGGAACAACAAACGAATGGAGCAATTGGCGATAGAACACTCCAACCGAAATAAGGCACTGAGGACAACATGAGAAGAATCAGATTAAATGACTACGTGGTGGATTAAATGCTCAATCTGTAAAGAAAAGGTTGTGAGAAGAAGGAGAAAAGAGTTGTATAAAATTGCCAAAATATCAAAGAAAAGAAGAAAAGAAAAGCCTTAAAATAAGTGGAGGAGGAGTGGACTTTCACCGGTACACCTATTCCAGCCCTTGTCGGTACACCCTATCAATGCCCTTTTTGGACCCTTCCACGGCACACTCCCTTGCTGCCTTCCCCGGCACACCTTCCATGAACCCCTCAGCGGTACACTGGCCATGCCTCTTCCTCGGCATACCTCCAGCCTCCTTGGCCGGCACGCTCCTGTGCCCCTCCAGCGGCACACCTTCCTGGCCCTTCAGCGGCACACTCTTCCACCTTTTTTCAGCGGTACACTCTTATTCCTTCGACGGTACGCCTACGCCCCTCTCCCCGGTACACCCTTCGGGTGCCTTCGCCAGCACACTACCTCTGGATCAGCGGCACACCCCCTTCGCCCTCCAACGGCCCACTCCTCCAAGTGTCAAACGTGTAAATAAGAAAAGGGAAAAACGCGGGCAGTAAATAGAAAGGAAGTAAAAAACCCATCCCAAAAAATGCATAAAAGGAAAGTAAGCAACGAAATCATGAGAATAACAGTAACAATAAATATAATGTAGTAATAATCCACACTGCAGCCTCGTCTCTCCCCGTGACCCGGTGTTAAAGAAACAACAAGGTCGCCCTTGCAGGCCGGGCCTGAGTCTCGGGAGTTATCCAGACATGGTCACGACCCGACCTCGCCTCGGGCCGACATTCTGATTAGACCGAACCTGCTTCTCACACTGGATCTCCTCCGATTTATCACTAAACTTGCCGCGTGTTCTGCAGACATTTGAACGGATTTATCCCGGCCTTCACCGCGTTTCTATTACGAACCTTCGTCCGAATACGAAAAGGATCCCGGAGTGACCAATATGGCCGATGGCTCGTATCCCGATGTGGACCCTAGTGTGATTTATTTCTGCCTCTTTCTCGCGTAGCTAGTATTAATTATTTTGGCCGCAGGGCCCCTAATTTCGGCAATTAATCAAGGGTTTTCCCTCGTATGGGGGATGTAAATGACGTCGTGACCTTTACGGCACGACGGGATCTGGTCCCGACGCGAACCACACAATCGTCTGATTAGTCAGATAGAGCCAGGGCTCCCATGAAGCCCGAATAAACTGTCACTTTGTGACTGGCACGCTCACGCACTTAATACACCAATAAACAAACCACGATAACCAATCGGTCAAAAAGTGTGTCCACAAGTCTGGCACACCAGGTGGGACCCTATTCACCCTTCATCTTTTTGCCAAAATTAGGGGCCCTGCGGCCCCCTTCTTGTAATACTAATTGCGCTACTTTCGCGAATGCAGAAGAATCGCATTATGGTACCAACAATGGCAATTACCTGCGGCCCTTAGGTCGTCGAGAACCATGTTCGGGGCGGCTACCTCACGGTCCCCCTCAAGTTCGGGAGCTTCCCTCCCACGGTGGGCTTCCCCAACTTTCTTGGGGTGGCCTTTGTCAACCTACTCGACTTGAAAGCATCCCATGAGCCCCAGACCAACGCTCCCATCCTGGGGGCCACTGAAGCTACTGTCGGCCGAGCTGTGGCCAAGAGTGACAATGGCGTCCCGACAACGACGCTAAGCTGCAACGTGCACCATGTGCACCAGACCACTGGCCCATCCTACCAGGGGTCGGCATCTCACCGGAGGAGGCTCCGAGGGAACAACACCGATGTCGTCCCGGGACGCCGCATATCCAGCTCCGGAAATCCATGGCTGTCGGGACCATCCGGGTCCACCTCGATGGACAGAGGTCCCAGGTGATACCGAACCGCATCGTCCCGACCATCCCAGTCCGTAACTCTTTCCAAGGGCTGGAGAAGCTAAAAGAGAAGGTGACGCCTGATGTCCCGACCGCGGCACCGAAGACTGCGCCAGCTCACAGGCCGGCCAAATTGAAACAAATCTGGGTTCCCAAGGAGGCCCAGCCCACTGCATATGCGCAGGCGAGACCCAGCACTATCCGCCCGAGGAGGGCCCGGAGAGATGAAAGGGTCGAGGTGACGACCCCAGCCTGCCAACCAGCACCCGTCATGCCGGTGCCGCCCGAGAATGCCCGCCGCCATCGCCGTGGGCGCTGACATAATGCTGCCCGCCCAGCACCCAGGGTTTACTCCCCTCCTGTCACTGCCATCGGCACACAACCACCAGTTGCTCTCCCCGAGTATGAGTGGGAAGGGATTGAGCATGCCATGAGAAACTACCTCCGGGGCCCAGGTAGCACTCCCTTGGGTCGCCAGAGACTACTGGGGGCAGTGGCCTCCGCTTTCCAAGAAGAAGAAGCCCGTCCCGCACCCAGTGCAGAGTCGAGGAATCGGTCGGAGGAGCCGCGCCAGTCCCCTTTTCGGGAGGAAGCGCCGCCCCGACGATCGGTCTTCGACAGGTTGGTGTTCCCAGGAAGGTCATCCAGGAGGACGACGAAGAGAAATAGAAGCTGGAGAATCTTCACCTGCAATATGGCAGGAGTTTTGGTCGGTACGGGGCCCTACCCACCGACCCTGAAGAAGTGGCCAGACTCGCCGCCAGACCGGGGCCTCTCACTAGAAGGGGAAGAGCGACAGGCGAAGCGGCACAGACAGGCGCCGAAGAAACCTTTCACGAAAAATCTCCTGTGGCTCTCACGGCCAATGTAGTCACCACCGGCGACACGAGCGGCGGGCCCTCCACATCATCCGAGGACACCCCAGCCGAAGAGACATGGGGCATGCCCAGTCTCCCCACAACTGACCCAGCAATGTTGTCATGATGCAACGATTCCAGCAAGAGATTGAGTTGCTAAAGAAGCAACTAAATGAGCGGAACGTACAACCCTCGACGTCCGGACAGACCGAGGTTCTGCTCGAAGCGCAAGCTGCGACCTCCCCAGCAACTCCCAGCTTCCCTGGGGGCATGCCCCCGCAACAAGCGCAGTACATAGCACTGGCCCCGCCGTAGGCCCCACCTTCCCAAGGGCCACCCATGGCCCCTCAGGCGACTGTGCTGACCACTCTGAGTGCGCAGCCCGCCCATTTCTATCCAAGTCCGGTCGACCCAACAGCAGTCAGCCGGTTACTGCTTGAACAAATGATAGACATTAAATTAGCAGAGAGAGGTGACGGGGATCAGACGCCGTTCGACGTCTACCGGGTGCCCTATCCGGCTCATTATGCCGCGAAGAAGCTGCCGGTTGGCGTCACCAAGCCACCAAAGTTCGAAAAGTTTAATGGGCAAGGGTCTCCCAGGGAGCACATTGCCTATTATGTGAATGTCATGGGAGATCTGGCTGTCGATGGGGCCTACCTCCTGAAGTTTTTCGGCTCCACACTCACTGGGCTTGCCTTTGAGTGGTACTCCAGCTTGCCGCCCGTGTCTGTTACTGATTGGCCTGACATGCAGAAAAAGTTCAAAGAAAGGTTCTACGTTGCTGAACGGGAAGTCACTGTGGCAGAGCTCTATGCCACAAGGCAGAGGAATGACGAGTCGGCTCTCGACTACATCAAAAGGTGGAGGAACCTCAGCATGAGGTGTAGGCATCCCCCGCATCAGGAGGACGCAGTGCAGATCTGCAAACAGAATTTAAAAAAAGAAATCCTGGAAAGGATGATTGGCGCTGAGGTCAAGACATTTGACCGCCTGAATAATATAGTAGCCGAGATTGAGGCATTTCTGGCCCGATATTCCTCCACCCCGGCCGTATCAAGCCAGAGAGCTAGGCAGGCCGAGAAGAAGCCAGCTCCTCTTGAGGATGCACTAGATTTCCAGACCTTTAAGAAACAGAAGGAAAAAGCCAAAGAGACCGCCAACTCTCCCCCGTCCAGAACTACATAATGGCGGGAAGGCCCCTCGCTGAGGGAGAAGATGAGAAACAAGCTATATTCCTTCTTCCGAGACAAGTCCCAGCTCCTGTTCGAGTGGGCAACCAGCTACAACAAAATCACGTTGCCAGAACCAAAGAGGCCCGGTGACCTGAAGAAGAAAGATGACCCGCGCTTCTGCCTGTACCACCGGATGCTCGGGCACACTATTGAGGACTGCTACGTCTTCAAGGACGTCATTGAGTCCTTAATCAAGAATGGGGAGCTGGACATGGGGGAGCACAAGGTAGACCCCCCGCAGCCGCATGAGCTGCCCAACATAACCTCCACCGCCAACATGGTCTCATTATACCAGGAGTTGCCTGAAGAGTGGGCGGAGGCCAGCACCCGCACCACTTATGAAACTTTTATTATGGCCCCAGCTCAAGACCAAGGGGGTTGGCAGACTGTACCTAGGAAGAATAGAAGAGCACGGGTCCCTCGGCCCACCCCAGGAGTTCATGTGAGGGGTGTGACACCCCGACCAGCACCGCCCCCGGTGAACCCAGTCTGGCATGACACGGCCCCTCGGCTAGTCATGAGGCGGCCGACTCACAACAAAAAGAAGTACGTCCCGATGCGGATGCACAAGAAGACCAGCTCGGCGGCTGAAAGACTCCAGGCTGTTATTGACGGGCTTGAAGATTATGAACAACCTAAAATCCGCCCGTGGAGCTGAAAGAATATGTCCCCTGGGAGGAGTTCGAATTACTCGAACTGGCTCCAGGAGCAGAAACTCAAGCAGAGAAAGAACCTCCCTTGTGGGGTGGACTTCCCCAAGAGCAGCCGCCAGCTACAGCAGGAAAGAAGAAGAAGAAGAGAAGGCCCAGGAGCAAGAAGAAAAAGGAGGTTATCGTCGCCTGCAACACCCTCTCGGCGTTGTTCGACACTGCCCTACCCCTGGAAGGAAAAGAAGAAGAGCTACCCCATGAGCCGACAGAGGTTAACCAGGCTGAAGCATCCGCTTCCCAACACGCCACCAGGTCGGGAAGGAAGTGGGGGCGCCCTCCTCAGCATAATCTCAACATCATGCTCAGGGGAGAGCAGCCATACCAGGTCCCCGAGCCCAAGGTTCGAGGTACTGAGATCCCTCCCCCGTTGGGTCTCTATCCCGAAGGATCCAGGAGTTGGGGCACACCTTCATTCGTCGAGTTTCTGTTGGCCCGAGCAGAGAGGCAGGCACGCTACCAAGGGTCTCCTTCGACCAAAGAAGCAAGCGGTCCCCAAGCTCCACTAGCGGCGACCCCTCCTCAGCCAGGGGAGGAATTTGACGACGTCCCGAACCTCGCCGAATTTATGCAAGAAAAGGAGGAAGCTCAACAGGCCCCACAGGCTCAACAGGCTGTGACAGAACCCGCAAAGGAGGCATCCTCTGATCCAGCACCCCAGTTCCAAGGTGGGGGTAGGCGTAGCAAGGCCGAAGAGATGAAGTTACTCAAGGTGCGGGCTACCGACCGAATAGTCAGACACCTGAAGAAGATCCCGACCTGATTTACCGTATGGGAGATGCTGTCTTTGGATGAAGAAACACTGCAAGCCATTATTGCCGCACTCCAGACGCCAGCACACCTTGAAGCCTGTCTGGCAGAAATATCACCTGAAGTGGCTGTGGCTTTCACAAAAGATGACATGCACCTGCCCACCTGCAGTCATAACAAACCCCTCTACATGAAAGGGCAGCTGAATGGCCAGCCTATCAACAGGGTCCTGATTGACCCGGGGGCGGCAGTGAATATACTCTCCTACCGGGTGTACCAAAAGCCCTACTTTGACGTACACCTGGTTGAGGTCAAGAATGTCAAGATTGCTGGTTTTAACCAGAAATGCGAGGTGCCCATGGGGGTCGCAGAATTCAACTTGACCTTTGATGATTTCACCACCAAGGTCTAATTCAACGTCATCAACTCCAACACCTCATATAAGGCGTTGCTTGGCCGGCCTTGGTTACACCAGAACAGAGTGGTGCCTTCCACCTTGCACCAATGCATTAAGTACCCTTGCGAGGGGAAGGAAGTCAGAATCTTCGTCGACCTCCACCCCTTCGAGGCGTTTGAGTGTCATCTGTCAGATGCCAATCTGTACTTAGAAAAGGCGAAGCAAACTCCCCAAGTTGCCCAAGACAAGGGAAAGAAGAAGGTGGAGTCGGGTGGTTGGTTTCCTCCGCCACCGCCAGGCTATGTGGCTCCCCCACATGTACCATTCATTGCACAAGAAGAAGGGATATTCAAGGCAGCTCCTCTTGCCATCTATTCTACGCCGGGGACACCTCGCCTCGAAGGCCTGCTGGAAGGTGTTCGAGTCCCGCCAAGGATCATCAAGCCCGTGGCAGAGGTCGACTGTCAAGTGGCCGAGCAGCTGAGAATTTTTGAGGTGCCTAACCCTGAAGGGCCACCCACTATCTTTTATATCGCCAGGGAAAAGCCAGTCAGGGAAGACGATGATTGCCGATTCCCTGACGAATTGCATGATCCGCACGTCCCCATCGCGAGACTTCCTCACATGACTGACCGGGCAATCAGAGTGGTCAGAAAGCAGAAGATTCCCCCCTACCAACCCTCCAACCGGAAGGAAATGTTTGAAAGGATGTGGAACCCACCAAACCTGGATCGGTGGCTGCTGCAAATCACCAAGCACCCCGGCCTGGGCTTTTCACTAGAAGATTATTATGAAACTGATGTTATATCAGTTTCAGGCCCTGTCCGGCGATGACCCCACGGAAGCTGCAGACTTGCGGGAAGCCCATCAAGATGTATATTCCACGCCTCTGGCTGAAGGGGCGCAAGACAAAGAAGTGTTCCTTTGGACCCCCCTTCACCATCGCTGCAGGGGGAAGACTTCCTCCTTTTCTGAGGGGTCGACCTCGAAGGATCACACTACCAGGGCACCCTCACCCCAGCATGTTGGCAAAGCAAGGAGCGGTAGTATGGGCCATGCTCCGGATCCCCTTTGATACGACCCCGTCATGTACGCCTTATACCATAGGCAGCGACGGGAGATTGAGATGTTAAAGGCACGGCTGGCTGAGTTAACCTCGCTAGTGGCCGACCTGATCCAAAGCTCTCTCCGCCCGTGGGGTGGCAACGTGTCCTGGTCCCGAGACGCCAGTCCTGACGCCTCCGTCTGGTCGAGGAGGGAAGCAAGGGATAACGCGAGCCCTTCAACCGGGCGGCCAGCCAGGCGAGGCCTGACACTCCAAGAGAAGCTGCAGAAGCCCTACTCCTTCCCAAGAGAGAAGACTCTGGGTATCTTTGATTGGGCCTGCCACTACGGCAAGGTCTCCCTCCCGAGGTCCAAGAGGCCGCGGGACGCCCGAAGAAGTGGGGATCCACTGTTTTGTCCCTATCACCAGATACTGGGTCACGCCATTGAAGACTGCTATGTCTTCAAAGACATTGCTCAAGACCTCATTGACAGGGATGAGCTCAGAATGGGAGACTACGTGGTTGTTGGTTTTAATGTGTCCCTTTTTTGTAAGATGGGCTATGATGCGAACTATGAGCAAATAATGAGCCAAGTAATGAAATCAGTCAACCTATGAACATGCGAATCATGAACCTAGGCAACCAACACAAGCTCTAGCATGGGCATGCTATCTCAATCAAACTAAGCTAAGCAAATAAAGAAAAACACACGTCGGAGCGTGGAATAAGGAATAAAGGAAAACACACCGTATAGGTGGAATAAGCAAAGTAAAGAAGAGATATGATGAAAGAGAAAGCTAATGCCCAAACTAAGGAAAGGTGTGATCGCCACCAAGGTAGAAACAAGTCAAAGACCTGATAAATACCTTGGAATAAGAGGATGATGCACCCGCCCACGGGAGAGAGAACAACCAGGAAACTGCAACTTCGTCAGATGTAACGGTCGAAGGAAGATGCGCCACAGCAAGTGTGACGGTCTTACAATAGACCGTTACAAGACTCTAACGCGCCTGTGCCAGACCGTCAGAGCTTCTGCAGAATAAGAAGTTGGGGACCTTTTGATCTCCAAGCTTTCCAGCCGGCTAGAGAGCTTGGGCCTCGTGATATTGACCCTGTAAACCTGCAAAAGAGTGTAGAACACAAGAAAAACAACCCAGATTAGCCCTTAGACAAAGTAGTATCAATAAATCCAAGAAACTTAAGAACATGCAAAAGGAAAGGGAAATACTGGGGAGGTTGGTTTTTTTTAACCCCTCTGGGGCGTTTTAAAAGATGGGAGGATGTTTTAAATGAATGCAACGAGTGCAAGAATGTGGGAGATGGAGGGGGACAATGTTATGATGTTTGAAAAGAGGGAAAAGACACTAAGAACAAGACTTGACTGAATTAAACCCTTGGAAACGATACTCCCTGAACTTTAGAAGTCGATGGACGTGGGAAGCAGCTCTCCTTGGTTGGTTCTAGCTCCAGGATGTGGTAGCACTTCGACACAAACTCCAGATGTCTCCTCTTTAAGCCATGAAGTCAAGGGTTCTTTTTATAGACCCTCAAAGTCTAGGTTCGAATTAGGAGATAATCCAGCTAGAAAGTAGGGCGTTTCTTGGCAAACTCTTGAAGATAATACTCCCAAGAGTCCACAGAATCAAACAGAAGCTCCTTAGGATGAGTATCGAGAGAGAAACCAAAGAATCAAACTCTTAGTTCGATCACAGAATAGCAGAGCAAAGGCCAGGCTTGGCAGGACTCTCTGTTGGATGTAACGGTCGGACGATAGACCGCCACACTGATGTAACGCTCCAGGGAGGAACCGTCACACAACCCTATCCTTTATAAGATAAGATCAACGGGAGAAGTTTGCAAACGTAGGACTCTAGATGAATGTAACGGTCTAGGGTAGATGTGTCACAACCAATGTAACGGCTGCACGATAGACCGTCACACTCAACGGATAGACAAAAGATAAGCTTGAAAGGAAGTCCCAAGCTTAAGGACTCTGGAAGGATGTAACGCACTAGGGTAGATGCGTTAGAGGACTGTAACGCCCCTATGATGGACCGTTAGAGATAATAAAGTTCAAATGAAAATGAGAGCTTGCCAAGCTTCGTTCAGATGAAAGAGATAAGGAACCAGACCCAACCAAGGAGATACGACTCACGAAATGGACCTTAAATTGACCAAGAAGGCTCAATAAAGGTGAACAACTCGGAGCATCATATAGAATGAACAAGGAGATGACCCGACTTATCGGTCATAAAACGGGTGTCAACAGATGCCCCTCCTTAACCTCCTCTTTGCAGGGGAGCGAGCGGAGGTGAAGCAAAAGCGAAGATGGAACATGGAGATAAAGCGGAAACGAAGCGGAGTGAACTAAAAAGCGGGCGTTAAGGCAAACGACACCCGTATTCAACCAACAAGCGACAGGAATTTTCCAGAAAGCTTCAAACTAATCACAAGGAAAGGTAACCAAAGGACACATGTCTGGAGGAACTAACAACTAAGGAAAGGAAAACACGGCCAGCGGCCGGAGCAACGGAAAGGAAAGAGGCGATTAACTAAACTCCAGACAGGAATCTTCAGCTAACCAAATCAAGCGAGTAAACTGAAGGAAACCTTCCAATTCAGAGAGGAATGACCCTCCTTATTCGAGATCATTAAACACATAGTTATTCACCATTACCGAGACACCTGGATAAATGAAGATTCATGAATGCTCAAAAGATGCGTATGATGCATGCTGGGCTAAAGGAAAAAGAAATCATCAAAACGAATGCAAAGAAAGATAGAATAACAAGATACTCGAGAATAGTATTGCTAGACCGGAGAAATTAGGGTCAGGACACCATCTGCAACTACGGCGTGCAAGACAGAACCATCGTCCCCAAGCCTTTCCAACCAAACGGCCTACCCAACGATTAAACATGTGCACTTAGATCATCATCATTTTTGTTTAAGGGGAACATCAGATTCCAGAACACATGAATGACCAGCCGGTTCTCGAGATAGTATATCATACATAACATATAGTAATGCATAAAGGCACAAAGGATCGGGATACAATACCTGACTTACCTTCCCGGCGAGCGGATGACAAATATGATGACTTAAACTTTGCAACAAAAAAAGGGTTAGCCATTAACAATATAAATCATAGAACCAGGCATAACCATCAATAAGCATGAATTGCATAGACAAGATAATCATATAAGCATGAATTTCTGATAAACAAAGCAGTATCATCCATCAAACACTCTGAAGCATGTAACGGTCTAGAAAGGGTGCGTTAGATGTACCTGACAGATCCACCTTGGACCGTCAGAGTCTGGCGATTCACATCCTTCAAGACATCATTTCAAATGACCTAATGGTCTACAAAGGGCGCGTCAGAGTAGTGTGACGGTCTCACGATAGACCGTTACATTTCCTGAGCGTTCAAAAAAAACAAAACCGAACGGTCGTTTCCTTCATTCGTTCACAAACGCTAAACGAACCAAAAAAACCTCAACACCCTCGACCACTGATGCGGGACGGGACCACGGACACGACAAGCTCGCGATCGTCCCTTAACGAGGGAAGCGTCGGATGTGCGCGGTTGAGAAACCGGCAATGAGCTAGGGTGGTCGGCTCTCTTTTGCGCCCGGATCGGGTCACGGGACGGCTTCGCTCTCTCTCGCAGCAATGATATTATAAATTGAAGGCGAGCTAGGTATCCCTACACATGCTCTCTAGCAGCGGCATATAAAGCATATAAAGAATTAAGCTAATGCCAAGTGTAAGGGTGAAGGCGATACCTCCACGCTCTCGGCGTGGCGAAGATGGGACCCGGCCGGAACTCGTACCCCCGGGAACTTAATACATTATGGTTACAGCAATGCAACTAAGCCCACTCCACGCAGGGAGGTAAAGGGCGACACAAGTGGGCCCGGGAGGACCAAGTTCGGGTTGACGGGCGGTTTCGGGCAATGCTTCGGCTTCACGCGTACTCGTGCTAGTGGGGGCCCACGTGCTGACCGGAGGGGTCGTGTGGGGCCTGATGACTCCTCTGTTGTGGAGACACTTGGGAAGCGTTCCCCTGGGATGGCGAGCTGCTGGAACGACCACCGGACGCCGGGCGGCCCTCGGACGACGCTCGCGGGGAACTCGGCCACAAACCTGAACTTCTGTTTGCAGGCGCGCGACTTGGAGGAAACTGCTGCTGCGATCAGCCCCGTCGTCGGAACGCGACGAAATTATAGCCGTCGGAAAGAGGACTCAAAATACTTCGACGTAGGGGTCTTCAGAAAAAATAATCAGATCTGTATTTCTGATCATGTATTTTACAAGCTTGCTGGAATCTGGCCAGAACTGCAGGGGCAGGTTCTGACTTCTCTGAAGATCGACGTTGACCGGGGAGAAGACCTCCGAATCTGAAAATTATTTCTTCAGAAAAGTTGAAGGTCTCTGAGAGATGAATCCGGGAATATTTTTGGTTTTTTGATTGGAGAAGAAATGGATTTTCTGGGATTTTTTTACTAGACCTGGGTCGGATCTGAGAAACTGTGGGCAGACTGTTCTTGGGAGCTTGGACGAAATTTTTAAAATACTTGGAGGGTGAACCAAAAATTAAGAAAATTCCTGGTGGTAGAGGGATGTGGACAGAACTCCCAATAAATTTGGGCGACCCAAAAAAAATCAAAAGATGGTTCGAATGGGGTAAACTCAGAGCTGATGAATAGTAAATAGAACCAGGACAGATCTGGAACTTGGACTTGGACGAAAATCAAAAAATAGCTAAAAGATGAATTTTGACGTCATTTTTTTTTGTGGGGATAAGGGTTCTAGAGTGGAACCAACCCTGAAATTTTGAGCTTCAGAAGACGAAGGGAGTGATAGCAGGAATTCAGAGAAGAAGGATCTGTCCTGAGTGGACAGAACACCGAAACCGTTGTCAACGACGCGTCGGCGGCGAGTCGATGGCGGCGGCGATCACCGGAGTTGCTTCAGATGCTGGAGGGGATCAAGGGGGAAGGGATTACACTCTAGAAAGGGGAGAGGGGGTGGAGGAACCAGGGAGAGAGAGGGGAGGGGCACAAATCTCACTTGGGGGCAAATGCCTATTTTCTCTTCATTAATTCCTTCAATATGAAAAATACAACCTTATATAGGATGCCAACCAAACTCAACCTCAACCCTTGGATCTAGGGGTTTGGATTGAATGGCTGGGATACAATGTGAATCACACATTTAATACATTAGTGTTAATCTAATTTGACCATACTTATTCAACCTTGGACTAGATCCATTCAAACACCACCTAACTAGCCTAATAAGGCCAAAAGAGGGGGCGCCCCCTTCATGGGCCTCTCTTGGGCCTAGGCTGGTCCAAGGGCAGCCAACCCAATCCACACCCATGCTTGGTCCATGGGTTCTCCCATCTAGATAGCCCATGAGAGGGAGTGGCCCAATTGGGCCTTAAATGGCTCTTATGGTCCATAAGGGTGGCATAAGGTCCAATATGATAATCACTCCTAACGGACTCTACCTAGTAATGGACTTGACATAACAAATGGCCCATTGGCTTGATATAAGCCTTACAAGGAGCCCAAAAGAAAGAAATTACACAATTACAATCTTATACAAGCCATAACACACAAATACACTTCACCCGTGTATGGAAATCACCTTTGATGCCCCATCAACCACCTTATCCACCGGAGCAATGGCCGGCGACGAGCCGTCTCAGCCAATGAAGAGAAGGGAAAAGGGGAAGAAAAAGATGGCCATCCGTCGGTTTAGGGCTCGGGTGGACCGAGAAGGAACCCCACCAACGGCGAGCCCTCCGATGAACGAACCAACGGAGGAAGTTCCTCCAATGACCGTGGAAGAAGCTGAAGAAGCCATGGGAGGAGCCATTGGCGAGAAGGCAACCACGTCAAAGGAGAAGAAGAAGAAGAAGAAGAAGGACCGTGACCCCGAGGTAGGCCGATTTCCTCAAAAACTTCAATTTTTAATTTTTGTTGTATGCATGTGCGTTTGGAGGGTAGAAATGGGTCTGAGGACCCCTTAGGAATGATTGTAGGCCTCCTATGGCCATTTTTGGGAGCCAAAAAAAGTGAAGGGGACAACGCCCCGTATCAGAGAGCGTGATGGTCGTTGTAGTGACCGTCACAGGCCTGACGCACCACCCCAGGTGCGTTAGAGAACTGTGACGCATCACCTCAGAGCCGTCAGAGCAACCAGAGACAGAAACAATTTTTGGGATTTTTCAATTTTCAATTTTTTAATTTTCTTATTGTTTTCATTTTTATTTATGCAATGCAATGAAACTATGATTAAATGACTGACTTAATGCTTCTAATTGTGCAGGGGAAAAGGAGAACTATGATTTCTTGGCTCCAGATACGGGCAGTATACCAGGCATTGCCCGAGTACCAGTGGGAGAGATTGGCCGAGATGGGATTCGCCGAGGTGCTTAGCATCGAAGTGACGAGGACAGATACCCCGCTCTTGTACGCACTGCACGAGAGGTGGGACCCCATGAGCCGGGCTTTCATCTTCCCATGGGGCCACATGATCCCCACATTAGAAGACATGGCGAGGATCACCGGATTGCGAGTCCACGGAGCAGCAGTGACCGGGTGGACATTCGGAGATTATCGGAAGATGGCCCAAGAGCTACTGGGCTTAGATCTGATCAGGCCGGGGCACACATCATCCCAGCTTTCGAGGTCGAGACTACAGGACAGCTTGGGACTGAGAGGAGCGGCTATAGCAGTCGGCGAGCTCCCCGAGCGGCATATAGACCGAGTGATAGAGCAGGTACGCCCACGAGTGGCAGCAGAGGCAGGACAGGAGGGAGACCGAGTCCTGATATGATTCCTGATGCTGTTGTTCGGAAAGCTACTTTTTTCGACCCGAGCCGACGTGATCAGCTGCAGGCTACTGCCAATGCTAGAGATTTGGGCAGAGTGGGAAAATACACATGGGGAGCGGCAACGCTTGCCTTCCTCTTCGAGTCGCTTAGCACCACAGACCGACGGAAAACCTTTTCTACAGGTAAATGCTGAACTCTAGATGCTTTCTATATGATTATGATTATGCAAAAATGCAAATGATGCGATTTACTGATACTCGACTTTAAATGCAGATCTGGAGCTTCGTGTACCTCCTGGGGATTGGGCGAGGTAGTCAGCTACATCCCGAGCGGATCCCCATCGCGAGACGGTGGGTTGTCGCGAGGGATAGTGGATCGATCAACAGGCTGACCCGGGCCATCCAGGATGATCTCGACTCATTCCCGCACACAGCGGTAAGCTCTGGACTTAAACCTTCTAAATGATTCTAAATGCATCTAAAATGGGTTTTGATTGCATGTGAATGCTTCTAAATGCCTATGAATGATTTTTGAATGGATTAATATGACCTTTTCAGGTGAAATGGACCCCATACCGGGATGAGGGCTACGAGGGGCAGCCTTGGGTGAAGGCGTCCCTAGCCTACAGTGGGCGAGACATATGGCTTCACTGCATCAACGTGGTCGAGCCCCTGCACTACCGGTTGATCCTGAGGACTCGGGGACTTCATCATCCAGAGGTGACCTTCCCCCGCCGTGACGATGAACGCCCGGGCAAGTCTTCGAAGGGCATTAGCGGTGATGTCGACTGGTGCGCTCGAAAGGCCAAATATGTGCATGATTGGAACAAAAGAGGCCGAGTGGTGAAAGACCGGGCGAACAGCGATGAGACATACCTCAAGGCTTACTCCCACTGGTATGGCGACCAGGTGTTCAGAGGCACTCGACGGTCGGTATGAACTTCTAAACCCAAAAAATCCGTCTATTTAAATTAATGCTTCTATATGCACTGACATATGCTTTCTAAATGCAGCTAGACCCACAGGGAAGAATAGCCGAGCTCGAGGGACTCCTACATGCCACCATCCAGCAGCGGGACGAGTATCGGGCTTCCTTAGAACTTTTGGTGAGTTTCTACACTTAAGATTTAAATGCTTATGATGCAAATGGCTAACTTTGACTTCTAAATGCATCGGGCCGAGGGGGCCCAGAGGACCGGACCAGACGCACCGTCCTCCTCTTCACAGCCTGTCGGGGGACGGACTGAGCGAGATGCAGAGTTTACTCAGGCGGTAGCTCGGGCCGAGGAGGCGGAGGCCACCCTCGCAGAGTGGGTAAAAATCTAAACCCTTATGCTTCTTCTAGACTTAAATGCTTAATGGACTGACAAAAATGCAAAATGCAGGCGAGAGAATTGACCGCGGCCTTGGCCGAGATAGAGCGAGCTCGAACAGAGACCGAGCGGACCCGAGCAGAACTGGACCGTTCCCAAGCTGAAGCAGGGTGTCTTCAGGCAGAGGTGGCCCGGCTGAGCGGAGAATTGGAGCGGGCAGCCACCCAGACTGCAGACCTTGATAGATATCAGACCGAGGCTCAGGCGGCGCGACTCCAGGTGCATGACTTAAAGATAGAACTCCGGGCCGTGGAGCGGACAGTCCGGATGATCAGCCGGGGGCCTGTGCTGAGTGCATCCCGGAGCGCTGCAGCGGGAGGCACACGAAGTGGAGTACCGAGCGGATCGGTAGGAAACTACCTGGCTAGTTCTTCCGATCGACGGAGGAACGAGGAGGCGGATCGAAGATGATCACGAGAGGAGGAGCATAGTGCCATGGAGCCGCCAGCCAAGCGGCAGGAGGGTGCTGGTGATAGTGACGGCCCGGGAGATAGACCGGCCGAGTGACGTATTTTTTCTTCTTTTGACACCCACACTTGTACATGACTTATGTGAATGAAATAGAATGAAAATCTTTTTGTGTTTTTATTATTATTTTATGTGTATGAATGGATGGATGAATGTGAGTATGGATGTGTGAATGAATGGGTGAAAATAAATGCGTGGATGGGAATGTAAATGAATGGGGATAAAGTGTAAGACCGGCAGGTCAGACCAAAGGGAGAAGGGAAAGAACAGAAACTTGCAGCAGAAGGTGTGACAGTCTAGTGCAGGAGCGTCAGACCCATGTAACGCACCAAGATCAGGCCGTCAGAGGCGACAGAGGGTGGACTGAAAATCGTATAGCAGGAAATGTGACGGTCCACTGATGGAGCGTCAGAATCAGGTGACGGTCATAGACTAGACCGTCAGACATGACAGAACGATATTGGGCTAAAAATGTGCAGCAGGAAATGTGACGGTCCAGGCATGGAGCGTCAGGGATCTGTGGCGGTCTAATATTAGACCGTCAGACATGACAGAACGAGGTCGAGCTAAAAATTCATAGCAAGAAATGTGACGGTTCAGGCAAGGACCGTCAGGATGATGTGACGGTCTTACGATAGACCGTCAGAGAACAAACTGTACTCCGAGACGGATTCTACCGTGAGAGCCCAACCTCGAGACAAGAAGACCTTAATTCATACTAGAACCCTCCTAGGCTTAGGATAAGGCTTTCTAACCCCAATCTTATCGTCCTAGCACCACAATCAAGCCTTTATAAACTAGGAACAAGCCCAAAAATCACAGCTTTCACTAATTCTCTGCTACAAGGGTTGAAAATTCCATCAAAGGATAAGGAACATCATGAAGAGAAGCTTCGGAGCGATGGCCATGGAGGAGAAAGTCTACACCGGCCCTAAAGCAGCCAAGAAGGAGCATGGGGAACTGCAAAGATTGACATCCATCCCCAAGCATCTGAGTTCAAGTGCCCAAAGAGCGGTAAGTTCTAATTGATTTCAAGAGTTCATCAATTTCTGCACTTTTCTACACGACTCATGATTCTCCTTTCTCCTTCTTCTTCTTCTTTAGCTTCTTCCTGGTCCAAGGTGTTACTCCAACTTAAAGTGGGTGGCTCCCATGGTTAAAGAACTCCCTTTAGAAGTCTTATCCATCCTTAGGGCATGGCACCTCCAACCTTTGTTAGTTTTGGCCAAGAACTTCCAGAAATTGTCTTTAGATTGGGCAAGCATTTCCACCCTTATAAAGTTATGGCATCCACAAACACACACCTTCCTCTTCCCATCCTTTGAAGCTACAGTCCTATTGGAGGAGGTAGAGACATACCTAGCCCTTCCTAAGACAAAAATAGGGGACGAAGATCTAGTGTGTCATACGGTCGAGCCTATTGACCCATCCTTGATCTTAAGTGACTTCATACACAACCTGAAGGATGTAAGGACCATGATCAGCCCAAACCATATTCACTTGATACCCATGGCTCAATGGATAGTCTCTCATTGTAAGAACAAGTGGGAGAGATATGAAGCCATAGCCAAAGCCATGTCAATTTGCTTGTGCGGAGTCTTCCTTTTTACTACCACCGACCATCTCTTAGATATCCAAAACCTTAGCATCATCAGCGGATTGTGGCGGGGTTTGTGTATTTCTCAAGTGGTCCTTTCATTCCTTTATGAAGGACTTAGTTCAGCTTGCTTAGGAGGACTTCTTTTCTGCTCTATGATACTCCTTGAGTGTTGGATGGGCGTGAGAATCAAATTCCAACCCAAGGAAGACATACCTTCAGCTAGCCGGATCTTGGGTAGCCACCCCTTGTTCTTTATTGGAGGCGCCTTCGGTTTCTCTTCACTGGTTGAGTGCAAGACGGCGGACAAGAAAACACGAGATGAATGGCGCCTCTTCCTCAACACTTTGCCAATAGAGAAGTTCATGATGCGTCCAGAGTTTTGTGGAGCACCTTGCTTAGAGTACCATGGCGACCAGGCCTTGATCTACAGTTAGTAGGGAATACTACTTTGGCGATCTACAACCCGCACCGGTGCTATCTTCAAATTGGGCTACCCCGAACCGAAGTTCCTGCATTATCATACAACCTTCCCCTTCTTGCTAGGAAGATGGGGACCGAGGAAGATGAGAGAGCGATCCGGAGCGCACTAACCATGTGGGAAATCAGCAAAGTGCGCCCGTGGCAAGAAGAAGTAGAAGAGGACGACGAGGGACGCCGCAGCTACGTGAAAGAATTGCGCAAGATCCGCCCTCTCGCGGACAGAAAATTGAATGTAGCTTGAGATTTCTTATGATGTTTCTGAACTTGAAGTTTTATCAATCAATTTTATGTATTATTGAACTTAATGGAATGATATAGAAGTGCCTTATTTGATGGAATCATGAGTTTGTTGCTTGACTTGGGCTAAAAGCAGAGTTTCTGGAGTCTGTAACGGTCGTACATAGGGCCGTCACAACAGTCTAACGGTCTTACAATGAGCCATCAGAGGGAGTGAACTCAGAAAACTGAGTTTCTATTCTCTGTAGAATGTAACGGTCACAGGTAGACCGTTAGAGGGAAGTGACGGTCGATCGCGGATGCGTCAGAGTGTTTGCTGAGGACCAATGGGTTTCAAAGTTCACAAGTCTGTGACGATTGAAGGGTGACCGTTACAAGGCTATGACAGTCTGACGCTGATGCGTTACAGACCTGAACCTGGACTTTTTGCAATCTTGGGCTTGAACCTGCGTTCTGCACACACTTAGACAAGAAACAAGTTAGATCTGTTCTTAGACTCAACCCCTTGCCTAAAGCAAGTTAGAATTTGACCATTTCTTGATATTTGGTCAAGGGGTGGAGCCTTATTAAATAGGCGAAGAATATAAGAAACAATGCCATGCATGTAATGCATATGATGGTACTTTTTTTAGAAATTTTTGCAATCATTTGGATTTTTATGAGTTTTTGAAAATATCTGATGTTTTTGGATTTCAAAATATATGATTTTTTTAGATTTCGAAATATATGATTTTTTGTTTGAATTTTAAAAAATATAATTTTTTTAGATTTTGAAATATATGATTTTTTGTTTGAATTTTGAAATATATAATTTTTTTAGGTTTTGAAATATATGATTTTTTTTTTGGGTTTTGAAATATATGATTTTTTTTATCTTTGAAGTACCAGTGCCTCCCCAGGAATGGGGGTCCTCCCAATTCCGTTCAGAGTTTCCGAGGTTGGCGTGTAATGGAGGTGACAATCCCTGGCCAGGGCCTAACTCGCGTGATGGTATCTCTGCCAAGGCCATACCCAGAGTACTTGTCTTAGTCCTGAAAAGGAAAAAAAAGAACACGGGGATAAGCTTAGGCCAGATATAAAAGTTTTTTAGGACTTGAGTTCCTCTCCAGTCAACCTATTCAGAGACTTGGTCTGTTGTGTCGGGGCTTTTGTGTCCGTCATCGAACCTTTGTCCACTCTAGGCACGCATACGACCGGGCTCATAACGTCCCGCGGGGAAACTGTACTGCCACTCTTGCCATGCCTAGCTTATATTATTTCCATTTTGGAGCTTTGGAATTGATAATCGATGGACTTTCGAGATAGGCTTTTGCTTTTGTCAAGAAGATTGCTCCTTTTCTTTGCTCTTTTCATTTTCCTTGGAGCGTTAGGTCATAGCGGACTGCCCCTATTTGAGACCTCTCTTGTCAAGGTGCCTGGATTGGTTGTCGTCTCCTTATTCACCTCTTGCCCCTGGATTCAGCCGAAGAAAGAGACGGACAGGGACTTTTGACTTTCCTCCCCAAAGCATGGCCAAGGAGAAACGGTGTCTACAAAGTGGGAAACCCGACCAGGGACGTCGTGTAGTGTGTGATTGCCGTGCTCGGGTCCTCTTTCTCGCAAGGAAGGGAACGGACACCTCGCTACCGGGGTGGCACTAGTTTGGATTCTAAGGAAAAAAATGCTTAAGGTACAACCCATTCCAAGCGTGAGAGAGCTCCTCACCTTCTGCATTCACTAAGCGGTAAGCATTCCCTAGAAAAGCCTCTTTCACAACAAACGGTCCTTCCTAGTTAGGTTGCAATTTAGACCTAGGACCTGCAGACCGAATGAATTTGTATTTCAAAACCATATCACCATTTTGAAATTTGTGCTCGATTACCTTCTTTTGAAAATAACGCGAAACTCTCTTTTGATAAACAGATACGTGATCGGCCGCATTCATCCTCTTCTCGTCTAAGAGTTCTAGCTGGACGAGCAACGCCTCTCGACGTTCATCGAGATTAAGTTCCTTATCGAGCTGTACCCTTAGGGAAGGGATCAAATTCTCATGTGGGAGTACCGCCTCCATCCCGTAAGTGAGAGCATAGGGAGTTTGCCCCGTAGGAGTACGAACAGAGGTGCGGTAAGCCCATAGAGCTTCCACTAATCTTTCTGGCCAATCAGAAAACTTATGAGATTCACATGTTTTCTTTATGATCTTGAGAATAGTTTTGTTAGTGGCTTCGGCCTGGCCGTTGCCTTGTGGGTAATATGGAGATGAGTGATGCGATGTGATATTGAACTTCTTACATAGGTCCTTGAGCTCTTGAGAGACGAACTGGGGTCCGTTATCGGTGACGATGCTGCTTGGCACTCCGAGCCGCGAGATAATATTCTTCATGATGAAGCGGCACACCGTGGTAGCTTTAATCTCAGCATACGCTTCGGCTTCAGCCCACTTGGTGAAGTACTCAGTGGCGATAAGGATGAAGATTTCTGCTTGATCTGAGAATTGGGATCACCGAGCGGGCCGACAATGTCGAAAGCCCACATAGAGAACGGCCAAGTTGCAGATAGAGGATGAAGAGATGAAGCTGGAGCATAAATTTTATCAGCATGGAGTTGGCATTTAAGACACCTCTGGACATAGAGGGAGTGATGGGAATCGACGCCGAGCCTATACCTTTTCTTTTGCATTTATGTCCTTTTAGTTTATGTTTATATCCTTGGGAAAGTATGTATGCAAATGTAAGGCTTTATAAGCCAATGAGTCATTCCCATGGATTGTGTGGGTTTTTGTGCAATTGTGTAGTAGGTCCAGCTAGGGGGCCCTCAGCCCTTTCCCATTGGTCCATGTCACCTTGTGGGGCTGGTCAACCATCCTAGGTGGACATCTAGAAGGTTGGACTAGTCATATGGACACATGGGTGACAAATGGGTCAATATTCCAATGGTTGGCCACCTACCCATTCCACTCTCCCATATAGTCAATAGGCCGCCCCCTTCCTTTCTATTTAATTTTATTTTTTGTGTGTTGTTCAAACTTCATCTCAGCCCTTCATTCCCCATCCCCAGATCCAAGGGTCTACAATAGATTTGATGCCTAGCATATAAAATGTTGTATTTTCATGTGGAAATTAATGAAAAATCAGAAATTTTGTTGTAAACCAAGAAGCTTGGTGCGCCCCCTTCCTCTCCCCTCTGGTGTTCATCTCCTCCAATCTCCAGTTCTAGAGTGATTCTATCTTCAATCCCCTCCCCTCTATCTCCGGTGATCATCTGTGCCGCCGCCGCCGCCGTTCGTGCCGCCTTCGAGCCGCCGTGGAGCTATCTTCAAGGTTCTGTCCTGCTGGACAGAGGTGTAGTCCACGAATTCCTGCTCCCCACCACGTGAAGATCTCAAGCTGCAATTTTGAGGGTGTGTTCTTACCTTGAATCCCCACCTCCACCTAAATTTTCACGTCCAAATTCCTTCATTTAGTATTTTTTCATTTTTGTTCATCTTTCTCTCCCAGATCTGTCTTGTTTCTGTCTACAGTAACAGCAGCACTATGTTTCCCACCTCCGACCATCTTTTGATTTTTCCAAACCCTCTCAATTTTACTGGGAGCTCTGTCCCCGTCCCCTCACTCCATGAATTTTCTTCATTTTTGATCAGCCTTCTATCCATTTTTCAAAAATCGTGTTCTTCTTCCGCTATAGTACTTTCAGCCAGATTCCAAATCCGACCACCTTCCAGTATAAAAATCATAACAATTTGTAGCCACCTCCAAACTTTTCAAAAAAAATATTTCCGTCTTCCTAGTTCAATTTCCTACAACTTTGATGAATACCTCTATTGCTGAATCAGATATCTACCTTGCGGTCAACGGTAAGTTCTCAGACAAGCTCCCTGCTAATTTGAGATTTCAGACACTGTACAATAGCAACCTTCAAAATTCGCCAATCAGAATTACTGGCTTGGTTATTTTTCTGTAATCCCATAAGGTTGAATCCCTTCGAAGTAGATTTCCAACGGCGCTGGTTTCGTTACATTCCGACGTCGGGGCTGATCGCAGCGTCCGTTCTCTCCGGAGCGCGCGCTGGAAAACAGAACCGGCAGATCCGTGGCTGGTGATTCCGACCGGTGCCGATCGGAGCCGCCCGGCCTCCGGCCGGCGAACCAGCGCGCCTCCACTCCAGGGAGCGCTCATCCAGGCATCCACCACTACAGCGGTGCCACAGGGTCCCACACGGCCCCTCCGGACAGCACGTGGGCCCCACAGGCGCGAGTACGTGTGCGGCCGAAGCTACGCGAGAAGCCACCCGTCAACCCGAAATCGGTCCTCCCGGACCCCATTGTGTCGCCCTTTACCTCCTTGCATGGAGTGGGCTGTAACTCATTGCTGTAATCTTCATGTATTAACTGTCCCGGGAGTACGACTTCGGCTGGGTCCGTCTTCCCCACGCCGGGAGCGTGGAGGTATCGTATTCGCTCCTTGCTTGGCATTTCACTTATTTCCATATATACTTTATATGCCACTACTAGAGAGCATGTTTTAGGACCTAGCTTGCTATATATTTTCATATCACCGCTACTGCGAGAGAGAGCAAAGCCGTCCCGTGACCCGATCTGGGCACAAAAGAGAATTGACCACCCAAGCTCTTGCCGATTTCTCAACCGTGCACGTCCGACGCTTCCCTCGTTAAGGGACAATCATGAGCTCACCTAGAGTCCGAGGACTGCATTCCTCATTCGAGTCGTGTCCGTGGTCCGTCCCGCATCAGGGAGCAATCCTCCTCTAAAGTGGGCCAATAATAGCCCTGCCTAAGGATCTTCGTCGCTAGAGCCTGGCCATTAACATGACCTCCACACTCACTAGAATGGGCTGCTTCGGCCACTTTCCAAGCTTCATTATCGTCCAAACATCTCATGAGCATTCCGTTAGTAGCGCGCCTGTATAGTTCTCCAGCAATGATAGTGTACCTTGAGGCGGCTCTTCTTATTGACTTGCACTGCTCGGCATTTGCCTCTTCGGGAACGATCCATCTTTGCAAAACAACTTAATTTCATGATACCAGGGCAACTCTTTCTCTTCCAGGATCTCCTCTAACTCTGTCAAAGATACTTCCTTTAACTCTTCCTTCTCAACCCTCACCTCTACAGTTTTCCTAAGGTTGACATACCAAGGATCTTGAAGAGAGGGTGCATCCAATCTCTGAACGACGATGGTCTCAGTACTCCGACTGAGAGGGAAAGATAGAGAGGAAGCGAGGGATGCTAAAGCATCGACTAGAATGTTATGAGATCGAGGAGTATGGATGTAGATCAACTTGCGGAATTGCCTAGCAAGGAGCGTGACCAAATCTTGATATGGTTTAAGCTTAGGGTCACGGGTGCGGTAAGTGGACAGAACTTGCCGCAGGACGAGCTGAGAATCCCCTATGATATTCAAGTAACGCGCTCCTAGAAGGTAGGCGTGCTTCAATCCAGCTAGGAGAGCCTCATACTCAGCGATATTGTTGGTAGTAGGAAATTGAAGTTGATAAGCAAACGAAATCGTCACTCCTTCCGGAGTGAGCAGAACAGCGCCTATCCCTCAGCCCTGAGAATTGAGTGCACCGTCGAAGTGTAGCGACCAGAAGGGATGATGAGTTAGGACAGAAAGATGCTCATCAGGGAAGTCATTCTGAATAGAATCCTGTGCAGGGAATCGGGAGATGGGCAAGATGCTCAGCGATGGCGTATCCTTTGACCGCCTTCTGAACGACGAACGTGATATCAAACTGTGATAGGAAGCTCTGCCAGCGAGCTAACCTACTAGAGAGGACAGGCTTTTCTAAGAGATAGCGGATCAGGTCCATTCTAGAGATCAGCCTAACTAGGTGGGCAAGGAAGTAGTGTTTGAGCTTCTAAGCTACCCACACTAAGGCGGCACAAGTCTTCTCTATAATGGTGTATTTAGCCTCGGCCGGGTTGAACAACCTGGAGAGGTAATAAGCTGCCCGCTCTTCTCCTTCATCGTCTACTTGTGCTAAGACCGCCCCTAAGGAGTCCTCAATAACCGAGATGTATAGGATTAGAGGTTTCTCAGGGACAGGGGGTTGCAAAACAGGTGATGCGGGATGAGACCACGGATACGACAAGCTCGTGACTGTCCCTTAACGAGGGAAGCGTCGGGCATGCGCGGTTGAGAAACCGACAGTGAGGTAGGGTGGTCGGCTCTCACTTGTGCCCGGATCGGGTCACGGGACGGTCACGCTCTCTCTCGCAGCAGTGGTGATATGAAAAATGTAGCGAGCTAGATCCTAAAACATGCTCTCTAGCAGCGGCATAAACAAATATATATGAAAATAAGCAAATGCCGAGTGTAGGGAGCGAGAACGATACCTCCACGCACTCGGCGTGGGGAAGACGGGCCCAGCCGAAACTCGTACTCCCGGAACAATAATACACAGTATTACAGCAATACAACTCGCTGCCCACTTCACGCAGGGAGGTAAAGGGCTACACAATGGGGCCCGGGAGGACCGAATTCGGGTTGACGGATGGCTTCTCACGTTGATTCGGCAACACCTGAACTAGTGACGGTGGGGCCCACGTGCTGTCCGGAGGGGCCGTGTGGGACCCGGTGGCACCGCTGTAGTGGGGAAACTTAGGGAAGCGCTCCCCGGGCTGGCGGTACGCTGGTTCTCCGGTCGGAGGTCGGGCGGCTCTGTTCGGCGCCGGTCGAAATAACCGGCCACAGATCTGCAGCTTCTGGTTTTCAGCGCGCGCTCCGGCGACAATGGACGCTGCGATCAGCCCCGATGTCGGATCGACACGAAACTAGCGCCGTTGGAAAGCTCTCTTCAAATAATTTAACCAAGGCCTGGAGATCAGACCTGGATATGCACGGATATTAGCTTTAATAAATTTTTGAGTTACTATTGTACAGTGACCAGACTCTCAGATCTGCAGAGAACTTGTCTGAGAACTGCCTTTGACCGATATGTGAACGTCCGAATATGAAGTGGTGGTCTTCAGAAAAGTTGTATTAAATCAAGCTAAAAACCGGAACTATTTTTTATGAAGAATTTGGAGGTGGAGGTGATTTTTTCTGATTTTTGAACTGGAAGGTGGTCGGATCTGGGAATTGACTGAAAGCCTTGTAGCAGAGATAGAACATGAATTTTGAAAAATGGATAGTGGGCGTATTAAAAATCAAGAAAAATAGTGGATGTAGGGGATGATGGAGAGAACTCCCAGTAAAATTGGTAGCCCTAAAAAAAATAAAAAAGAAGGTTGGAGATGAGAAACTCAGAGCTGCTGTCACTGTAGATAGAGACAGGATAGATCTGGGAGTGATTGAAGACCGAAATTGCAAAAATATCAAATGAAGGATTTTCGTCTGAATTTTTTTGTGGATGATGGGATGGAAGATAGGAACACACCATAAAAATTACAAACCACGAAGAGGCCGTGGCTGATAGCAGGAGTTTCGGGAAGACACCTCTGTCCAGCAGGACAGAAAACCGAAGACGGATTCACGGCGGCTCGAAGGCGGCACGAACGGCGGCGGCGGCGGCACCGGTGAAGATCAGAGGTTGAGAGGGGGAGATAGAAACTAGATCCACTCTAGAATTACAGAGGGATTGAGAGGAGAACTCTAGGAGAGAGGAAAGGGGCGCAAGCTTCTTGTTCCAAATAGAATTTTCTCTTCTTTTCATTGATTTTAAATGAAAATACAACCTTATATATGATTCACATCAAATCAATTGTAGACCCTTGGATCTAGGGATGGGGAATGGAGGGTTGGGATGCAATGTGAACAACACACCTAATACATTTTTTTAATCTACTTGACCATTTCTATTCAAACTTGACCATTTCTATTCAAACTCTACCTAAATCACACCTACCAAGCCTAATAAGACAAGGAAGAGGGCGCCCCCCTTCATGGGCTTCTCATGGGCCTAGGCTGGTCCAAGGCCAACCACTCAAGTCCAATAACCCATGTCTAGACTTGGGCCTTCCAAGTCTTGGTGGTCCATGAGAGGAGAAAGCCCACTTGGGCCTTAAGTGGCTATTAAGGTCCAATATGAACTAGGCTTCTAATGGACTCTACTAATGGCAACCTAGCCATAGACTTTACATTACAAGTGGCCCATTGGCTTGTTATAAGCCTTACAAGGAGCCCAAATGAAAGAAATGAAACAAATACACAAGTACAATCCCATACAAGTCATAACACACAAATACGTTCCACCCGTATAGCTTTTGATGCCCCCATCAATTCTCCACGGGTGGGAAGAACTCGACCCCGTCGAGTAAGAGGTGCGGCTGCTCGAGTACTCCGGCGGATCCGTCACCGTGCCAAGTAACGCGGGTATGCTCCACTCCAAGTGACCGTCACCTGCTCATTCCATATATACTCGATATGCACAAGCTGCTGTGGGCTAGAGGAGGACACTCCGGGTGGGGCACTCTCAAAAGGGAAGGAAGCGGCTCGAAGACTCACTAGGAATCACCGCTGAGTCCCTGTAGGTGACTAGATCCGGGTGTAGATATAGAACCGATCCCATACTCATCGAATGAGTCCACTCACCTCTTACTCATAAGAGAACGACAACGAGCTTGCACAAGACACATGCAGACAAACGACACACAAACCATGCAAACAAACCACACAAAACAAACCACACAAGGAAAACACACTGACTCATCTATGACCCTAGACACACCTAATGTTAGTCCGACCCGTACATGGGTGACGGCGGACCAGGACACCCGAATGTGTGCCATGCATGCATCTGACGTAACCGGTGGTTGACATCATGCGGAAATCCTAGATCTCCTAAGGTGGGCCATGCATGCATATGGGATGTGGATGTGGGAGGGCCAAGAGTATCTCCCCTAGATGATGGCGTATCTTGTAAGTGTACGGGCTTGGTGGGCATAGACGACCCAGCCCGTGGGGAAGGGGTGTTGTAGCGGACTCCCTCGAAGAAGTGAAGTGAATGTGGAGGGTCTAAGGATCCACTAGGGAGTGGGTCAAAGGGATCAAAGAAGGTATGACCCCTTATGGTAGGTTCCCACAAGTCACGGTCCCACGTGTAGAAGTTTTGAAGGTGTGGATAGTCACCTTCTTGAATTGTGACGGGTGGGATGGGGATTGTAGGTAAGAAGTATGATTCCTCCCTCGGACAAAAGGGTATGAATTCGGGCTCGTCCGGTAGCGGAAGAAGTAGAAGAACCTCCGTGGTGACACAACGCACAGTGCACTCAAAGGTAATGGACCCGAAGGCCGGATAGGTGAAGCTAAGACTAGCGGGTTGGTCAAAGCCTCGCGCCAAAAGATGTGTCAACTTCCATTGTGAATCTAATCCCATGACAAGATCGTCCAATGTGTCAACATGGTGACTAGATCGAAATGTGGTATGGAAGGAGTTGACCGGCACTAAAGGGAGGATGGGGTCCATGGATGGAAAGGGAGGTGGGACCAAGCCATCCTTGAGCCAACTAAAAAGTGGCTCGGCGATGTATAGCGTTCTCGTAAGAAACACGGGTGGCTCGAGGTGAGACGGCTCCAAGCATAATGGTTCCGAATGTGGAGTGGGCCGCTGGGGTTGAGTGACAGGACATACGAGGGTGATCTTACCGGGTAGGTAAGGTGGGTATAAGGTGCAAGTCCTCTTGCCCCAGTCAAGATTGGCTCTTCGCTCTCCTAACCATGTTTGCCCTAAAATGATGCATGAACCAGCAAGTGTGCCGATCCTGCACCATGCGCCATCGGTGTAGAGAACAGAGCCGATCCTCTTATAGAACTCAACACAAGCAAAATCACCATCGCGGACAATCTCGCCTGTCTTGGAGAGAGACTCCACGATGTCAAGAGAAACCCAGTTATTCGACTCCCTATCGGTGAAATGGAGTTCCGTTGTGGACCCGTTGGGTAGAGCGACTTTCATAGTGAGAGGGGTAAAACCAAGGGCTCGGTCCATGAGGACATTGACTTTGGCCACAAAGGTTGACCACTCGGATGTATGGTCTTGGGGAACGGCCATGGGTAGCAGATATGGACATGCATACACACGGTGACAAGACACTAGACCGACTATGCAAGTTTGGAATGCATGCACACTAAGGGCCCTAGACGTTAACCAAGACTCGGTACGTGGCGGAGATAACCGATCCGGAGATCACTCGCGCAAGTGTGCAGTCTTCCCGATAGGCGTAGCCTAACGTTCGGACAACACCTTTTAATATATCGGGTTATTGGGATGCAATGCAAAGACACACTTTTTTTTTCTTTTTGACACCCTAGACTCAAATCTGGCTCTGATACCAAATTGATGCGGGATGGACCACAGACACGACTCGAATGAGGAATGCAGTCCTCGGACTCTAGGTGAGCTCATGATTGTCCCTTAACGAGGGAAGCGTCGGACGTGCGCGGTTGAGAAACCGACAGTGAGCTAGGGTGGTCGGCTCTCACTTGTGCCCGGATCGGGTCACGGGACGGTCACGCTCTCTCTCGCAGCAGCGGTGATATGAAAAATATAGCGAGCTAGATCCTAAAATATGCTCTCTAGCAGCGGCATAAATAAATATATATGAAAATAAGTAAATGCCGAGTGTAGGGAGCGAGAACGATACCTCCACGTGCTCGGCGTGGGGAAGACGGGCCCGGCCGAAACTCGTACTCCCGGAACAATAATACACAGTATTACAGCAATACAACTCGCTGTCCACTTCACGCAGGGAGGTAAAGGGCTACACAATGGGGCCCGGGAGGACCGAATTCGGGTTGACGGGCGGCTTCTCGCGTTGATTCGGCAACACCCGAACTAGTGACAGTGGGGCCCACGTGCTGTCCGGAGGGGCCGTGTGGGACCCGGTGGCACCGCTGTAGTGGGGACACTTAGGGAAGCGCTCCCCGGACTGGCGGCACGCTGGTTCGCCGGCCGGAGGCCGGGCGGCTCCGTTCGGCGTCGGTCGGAATAACCGGCCACGGATCTGCAGCTTCTGATTTTCAGCACGCGCTCCGGCGAGAATGGACGCTGAGATCAGTCCCGATGTCGGATCGACACGAAACTGGTGCCGTTGGAAAGCTCTCTTCAAATACTTCAACCAAGGCCTGGAGATCAGACCTGGATCTGCACGAATCTTAGCTTTAATAAATTTTTGAGTTGCTATTGTATAGTGACCGGACTCTCAGATCTGCAGAGAACTTGTATGAGAACTGCCTTTGATCGATATGTGAACCTCCGAATCTGAAGTGGTGGTCTATGGAAAAGTTGTAGAAAATCAAGCTAGGAAACCGGAAATATTTTTTATGAAGGATTTGGAGGTGGTGGTGATTTGTTCTAATTTATGAACTGGAAGGTGGTCGGATCTGGGAATTGACTGAAAGCACTGTAGTAGAGATAGAACATGAATTTTGAAAAATGGATAGAGGGTGGATTAAAAATCAAGAAAAATGGTGAATGTAGGGGATGATGGACAGAATTCCCAATAAAATTGGTAGCCCTAAAAAAAATAAAAAAGAAGGTTGGAGATGAGAAACGCAGAGCTGCTGTCACTGTAGATAGAGACAGGACAGATCTGGGAGTGATTGAATACCGAAATTGCAAAAATATCAAACGAAGGATTTTCGATCTGAAGTTTTTTGTGGATGATGGGATGGAAGATAGGAATACACCATAAAAATTACAAACCACGAAGAGGCTATGGTTGGTAGCAGGATTTTTGGGAAGACACCTCTATCTAGCAGGACAGAAAACCGAAGACGGATTCGCGGCGGCTCGAAGGCGGCACGAACGGCGGCGGCGGCGGCACCGGTGAAGATCAGAGGTTGAGAGGGGGAGATAGAAACTAGATCCACTCTATAATTACAGAGGGGTTGAGAGGAGAACTCTAGGAGAGAGGAAAGGGGCGCAAGCTTCTTGTTCCAAATGCAATTTTCTCTTCTTTTCATTGATTTCTAAATGAAAATATAACCTTATATATGATTCACATCAAATCAATTGTAGACCCTTGGATCTAGGGATGGGGAATGGAGGGCTTGGATGCAATGTGAACAACACACCTAATACATTTTTTTAATCTAACTTGACCATTTCTATTCAAACTTGACCATTTCTATTCAAACTCTACCTAAATCACACCTACCAAGCCTAATAAGACAAGGAAGAGGGCGCCCCCCTTCATGGGCTTCTCATGGGCCTAGGCTGGTCCAAGGCCAACCACTCAAGTCCAATAACCCATGTCTAGACTTGGGCCTTCCAAGTCTTGGTGGTCCATGAGAGGAAAAGCCCACTTGGGCCTTAAGTGGCTATTAAGGTCCAATATGAACTATGCTTCTAATGGACTCTACTAATGGCAACCTAGCCATGGACTTTACATTACAAGTGGCCCATTGGCTTGTTATAAGCCTTACAAGGAGCCCAAATGAAAGAAATGAAACAAATACACAAGTACAATCCCATACAAGTCATAACACACAAATACGTTCCACCCGTATAGCTTTTGATGCCCCCATCAATTCTCCCCGGGTGGGAAGAACTCGACCCCGTCGAGTAAGAGGTGCGGCTGCTCGAGTACTCCGGCAGATCCGTCACCGTGCCAAGTAACGCGGGTATGCTCCACTCCAAGTGACCGTCACCTGCTCATTCCATATATACTCGATATGCACAAGCGGCTGTGGGCTAGAGGTGGACACTCCGGGTGGGGCACTCTCAAAAGAGAAGGAAGCGGCTCGAAGACTCACTAGGAATCACCGCTAAGTCCCTGTAGGTGACTAGATCCGGGTGTAGATATAGAACCGATCTCATACTCATCGAATGAGTCCACTCGCCTCTTACTCATAAGAGAACGACAACGAGCTTGCACAAGACACATGCAGACAAACGACACACAAACTATGCAAACAAACCACACAAAACAAACCACACAAGGAAAACACACTGACTCATCTATGACCCTAGACACACCTAATGTTAGTCCGACCCGTACATGGGTGAAGGCGGACCAGGACACCCGAATGTGTGCCATGCATGCATCTGACGTAACCGGTGGTTGACATCATGCGGAAATCCTAGATCTCCTAAGGTGGGCCATGCATGCATATGGGATGTGGATGTGGGAGGGCCAAGAGTATCTCCCCTAGATGATGGCGTATCTTGTAAGTGTACGGGCTTGGTGGGCATAGACGACCCGGCCCGTGGGGAAGGGGTGTGGTAGCGGACTCCCTCGAAGAAGTGAAGTGAATGTGGAGGGTCTAAGGATCCACTAGGGAGTGGGTCAAAGGGATCAAAGAAGGTATGACCCCTTATGGTGGGTTCCCACAAGTCACGGTCCCACGTGTAGAAGTTTTGAAGGTGTGGATAGTCACCTTCTTGAATTGTGACGGGTGGGACGGGGATTGTAGGCAAGAAGTATGGTTCCTCCCTCAAACAAAAGGGTATGAATTCGGGCTCGTCCGGTAGCGGAAGAAGTAGAAGAACCTCCGTGGTGACACAACCCATGGTGCACTCAGAGGTAATAGACCCGAAGGCCGGATGGGTGAAGCTAAGACTAGCGGGTTGGTCAAAGCCTCGCGCCAAAAGATGTGTCAACTTCCATTGTGAATCTAATCCCATGACAAGATCGTCCAATGTGTCAACATGGTGACTAGATCGAAATGTGGTATGGAAGGAGTTGACCGGCACTAAAGGGAGGATGGGGTCCATGGATGGAAAGGGAGGTGGGACCAAGCCATCCTTGAGCCAACTAAAAAGTGGCTCGGCGATGTATAGCGTTCTCGTAAGAAACACGGGTGGCTCGGGGTGAGACGGCTCCAAGCATAATGGTTCCGAATGTGGAGTGGGCCGCTGGGGTTGAGTGACAGGACATACGAGGGTGATCTTACCGGGTAGGTAAGGTGGGTATAAGGTGCAAGTCCTCTTGCCCCAGTCAAGATTGGCTCTTCGTTCTCCTAACCATGTTTGCCCTAAAATGATGCATGAACCAGCAAGTGTGCCGATCCTGCACCATGCGCCATCGGTGTAGAGAACAGAGCCGATCCTCTTATAGAACTCAACACAAGCAAAATCACCATCGCAGACAATCTCGCCTGTCTTGGAGAGAGACTCCACGATGTCAAGAGAAACCCAGTTATCCGACTCCCTATCGGTGAAATGGAGTTCCGTTGTGGACCCGTTGGGTAGAGCGACTTTCATAGTGAGAGGGGTAAAACCAAGGGCTCGGTCCATGAGGACATTGACTTTGGCCACAAAGGTTGACCACTCAGATGTATGGTCTTGGGGAACGGCCATGGGTAGCAGATATGGACATGCATACACACGGTGACAAGACACTAGACTGACTATGTAAGTTTGGAATGCATGCACACTAAGGACCCTAGACGTTAACCAAGACTCGGTACGTGACGGAGATAACCGATCAGAGATCACTCGCGCAAGTGTGCAGCCTTCCCGATAGGCGTAGCCTAACGTTCGGACAACACCTTTTGATATACCGGGTTATTGGGATGCAATGCAAAGACACACTTTTTTTTTCTTTTTGACACCCTAGACTCAAACCTGGCTCTGATACCAAATTGATGCGGGACGGACCACGGACACGACTCGAATGAGGAATGCAGTCCTCGGACTCTAGGTGAGCTCGTGATTGTCCCTTAACGAGGGAAGCGTCGGACGTGCGCGGTTGAGAAACTGGCAGTGAGCTAGGGTGGTCGGCTCTCACTTGTGCCCGGATCGGGTCACGGGACGGTCACGCTCTCTCTCGCAGTAGCGATGATATGAAAAATATAGCGAGCTAGATCCTAAAACATGCTCTCTAGCAGTGGCATAAACAAATATATGTGAAAATAAGCAAATGTCGAGTGTAGGGAGCGAGAACGATACCTCCACGCGCTCGGCGTGGGGAAGACGGGCCCGGCCGAAACTCGTACTCCCGGAACAATAATACACAGTATTACAGTAATACAACTCGCTACCCACTCCACGTAGGGAGGTAAAGGGCTACACAATGGGGCCCGGGAGGATCGAATTCGGGTTGACGGGTGACTTCTCGCGTTGATTCGGCAACACCCGAACTAGTGACGGTGGGGCCCCACGTGCTGTCCGGAGGGGCCGTGTGGGACCCGGTGGCACCGATGTAGTGGGGACACTTAGGGAAGCACTCCCCAGGCTGGCAGCATGCTGGTTCGCCAGCCGGAGGCCGGGCGGCTCCGTTCGGTGCCGGTCGGAATAACCGGCCACGGATCTGCAGCTTCTGGTTTTCAGCGCGCGCTCCAGCGAGAATGGACGCTGCGATTAGCCCCGATATCGGATCGACACGAAACTGGCGCCGTTGGAAAGCTCTCTTCAAATACTTTAACCAAGGCCTGAAGATCAGACCTGGATCTGCACGGATCTTAGCTTTAATAAATTTTTGATTTGCTGTTGTACAGTGACCGCACTCTCAGATCTGTAGAGAACTTGTCTGAGAACTTCCTTTGACCGATATTTGAACTTCCGAATCTTAAGTGGTGGTCTTCCGGACAATTGTAGGAAATCAAGCTAGGAAACCGGAACTATTTTTTATGAAGGATTTGGAGGTGGCGGTGATTTGTTCTGATTTTTGAACTGGAAGGTGGTCGGATCTGGGAATTGACTGAAAGCACTGTAGCAGAGATAGAACACGAATTTTGAAAAATAAATAGAGGGCAGATTAAAAATCAAGAAAAATGGTGGATGTAGGGGATGATGGAGAGAACTCCCAGTACAAGTGGTAGCCCTAACAAAAATAAAAAAGAAGGTCGGAGATGAAGAAACTCAGAGCTACTGTCACTGTAGATAGAGACAGGATAGATCTAGGAGTGATTGAAGACCAAAATTGCAAAAATATCAAACGAAGGATTTTCGACCTGAATGTTTTTGTGGATGATGGGATGGAAGATAGAACACACCATAAAAATTACAAACTACGAAGAGGCCGTGGCTGGTAGCAGGATTTTCGGGAAGACACCTCTGTCCAGCAGGACAGAAAACCGAAGACGGATTCGCGACGGCGGCGGCACCGGTGAAGATCAGAGGTTGAGAGGGGGAGATAGAAACTAGATCCACTCTAGAATTGCAGAGGGGTTGAGAGGAGAACTCTAGGAGAGAGGAAAGGGGCGCAAGCTTCTTGTTCCAAATGGAATTTTCTCTTCTTTTCATTGATTTCTAAATGAAAATATAACCTTATATATGATTCACATCAAATCAATTGTAGACCCTTGGATCTAGGGATGGGGAATGAGGGCTGGGATGCAATGTGAACAACACACCTAATACATTTTTTTAATCTAACTTGACCATTTCTATTCAAACTTGACCATTTCTATTCAAACTCTACCTAAATCACACCTACCAAGCCTAATAAGACAAGGAAGAGGGCGCCCCCCTTCATGGGCTTCTCATGGGCCTAGGATGGTCCAAGGCCAACCACTCAAGTCCAATAACCCATGTCTAGACTTGGGCCTTCCAAGTCTTGGTGGTCCATTAGAGGAGAAAGCCCACTTGGGCCTTAAGTGGCTATTAAGGTCCAATATGAACTATGCTTCTAATGGACTCTACTAATGACAACCTAGCCATGGACTTTACATTACAAGTGGCCCATTGGCTTGTTATAAGCCTTACAAGGAGTCCAAATGAAAGAAATGAAACAAATACACAAGTACAATCCCATACAAGTCATAACACACAAATACGTTCCACCCGTATAGCTTTTGATGCCCCCATCAACAGGGGGATTAGATAGATATTCCTTTAGGTCCTCATAGGCCTTTTGACAATCTTGATTCCATTCAAATTTGACTCCCACCTTTAGCAATTCGTAAAACGGGCGGTGAAGTCCCGCGATCAATGACACCCAAGAGGGGGGTGAATTGGGTGTTTACAATTCTTACGAAAACTTTTGGCCTTTTATAAAATATGTGATATAATGCTAGTTTAGGGATTCAAAACTATTAGTACACAGATTGGATTTATCAAACTCAATTGATGATAGTATAGATAATGCAAGATATACGAAGATAAATCCAGAACAACAATAAACACAAACACTCACCTAGAATGGAGGTAGAGGAAATGGATCAAACCACACAATTCAAACCACACTGCACAGCGATTTTTAAGGTGGTTCGGATGCACGACGGCAATCCTACGTCCACTCCTCACCAAACCCGGTGAGGCTACACTCAGAGATAAATCCCCAAACGGAGACGACGCTCCAACCACACACGCAGGACGACACCTGCACACACACACGGGGACGCACCCCAACACACACACACACACGGAGATGAGATCTCTAACACGATCCGACAAAAGGATCAACAACACACACACACGCTGCAATAGATGCAGCACTCCACACACTAAAAAGATCGGATCTAAAAAGATCCACACACACGTAGATCTAGGAAGCTCTACGTACACACACAAATAGCACACAATGACCACACACGACCACGGATCCACAATGATCCACACACACACACACAGATTCTTCAGTTTATGATGAACACAAATACAATACCCAAAACATAAATATGATGAGGCTTAGTTTAGAAAACTGCTGTTTTGGGTTCCCCTTGAATGCATGTTACGGATCTTGAACATATCTTCAATCTTCACTTGAACACCTCCTCTTGATCTCCACTTGAATCCCCTTGGATGGCTTACTTGCTTACTTGCTTGCTTCTTCTTCTATCTTCCTTGAGCAATCTTCCTTTGAATCCGTGCTTCCTTGCTTACTTCTTTTCCTTGGAGGATGTTGGCTTCAGATCTACCTTGAATGGCTTGAAGTTGGATGAAGATTGTTTCTGCACGAGGTACTGTTCACGGAGCTACAGTACCCTCTTCTTCCTCCTTGGACAGCCTCCCCTTAGATCTCTTGGATGGTTAGGGTTATAGCTCCAAATGAGATGTTATATAGCCCTTGAATGGTCTATGGACATCCCCCAGACCAGATCCACATTTTGTGGGTGATTTGCTGTCATTAGGATTAAAGAATTACAAGGAGAAGGCCTCTTCTCGAAGTGGAAAAAGTCAACAATTGTGGGCAGCTCGGGGCTGGCGGTCGACCTGCAGCTTCTGGCGGTCGACCGCTACGTACTGAAAAACCTATAAACGGATGATCCCTGGGAATTCCGATCGACCGCCACTGAGAGAGCTGCAGGTAGTGGGTTCCTGGCAGGGGTGGTCGACCGCCAGCTGGGCAGACCTCTGGGATTCCCGGTTCAATCCGTTAAGCCGTTAGCTCAACTGCTTAACTCCTTTAGCAGCCCATTCTCATCTGTGGCATCGACTTTGATAGTCTTGAAGGTGTCAACTGAGTCTTTGACCTACAAACACATGGATAGTTGATTAGAACTATAGCTTAAACATCAATATGATAAATGCTTGAAGTTCATGCAAACCATTTGAGCATTTATCAAAATTTGTTCCGGGGGCTCCGCCCCCGAAAACCCCCGCAAGGGGCGCTGCCCCCTTGACCCCCACGACCTGACCGGGCAGGTCGATCCCCGGGTGAGGGCGTACGATGGCCAGAAGGGTTTCATGTTTAATGAGCATGAATGAGGTGTGTATATGAGATACACAGGGTGAGATCGATGCTAAGCATGAGATACACAAGGTAAGAGTCTCACCAACGGTTTTTGACAGTAAATGACATATACCACCTATTTTGGATTGTAGAATAGCAAGATGCTTATCCACACATTAGGTTCACCAAGTGACTGCCATGAGTTTAATCCTGCAAGTAAAATAGTCAGGGTTAATACCATGCTTGCTCACATTAGAGAGGTTATGAAACCTCTTGCCTCTTGTAAAACCAATTTATGCAAACCAAGGATCAAGGCCATGTAACCATTGTCATTTGCCATCTCAATCAAAAGTGAACATGAAGTTATCATCACTCAATCACACATTAAGTTTAGTTATCATCAAAACCATAACTGAACAATTACAACAGTCATCAAAACCATAACCCCAACAAACAACAAAATCATAACTCAACAGGCGGCACCTCTGAGAATGTTGGGATATGAATCTTCTGATGAATTACAATCTACCAATCAGTCCTCGAAGTTCCGTAATATTCTTTGGCAGAGGCATGTCCATGACGGCCTTTGCTTTATTAGGATCAATCTGGATCTCCCGTTTGCTAACTATAAAGCCTAGCAACTTCTCTGAAGAGACTCAAAAACACACTTCTTCAGATTCATTTTCAGCTTGTACTCCCTAGCTCTCTGCAGCACCTTAGCCAGAATAAAGGGGTGTTCTTCTTTGGTTCTTGACTTCACCAAGATGTCATCCACGTAGGCTTCCATGTAAATGTGCATCATGTCGTCGAAAATGGCCATCATTGCCCTCTGATAGGTGGCACCTGCGTTCTTCAGACCGAACGGCATAACCACGTAGCAGTACGTACCCCAGGGCGTGGTGAAGGAAGTTTTCTCTTGATCCTCCGGAGCGAGACGAATCTGATTATAACTTGAGTAACCGTCCATGAATGACAAAGCTTCGTACCCGGTGGTGTTATCGACTAGGATGTCTATGTGAGGCAGCGGGAAATCATCTTTGGGACATGCTTTATTAAGATCCCTAAATCGATGCAAATACGCACCTTTTCATCCTTCTTGATAACAGGGTCTATGTTCGCCACCCACTGGGGATATAGAACAACTCTAATGAACCTAGCCTTGTATAATTTATCAACTTCTTCTTTGATCCTTAAGGCCATGTGGGGGTGAAATCTTCTCGACTTCTGTTTTACGGGTGTTACCCCTGGTTTAAGTACGAGTCGGTGTTCCACTAAAGAGGGGTCAAGACCCGGCATGTCCTCATAAGACCAGGTGAAAGAATCACTATACTCCCTCAGAACCTTGACTAGATCTTCTTCCACTTGCGGAGGGAGATTAACGGCAATAATGATGGGCCTTGGGTCTTCTTCAGTTCCAAATTTATTTCCTTCGTAGGTTCATCCACTGCCGATGATGGCTCGTCAAATCTCTTTAATCCTTGCGCATACAGATCGGCAGTGTCATCTACGTTGCTGTCCTCATCATCAATCAGGTCTTTCTCATCCAAGACTTCATAGACACCGAGTCCGTCATCGCTCCACACCCCTTCTATTTCCTCTTCGTCTTCTATCATGATTGCCGTGGCGACAAACTCTGGACATTTCAAAAGAGCATGACATCGCTGAGCCAGATCCTGCAAGAACCTATCAGGAATGGATTTGGAAGGACGCGCAAGTGGGCGCGGCTCAAGCTCGGAAGGATTGGACGACCTAGAAGAGGACCCTACTTCTCTAGTTCTAATCGACCCTACTTCCCTAGACTCGACGGACCCTACGCCTAACCTAGGAGAAAGGAAATCTAGTGGAAAGGAAGGAGCAGTGGACTCATGCCCCTGGGAGGAGGATGGAGACAAGATAGCGTAATCTTCCACCGAAATCTCTGTTTCAAATTTGACATTTTTTTTTGAGATCAGTGGAGTTCATACAGCAGGATGGAGGAGGAGGAAGTTGCATGGGGAATAAATCAGGGAAGATGCAATCGAAGAATGGATCAGAGGATCGAAACCACATCTCGTGGAGTTGGACGGTGGGGGAAGGAGGAGTGAATAGAGTTGACAGATCAATGGGTGGGCAGCGCCCACATGCACATGGAACAAACAAGATTTCAGGTGATCTTTCCGTAAAATACGGATCGACCATAATCGGGGGTGAATGGGGAATGGGTTCCAATTGTTGAAATAGAGATGCAAGACGGGAGGGAGACCAAAAATAATGATGGGTGAGTTCCCCTTCTTTTGTAGGCGGCCAAGTGGCTTCGGCTTCCATTGAACGAGCCGCACTTCCTGACTCTTCTTCTGACCATAACTGTCTGGCTCGCTGAACATTCTGGAAAATGACTGACTGAAATCTGGCATATCATCAACAGGCCCTCTTGGTAGCAGAGGTGGACTGGCAACTGTGCAAGATGTATCTTTCTTTTCTGACTGTAATGGTGGTGGATTTAGTGTACCCGACTGGAGGGGTCCTTTTATAAAGTGTTGGCGGTAATCCCATGTAAGTGGCCATGAGTCTCCCATCATTGAGAGTGCGGACTCTCGATAACCAAGACCTCTCTGGCTCATTTTTCTTCCTTTGGGCACTGGCTTAGTTCGCCCTTGTAACTGCGCACCGAGGCCTCTCCTCGGTTGATAACCTAGCTTCAATATGATGTCCCAACCCTTGGAATCTCGATTTGGGGTTTCACTTTGATATTGACGGGTGCAGCGGCGGGCTTGCGTGGTGTATAAGCCCAAGGGAAATCCAGATCTAGTACCGAAATAACGGGCCGGCTGCTGGGCCATAATGTGGGCAGAATCTCTCTGAAATAACTTTGACAGACTGGACCGTGGATGAGCTTTTTACTTTAACCACCCTCCCTTGAAAAGGGAATTTGAGACATTGGTGCGCGGTAGAGGGTACGGCACTGAGAGTGTCGATCCACGGACGACCCAAGATAGCTTTGAACATGGGGTCGATGTCCAGCACATAGAATTCAATGGGCATGGTGAGAGGCCCAAGCTCAGCTTGAATAGTAATAATCCCATGACATGCCCTCCAAGAATTGTCATAAGCAGCTATAGTAGTGGGGGTCGGGCGTAGAAGTTCTTCTGACAGATTGCAGGCCCTGAGAGTGCTGAGCGGGCACACATTGATAGATGCCCCTATATCAACTAACGCCACATCAATGTTGATTTTATTCAAGATAACGATGATGCAAAGCGGCATTTGCCGAGCTTCTGGTGGTGCTAGCTCGGCTTCAGAGAAGGTTATAGCTAGTCCCTTTGAAATAGTTGCCAATGCCGTAGGTAAACTGTCGGCTGCCACATCTTCACTAACCATCACCTTCTGAAGGAAGTTCCTAAGAGCATCTTGGTGAAGGGTAGATCTTTTGATAAGCTCCAGCACGGATATCTTAGCGGAACCCGATCCAAGTGATGTAATAGATCTTATTGGGTTCCTGGTAACGGCTCAGCTTCTTCTTGCTCAGCAGTCGGTTGGGATGACTGGGGGTTGGAGGCGGAAGGATAATTACGGTGAAACATGCGCCCGCTCCGTAAGGCGAAGTTATAGGCAACCGCGACCTCGGATGGGCTCAAGATAAGTGACTTAGTAGGCCCGATGGGGTGGATAAGTGGAGCGGAAGAGGGGGTGGTGGAAAGGATGATGGATGAGGGATTAGTGGTAGCGGGTGCGAGCGGAAGTGGGGATATAAAGGTAGGCGGAGGCGTAATAAGTGGAGGGTTAGATGAGGTATAGTGATAGCGGGGGTGAGTAATGTGTGAGAGACGGGCGGTAGAGTAGGAATATATGAAAGGACTAGCGGTGTAGCAGGTGGAGGAGGGTTTTGGTATGTAAGGATGGTAGGAGCGGAAGGAGTGCGGAAGTTGTGGTGAAGGGCCATAACTTACGGCGTAGAGCTGTCATCATCAAAGGACCACCCGGCGTCAGGGGCTGGGGGTTGAAGTACATTGACCTGGGCCGGTGCCGGTGGCTGAGGTTGTGGAGCGGGAAGATGGTTGGGCATTGGGTTCTGATGGATCCCCAAGTCTTGAACTGGCTGATGTTGCTGTTGCGGCTGCTGCTGCGGCTGCGGTGCCTGTTGTTGCTGCACTTGCTGCCTCGGCGGCTGCCTCCTCTTCTCTTTAATTTCCGTAATGGCCCTGTGCATTTCGGCCCAATCAATCCTTTGTCCTTCATGGAGGTCATAGACAAAATCCCTGAACTGAAAACACCCTTCAATAGTATGTCCTGGGCTGCCTGTGGAACATACAGTACTTTGTCTGATCAACGGCCGGGTTCCAGTTGGGCCGTTCCGGAGGGAGTTGTATAGCACTAACTGACATGAGAGCCGAGAAGATATCCGTGAGGGTTTCTGGCAGGGGTGGGTACTGCGCTCTTTTAGGAGCCGGGCGCTTGTTGTTGTTGTTGTAGCCGTTGGGTGGAGGGACATTATGGTATTGCAAAGGCTGTGGAGGTTGTTGTGGAGCGGTAAAGGTATTTTGTGGAGTGGCAAAGGTAGGCGAATGATTTTGTGGAATGGTTGGGAAGTTTTGTGGAGTGGGGTTTTGCGGAGTGCGGGGGTTTTACGGAAAGCGGAAAGGTACGGCTTGGAAAGGGAAAGTAACGGCTTGAACTTGCTCGTTGGTTTGAACCCCCTCGGTGATAGGCCCTTGAGGTTTCTTGTGGTATTTTGGCTTATGGTTCTCAAAGAGCGAGTGGATAGGGGAGTCTTTGAATTGCGTTTGAATGAACCGCGCCCGGCTATAGAGTTGGTGCATCTTTGCTATATCATTCATCGCCAAGATGTTTCGGAAGGTCAGGGTAGCATTGGAAATAAGTAGCTTGACCTTCTCTTCCTCCGGAATATGACCTGGCACCTTGGCGGCCATCTGCCTCCATCTGTCAGCGTAAGTTGCAAACTCCTCATCAGGCTTCATTTTCTCGGCCACCAAGTCTGTGAAAGAATATTCTGGACCAACCCTGCCTTGAAACCATTGGATGAACTTATCTTTCACTATTTTGAAGCTCTCGGCATCCTCTAGCGGCAGGGAATAGAACCATTCCAGTGCAATGCCATCCAGTGATCGGCGAACAAATAGGCCATGAGGCGATCATCATACTGAAATTGGGCCGATTCATATAAAAAGTCCCTCACATGAATAAAGGGATTACCATTCCCATCATACTTGCGGTAATTAGGGAGTTCGGATTGCGGAGGGAATTGGATGTTTTGGAAGCTGGGGACTGGAACATCTGCCAAGGATTGTGGGCCAACCCATTTTTGGAGGAAATCAATCTGTTGTTGCATAGCGGCCCACTTATCAAGTAGTTCTGCTCCATGGATGGAGTAGGGGTAGTGAGAGACGAAGGTTGAAATTGAGGAGCAGAAGGATGGACTGTTGTAGGAGGTGAAAGCCCATAAGAAGGAGCAGAAGGATAAACAGCCAAGGTAGGGAGCCCAAAAGAATGATATTGGGTCGAAGATGGACCCAGATTAGGATGGACTTGGGCAACCCCTTGCTGAGGGCGCAAGAAATCCGAAGGGCCAACAAGGACTTGTGGCACCGATGGGCTAGGCATGTGATGATCCACCTGGATAAAAGAAGGGAGAGTAGACTTTACCTTATCAGAAAATTGTTGGGCAGAAGTGGAAGATTGGCCCGTTTCCACACCAGAAAAGGTGATGGTCCGAGGTTGGACTAGAGTAAGATCAACTGGAGTGGGCTGGATGGATGGCCCGCCAACTCTAGATTGGTCGATGGAAAGATTAAATTGGCCTTGCGCAGTCGTGGGATGTGGGGTATTGGACCCCTGCATGGCTTGATAGACAGCCTGGAGTTGGGCCGGATCCAATTGGGCCATCATTTGGAGAATGGAGCCAGCAGAAGGAGAAGAGAAGGAAGGAGTGGTTTGGCCGCCCTCCATAGGGACGGAGGACGGAAGAGAGGCGGACCCCTCTCCAGACGGGAATGAGATAACCCTAGGGGGGTTTTCAAGAAGCCCTTGAGGAAGAGAATCCTCTTGGGAACGGGAGGATTGAAAGAAGCCATGATGGGTTCGAAGAGCGGATTGGAGTAGAATTTGGAGAAGGAATTGACCCTAGGAGGTGACTCTAATGGACGAAGACAATTCCACATGCAACGAAAAAAATTAACAAAAGCAAACAACACATAACAATGAGTGATCAAACTTTAGATAACTTTGACAAAGATGCAAGCGAAAACGAGATGGCAACACTCAAATTCAACCAAGTTACTTAGATGATGCAACAAGATTTTTATGATTTCTTCCTTTAGAACCTTAGTAATTTGATTAGGATGTGCTCTCCACCAGTAGGTTCCTAATAGGAAAGGATGCGTGGCTTGGTTGACTCTAAATGTAATCACTCCTTCACTTATGCAATCCTAGACACAGGGTAGGAAAGGTACAACCGGCCCGGTGTCCGTGTGGGAATCCACGGCTCACGGGGACTTATGGAGGTCCCTGATGTGTTTTCCTAGTCGGCCCCAAGGAATATGGAGACGAGAGGTCCACGCACCGAGGTAGGAGAAATGCAATCTAATGTATGAAAATATGCATGAACCTATGTGCACCGGGGTGCATGCAAATTCTAGCCTAAAATCTAACAATCAAATATGCACATAATGATATGAATATGTGAACCAACCAAGGAGGAGACCAAATAGCACCCAAGCATGAGAATCACAGCAAAAACTACGAAAGTAAACTACACCTCGGGATGCGTACCTATCTGGAGTATGTGACGGTCTAGGAGACCTGCGTCAGAAAAGTGTGACGGTCGAATACCAGGCCGTCACAGCAATGTAACGCACTCACAGGAGACCGTCAGATGAGCCAGAGAACCAGAAACAGCAGAGAAATAGAAGGAAAATCTGAGGAAAAACCAGAGCAACAAGGGCAAACAAAGGGAAGCAGGTTTAACAGAGATTCAAAGCACGATTGGCACTAGATGTCCCACCGTGATCGCCAAAAAACTGTTGGTTTTAATGTGTCCCTTCTTTTACAAGATGGACTATGATGCCAACTATGAGCAAATAATGAGCCAAGTAATGAAATCAATCAACCTATGAACATGTGAATCATGAACCTAGGCAACCAACACAAGCTCCAGCATGGGCATGCTATCTCAATCAAGACTAAGCTAAGCAAATAAAGAAAAACACACGCCGGAGCGTCGAATAAGGAATAAAGGAAAACACACCGTATAGGTGGAACAAGCAAAGTAAAGAAGAGATATGATGAAAGAGAAAGCTAATGCCCAAACTAAGAAAAGGTGTGATCGCCACCAAGGTAGAAACAAGTCAAATACCTGATAAATACCTTGGAATAGGAAGATGATGCACCCGCCCACGGGAGAGAGAACAACCAGGAAACTGCAGCTCCGTCAGATGTAACGGTCGAAGAAGATGCGCCACAACAAGTGTGACGGTCTTACGATAGACCGCTACAAGACTCTAACGCGCCTGTCCCAGACCGTCAGAGCTTCTGCAGAATAAGAAGTTGGGGACCTTTTGATCTCCAAGCTTTCCAGCCTACTAGAGAGCTTGGGCCTCGTGATATGGACCCTGTAAACCTACAAAAGAGTGTAGAACACAAGAAAAACAACCCAGATTAGCCCTTAGACAAAGTAGTATCAATAAATCCAAGAAACTTAAGAACATGCAAAAGGAAAGGGAAATACCGAGGAGGTTGGTTTTTTTAACCCCTCTGGGGCGTTTTAAAAGATGGGAGGATGTTTTAAATGAATGCAGCGAGTGCAAGAACGTGGGAGATGGAGGGGGACAATGCTATGATGTTTGAAAAGAGGGAAAAGACACTAAGAACAAGACTTGACTGAATTAAACCCTTGGAAACGATACTCCCTAACTTTGGAAGTCGATGGACGTGGGAAGCAGCTCTCCTTGGTTGGTTCTAGCTCCAGGATGTGGCAGCACTTCGACACAAACTCCAGATGTCTCCTCTTTAAGCCATGAAGTCAAGGGTTCTATTTATAGACCCTCAAAGTCTAGGTTCGAATTAGGAGATAATCCAGCTAGAAAGTAGGACGTTTCTTGACAAACTCTTGAAGATAATACTCCCAAGAGTCCACAGAATCAAACGGAAGCTCCTTAGAATGAGTATCGAGAGAGAAACCAAAGAATCAAACTCTTAGTTTGATCACGGAATAGCAGAGCAAAGGCCAGGCTTGGCAGGACTCTCTGTTGGATGTAACGGTCGGACGATAGACCGCCACACTGATGTAATGCTCCAGGGAGGAATCATCACACAACCCTATCCTTTATAAGATAAGGTTAACGGGAGAAGTTTGTAAATGTAGGACTCTAGATGAATGTAACGGTCTAGGGTAGATGCGTCACAACCAATGTAACGACTGCACGATAAACCGTCACACTCAACGGATAGACAAAAGATAAGCTTGAAAGGAAGTCCCAAGCTTAAGGACTCTGGAAGGATGTAACGCACCAGGGTAGATGCGTTAGAGGACTGTAACGCCCCTATGATGGACCGTTAGAGATAATAAAGTTCAAATGAAAATGAGAGCTTGCCAAGCTTTGTTCAGCGAAAAGAGATAAGGAACCAGACCCAACCAAGGAGATACGACTCACGAAATGGACCTCAAATTGACCAAGAAGGCTCAATAAAGGTGAACAACTCGAAGCATCATATAGAATGAACAAGGAGATGACCCGACTTATCGGTCATAAAACGGGTGTCAACAGTGGTAGCCCCGCCACGCCCCCACGTGACGGGCACCCCCAGAAGAGGAGTCTATACAATATCTATCCAGTACCAGGCGCCTGAAGATGCAGCTGCCCCGGCCCCCGCCGAGGTTGTCTATGATGAGTACACAGAAGATCCTGAGGCGGCCCTGTGCCTTTCTACGTCGGGGAACCCCGTGGACCCACCGACTATGGCCCAGGAGGAATGCAAGGTGAACGCAGCCTCCACACCCAATCACGAGGAACAAGAAGAAGGGGATGGCGGCTTTGAGCCCGAGGACAATGAAGACCAAGACTTTGTTGATTTGTCACTGGCCCCGCCGAAAATTGAAGACGGCGGCCAGGTCACCATCGACGAGTTGGTTGAGATCAACCTTGGCACAGAAAGCAACCCCAGGCCGACCTTTCTGAGTGCTCTTATACCCCTACAGAGAGGGAACAATACATGAAGCTACTGTAAGAATTCTGGGATTGCTTTGCCTGGAACTACAAAGAAATGCCCAGACTCAGCCCTAAAGTGACTCAGCACATTTTGGCCATTGACCCCAAGATGGAGCCAGTGAAGTAGTCTCCCCGGCGTATGAGGCCGGAATTGATCAACCAGATCTGCAAGGAGGTTGACAAGCTCATAGACGTCGACTTCGTGGCAGAAAACCAATACACTACCTGGCTAGCTAACATCGTGCCGGTGAAGAAGAAGAATGGGCAGATCAGGATTTGTGTGGATTTCTGCGACCTGAATAAAGCCTACCCGAAAGATGACTTCCCGGTGCCCATCACCGAAGTAATGATTGATGCGACCACTGGCCACGAGGCCCTATCTTTTATGGATGGATCATCCTGCTACAATCAAATATGGATAGCCGACCATGACTGGATTCACACAGCCTTCAGGTCGCCCAAGGGGATATTCCACTACAAGAGGATGCCCTTCGGCCTTAAGAATGCCGGTGCCACGTATCAGCGGGCGATGACCAAGATATTCGACGAGCTGCTATATAGCAAAGTCGAATGCTACATTGATGATCTGGTCGTCAAGACCAAGGAAAGGGGCGATCATCTGAATGATCTCAGGGTCATCTTCCAGAGTCTCCGACAGTACGGGCTGAAGATGAACCCCATGAAGTGCTCCTTCGGCGTTTCTAGCGGGAAGTTCCTTGGCTTCATTGTCCGGCACAGAGGGATCGAGATTGACCCCTTCAAGATAAAAGCCATCCAGGAGCTGCCTCCTCCAAAGAACCTGGGGGAGCTGAGGTCTCTACAGGGTCGGTTAGGTTACATCCGCAGGTTTATCTCCAACCTGTCGGGGCGCTGCCAACCCTTTCACAGGCTGATGATGAAGAATGCCCCCTTTAGCTGGGGTCACGAATGTCGACATGCGTTCAACCAGCTAAAAGAGTACCTCAAGACCCCGCCAGTCCTGGGGGCACCCGTCAAAGGCAGACCATTTATTCTCTATATAGCGGCTACCGAATATTCGCTGGGGGCAATGCTTGCCCAGAATAATGACGAGGGGAAGGAGCAGGCTCTCTACTACCTCAGCCGAAGATTGGTGGGAGCAGAGGCCAAGTACACCCCGATTGAGAAGATTTGCCTTGCATTGGTCTTTGCAGTCAAGAAGCTGAGGCACTATATGCTGTCCCATGAAGTGAGTTTAATATCCAGAGTCGATCCCATCAAGCACATTCTCTCCCAGCCAGTCCCGAAGGGGCGCCTTGGCAAATGGGCCGTGCTGCTCATGGAGTTCGACATCACCTACGTGCCGCCGAAGGCTGTTAAGGGGCAAGCTGTCACGGACTTCTTCGCAGCACACCCTGTGCCCGAAGACTCCCCGTTGGTCACAGAGCTACCCAAAGATGAAACACTAGAGGTGGACCAGGTCTAACAAGCCATTTGGCAGCTGTACTTCGACGAGGCCTCGAGAATAGAAGCGACCCCATCCGGACGCACCAAGGTACGGGCCGGAGCCGGCATCGTCCTCAAATCGCTAGATGGAGAAGTGTTGCACACTTCCTGCTGTATCAACAAGCCTTGCACGAATAATGAAGTAGAATATGAAGCTCTAATCATTGGCCTCCAAGTGGCCCTCCAAATGGAGATCAAAATGCTCCAAGTATTCGGCGACTCGCTGCTGGTCGTCAAGCAGGTCCAGGGGTAGTTTGACGTCCGAAAACCCGAGTTGCTCCCTTATCACACTAAGGCGAAGGGGCTCATGGAGCGGTTCTACCTCCTCGAGATAGGCCATGTCGCCAGAGGAGAGAATGCACAAGCTGACACCCTGGCAAAATTGGCGAGCTCACTAGCAGTGCCTCCAGATGGATTACTCAACATCCAAGTGATAAATCAGCGCCAGGTACCCAGTATGATAGAAAAAGAATTAGAAGAAGAGGAGCTGGAGGTCGCTGCAGTAGAAACTGTCGGCCTACCTGACTGGAGAGACCCTCTGATGCAGTGCTTCAAACACCAGCAACTGCCCAAGTAGAGAGAAGAGAAGATCAAGCTAATTAGAACCAAGGACTCTTATGAGCTCCAAAACGGAATATTATTCCGAATTGTGGCCGACGCCAAACAGAAATTACTCCTCCGATGCTTGTCCACTGAAGAAGCCTGGAGGGTCATGAAGGAAGTCATGCCGGGACAGCTGGTGCACACCAGGCAGGACCGAAAATGAACGTTGACATAAAGAAGCTCGGCTACTATTGGCCGGCAATGTTCGACGACTGCTGCAAATATGCTGAGTCGTGTCAGAAGTGTCAGGAGCATGCCACCATACCCAGAAGGCCACCCGTGCAGCTGCATCCAACGGTGCCCAGTTGGTCGTTTGCCCAATGGGGAACAGATGTCGTGGGTCCCTTACCCGCGTCATCCGCCGGCTGCAAGTACATTTTGGCGGCAACTGATTACTTCTCCCGTTGGGCAGAGGCCATCGCCTTAAGAGAGGTTACCGGAGAGATCGTAGTCAGATTTGTCCACTGTAACATCATATTCCGGTTTGGCACCCCCGACCGGATTGTCTCAGACAACGGCAGCCACTTCCGCAACCAGAAGGTCTACCGGCTGGCAGAAAAGTACAAAATTGATTGGAGGACATCAACTCCTTACAATCTACAGGCTAATGGGCTAGATGAAGCTTTCAATAAAACACTCTGCACTCTCCTGGTCAAGATTGTTAGCTCTAACAAAAGGGACTGGGAAGAGAAAATGTACGAGGCACTGTGGGCGTATCAGACCGTATACAAGACCCCAACAGGCTGCTCGCCTTTCTCCCTAGTATACGGCTCGGAGGCAATTATCCCCATCGAATTAGGGATACCTTCCCTCAGGGTCGCCATTCAGCACGGCCTTGTCCATGAAGGCAGACCAACGCCGAGCGAAGACTCGAAGAGCTCTCCAGTTTGGAAGGAAAGCGGCTTCAGGCCCAACAGAACATTCAGGTCTACCAGGCCCGAATAGCGCGTGCCTTTGACAAGCTCGTCAAGGAACGCGAATTCAAGAAAGGTGACCTTGCATTGGTCAAGAGAAGAGATGTCATGGCCGCCAACCCCAAGGGTAAGCTGAATGAAAATTGGCTCGGACCCTACGTGGTCCAAAAAGTCTACGAAGACGGAGCTTATGTAATTATCAACCATCGCGGGGAAGTTCAATTCCCGCCTCTTAATAGAAGACACTTGAGATTGTATTACGCTCTAGTACCCCCATTCAATAAATAATATTATCCCTCACCCTATGTTGGGTGGATTTACACAATTGCGGTCCAATGGTTTGATCACTATTCATGTTTTCTAAAAAGAAAAGAGGGGAAAGAAAGAAAAAAAAAGAGAAAAAAAAGAGAGAAGAAGGCATGACGATGAAAAGGGGGAGAAGCAAAAAAAAAGAATAAGAAAAGAATAAGAAAAAAAGAAGAAAGAAAAAAGAAAGAAAAAAAGGGGGAGACGGTCCCCCATTTCGAACCTTCGCCCCGTATCAACGGGGATACCATCAACTAAACAAACTCTTCTCTCTGTCCTCTCCGGGCGGCGAGTATCTCTTTGGCTTGGATCTCCCGTCCAGGCCATCGACTAAACAAACTCTTCTCTCCGTCCTTCCCGGGCGGTGAATATCCCTTTGGCTTGGACCTCCCGTCCAGGCCATTGACTAAACAAACTCTTCTCTCCGTCCTCTCCGGGCGGTGGGTATCCCTTTGGCTTGAGCCTCCCGTCCAAGCCATTGGCTAAACAAACTCTTCTCTCCGTCTCCTTCGGGCGGTGAATATTCCCTTTGATTTGGGCCTCCCATCCGGGTCATTGGTTAAGCACATTTCCGCTCACCGCCCCTCCGAGCGACGAGAGGCCCAATTTCCCACCAAGGCCCCCTCACCTGAGGCCAGTGCGCAGTTCTGACGTTGGGCAAGACCGGTAGTCCACCCATTTGGCATGGTGGAGTGGTCCCCTCGTCCTTCCACTGGGAGAGCGAGCACTCTCCCGTGCCCCGACATGGGTTCCTGCCTGGTTCCCCCGGAGCAGACTACCGCGAAGACTCACACTCTGCCAATGTGTCCCGACACTATAAAAAAAAAGAGAGAAAAAAGAGGGGAGAGGAAGAAGAAAATAATATATACAAAAAGAAAAGGGAGAAGAAAAGAGATCCCCCTAGGGTGAATGCCACGCACACTGAAGGACATGTGAAATAGTAAGTGTTCTGTTCTATTCAAAAAAAAGGGGGATTAAATGACATGTGCTTCGAGGCATACCCCTGTGTTACATTTCAAAAAGAGGAAAAAAGAGGGGAGCTAAGGGGTGCGACGCTCAGTCGACGCCCCTAAAGATGTCCTCGAGAGGGAGAATTCTGACGCAAGGGAAGTTTGTCATGTCGCGCAGTCGGCCCCTCCGTTCTTCGAGGCAGGTAAGCTCGGTCTCTACGGACACCGTCTCGGCCCGGGCGACGGCAAGTGCTTCACCTTCCCTCTCAACTACTCCTTCCGCTCTGGCAAGGTCAGACCTGGCTGCGGCAAGGTAGCCCTCCAGCTTCGCGATCCGGTTCCTGAGGGAGCGAACATCGCCCTGGCCTTCCTCCAGGGTCTTCCCGTGCTGCTCTTCATTATTGCGCCGTGCCTCCAGGGTTTGCAAATATTCGTCCGCCTGGGCATCGAGAGCGGCACGCTTGTCGGGAGCCTGGGTCTCGAGGAACTCATGACGTTTAACATATTTCAGTAGCAACAAGACTCGCCGCTACCACTCCCCCAGCGGGCAGCCCAGCACTTATAGTGCCCCAGTCAGCTATGTCACTATGCTGTGCACATCCCGGTATGACAAGGAGAGGTCGGCAAGGAGCATTGTCCGCAGCGTCACCAGCATTTGTCGGACCGGCACATCCGACGAAGTATGGCTGACTGAAGGCACGGCCGGGGGAGTGAATTCCACGGTGCTGTCCACCTCCGCCCACCAATCAGCGTTCACCGCGGCCGAAGAGGATGGAAGAGCAAGAGTCAAGTCGCCTGGCCGGCGTAGCTCGACAGAAGACCCATGGCCAGTCACCGCTAGGGGAATGGATAAGATCATCACCGAATCACTTGGTGCCGCCATCATTCGGTGTTCTCCTGCCTCCTCTTCCTCCGCCCGGTCCGCTTCCGCCACTATTTCACTGGACAGGGGTGCAGGTGCCGCTGCTTCGGCTGAAGGAGGGGCTTCGAGCAAAGTCGGGCCCGAAGCCATCGCCCATAAACCTCTCTCTCGCGTCTGGGATCCCTCCAGGTGCACGCGAAGTCCTGCAAATATCTCCGTCAGAAGCGGGTCTTCCACCCGAGCCAGGATCTTCGGGAGAGGCGGAAGAGGAACCATCAGCCGAGGCTTGCCTCCCGCCCGCACAAGCACTGCAAAAAGCTTTGCCCCCGGGCCCAGGACCGAGGTCAGCCTCTCCACCACCAGCGAACCAATGGGCGGCCTCCGTTTGGCGATAGCCTTGCAGACACGGACGGATGTCTTCCCTGGCGTCGGCATTACCTAACTACGCGAGGCAGGGTTAACCATCCACCGCCTAGAACGGATCAACCAAGGATGAAAAGATAAGGGGGAGTCGTGAAGCCCACGTGCTTACCTTGGTCACCGGGACGATGCTGCCTTCGGGCGCGATCTCCCCCTCCTCCAAAGGCTCGTCCGCCGTTCCGGGAGCACTTGAAGTCTCCGCGGCTGGCTCCTACTGCGAAGCCTCGAACAAGAGGGCCAGCTTACCCAGGCCCGCATCAGCTCCTATTGAGCGATCGACCGATTTAGCCGGGGTAGCCCCCTACACGGCCTCCGGCTCAATTGGTTCCTGAAAATCAAGGGATAATAGGAATAAAGTCACTGGATGATCACGAGGGAGGTCATGTGTGAACAAGCTCACACTTACAGCAGCCTCCTCCGTTAGGCTCAGAGAGCTAGCGAGTGAAGGGACCTTAAAGATCGGCTTGGGCGGCCCAGATACCTCAGATACACCCTCGCTAGAAGCCGCCTCGTCGGAGGAGTAATCATAATCTACCTCTTTGCTTGATGAAGACTCGACCACCATGGGTTCTTCCCTTGCTGGAAAGGGGGCCTCCGCTTCGAGGTCGATGATCGGCGCATCCTTACGCGGGCCGGGCGAGGGTAGGACGCCGGACTTCAACTTCTTCCTCATGTACGTGAGCGTCGCTGGGAGATGCAGGCGGGGCCCTGATAGCCCGATGACTGTTGTGTCAACGACTGCCACATAAAAGAAGGGGCGAATCATACCGGAGCCGATGAGTCCTTAAGAATGAAAGAAGCCAATCAAACGGACAAAGATAAATACCCCCTCCGATTTCTGCAGCACGAGGCGGCTCACAGACAGGCGAGGGTGCCCCAGGAGCTGCAGCCTCGCCCGGGATCGGCACGGGCATCGGCTCCTCCGTACCAGCTGAAAGCAAGAAATACGCACGTTATATACGCGTAAAAGTCCCTACCCCGGGAAGCAAATAAATTTTGAAGGACATCGATGGTCGGTGAACCTCACCAGCATGGTAACTCGGCTCAGCCCGAGTGACTTCAAACTCCTCGAAAGATAAAATGGGAGTCACGGGAGAGATGGCCGCCGAAGTTGGGGTAGCTTCTGCCCTCCTTCGTTTCCTATCTTGTCCCCCGGCCGCTTTGGCGGCAGCCAGCGCCTTCTTGACAGGCGACTTCTCCGGGGACCTCTTCCTGACCTGCAGCGGGGGAGTCGAAGTCGGCCCCGAGGTCACCTCTACTACGACCCCGGCCTCGCCCACATCGGGGATAGGCACAGATGCTGGCTCCTCCACGTCCTGGATGGGCACGGGCGCAAGCTCCTCCATAGCAACTGAAACAAAAAGGGAGAAGCATTTATATGCGAGGACCTTGTTCCGAAATGAAGGCTGGTCCCGAAGGACACGCACGGCTGGAAATTCTGACCGGCGGGCTAACCTGGCTCAGGCCGGGCGACCTCAAACTCCTCAAAAGATGGAATTTGTGGCACCGGAGGAGCAGTCGCCGAAGCCTTAGCGGCCTCCATTTTCCACCATTTTGCCTCCCGCTGCTTGGCCACCTTGGCAGCATCCACCGCCTTCTTCACAGGCGATTTAGCCTGGGATCTCTTCGCTACCTTGGGCAAGGGGGTCATGGTCGGGGCCGGTAACGCGGCATCAAAATAGGCAGGCTTCTGGACGAGCTGAAGAAAGTTCCGGTACATCGCCATTTGTATGCTGTCGGGGTGGTCTATCAGAAGAATATATATATGATCAGCATCCGATACCCTGCAAAGGTCACAACGATGATGGAGGAGAATAAAAGGAAGAGGGAGGATTAAAATACCATGAGGGCCGGTATATAGACAAAGCATTATTGGCCAGTAGCTCAGGGACGGCTCCTCGTCCCGACGCGCCGCCTCCCGAACAAGCCAGCACACGTCTTCAATCTTCTGGCAGCGGTCAGTGAGGGCAACTAGGTCCGCGTGCTTCTTCGACGAAAGGTGGCAGAAAAGATTGAAGTGGTCTATGCCACACCCATCGGCATAATAATACGAGACCTGCAGGCGCTTGCCCAGAATGGCGGCCGTCTGATCCTCGATCTTCAGCCCACTCACTCGGAGGAGGACATACAGCCATGTGGTGTCTTTATAATTTTCGGGCTTCCTCTCCTCCCGCCGCATGAATGTGCGGTATGGGCAGATCGGGTCCCTCTCCGGACGCCAGCTCTTTGTGGGAGTCCCCTCCTCCTCCATAGGAAGCGAATAATTAATAAGCTCCAGGCGGTCACTCCCGATCCGGCAGAGGTCCCTCATAGTCTTTTTGAAGTCATCCTTCGCCACTGGGGGTAGCTTCACTTGCGGTGCTGGCCTTGCTTCCTGAGCCTCCCGGCGAGCGGCCAGATACGCCGCCACCTCCTTATCCTGCCTATTCTTGAGCCGAAGGAGGTGCTCTGGGTCAATGTCGAGCACTGGCACTGATTGCTTGCTCAGGAACTTCCTCTCCGCCCCATCCCAGCAATCGGTCTTGTGCAATCGATAAAAAGCGGTCCGGGCGTTCCACCATTTTACGTACTCTGGGGTCACACGAGGAATACGGCCGGGGGCTGGTACCCTGAAAGCCGCAGAATCCGCCCGATGGAAGAAGTCCCACCAGCTTCTGGCATGCTCGGCAGTCGAACTCCCCCGGAGACTTCGCAAAGGCAGGCCGAATTGTGCACTGTAGACAGGGATATGCTGATCATATCCGAAGTTTCGACTGAACCGGAAGGGGTAGTATGGTTCTAGCAGCAAATTATCTCCCTTCCTGAATGCCAGCACGCTCGGGCGAATGGATAATGCCCAGTCTCTGAGCTCGGGCTCCAGCAACGGGCGGACCACATTTTCTTGGCTGATGGGGTGGACATATTTCTCCACCTGGTCATCCTTGCACTCCCTCTTGTTGTTTACCAGAGGACTTGAATGCGCGGCCAGTGTCCAGAAGTGGATGGTGTCAGCCGCGTCTCGAGGGATGGTTGTCAATCGGCCCCAAATATCATACAGCCGCTGGGAGGTAGAACCTGGCTCTGCGCTGGCAAACTCCAACATCTACGGCACTAGTCCCCAGTCTTGAAGAGCGCGGGGGGGCAAACTCCGGGAATAGCGAGCAGACCCACGCATTGAAGAAATGTAGCGGACATACATACCGAGCCTGCCTCGGGAATTGATGAGTGCTGATGTCCCCCAGCTCCTTGTATATCAGGCAGAGAGTAGCCGGGCACAGGGACAGCTTGATCCCCCACGCCATTTGACAGGCCGGATAGATGGCATCCGGCCGAATGACTGTCTCATCCCCATATGGCATGGCAAATGAGCACAGCCAGTATGTCAGGTATGCGGCGCAGTGTGTTAGCGGGTCGACCCCCATCGGATTGGGGCCACTCCGGCGTCCTCTGGAAGGAATCTTCACATCGGTCTTGGGCTTGGCACGCTTCTTACGAGCAACAGCGATGTCGATGCATGGAAACTCTTCATACTGCTTCAGCCCGTCGTAAAAATATTACAGCCACAGAGTCATGCGGACCCTCTTCCGGTCTCCACGGGGAGGCTGCCTCCCGCCGTGTGCCAGCTGGTACAGTTCCCGGTATGCCTTCATGAGATACCGGTATGAATAGCCAAGGGAATAATAGCCATCCCGTTAGTTTCATCCTTGATCAGATCCGGGAGGCATACTTCTTCATAAGGCTCCTCGTCAATGGGCAAGCCGCTGAGCTGACTGAGTCTCCACAAATCAAGTGAAGTCTCGCCTTCCGTTGTATAGAAAGTGTTGGTCTCAGCACTGAACACCTGATGGGAATCGACGCCGAGCATGTACATTTTCTTTTACATTTACGTCCTTTTAGTTTGTGTTCATATCCTTGGGAAAGTATGTACGCAAATGTACAGCTTTGTAAGCCAATGCGTCATTCCCTTGGATTGTGTGGGTTTTTGTGTAATTGTGTAGTAGGTCCAGCTAGGGGGCCCTCAGCCCTTTCCCATTGGTCCATGTCACCTATGTGGGGCTGGTCAACCATCCTAGGTGGCCATCTAGAAGGGTTGAATGCCAATTGACCACATGGGAGACAAGGGGTTAAAATTTTCAAAGATAGGCTACCTACCCATTCAACCCCTTTACCCTAGTCAAGGGGGTGCCCCATTCCACTTGTATTATTTTATTTTATTTTGTGTGTTGATCGCACTTAATCTAGGCCATCCACTCCCCATCCCTAGATCTAATGGTGGAGAATGGATTAGATTCATAGCATATAAAAGGGTGTATTTTCCAATTGAAAATTAGTGAAAAGAAGAAAATCCATTGTGTTCCTTGGACCTCCTTGCGCCCCCAGCTCTCTCCCTCTGGTTTTCCCCTTCCCCAACCCCCATTTCTAGAGTGGATCACCTCTATCTCCTCCCCCTCAACCTCTGAGTTCATCGGTGCCGCCGCCGCCGCCGTTCGTGCCGCCATCGAGCCGCCACGAAGCTGTCTTCTGTAATCTATCCATCCAGGATAGAGGCAACTTCCACAAATTTCTGCTCCCATATCCCTCCTCCTCTGGAGCTGAAAGTTTCAGGAGTGGTTCATCTCTCGAACCCTTATCTTCACAAAAACTTTCAAGTCATATTTCTTTCATTTGATATTTTTCAATTTTCGTTCAAACTGTCATTCCAGTTCTGCCAGATCTCTGTCTACAGTGATAGTTTCCCTGAGTTTTCCATTGCCCGACCACTTTTTGATTTTTCTTGGAGCCTCCAATTTTACTTAGAGTTCTTTCTACCCTCCTCTACCTCTCCAAGGTTTCGTGAAATTTAGAAAGTTCGTTTCATATTTTTAGAAATTCCTGTCCCAACTCATCTACAGTTCTATCTGCATCAGTCCAAATCCGACCCCAGTCCAGTGTAAACACTCTAGAAAATCTAAATCACCATATTTTCCAGATCTAAAAATACCCCTGGTTTCCTCTCTTGAAGATCTACAACTTTACTGAAGGATCCAACTTCAGATTTGGACGTCTACTTTGCAGTCAAAGGAGATCCACAGGAAAGTTCTCTGTTGATCTGAGAATTCGGGTACTGTACAACAGCAGCTTCAAAATTAGTTAAGGCCCAGATCCGTGAAGATCCAGCTACTCTCTCTAGTCCTATCTTGAAGGATTTCGAGAGAGCTTTCCATCGGTACCTCCTGATCGTCGATCCGACATCGGGGTTGGTCGCAGCGAGCGATCTCGTCGGGTCGCGGGTTGAAACATAGAACCGGCAGATCCGTGGCCGGTTATTCCGACCGGTGCCGATCGGAGCCGTCCGGCCTCCGGCCGGTGAATCAGCGTGCCGCCATCCCGGGAGTGCTCCCCCAAGTGTCCCCACTACAGCGGTGCCACCGGGTCCCACACGGCCCCTCCGGCCAGCACGCGGGCCCCACGGTCGCGAGTACGTGTGCTGCCGAAGCTACGCGTGAAGCCGCCCGTCAACCAGAAATCGGTCCTCCCGGACCCACTTGTGTAGCCCTTTACCTCCCTGCGTGGAGTGGGCAGTAGTCCATTGCTGTAATAATTGTGTATTAATCATCCCGGGAGTATGAGTTCAGCCGGGTCCGTCTTCCCCACGCCCGGTAGCGTGGAGGTATCGTTTCCGCTCCCTTCTCGGCATTTGCTTTCTTTCGTATATATATCTTTATGCCGCTGCTAGAGAGCATGTGTAGGGATATCTAGCTCTCTATATGATGTTTATTACCGCTGCTGCGAGAGAGAGAGTGACCGTCCCGTGACCCGATCCGGGCACAAAAGAGAGCCGATCACCCTAGCTCATTGCCAGTTTCTCAACCGCGCACGTCCGACGCTTCCCTCGTTAAGGGACAATCGCGAGCTTCTCGTGTCCGTGGTCCGTCCCGCATCAACACCTCTATCATGCCACAACAGAGGCCCTTGGAGATGGGGTAGCCATAGCGGGAGGCGTAGACGCTGTGGTAGATGCCAGCCCGGACCAGCAGTGGGGCGTAGTTGAACAGCACATACTCTGTGAATTCTACCGCCCCTTCCCTGAAGCTATGAGCATCTTGAAGCTTCAGCTCCCCGAACCAGCCCAGCGCCAGCTCGTGCTTGAATCGGATGGCCAGGCAGTCCAGGACGAACGGCTCCTCCCTATAGCCCCATTTCAGGGGAGCCAAGAAGAGACCAAAACGGGGCGACTTGCCTTGCACTCGCCCAGCGGACATGTCCCACTTCGCCGGGACAAATTGAGGCGCTCGCACCAATCTGTCTTCAGTCGGCAACACTTCTTGGATCCCCAGGATAGGCTTCCACTCCCGGGCCTCCCCCACCAAATACATCGAGATGCTTCTCGGGACGCTGTACAACAAACTATCACGAGCCTGCAGAAGCACTTGTTCGACCTCCAGCACAGCTAGCAACTCCCGCCTTTCCCGGGAGCGAAAGTACTTCAAAAATCAGATCAGATGCTTATCCTACAGGAAGTCCTTCCGATATTCGTCGGTCCGATCGAAAGTAAAATGGTTCTTGACCCGAGAGAGCCAGTGACAGTCCATTATCTCGATCTCAGAGCCTGAGGACTCGGCTAGTGTCGCTACTTTGGCATGCTCCCTGTCCAGCTCCTTTACGTTGAGCCACGTGACGGCTGGCACTGGAGGCGGTGGAACAACGCAGGCACCGGCAGTGGCAGCAGGAGCAGAAGAACCACTTGGGGCAGCCATCTATCTGCAAGATACAACAAATAAAAGATCAGAACCAGCCACGGGCAAAGAGAAATGAAAACTATAAAGGGGCTCTACTACAAGTGAAGTGAATAAGACGCTGCCAATTTCTGACGAAATTTCGGCAGAGTTTCCCCTAGGCCAGAGGCGTAAGGGGAAACACGGGTGCGCATCCACAAGGAGTGACGGCCCCAGCAAAGTCACGGTGGGTCCCGAGGGACAACACCGGAAGTCCTTCGGTCAAAGCCCCCTCGTCGGTACACTCTTAGCCACCTTTGCCGGCACACTGTGGGGAACCCTTCCCCGGCACAGCCCTGGTGCTCCTTCCCCTGGCACACCCCCCCAAGGACTTCGCCGGCATGCCTACCGAGCTCCCTTATCGGCACGCTCCTCGGCACCTTCCCCGGCACAGCCCGAGGCCTCCCTGCCCGGCACACTACCGAGCTCCCTCACCGGCACGCTCTTGTGGTCTTCCCCGGCACGCCCAAGCAACCCTTCACCGACACGCCTTGAGCGCACTTCGCCGGCATGCTCTGGCTCCCCCTCACCGGTACGCCTTGGAGTGGTCTTCCCCGGCACACCCTGGAGCTGCCCCCGCCGGTACACCCATACGGGTCTTCACCGGCACGCCCTAAGCCCCATCACCAACACGCCCTAAGCGGCCTTCGCCGGCACGCGTTGGTCGCCCTTCCCCGGCACTCTCACAACCCCTTTTACCGGCACGCCCTATGGCACATCCCTTGGGGCCCTTCCCCGGCACGCCTGTGCCCCTCGCCCATGGCACGCCCTGTGCCCCCTCAGCCCGACACGCTCGACACCACCGTCCACGGCACGCCCGGTCGACGGTCTCCCACGACGGTAAAAGAAGAGGAGAAAGAGAATAAGAAGAAAAGGAGAGGAAGAGAGAAGAGAGGAGGGGAGGAAGAGAAAGGAGGAGGGAGAGGAGCCTAGGGCTCCGCCGCTCCCAAACGAAGGGGAGAGGGAAAAGAGGAAGAGGAGGAGAGAGCAGGAGGAAGGAGAAGAAGAGGGGAGGCCCCTTGCGGCCGTCTCCTCACCCCGGCGATGGAGAAGGCGACGACGGCGGCGGGCTAGTGGCGGTGGCGTCCGCTCGGCGATGGAGAAGATGAAGAGGAGGAAGAGGAAGACGGGGGGAAGGCCGGTCCGTCCGCCAAAGAGAGAGAGAGAGGGAAGGGGAAGAGTTTGAAAAGGGGGGGGGCGTTCAAGCCGCCCCGCCTCTTTATATATGGGGCAAGCGAAATAAAAAGAGAGAAAAAAAAGAAAAAAGAGGAAAAGGAAAAAGGGGGAGAAAAGTGAAAATAAAAAAGGGAAAAGAAGAAGAAGAATAAAAAGGGAGGGGAAACGAAAAGGGGAAGAGAAGAAAGGAGAAGACAAAGAAGGAAAAAGGAGGAAGGAATTACGGCAAAAATATATATATATATAATAATAATAGTAAAGATACTAGATAAATATAAATATATATATACCTATATATGTACATGTGTGCACATATATGTCAGGGTGCGCGTAAATACTGCACGATGACAAATGTCCCCGTGGGGATGGTCCGTCTGCACGCCCCTACGTATCAACGGGCATCCGCACGGGCAAAGCCGACTCCACCCATGCGTTGGCATTACCACCTCGCCAGCAAATAAGTCCTTTTCTGGCGCAAGGCTTCGTGCCTTAGCCACCTTCCATCACACAAAATCGCCATTACAGGCCTTACGCCCGAATCGGTAGAATCTTTATCCTTGCACTGGCATTAGCCCCTTGCCAATGAATAAGTCCCTTTCCGGTGCAAGGCTTCGTGCCTTGACCACCCGCTCTCACACAATATTACCATTACGAACCTTACGTCCGAATCGGCAGAAAATTCCCCGTTATGTAGGCATTATCTTCTTGCCAACGAATGAACCTTGTCTTTTGGAGCAAGGCTTCGGGCCCTAGCCAACATTACATATCACCCGCTCGTCAAAAAGAAGAAAAGAAAAAAGAGAAAGGGGCTTAAAATAGAGGTGCCCCGCCGGACTTGCCCCTACACGGGGACAAGAGGTAAAAATGGCAGCAACCCAGCTATGGCGAAAACCCAAAAGGGCGCTACAGGCAAAATCGGGTACCCCGCCACATGAAAACCTGAAAGGGCACGTGGGCAAAAGCAAGAGGGGGCTAGTGCTGGCGAAAACCCGGAAGGGGGCTTGTACCGATAATGTGGTTTAAAAAGAAAGAAAAGAGACAAAGAGACCAACATGTTACGTCAGTCCCCGGCACCCCATCGGCACTGATGAAGAGACAAAGAGACCAACATGCTACGTCAGTCCCCGGCACCCCGTCGACACTGACGAAGAGAAGAAGAGACCAACATACCACGTCAGTTCCCGACACCCCGTCGGCACTGATGAAGAGACAAAGAGACTAACATGTTACGTGAGTCCCCGGCACCCCGTCGGCACTAATGAAGAGACGAAGAGACCAACATGCTACGTCAGTCCCTGGCACCCCGTCGGCATTGACGAAGAGAAGAAGAGACCAACATACCACCTTAGTTCCCGACACCCCGTCAGCACTGATGAAGAGACAAAGAGACCAACATACTATGTCAGTTCCTGGCACCCCATCGGCACTGACGAAGAGAAGAAGAGACCAACATACCACGTCAGTTCCCGGCACCCCGTCGGCACTGATGAAGAGACAAAGAGACCAACATACTACGTCAGTTCCGGGCACCCCGTCGGCACTGATGAAGAGACAGAGAGACCAACATGCTACGTCAGTCCCCGGAACCCCATCGGCACTGATGAAGAGACAAAGAGACCAACATGCTACATCAGTCCCCGGCACCCCGTCGGCACTAACGAGGAGAAGAAGAGACCAACATACCATGTCAGCTCCCGCCACCCCGTCAGTGCCGACGAACAGAAAAGAGACAAGTACACCCACGAGCACCGCCCGGCTCATTCTTTGCATGTGCTACCCGTGGGTGGGGGGCATTTGTGGACGTGCAAAATCACATGCCCTTACGTCCCAACTAGTCCAGCATCGTTAACGACTTCAACTAAAGAAACCGCGGAGAAGAGGGGCCACCCGGACTCTCCGAACACACACACACACTGCGGTGAAGCCGTCTCCGGAGTCATGACAGTGAAGAGAAATCAACCACCAAGAGCCCCACAATCCACGGGCCTCGAAGAAAATCAAATGGGCCACAACTTGCGCCCACAACGGGCTCAGGACTGCCCATTTAGCCCCTTCAGTGGCACACCCCCGTTCCCCTTCAGTGGCACGCCCCTGCGCCCTTCAGCGGCACACCCCGGGCCCTTCAGCGGCAGGCCCGTGGTGCCCTTCAGTGGCACACCCCCATGCCCCTTCAGCGGCACGCCCCTGGCGCCCTTCAGCGGCACACCCCGGGCCCTTCAGCGGCACGCCCCTGGTGTCCCTTCAGCTTCACGCCCTAACGGCCTCCCAGCGGCACGCCCTCAGGCCCCTTCAGCGGCACGCCCTTTAGGCCCTTTAGCGGCACGCTTGCCGTGTCTTCCAGCGGCATGCCCTTTTGGCCCTCTCAGCGACACGCTTGTTGAGCCCGCCAGCGGCACGACGTTCAGGCATTTCAACGGCACGTCCGACAGACAAAATCTCGTGCCCATGCCCTATAGATCCTTGGCGCGCAGTGGGCTGTCCGAGGTGTCAGCCGGAGGTTGGGCCACGCAGGCTACTCCTCTGCCACCAAGGACGGAGAAGGTCAAACTCCATCATGGCCAGTCACTTCCCGCCTCCGACTACCATGCTCGAACGCTTCCGCCGCTGGGTATAAAAACCCTCCTCTTCTGACGAACCAAAGGGGGCTGGGAGAGACACAGAGGAGACAACAGACAGATAGAAAGAAGAGACATGCCGCTGGAGAGAGCCACCACCTCCGGAGGAAGAAGAAGAAGAGAAGAAGAAGAAGAAGGGAGCTCCACCGTAGGGTTCCCCTCCGACGACCACCCAGGAGAGAGAGTAAGGGAGAGAGAGAGAGAGAGTGTGTGTGATGTATTAAAGGGGGGAGGAGGGGCAGGGAGCCGTCACCCCTCCTCGGTCCTAACTCCTCCTTTTCCTCTCCTCCGTGTCTTCTTCTTCTTCTTCCCTCTGTTGTATCTTCTATCCCGGTGTTTGGAAGTGTACATGGCCGGTTATGGCCTTTTCTCTTCATGAATGGAAATTTCCCCCTTCTTGGATTTCTTGTTATCGCGTTTGATTTACGTTCGGATGTGTACGTTTCAACCCTTCTTCCTCCTCCTTCCGACGGTTTGGGCCCCCAGTGGGGACCCTTCTTCCCCTCCATCATGGCCCTTCTCATGGGACCCCTGACCTTCAACCTCATCCATTTGCCTAAAGGGAGAGGCCCCTCTTCTTCTTTTGAACACCCAACCACCAACACCATCCTTGGCCTTCCTCCCTTCTTCAGCCCTAACCCACCTAGCCAACCATCAGCCTTCATTCCCTTGCCCAGTCCCCCACCGGTGCACCCCTACCATGGTGCAGCCTCCCCAGCCCCTCGCCGGTACACCCTTCAGCAACCCTTCGCCGGTACGCTCCCATAGGTCTTCCCCGGCACGCACCACCTACACTTTCGCCGGTACGCCCCTTTGGGCCTTCCCCGGCACGGTCCTAACGGCCTTCACCGACACACCTTTGGCCTCCCTAGCCGGGCACGCCCCTGATTAGTTCTAGAGGTTTTTCCCCCTTTATCCATCGCTGGTTTCAGGTTTTCCGAAGCTTTATTAAAGGTGCGGCTGCTCTCGGGCGCCCACCTCCAATTGTCGGGTTCCGCCACTCCATGTGGGCGCGTTCCCTTTATCTCTCTTATGCTCGGGTCAAGGGGAGATGCTGTCGAATTTTCGTTAGAAATAATAACACGTTGAAAAGGCAAAAGGAAGTAACAAACAAACGGAACAATAACACATCAAAAGATAAAGGGTAGCAACAAACGAATGGAGCGATTGGCGAAAGAACACTCCAACCGAAATAAGGCACTGCGGACAACATGAGAAGAATCGGATTAAATGACTACGTGGTGGATTAAATGCTCAATCTATAAAGAAAAGGTTGTGAGAAGAGGGAGAAAAGAGTTGTATAAAACTGCCTAAAGATTAAAGAATAGAAGAAAAGAAAAGCCTTAAAATAAGTGGAGGAGGAGTTGACTTTCACCGGTACACCTATTCCAGCCCTCGCCGGTACACCCTATCAATGCCCTTTTTGGACCCTTCCACGGCACACTCCCTTGCTGCCTTCCCCAGCACACCTTCCTTGAACCCCTCAGCGGTACACTGGCCATGCCTCTTCCCCGGCACACCTCCAGCCTCCTTGGCCGGCACGCTCCCGTGCCCCTCCAGCGGCACACCTTCCTGGCCCTTCAGTGGCACACTCTTCCACCTTCCTTCAGCGGTACACTCTTATTCCTTTAACGGTACGCCTACGCCCCTCTCCCCGGTACACCCTTCGGGTGCCTTCACCGGCACACTACCCCTGGATCAGCGGCACACCCCTTTAGCCCTCCAACGGCCCACTCCTCCAAGTATCAAACGTGTAAATAAGAAAAGGGAAAAACGCGGGCAGTAAATAGAAAGGAAGTAATAAACCCATCCCAAAAAAATGCATAAAAGGAAAGTAAGCAATGAAATCATGAGAATAACAGTAATAATAAATATAATGTAGTAATAATCCACACTGCAGTCTCGTCTCTCCCCGTGACCCGGTGTTAAAGGAACAACAAGGTCGCCCTTGCAGGCCGAGCCTGAGTCTCGGGAGTTATCCCGACATGGTCACGACCCAACCTCGCCTCGGGCCGACATTCTGATTAGACCGAACCTGCTTCTCACACCGGATCTTCTCCGATTTATCACTAAACTTGCCGCGCGTTCGGCAGACATTTGAATGGATTTATCTCGGCCTTCACCGCGTTTCTATTACGGACCTTCGTCCGAATACGAAAAGGGTCCCCGAGTGACCAATATGGCCGATGGCTCGTATCCCGATGTGGACCCTAGTGTGATTTATTCCTGCCTCTTTCTCGCGTAGCTAGTATTAATTCTTTTGGCCGCAGGGCCCCTAATTTTGGCAATTAATCAAGGGTTTTCCCTCGTATGGGGGATGTAAATGACATCGTGACCTTTACGGCACGACGGGATCTGGTCCTGACGCGAACCACACAATCGTCTGATTAGTCAGATCGAGCACACCCAGGGCTCCCATGAAGCACGAATAAACTGTCACTTTGTGACTGGCACGCCCACGCACTTAATACACCAATAAACAAACCACGATAACCAATCGGTCGAAAAGTGCGTCCACACCTGCCCACTTGGACCCAGTTGTGGGCTAGAAGAGGGCAACCCAAGCAGTAAGGAGCGGCCCAAGTATTGGGCTGCCAAGACTCAAGGGGGCCTAGCCAGGGAGGGGCAAACCAGGGTTCCACCCAATGAGCCTCATGTGGCCAAAAGAAAGCCTAGTTGTCCAGACTCAAACTCAAATGGACGACCCAAGACTCAAATGGTCCTCAAAAGGCCTACAAATGGACTCTGTGGACCCAATAATCAATGTCCCGACTCTAAACTTGATCTCTATGCTATCTCCAAGTCAAATCAACACCTGGGTGGCCTACGTAGCGCGATGTGTACTCTGTTGACGGCTCGCCAATGTCGGGTCATGCCGATCTTGGGCCCTCATGTCCTCACCAAAACCCTTTGCCCTAGGGTTGGAGAGGATGCAACCGATGATCTTGGGGAGGTTCTGCTGCTCTGTGGAGGAATCTTCCATCGCTCATCAACCAGGGATAATTCACCTCTCATTTTCTTTCTAATTTCTTGTCATCTCCCTTTCATTTTTCACCATAGCTTTCCACCCTTTCGCATATGATCTTTGCATCATTATAGTTCGGTTTAATACATTCATACACACACACACACACCCATTGTTTTGCACACCTAGGGGTTTTAAAACCAACCTCTTAGGTACTCCACCCATCCTCTTGCATTTTTCACACCGTAGTGGATAGATTATACACTTAATCATAGTCTAATTTGGTTATTTTTGTGTTTTTTTGTCTTAGCAGGAGCAGGAACAAGACTCGGATGTGAGGCCCTCGTTCTCTGGCCAGCTAGGGAGCAAGGAGGAAAGAAATGCACATCCCTACATAATATGATAGAACGTGCACTCCACAGTCATCACATTCAGAACGCACCTGGATTGATGACTGCATTTACAGTCAGCCCCGTTTGGTTGACTCTTCCCTTTTCCGAGGTGACTAGCTCTTCTCTGGTATTTTTACCTTTTATCAATTGCTTCGATGGCGATCATGAATCTGAGTTATTATCTTCATCGCTCTAGTCGATTACCATATATTATTATCTTATTGTTATAGTCTGATACTTTTTCACATCTAAATCTTTTTGGCGATCAAGATGGGACGTCTACTGGCCATCACATTCGTTCTTGTTTCCTACTATTGCTTAGTTTGTGGGTGTTTTTAGTTTAGCTTGTGTGAGTCATTTTTAGTCAGTTTCTATCTGTTCTATCTATTTGCATTAACACAGCATGCCCAGGAACCACGTTCTTATTGGAATGCGGCCCCTATAGTGACCGCGCTCATCATCTTAGATTTTATTGTTTGTGGTTTTTTCATTTAGTTCCTGTTTGTTTTCTATCCTTGGTTGAACATGGCCTAAATAGGAGCTGGGTTCTGTTCAGAACATGGTGATCACAGAGACTACGTTCAGGAGGCATCCTCTAAGAGCACCACGTCCCAGTAAGTCACCAGACCCGAGCCTTCTGTTTATAATATTTTTTATTCTAGCTGGTCTTACATGTTGCATCCTTGATTGTCTTGTAGTTGATTCATGTATTTTTGATTGCCATATTGTTTTTCTCTTGTATTTTGAATTTAGGCTAGGCCTTGCATGCACTCTGGTGTGCATAGGATCATTCATTTTTTCACCCCATTAGTTTATACCCTTTCCATTGAGTACCTCCTCTCAATCGTGTATTCCTCGCCGTTGACTAGGAGTGCTAACTTGGGAGCTTCCATAAGTCTTCGTGAGTCGTAGATTTCCACACAGACACCAGACCGGCTGTATCTTGAAGTTCCCCAGAGTTAACTAACCTAAATGAGGTGAGGAGAGTGAAACCCTAGCCTACACTAGAGTTCACATTAGATTGAAACTAGGGGGGCACCTTGATTGAGTGAATTCAATTTTAAAATCTATTTAACTCCAATAAAGAAATTTTAAACCGGTGTAAACATCCACTTGCTTAGGTAATTCTTTGTCAATTTATTTGATAGCCCATTGATTTAGTGCCATCATGATGTTGCGCTAAGGTAAGGTGATTAATATGGCTAGCTATGGGTTTGATAGTTATGAGGATGAGCACCTTGGTATACCCTATGATCCTCAAACCTATGATCCACTCCCTAACCTGTACGGGGACTACCGCCCTGATTCTTAGTTCTACTATGATCCTCAGTCCATGAAGTGGACGCCAGTCAAGAGGTGGAGCCCACACAGGTGGTGAAAGCCACATTAGGAAGCCTCCCCTTCGACCCATCTTGCCTCCCGCACGGATGCTCTGGCTAACCTCACCCCCGAGGAGTTCCAATCACTTTAAGCTATGATTGAGGGGAAGCTTTTTGTTACCCCTACCCAAGATCCTTCCCAGGCCATGAGTGGCCTTCACATTTCCTCTCCTAAGGACCAGGCAAGCCCACCAACACCAACATCCCGCCTTCCTTCAAGGCTGCCTCACCCAGTTGTCCCCCGTACCCCTGGCTCATCCCGATCAATCCAATGTCAAGCCACAATACTCTGCACATTCTAAATTCTCTGCTCAAACTTCTGGACATCATTCTTTTATTCAAAGGTCAGTTCCCTCAATACCCACTGACCCATTTACACAAACCCTCCTCAAGAAGATGAATCAAATGGAGCAGTTGAAGAAAGTGGTAACTATAAAGGATGCACTAGAAATCTATGTGCCAACTCTCCCCATGTTCTTCTTGTCTCCCTTGGAAATGCCTACCTATAGGAGATACATTGGCACCAGCAATCCTTTTATACATCTTAAGGATTTCATGTACAAGTCAACATTTTGAAAAAACGATAAAAGATCTTTGGCCTATCTATTTAGAAAATCATTAGACGGGTTTGCACTTGAATAGTTCTACTCTTTGAGCCACATGAGGTCGAGAATTTTGATATAGTTCAAAAGAAATTTCTGCAAAAATATAGGGATCGAGTCAACCCCTCCCTTTCTATGACTGTAGCTAAGAAAATAAGGTCAAACGAAGATTTTATACAGTTTGCTGACAGATGGAGATCCATGGCTGAGAGGATCAAGGACACGCTCTCTAAATGTGAGCAAGTAAAAATGATAGTGTCAAACGCAACTCCTTAGTTCAGACATATCTTAGCAATGAACAAACTCACCACCATGGATGAGTTATATGAGAGAGAGCGCTACATCTAGACGCACCTAAGGGACTTTAATGAATATGTTTGAACAAAGGCCGAGGATGACGAGAAAGAGTGCTAACGCCAACACTAATGGCGGTGTGACGGAAGGGGTGGTCACTAACGAGTAAGTGAGTGTTATTGTAACACCCCAGTTAATTGATAAGAACTAAAATAAAAATAAATATATAATTGAAGTGAAAATAAATTTATGTTGTAAATTAAGTCTGATAAGTTTGCTAAATAATTTGAATTTAAATAAACTTTATGTGAATAAAATATAGTAAATAAATAAATGATTTAAGGTTCGACTAACTCAAGAAACAGTAGATAAAAAGGGGAACTCAACATGATCAAAGCTAATCAATTGAATGGGTAATAAATAATAATGATAATAAATAACAATTAACAAGAGATTTAATAACAATTAACAAGAGATTTAATAAGAGGATGGATGGGTGCTAATATATAAATATTTGGTAAGATTATGGGTAAAGTTAAAGAGAACGAATCCATTATAAAACTACTTATAACATTGCACTCCTAATGTGAAATTAAATTGGCAATTAATCAATAACTTTTAATAATATTCTTCGATTAAATGTTATGATAGTACTTTATTCTTTTAAAAAAAGTAAAAAATACATAAATAGAATAAGGAGTAAAATTATAATATAAATTATCACATTTAATTTAGTTAATCAACTATGTCGTTTTGCAAACATTTTCATAATTTTGGTAATGAATAATATTGAAGGAAAAACCTTGTATTTTCATTAATGAAGATGCATTGTAGCAACCTGGATTTAAATAAATAATTCCTTAAATAAAATGAGGATAAATTCCACATGATTATTGTGAGCTAAATAGAATTTTAGTAATAATTATAATTAAGGAAATAGGGTAACTAAAATTTGTATGATAATGAAATGGGCCAAATGAAAATGATAATTTTCATAATATCATGATGGGCTAAATAAAAATAGTAATTAACATAATTGAGAGATGGGCTAAATAAAAATTGTAAACTCTAAAAAATTGACATGGGCTAATATTTAAAAATTATTGGGCTAAAAGATGAATCTAATTGGACTAATTGAGAATAAAGGCCTAAAATTTGTAATTTCTAGAAACCCTAATTATAGGTGGACTTAAGAGGTTAAAACCTAATAAATTGAGTCTAATCTCATAACCAAACCCTAACCCATTAAGATAGGGTCAATCTCTACAGAAATCCTAGGCTAATTAGGGTTAGATGGGTGTTGGCGGTGCTAGAATTAGATAGGAATCGAAGTTTTCAGAGTGGGGCGCCATCCAGGGAACTTTGACCTAATTAGGACACTTAGGAGTCTTAAACTTTATAAAACCGATCCCAAATCCCCTCTGATCGACCCTAGTTCAAGTTAGGAGGCTGTTGGGCACGGGAGGAGCGATCTGGGAGGAGGAATCGAGGAATTTTGAGGTGGTGTTCTTTTGTTCTGCGTGTTTTCTCTTATTCTTTCTTGAGCGAAGTAAAGGTAGGTGTTCTCTTAGGCCAAACCCCAAATAATGGATCAAAGATGTTCATTAGCATGTCTAGTTTCTTCTGGCATCATTTTCCCTAATTTTTATTGGTCCTCTTGCACGTATTTTGAGATCGAAACAAGATTTGTCGATTTTCACCAGAACGTTTTTTTCTGTTCATGATCGCGATTCCACGATACACCGCATTCACATAATATATTTATTTAGTTTTTGGATATTTCTTGTTAAATGCATCGTGAAGAGGGGACATGTCTTAATGAACATGTCACCTCACCTGGATGCACCTTTAACTCAGCCCATTGTTTCTCGTGGGTTTGTTTGATCGCGGCTTACGGTCTAACCGTTACCTTCTAAACACGATTCTTGGACTGACAGCATTCCATTCTGGGTTCACTTGAAACCCTAGTTTTTTTTCAACATTGTTAATGTGCAAGTTTTTGGTCAAAATATCATGTTTTCTGTATGCGTGTCGTCTAATCAATCCACTTGATAGGTAAATCTTATGGAACATGAGTAATCTTCTAATGTTACTCTTTGATCTAATGAGTTACCTCTTGTGATTGTCTCTTCATCTTCTCACTCTGATCTTCCTGAAATATGACTCTATGATTCTGTTCACCCATGTTCAAAGATATCTAGATGAATGTTAAAGAATATGATTAGTCCCTATTAAACATATGATGTTTTGGCTTATTGATTTTTATTCATTGAATTGTTTGAAGACCATGTCACTCCGGTGGCAATAGATCTATCGCTATACTAGTTTTTCAGTAGTATTGTAGGACCCCAATTCTTGGTGAAGTTAGAACCCTCCGCTGGATACTCCTTCCATCGGACTAGAACTTCTTCATCAAGGTCTCTATAAGTCTCTACGAGCTTGGTAAGACCCATTAGGATGTCGAGTTAGTTGTACCATAAAAATCCTAAAAAACCCTGGAATCCTCTTCCTACTGTGTAGGATAGGGTTCAACCGGCTTTTGGAATGATAGAACAGAGTTCTGCCAAAGTTACGTTCAGTCCGTACTGAACGTAGTGGACCTAGAGACCGCGTTCAGGTTCTGGTTCTTGAACGCGGTAGGCCCAAAGACCGCGTTGGCTGCCAACTGCAAACTTTACTGACCAAATGTTGATGCATCGGGAGTAAGTGACGCGTTCATTTAATGTGTCCGCCCGATATGACATATTCTTTAAAGGCGTCAACCCTGAGTGATGCATTATTGACCTCATATCGCCTATCTGCAACCCTGATCGACTATCTTATTCACTTATCTCTGATCGCGGTAACGTTACAGACTGCGTCCAGGTCGCGGCTACTATATTGACCGCATTCAACCCTGGTTTATGAAATGTGCATGTTCATTGATTTCATTTTATTAAGGTTTTACAAGCCGGATACTGACGGTTTGTGTAATACCCTGGATTCTTATTGGATCTTCTGGATCCTTATCGGAGTGCTTTCGGATCGCTTTTGTGGGTGTTGAGTTGAGTTTTACGATCCGCGTAGGTTTTTCTCTCGTACAAGTTACGGAACCCAGTGGTGAGTTTATTTCTCAGTTCATCGACTCGAGGACGCTACAGTTGCGATGTACTCGTTGAGAGGATCGTTTCGACTATTTTTACGTATTTTTCTAAATTAGTCCATTTTTGAGCCAAAAATCAGAATTTACGGAAATTAGGAAAATTCCTAATTTCTTTTCCTTTTTATTCTTTACTCTCCTTCCTCTCTCCTCATTCGCGCGTGCGTCCCTCTCTCTCACGTTCTCTCCCTTCTGGCCCTCTTAGCTCCGACTGTAGACGGAGGAGGCTCGGGAATGCTGTGGAGATGCCGCGGAGGTAATCCGGAGCGTGCCGGTGCGAGGATCGAGCGTGGTTGGCGCGATCCCGTTCGGTGGATTCAAAGCCGACGGTTGAGCTCGCGAGGTGGTTTTCGGAGTGGTTTGGCCATTTTCGCCCATGGAATCTTCGGTGGAGGTAGGGAGATGGAAGCCCTACTTCTCTTCTGCGTTTCCTTGCAATTTCGTGTCGATCGGTGCGAGTTTGAGCGGGTTTCGTTCAATTTTGGAAAAGTATTCTCGGGGGGTGTGCGTCGGGTTCACCGAAAAACGGCGACGGTTTTCGACTAGATTAGTTTCATTGTGACCCTGTGACGACCCGAGATCCAGATACCGGGAGGAGCCCGATACCATTCGAATCCCGAACCGCCGCCCACAAGCGGGAGGCTCGGAAGGGCTAAAAAGGAGTGTGGAGGTACAAAGAAATAGGAAATAAGGCAGGATAATTCAATAATTAACAGAAATAAATGAACAACTACAACAGAGTCCAGTCTAACAGAAAGTACAGTCTAAAGCAGTAAAACGTATCACATGCCAAGTGAACACTCGGCCCGGCAAGCTGGCAACTAAGAACCTCCGCACAGCACCCTCGAACCTCGAGGCAGAACCGCCGCACCTGAAACGCAGGGGTGAGCCTCCTGTCACTGGCCCAGTAGGGATCCCGCGGAACCCCAACTGAGAAACAACGGCGGCACAAAAGCAGTAACTACGAAAGCAGGAAAGTAACTATGGTGGCTGGCAAAACCTCGGCTCTATAGCTACTCCTACTGTACTAGAAAACACGACCTAGTCTCCCGTCGGGGGACAACCAAGCCACGCACCCGACCACCCGATTCCACGATCGGGGACCACCAGACACGAACCGCCCAAGCCACGCTACTAGGAAAACGCCACGATACCTCCGTAGCGGAGGCCTGCCCTCACCAAAAGGGGCCCGAGCCAAAACCACACGGTCAGGGAACACGGTCACGACCTCACCATCGTGAACACAACGCTGTCTGGGGGAAGGCCCTCGGTGACTCAACGGCAACCCCAGACCTCGACTCCAGGAACACTCCTGAAACCACTCACGAAGTCCCGTCTCGCGGACGGAAATAGAACCTGGTACACGACAACTCACGTCACGTGACAGAAGCACCACCCACTAGAAGAATGACCGGATGCGTCCCCTGACGTCTTACACCGCGTCACAAGTGTCTAGCTACAACGCCCCAGGCGGAGACTCAGACACACTCAGTAACCAGTACCACAGAACAATAACTAGTTGGGGTCGCACCTGCCAGCGCCATCCGACGCCCCCAACCTCGTGTGCACACTCAGACCATACGCCCTAGGCCTGTCCTCTAGCTGGTAATTCCCCCTAAGTCCGGACTTGGCTGTATGTGGGGGCCCTACGGTAACCAGCCTACTCACCGTCTCTCTCGGGTCAGCCGCTCCACCACTCCCAGGTGGGTCAGCACACGCGTACCGTAAGAAGGCTACGACTAGTGGACGTGTCACAGAACGTGGACACAGGAAACCATGCACGCACCCATTGCGAGTAACACGGAGTAACAGGTGGCACGACGCCACCAGACTCTAGATGGTCCACTAGACCTACTAAACTCAACGGTCTTTGAGTCACAAGACTCGGGGTAGAGTCCGTTGCACATGACAGCACTAAGCCGTCAATCTGGCCTAATCCCTAGGTCCAAAACCACAATGCGATAACTCACGAGGCAGTTCACAACCGCCGAGACCCATGCCTCGGGGAGGGACTTAAAAAAACCTCCAGCCCCAGGCTAGGAGACTGGACTCACCGACTAAGGCCACACGCTTGGCCCACTCGGAATCCACCTACCAGAGAAGCCACGACTTGCGGGGAAACCTCATTGCACTCACACAGATACACGGTGACTCGATCTAGCAAGAACACGGAAGCCCGGAACACCTGGGGTCACCCGGACCCACCAAGCCCACGGGCACGCTTATCGAGGTAACGCGGTACCTCCAGACACCCCTAAACACGGTAACGAAACCCACGGGGTGTCCGGGATACTCACGAGGCCAAAGGTCGACCACTGGGTCACAACCGGGTCGACCGGAGACCAACACAACACAATCGGAACGCTAGAAGGTCACCCAGACCCTTAAACTCACGGGGACACTAATCGAAGTAAACGGACCTCCGGACACCCAAAGACACGGTCACGGAACTCCACGGGGTGTCCGGGACACACACGGCCCAAGGGGAGCATGATCAGCCGCAGACCGCCTGCCCCGGGCAGCCCGGCTGGTCACCTCCAAGAACGCGCTATATGTCCATAGCGCGTTCAAGCAGAACGCGCTAGGATCCTATAGCGCGACAGTAATGAACGCGCTATAGGTCCATAGAGCGACCAGGCCAGGTCGCGCTATGATCCTATAGCGCGACAATCCAGAACGCGCTATAACCCTATAGCGCGACAGGAACCGCCAAACTGTTCATCTTCCCCGATGAACGCGCCCCGTCGGGGCAGCGCGACCATCAAGAACGCGCTAGCCGAGGCTAGCGCGTTCTCAGTCCGCGCCCGAAAACGGTGGAAACCGCGGGAAAAATCATTCCACGCCCCGTTCACCCCCAGGTGAAGGGGAAACAAAAGGGAAAACATTCCCCAAGCCCCTAGGCATGCATCTAAACCCCTAGATCGCCCAAAAACACGGTAAAACGGAAGATCCGGCTCACACACCCAAAACATGCATTTTCCCCAAATCGCCCCGTTTAGCCCGCTCGGCTCACCACGGCCTACAAAACTCGCAGGAAATGAAGTACGCGGGTTGAGGGTCCATCTCCCTACCTCCATCGAAGATTTCGCGCCCCGAGCTCGTCGATCCGCGAAGAAAACGCCGTGAAACCCTCGCCGCTCCACGAACCCGCGGCCGAGCTTCCACGCTCCACCGGCCCTCGAGCCTCGACCCGTTCCCCGTTCCTCGCCTCCCGCCATCGCCGCCTCGCCCTCCTCCGCCACCGTCGGCCGCCCGGGGAGAGGGGGAGAGAAAGAGATGAGAGAGAGTGAGAAAGAGAGAATGAGAAGGGGAAAGAGAAAAGGGTTAGTATATATAGGAAAACCCAAAAATTGCATAAATTCAAAAAATTACGAAAAATTACCTCCGCGGTCCTCGGAAGGAACACAACGCAGTGGTGCTGTCCCGGAGTCGAAGAACGCCACGGTTCACCCTGCACAGAGTTCCGAAGGCACATCAGGGAAAAACACGTGTAAAGCACAAAATACACTCCGAGACCCACTAAAAGATCCGGAAAAAAAACCTGGGACATTACAGCCCTCCCCCCTTAAAGGAATTTCGTTCTCGAAATTCAGGACCTAGCACGAAGTCACAGGGGAAGAACACTGAACCAACTGACAACGCTGTCAGAGCACCAGCACAGAAAGACTCGATTCTCACGAAAACACCGATCTTGGGGGACGTAGCCAGACTTACAATCACAAACAACACCTCGCTCCGCACGCCGCGCACACCGGCCAACAGAGCAGGCATATACCAAAGGGCACAGTCCGGCATCACCTCAGACAATGCGAGAAACCACTGTAACGACCCGAAAATCTGATTACCGGGAAGGCCCGATAATCCGAGACTCGAACCGCCGCCCACGAGTCGGGAGGGCTCGGAAGGGCTAAAAGGAGTGTGGAGGCACAAAGAAATAGGAAATAAAGCAGGACAACTCAATAATTAACAGAAATAAATAAACAACTACAGCTACAACAGAGTCCAGTCCAACAGAAAGTACAGTCTAAAGCAGTAAAACGTACCACATGCCAAGTGAACACTCGGCCCGGCAAGCTGGCGACCGAGAACCTCCGCTCCGCACCCTCGAACCTCGAGGAAGAACCGCCGCACCTAAAAAGCAGGGAATGAGTCTCCAAAACAGAGACTCAGCAGGGATCCCGCGGAACCCCAACCGGAAACAACGGCGGTAGCGGAAAGGAGAGCTACAACTACAGCAGGAACAGTAAACCAGTGGCCGGTCAAAAACTCGGCACTACAGCTACTCCTACTGCCAGAAGGCAGACCTCGATCACGCAGTCGAAGCTACCAAACCACGCTAGTACCACCTACCGAAGTAAGAACACACGGCAACCACGCCGTAGAGGCCTGTCCCCCGGACACAGCCGACCTGGACACGTTGTCCAAGTGCAACCCCGACCATCCGATCGCGGGTACCGCACAATGAGACCCAACCTCGGTAAAGCCACTAGCACTAATCTCATGACGCGAAAACCAACACACGCGCCACGGCGAAACAACAGAACTCACCGGTCAACACGACCGAAAACCCAAAGGTCAAAGACACAGAGACTGACAGTCTGTCACTCCGTACTCGACAGGAGTACCACACACTAGAAGCACAGTCGGTAGAGTCCCCTGACGTCTTACACAGGTGAACCGCCTGACGTGGTAGGTCCTACCCGAGGCGCGAACACCGTACAAGTAACCACAAACAAGTGACTAGCTGGGGTCACGCCCGTCGACATGCATCCACTGTCCTCAACCACGTGTGCACACACAGACCACGCATCCTAGGTCTGGCCCTCTGACTGGTTTTCCCCCGCAGCCGGACTCTGGCTACGACGAGGGGCCCGACGGAAACCAGTCTAACCGTCCTCAGGGTAAGCCCGTACACCACTCCTTGGTGCGACCAGCACACGCGTACTGGTAGGCTACGACTAGTGGAGGGTCACTGAAGGAGTAGACTCTCAAGTCAACAGAAAACAACGTCCGAATCCGACGACGTACGGGGACCACCCCACGTACCGGCCCCGTCGCACGGTGACCACAGTCGGAGAAGAAACAGGACTCGCAGTCCACGGCCACGCACGCACCGTGCGCGAGAGTCGAGAAAACTCGAGTGGCACTTAAGCCACTAGACTCTGGACAGTCCTCCAGACGCACTACACCCAACGGTCCTTGAGTCACAAGACTCGGGGTCAAGACCGTTGTACGCAACAGCACAAGGCCGTCAATCTAGTCCAATCTCTAGGTCTAAAATCGCGGTAGCACAAGTACCGAGACAACTCACGAGTCGCCAAGACCACTCCCTCGGGAAGGGAACGCAAGGACTAAGGCCACCCACACGGGCCACACGGAAAACACAGAAGCACGATTCCCAGGGAAGCACACAAGCCGCCACGACGATTTCCCATCTTGGAGCAAGCGGGAAACCTCCAGCCCCAGGCCGGATAACTGGACTCGCAGTCCAAGGCCAAACACGTGGCCCACACAGGAATCACCTTCCAAAGAAACCCACAACATGCGGGGAAGACCCCACCACACACCCACCGATGCACGGTGACTCGATCATGCGTAACACGAAAGCCCGGAACACGTGGGGTCACCCGGACCCACCACACCTACGGGCACGCTAATCCAGGCAACACGGTCCCTCCCGACACCCCAAAAACACAGACACAGAACCCATGGGGTGTCTGGGATACTCACAAGGCCGGAGGTCGACCACTGGGTCACAACCGGGTCGACCGGAGACCAACACAACACAATCGGAGCGCTAAAAGGTCACCTGGACCCTTAAGCCCATGACACGCAAAACGAGGTAAGTGGGACAACCTCTGGACACCCAAAGACACGGTCACGGAACTCCACGGGGTGTTCGAGACACTCACGAGACCTAAAGTCAACCACTGGGTCACAACCGGGTCGACCGGAGGTCAAAACAGCGCAAACAGGAACCAGAACGTGGTAGTGGTCACCTGGTGACCGCGACCATGCTGTCACGGTCGCCTCACGACCGCGACCAGCCACGCTCAACCCCGCTGGTAGCGGTCGCCCGAGGACCGCGACCAGGTGGTAGCGGTCATCCCTTGACCACGACCAGACAAAAGCGGTCTATCGCACGACCGCGACGCTCGAAGGCCTTCCGACCCAAACACAAGGGATGAACGCGGTTCTCCCAAGACCGCGACCAGATGGTAGCGGTTTCTGGTGGACCGCGACCATTTCGAAAAATCGGGAACGGCGGGAAAACCCCAAAAATCCACGCCACGCCCCCAACATCCACGGATGAGGGGGAAAACATAGGGGAAGCTCCCCAACAACCCCTAGCATGCATCTATGGCCTCGGATCGGCCTAAAACGCAACGAATCGCTAGATCGGGCGATCACTCCCCAAAACATGATTTTCCCCAAAATGCCCCAAACGACCCGCTCGGCTCACCACAGCCTACCAAACTCACGGGAATTGAAGCGCACGAGCTGGGGGTCCATCACCCTACCTCCACCGAAGATTTCGCGCACCGTGGACGCCGATCCACGAAGAAAACGCCGTTGAAGCCTCGCCGTTCCACGAACTCACGGCCGAGCTTCACCACGCCTCCACCGCCTCGATCCTCATCCATCCTCGCCCGCGCCTCACCCGCGCCGTCCCCGCCTCGCCCGTACTCCGCCCCGTCGGCCGCCGGAGAGAGAGGGAGAGAGGAGAGAGCGTGAGAAGAGAGAGGGAGAGAAGAGAGAAATGAGAGGGGAGAGAGAGAAAAGAGTTATATATAAGAAAATCCAGAAATTTGGAAAAATCCAGAAAAATACAAAATCACACCCTCGCGATTCTCGGAACGCACCGATCGCAACGGTACCACACTCGCCTAGGTGAACGGCCCAGTTCACCCGCAACGAGGTTCCGAAGGGAAAGCCGAAACCCACGCCGGGAATCGGAAAACACACGCGAAAAAAGCCGCGGAACGCCTCCGGGCCTCCGAAACGACTCCGGATCGCGCCGATCCAAACACGAAAGACGTCCGAAACGAAATTTCGAACACAACGGAGTCGGACGCTCCGAGAAACCAGATTCGGGACCCACGAAGAAGGATCCGAAAAACCTGGGGTATTACAACCACCATGGCACCGCAGCCGCAATCTTGCTCACCGAGGAAACACAACCCTCGACACGAGCAACAGCTAGTGATCCATCCAATGGTCAGCAGACAAATCGCACATCAGCTTCGCAACCAGCTGACAGGTCGCACACCCTCCTCAAGGGAGCAACCAAAACAGAGCCTCCACCAGCTCAAGCAGTCCTCTCAGCAGACCGCAACCAGAACATCGGCTCAGCACCAAGAAAACACCTCACACATGGCAAGCCGAAAGCCGGATATAACACTGTGCCAACACTTGTCAGAAGACAAACTTCGACAAAGCCCAGATCCCATCCGGAAAGGCACATCACAGAAACGACCATCAAAGGTCTCACTGGCACACGGCTCTCGCCACGCTCAAGCCCCGACAACCAGCATCTTCTGTCTGTGAAAGACCATCCACTGGTCACCAGACATTCGTCAACGGGAAACCTCCACCGGCCCATCAGGTACGATCCAACTCATGACAGGCCATCCGCTGACTCTTCGCATAGACCACCACTACATCCAGATGGATCCCTGCGCCAACTCTACCCTTCAGGGGAGCACGGCGGGACCCAAAGACTCCATCTCCCCTCGGTCTTCACGTCACTCGACTCAGACTTACGGGGAATCCTCCCTTGCTGGTCGCAAACTGAGGATCAATATCCCACGCCAACGTCTCATCAGAGACTACTCTCCGATGCCAATCTCACGAAAAAGGCCTCCGCCCACAGGCGTCGCTCTTCCATCTGGTCTCATCAAATCCTTCGATCAATCCAAATGGACACCTGCCAATCCCGACTCCCGCCCTTATCACAGAGCCACGGGACACACACCCTCTTACGATCTACGACACACTTCTCCAGAACACGATCTCATCTGCGAACGCAACCTCCAACGCAAGAATAGGGTACTCATGCAGCAACCTCGCCAGCACATTTCCCCAACTCTCCACCTGCCAGTGCCATAAACCACAATATCTCAAGCAACGGCACGGCAACAACACGTCTCACACAACTGGAGACAACGCACATCGATGAACCAATCCTCTGCTGCTCTGCACTTCTTCAGAAATCCACCCGCAACAACCAACGCTACGATCCACGCACTCTGATCCACACGCACAACCACCACGACAACAACTCGGGATCCACCAACCCGACAACCATCTGCAACCCCGCAGGCTCCGATCCTCCACACCTCGGAAACCACAACACCAACCGCAAATCTCAAAAACACCGCCCAGTCGGCACTCGTCCTTCCGGAACAGCGCCAACACCCTTACACATCATGGAACGGGCAATGCTTCTCACAGGCAACCACCTTGCCAAAACACGGAACACGTCTCGCACGAACTTCATGGCACACCGAGGCCAACCAATCCGGACACACAATGCAAGACGATGAATCTTAGACCAACACAATCTCTCCAACCAAAGGAGAACCCAATCACACCTCCGACCAACGGAAGGAAAACTCCACACTCGACCTGACCTCGAGCCTCGCGCATGCTGGGAACAGCACCTTCCAGCACCAAGAAAACCATCACCATGTCAGGTCAGCGCCTCCAACACACTCAGCAAGTGTCACGTCGGACCATGATCACAACATCTCTCGATACACCATCGCTGCAATTTCTCGAACGCAGCACCACAGCAACACACCTGTCGGCAATCTCTGCCCAACGCAACACGACCAGGGCCACCACCCAAGGGAGGAAGCTCTCGACCTCGATCCGCAGACCCCACGCCGGCACGAAAGCCGCGAACAGCAACCACCCTCACCGCGCCGCACAGCGCACTCAAACTCTCAAGCGAGAAACAAAGCGGAAAACATGCACGAAACCCTATGCCAACTGCTGACTGTACTGGACCTTACGGACTCTGATCACTGCAATATCTCGAATTCCCATGTACGTCCACAACCACGCTCTGATACCAACTGTGACGACCCGAGATCCGGATACCGGGAGGAGCCCGATACCATTCGAATCCCGAACCGCCGCCCACGAGCGGGAGGCTCGGAAGGGCTAAAAAGGAGTGTGGAGGTACAAAGAAATAGGAAATAAGACAGGACAATTCAACAATTAACAGAAATAAATGAACAACTACAACAGAGTCCAGTCCAACAGAAAGTACAATCTAAAGCAATAAAACGTACCACATGCCAAGTGAACACTCGGCCCGGCAAGCTGACAACTAAGAACCTCCGCACAGCACCCTCGAACCTCGAGGCAGAACCGCCGCACCTGAAACGCAGGGGTGAGCCTCCTGTCACTGGCCCAGTAGGGATCCCGCGGAACCCCAACTGAGAAACAACGGCGGCACAAAAGCAGTAACTACGAAAGCAGGAAAGTAACTACGGTGGCCGGCAAAACCTCGGCTCTACAGCTACTCCTACTGTACCAGAAAACACGACCTAGTCTCCCGTCGGGGGACAACCAAGCCACGCACCCGACCACCCGATTCCACGATCGGGGACCACCAGACACGAACCGCCCAAGCCACGCTACTAGGAAAACGCCACGATACCTCCGTAGCGGAGGTCTGCCCTCACCAAAAGGGGCCCGAGTCAAAACCACACGGTCAGGGAACACGGTCACGACCTCACCATCGTGAACACAACGCTGTCTGGGGGAAGGCCCTCTGATGCGGGACAAGACCACGGACACGATAAGCTCGTGACTGCCCCTTAACGAGGGAAGCGTGGGACGTGCGCGGTTGAGAAACCGGTAGTGAGCTAGGGTGATCGGCTCTCTCGTGTGCCCGGATCGGGTCACGGGACGGTCTCGCACTCTCTCGCAGCAGCGGTAATGAATAGATAAAGCGAGCTAGATATCCCTACACATGCTCTCTAGCAGCTGCATAAACAAATATATATGAAGTAAGTAAAATGCCAAGTAAGGGAGCGAATGCGATACCTCCACGCGCTCGGCGTGGGGACGACGGACCCGGCCGAAACTCGTACTCCCGGAACAATAATACACGGAGATTACAGCAATACAAATCGCTGCCCACTCCACGCAGGGAGGTAAAGGGCTACACAATGGGGTCCGGGAGGACCGAATTCGGGTTGACGGGCGGCTTCTCGCGCTGTTTCGGTAACACCTGAACACGTGACGGTGGGGCCCACGTGCTGTCCGGAGGGACCGTGCGGGACCCGGTGTCACCACTGTGGTGGGGACACTTGTGGAAGTGTTCCCTGGGCTGGCGGCACGCTGGTTCACCGGCCGGAGGCCAGGCGGCTCCGTTCGGCACCGGTCGGAATGACCGGCCACGGATCTGCCGGTTCTATTTTTCGGCGCGCGCTCCGGCGAGAACGGACGATGAGATCAGCCCCGATGTCGGATCGACACGAGACTGGTGCCGTTGGAAAGCTAACTTCAAATCCTTCAATCTAAGCCTAGAGATTTGGCCTGGATCTGCACAGATCTGGACTTATGGAATTTCCAAGTTCCTGTTGTACAGTTCCTGAAATCTCAGGTCAGCAGAGAACTTTCCTGTGGATTGCCTTTGACCGTGAGGTAGACGTCCGAATATGGGGTTGTGTTCTTCAGAAAAGTTGTGGGCAATCAAGCTACGAAACCAGGACTATTTTGGGATCAAGATTTGGGGAAGGTTACAAATTTCTATGATTTTTGCACTAGTAGTGGGTCGGATCTGGAATCTGGCTGACAACACTGTAGCTGAGGACGAACACGAATTTCTAAAAATAGGTAGAAGGCTGATAAAAAATTAAAAACATTTGTGGATGTAGGGGGTGATGGAAAGAACTCCCATTAAAATTGGGAGGGTTTGGACAAATCAAAAAGATGGCCGGAGGTGGGAAACACAGGGTTACTGTCACTGTAGACAGAGACAAAACAGAACTAGGAATGAAAGATGCACGAAAATGGGAAAATACTAAACAATAGAATTTGGGCGTGAAAATTTAGGTGGAGCTTGGGATACAAGGGAAGAACACACCATAAAAATTGTAGCTTGAGATCTTCACGTGGTGGAGAGAAGATATTCGGACAAGAAGCCTCTATCCAGGATGGATAGAACACCGAAGGCGGCTCCGCGGCGGCGTGATGGCGGCACAAACGGCGGCGGCGGCGGCGGCACCGATGATCACCGGAGGTGGGGGGAAGGAGATATCACTCTAGAATGGGGGTTGGGGATGAAGAAACCAGGGGGAGAGAGAGGAGAGGTCGAAATTCTCCAAGAGAGGGGTTCTTGCACAATGATTTTTTCACTTTCATTAATATTCAAATGGAAAATACAAGTATTTATATGCCTCCAATCTAATCCAATCTCTACCATTGGATCTAGGGATGGGGGATGAATGGCCTAGATTAAATGTGACCAACACACACAAAAAAAATAAAATAACCCAAGTGGGAGACAAGCTTGACATGGTAGGTAGCCTACCTTAGACTTTTTACTCCCTTTGTCTACCCATGTGGCATTTGACATTCAACCCTTTTAGATGGCCACCTAGGATGGTTGACCAGCCCCACATAGGTGACATAGACCAATGGGAAAGGGCTGAGGGCCCCCTTACTGGTCCTACTGTATAATTGCATAAAAACCCACACAATCCATGGGAATGACGCATTGGCTTCTAAAGCCGTACAATTACGCATATACTTTCCCAAGGATATAACACAAACTAAAAGGACATAAATGCAAAAGTAAATGTACATGCTCAGCGTCGATTCCCATCAACTCTCCCCGGGTGGGAGGAACTCGACCCTGTCGAGTAGGGGTATGGATACTCGAGTACTCCGACGGATCTGTCACCGTGCCAAGTAACGCGGGTACGCTCCACTCCAAGTGATCGTCACCTGCTCATTCTATATATACTCGATATGCGCAAGCTGCCATGGGCTAATGGTGGACACTCCGGGTGGGGCACTCTAAAAGGGGGAGGTGGCGGCTCGAAGACTCACTAGGAATCACCGCTGAGTCCCTGTAGGTGACTAGATCCGGGTGTAGATATAGAACCGATCCCATACTCATCGAATGAGTCCACTCGCCTCTTACTCATAAGAGAACGACAACGAGCTTGCATAAGACACATGCAGATAAATAAACGACACACAAACCATGCAAACAAACCACACAAAGAAGAGACAATACCGACTCATATATGACCCTAGACATACCTAATGTTAGTCCGACCCGTACATGGGTGACGGCGGACCAGGACACCCGAACGTGTGCCATGCATGCATTTGACGTAATCGGAGGTTGACGTCATGGGGAACTCCTAGACATACTACGATGCACCAATCATGGACATTGGGCTTGGATGCGGGAAGTCCGGGAGGTGCAAGTGGTTTAGAGGGATCGGGGAAACCAAAGTCTTCCTTACCCCCGAATGATGGTTCGTACCTATGACTATGTGGAGGTTGCTTGGCCCAAGTGGAAAAGGCTTGATAGTGAACTCCGCGGAGGAAGTGGAGTGAAGATGGCGGCTCGGGAGATTCACTAGTGAGGGGATCAAAAGGGTCGAAGAAGGTATGACCCCGTGAGATGGGTTCCAACATGACATGGTCCCAAGTTTGGAATTCATAATCACCGCCATATATTATGATCGGTGGGACGACGGACATGTGTAGGAAATAAGATTCCTCCCTTGGGCAAAAGGGAACGAAGTCGGACTCGGCCGGCATCGGGAGGAGTAGAAGAATCTCCGTGGTGACACACCCCACGGTGCACACGGAGGTAATGGACCCTAAGGCCGGATGGGTGAAGCTAAGACTAGCGGGTTGGTCAAAGCCTCGCGCCAAAAGATGTGTCAACTTCCATTGTGAATCTAATCCCATGACAAGTCCAATGTGTCAACATGGTGACTAGATCGAAATGTGGTATGGAAGGAGTTGACCGGCACTAAAGGTAGAATGGAGTCCATGGAAGGAAAGGGAGGGGGGACCAAGCCATCCTTGAGCCAACCAAAAAGTGGCTCGGTGATGTATAGCGTTCCCGTAAGAAACACGGGTGGCTCGGGGTGAGACGGCTCCAAGCATAATGGTTCCGAATGTAGAGTGGGCCGCTGGGGTTGGGTGGCTGGACATGTGAGGGTGATCTTGCCGGGTAGGTAAGGTGGGTATAAGGTGCAAGTCCTCTTGCCCCAGTCAAGATTGGCTCTTCGTTCTCCTAACCACGTTTGCCCTAAAATGATGCATGAACCAACAAGTGTGCCGATCCTGCACCATGCGCCATCGGTGTAGAGAACAGAGCCGATCCTCTTATAGAACTCAACACAAGCAAAATCACCATCGTGAAAAATCTCGCCTGTCTTGGAGAGAGACTCCACGATGTCAAGAGAAACCCAATTATCCGACTCCCTATCGGTGAAATGGAGTTCCGTTGTGGACCCGTTGGGTAGAGCGACTTTCATAGTGAGAGGGGTAAAACCAAGGGCTCGGTCCATGAGGACATTGAATTTGGCCACAAAGGTTGACCACTCGGATGTATGGTCTTGGGGAACGGCCATGGGTAGCAGATATGGACATGCATACACACGGTGACAAGACACTAGACCGACTATGCAAGTTTGGAATGCATGCACACTAAGGACCCTAGACGTAAACCAAGACTCGGTACGTGGCGGAGTTAATCGCTCCGAAGATCACTCGCGCAAGTGTGCGGCCTTCCCGATAGGCGTAGCCTAACGTTCGGACAACACCTTTTTATATACTGACTAATGGTATGCAAATGCGACCCAAAAGACACTTTTTTTATTTTAAAACAATGATGACCCTAAACACGACTTAGACAATGACTAATGGCTAGACGTAAATGACACCCTTTTTTTTGGACACCCTAGACTCAAACTGTCTCTTATACCAAATTGATGCGGGACAAGACCACGGACACGACAAGCTCGTGACTGCCCCTTAACGAGGGAAGCGTCGGACGTGCGCGGTTGAGAAATCGGCAGTGAGCTAGGGTGATCGGCTCTCTCGTGTCCCCGGATCGGGTCACAGGACGATCTCGCACTCTCTCGCAGCATCGGTAATGAATAGATAAAGCGAGCTAGATATCCCTACACATTCTCTCTAGCAATAATACACGGAGATTACAGCAATACAAATCGCTGCCCACTCCACGCAGGGAGGTAAAGGGCTACACAATGGGGTCCGGGAGGACCGAATTCGGGTTGACGGGCGGCTTTTCACGCTGTTTCGGCAACACCTGAACACGTGACGGTGGGGCCCACGTGCTTTCCGGAGGGACCGTGCGGGACCCGGTGTCACCACTGTGGTGGGGACACTTGTGGAAGTGTTCCCTGGACTGGCGGCACACTGGTTCACCGGTCGGAGGCCAGGCGGCTCCGTTCGGCACCGGTCGGAATGACCGGCCATGGATCTGCCGGTTCTATTTTTCGGCGCACGCTCCGGTGAGAACGGACGCTGCGATCAGCCCCGATGTCAGATCGATACGAGACTAGTGCCGTTGGAAAGCTAACTTCAAATCCTTCAATCTAGGCCTAGAGATCTGGCCTGGATCTACACAGATCTGGACTTATGAAATTTCAAAGTTCCTGTTGTACAGTTCCTGAAATCTCAGGTCAGCAGAGAACTGTCCTTTGGATTGCCTTTGACCGTGAGGTAGACGTCCGAATCTGGGGTTGTGTTCTTCAGAAACGTTGTGGGAAATCAAGCTACGAAACCAGGACTATTTTTGGATCTAGATTTGGGGAAGGCTACAAATTTCTATGATTTTTGTACTAGTAGTGGGTCGGATCTGGAATCTGGCTGACAACACTATAGCTGAGGAAGAACACGAATTTCTAAAAATAGATAGAAGGCTGATAAAAAATTAAGAAAATTTGTGGATGTAGGGGGTGATGGATAAAACTTCCAGTAAAATTGGGAGGGTTTGGACAAATCAAAAAGATGGCCGGAGGTGGGAAACACAGGGCTGTTGTCACTGTAGACAGAGATAAAATAGAACTAGGAATGAAAGATGCATGAAAATGGGAAAATACTAAACAATAGAATTTGGGCGTGAAATTTTAGGTGGAGCTTGGGAGACAAGGGAAGAACACACCATAAAAATTACAGCTTGATATCTTCACGTGGTGGAGAGCAGATATTCAGACAAGAAGCCTCTATCCAGGATGGATAGAATACCGAAGGCGGCTCCGCGGCGGCATGATGGCGACACAAACGGCGGCGGCGGCGGCACCGATGATCACCGGAGGTGGGGGGAAGGAGATATCACTCTAGAATGGGGGTTGGGGATGAAGAAACCAGGGGGAGAGAGAGGAGAGGTCAAAATTCTCCAAGAGAGGGGTTCTTGCACAATGATTTTTTCACTTTCATTAATATTCAAATGGAAAATACAAGTATTTATATGCCTCCAATCTAATCCAATCTCTACCATTGGATCTAGGGTATGGGGATGAATGGCCTAGATTAAATGTGATCAACACACACACAAAAAATAAAATAACCCAAGTGGGAGACAAGCTTGACATGGTAGGTAGCCTACCTTAGACTTTTTACTCCCTTTGTCTACCCATGTGGCATTTGACATTCAACCCTTCTAGATGGCCACCTAGGATGGTTGACCAGCTCCACATAGGTGACATGGACCCATGGGAAAGGGCTGAGGGCCCCCTTGCTGGTCCTACTGTATAATTGCATAAAAACCCACACAATCCATGGGAATGACGCATTGGCTTCTAAAGCCGTACAATTGCGCATATACTTTCCCAAGGATATAACACAAACTAAAAGGACATAAATGCAAAAGTAAATGTACATGCTCGGCGTCGATTCCCATCACCCTCGATGACGCTCAACGGCAACCCCAGACCTCGACTCCACGAACACTCCCGAAACCACTCACGAAGTCCCGTCTCGCGGACGGAAACAGAACCCGGCACACGACAACTCACGTCACGTGACAGAAGCACCACCCACTAGAAGAACGACCGGATGCGTCCCCTGACGTCTTACACCGCGTCACAAGTGTCTAGCTACAACACCCCAGGCGGAGACTCAGACACACTCAGTAACCAGTACCACAGAACAAGGACTAGTTGGGGTCGCACCTGCCGGCGCCATCCGACGCCCCCAACCTCGTGTGCACACTCAGACCATACGCCCTAGGCCTGTCCTCTAGCTGGTAATTCCCCCTAAGCCCGGACTCGGCTGTACGTGGGGGCCCTACGGTAACCAGCCTACTCACCGTCTCTCTCGAGTCTGCCGCTCCACCACTCCCAGGTGGGTCAGCATACGCGTGCCGTAAGAAGGCTACGACTAGTGGACGTGTCACAGAACGTGGACACAGGAAACCACGCACGCACCCATTGCGAGTAACACAGAGTAACAGGTGGCACGACGCCACCAGACTCTAGATGGTCCACTAGACCTACTAAATTCAACGGTCTTTGAGTCACAAGACTCGGGGTAGAGACCGTTGCACATGACAGCACTAAGCCGTCAATCTGGCCTAATCCCTAGGTCCAAAACCACAATGCGATAACTCACGAGGCAGTTCACAACCGCCGAGACCCATCCCTCGGGGAGGGACTTAAAAAAACCTCCAGCCCCAGGCTAGGAGACTGGACTCACCGACTAAGGCCACATGCTTGGCCCACTCGGAAGCCACCTTCTAGAGAAGCCACGACTTGCGGGGAAACCTCATTGCACTCACACCGATACACGGTGCCTCGATCTAGCAAGAACACGGAAGTCCGGAACACCTGAGGTCACCCGGACCCACCAAGCCCACGAGCACGCTTATCGAGATAACGCGGTACCTCCAGACACCCCTAAACACGGTAACGAAACCCACGGGGTGTCCGGGACACTCACGAGGCCAAAGGTCGACCACTGGGTCACAACCGGGTCGACCGGAGACCAACACAACACAATCGGAACGCTAGAAGGTCACCCAGACCCTTAAACTCACGGGGACACTAATGGAAGTAAACGGACCTCCGGACACCCAAAGACACGGTCACGGAACTCCACGGGGTGTCCGGGACACACACGGCCCAAGGGGAGCACGATCAGCCGCAGACTGCCCGCCCCGGGTAGCCCGGTTGGTCACCTCCAAGAACGCGCTATATGTCCATAGCGCGTTCAAGCAGAACGCGCTAGGATCCTATAGCGCGACAGTAATGAACGCGCTATAGGTCCATAGCGCGACCAGGCCAGGTCGCGCTATGATCCTATAGCGCGACAATCCAGAACGCGCCATAACCGTATAGCGCGACAGGAACCGCCAAACTGTTCATCTTCCCCGATGAACGCGCCCCGTCGAGGCAACTCGACCATCAAGAACGCGCTAGCCGAGGCTAGCGCGTTCTCAGTCCGCGCCCGAAAATGATGGAAACCGCGGGAAAAACCATTCCACGCCTCGTTCACCCCCAGGTGAAGGGGAAACAAAAGGGAAAACATTCCCCAAGCCCCTAGGCATGCATCTAAACCCCTGGATCGCCCAAAAACACGGTAAAACGGAAGATCCGGCTCACACACCCAAAACATGCATTTTCCCTAAATCGCCCCGTTTAGCCCGCTCGGCTCACCACGGCCTACAAAACTCGCAGGAAATGAAGTACGCGGGTTGAGGGTCCATCTCCCTACCTCCATCGAAGGTTTCGCGCCCCGAGCTCGTCGATCCGCGAAGAAAACGCCGTGAAACCCTCGCCGCTCCACGAACCCGCGGCCGAGCTTCCACGCTCCACCGGCCCTCGATCCTCGACCCGTTCCTCGTTCCTCGCCTCCCGCCATCGCCGCCTCGCCCTCCTCCGCCACCGTCGGCCGCCCGGGGAGAGGGGGAGAGAAAGAGATGAGAGAGAGTGAGAAAGAGAGAATGAGAAGGGGAAAGAGAAAAGGGTTAGTATATCTAGGAAAACCCGAAAATTGCATAAATTCAAAAAATTACGAAAAATTACCTCCGCGATCCTCGGAAGGAACACAACGCAGTGGTGCTGTCCCGGAGTCGAAGAACGCCACGGTTCACCCTGCACAGAGTTCCGAAGGCACATCAGGGAAAAACACGTGTAAAGCACAAAATACACTCTGAGACCCACTAAAAGATTCGAAAAAAAAACCTGGGACATTACAGACCCCCAGCATGTCTGTATTCCATTTCTGCTGTTTTCGTGTCGATTGGTCGTCATTTGGGGCCGGTACGAGTCCGAGAACCCCGGTGACCCAATTAGGGTCGATTCGTTGGAATCGCCCGTTTCTTGCGATTAGATGTTGCATGAACCCCTTCCGGCCTGTGGAAGGTTATTTTCATCGATTAAGACTGTTTCCCCTGTGTTTAGAAGTGAATGGGGCGTGGAACGGCCGGATCTGGCCATTCCCATGGTTTTCCCGCCGTAGCGTGCTGGCGGTCGTTTCAGAGACCGCTACTGGTCTCTGGCGGCCCCACGATGGACCGCCACACTCCATAGTTTGTCGGTTAGTTGTAGGTCAGTTTAGGTTGGCGGCCCAACCTTTGACCGCATATTGCCTCTGGCGGCCCTATAGTGGTATGCCAAACTCAGCGATTCCTCGATTCTAGCGTAAGTCGGTTCAGCTTGGCGGTTGTACGATAAACCGCCACGCGTGCTGTAGCGGCCCTAGTCTTGACCGCTACGGCTCGTTGAATGAGTCAACGGGTGTATGTTGGTTCGGGCTGGCGGTGCTATCTTTGACCACCAGGGTCATGTAGCGGGCTTTCTTTAGACCGCTACTGTCCGTTTGACCGAGTCAATGTTTTAAGTCGGTTGGCTTTGGCGGCCCAACCTTCGTGCGTTTATTCATTGTAGCACGCCCTTCTTAGGCCGCTACAGTCCATTTGACTTAGGTCAATGTTTTAGGGCAGTTAGTGTGGTGGTTCACTCTTAGACCGCCTAGTCCGTGTAGCTCATCTATATTAGACCGCTATGGTGGTTTGACTGAATAGGTCGGTTCAGGGTTGACTGGGTTTAGCGGCCTAATCCTTGACCGCTACAGTCCCCTAGCGGCCCATTCTATGACCGCCAGCGTATGTTCCTCTGCTTAATTCCTGTGTGTTGTTTCCTGATGTGTTGGTTTCTAAGTGCCTCGGCTTGACCTCATGGTTTGTCAGGTTTCTAATTCTTGCTTAATTCCTGCATCTTTTGATGTCCTATGAGGGCTATGACCATGTTATCATGTAACCAGGTGTACCTTACTATTGGTTAGGTTTCTGTACTGCTTCAGAGTCGTTGTTAGGTTTAGGTCAACCTGGTGAGACCCAGTGGTTGACAAGTAATCTTGTGTGTGTCTCGGCTATTCTGGATAGCTCGAGACAGTGGTTCTGGACATCTTGAGGTACTGTCTTGCCTCGATTTGCGTGTCCAAGTGCGTTGAGGGTCTTGATGCTCCCTCAGATCTCCGTGAGTCATTTTATACGGTTGGGTGGATCTGATGATCCAGTGTCATTTTCCTCGGCTTAGGATTAGGCTGATTGGCGGCTTGTCACCGCCGTTGGGCGACGATCTTGACCCCGAGTCATGAGACTCAAGGATCGTTGTATCAACAGGTCTAGTTGCCTTGTCCTGAGTCTGTTGACAGTTTGGTATACTGCTTGGTGCTTCGTAGTACGTGTGACAATGCTTGCTCAGCCTGTCTGTACTGTTAGTGTTGGTGTGCTACAGGCCAATTTTGGGTCGGGTAGGCCCAATAGTTGTACGATCTTGTTCATTATTAATAAAGTGGTGTTTGAGCGTAAATATGCGATTGTGTTACTTTACGTTGTCCCTAGGATATGTGGTTGTAAAGTCAGTTCGAGATGGGATCTCGAATATGAGATTGACTTTACATGTACACATACCTTAAACTGTTCCTGGTTGGAGGGTAATCACTCGGGGACTTTGATTACCTATTAAACCAGTACACATGATGTGTCAGTGACCAGTCTCATGATCATTGGTGCGGGGCACCAACACATATGTGTAGGTGTATGTCCTTGGAGGATGTGCACTGAACTGATCCGCTATTGGATCTTCAGATGGTTGATTATACCTAATGTCAACTGAAGATCCAACGGTCACAGTAGCATCGTTGGTCCTTTGACCTGAGACATTGATCGGATCTTACACGAGGACTGGAATGGTTTAATTACTTAGCTAAGTGACTTTAACCATAAGTCATGAGTTGCCGAGTCATTAACCACTCCAGGATACGTGTGAAGATCATCAATGGTCAAGAGGGGATCGCTCACTGTCGGGTATATATCAGACAGTTAATGGGTCATGACATTGACACTCAGTTAAATCCCTGGCCAGGGTCGTGTGAGTTCGTTTAGAACGGACGTCATACACTTTAAGGAGGTCATAGTCAAATGGCACGATCATGGGGTTTGACAGATACCGTACCCTCGATCGTACCAGACTCATAGAAGGAGCGAGGGATTATATCGATGCGGTAACTGTGGACTTACAGGTACCAGACATGCTGGTTTAAACCCGGCGTCATCTAGGATCACGCGGATTTGCTTGACCCAACGTGATCGAAGGTTCGGAATGAATTAAACTATTATTCGGCTCTTGTAGAAGCGAATAATATGTTTAATTTACTTCTAATTAGGAATTAGAAGTTAATGGGCCTTAAACTAGAGTGACTATGGGCCTAGAGGATCACACACAATGGATTCTTGGGTGACGGATTATTATTATACAAGTGTATATATTAGTTCCCTTTAATTCCTTTTGGAAAGGAGTGTAAATGGGGCTTAAAACATATGTATAATAATGGAAAGGTCATATATATAATTTTGGTCCTTTTGATGTCTTTAGAAAAGGGTCCAACTTCTATATATATGGCACCTACGTGAAGCTCATTCGAGCCTTCATCTCTTCCAACTCTTAGGCTAATCAAGCATTAAGCCTAAGAGGAGGATTATCCTTCCCCTTTCTCCCTCTTGCTCTCTCTCTCTCCAGAAGGTAATAGAGCAGGGGAAGGTCGTGCCGGGGAGGTACCGTCGCTGCGCAAGGATCCGTGTGGATCATCTCTAGAGGCCGTACTATTGTGCGGCTCAGTTTTTCTGCATCGGGCTTAGCGGACAGCGTCGTTCCGCGCAAGGTGAAACACGCAACCCGTAATTAGGGTATTAGAAACACCGATTAGAGCACAGATTAAGCTTTCCATAACAGCGGGATCGGGCAAATGAATTTTTGTTATCCGCTGCGTAGCCCGTAGGTGCTGTACGAAACCTTACATGTACTTCAGCACCCGTGTTTCAGAGTCTCTGTGTCTAGTGAGCCTCCACTAGTCGTAGCCTAACGACCTCGAGTGCCGGCCCACCTGGGAGTAGGTGGTGAGGCAGTTCCCGACTCAGATGGTTTGTAGGCTAGTTTTTGTGGGCTCCATTGCCTTGCAGTAGCATCCTGTTGGGGGAGAAAACTAGCTAGAGGCCTGGCTCAAGGTATTGAGCTTGTGTGTGCACACGTGGTCAGGGGCATTTTGGACGAACGTCGACGGGCGTGACCCTGACTAGTCACTCGTTGCTGTAGTTCCTGGTTCAGTTCTGTGGGTATCTCAGCCTCCGTCATTCTTGGCGTCCGTAGCGAGATACTTGAGGCACAGTGTAAGACGTTAGTGGACACATCTGGCTGTTCTTCTAGTGAGGAGGTGCTTCTGTCACTTGCCGCATGACTCTCGTGTTTCTCAGAGTCTATGTTCCCCTTCCGAGTTAGTCTGTTCTTGGCTTCGTCCAAGTTCAGCTTCCCCTGTCTGAGATTGGTCTACTCTTGGCTTTGTCCAAGATCAGTTTGCTGTTGCGTGCATGATGATCTAGTCATGTATGCGTTAGTGTCTGTGTCTGTCTAGGTCTTTTCTAGGGTTTTCTGCCTATCTTTGTAGGCCTTCGCCTTAGGCCTTGTACTGTGCCGACGAATCGGTAACTCCTGACTTTGTGAGATCAAGGTTCGCCCTTCTGTCATTGTTTGGAGTAGTTAGGGAGCCGAGGTTGGTTCGGCAGCCGTGTTTGTTCGGTGCGGCTTTTCCCTTTTCTTTTAGCCGTTCTACTCTTGTTCTTCCAGTTTTCTTTTACAGCTTTCTAGTTGTAGTTTAACTTTTCTTGCTTTACTACTACTATTGTTTTAGTTGTTGTTCCGTGTTACTGTGTTATTTTTCAGTGGGGATCCGTGTGACCCCTACTGAGCCAGTGACATGAGACTCACCACTACTTTTCAGGTGTGGCGCTCTTCTTCCTTCGCGGTTCCTGGTGTAGCGTATTCGTAGTTGCCAGCGGTACCTGCGTCGGGCTTCCCCGACCTTAGCGTACGTTTTTCTTTCTATTGGATTGTACTTGTCTTTCCTTTGGACTGGACTCTAATTGTTAAGTGTAACTGTTAATTAAAAAGTAATTTTATTTCTACTACTTTAGCAAACCTGATTAATGAAATTTAATTACTTACTGTTATATCTGGGGCTTCAATGTACTACACGATAATCCTTTTTCCCTTCGGAGCTTTAGAGCTCTTGGGAGGCTTCACGGGTTCCAAGTGGTATCGGGTCTACTCGATAATCCTATCGGGTATATCCGATATCTGGAGTCCGGGTCGTCACAGTTGGTATCAGAGCATTGTTGTGTGAAGTACAGGGGAATCCGAGATATACAGTGTCCAGAGTCCTGAAAGTCCAGTACAGTCTTTCGCTGGCTTAGGTTTCGCGATTCTTTGTCGCTTTGTTTCCGTGTGTTGTCTTGTACGTGCTGTGTTAGCACTGTGCGAGATGGTTTTATTCTCGTCAGGATGTGATGGGACATTCCTTTTTGTCGTGGTGTTTGTCTTGATAGTGCTGCACTTGGCAGAGTTCGTCGGTAGGCTTGAATCTGCAGTACATTGTTCGAGATTTCTCCGTGATTTGTTCAAGTGGCTGGTGACTTTTAAAGTTGGTGTGATGGCCGTACACGTTCTTACGTTGTTTTGGTCGTCCCAGCTTAAGTCTGTGCAGCTCCTGATCTGTTTCATTTCTATTAAAGCAATTGCTTTGTTACCTCGATTGAGAAGATGCTCAAGCGAGCCTAGGATTTTCCTTCCTGGTGAGCTACTATTAGTGAGCTTGATGCTTCTCATCCTGTTTGGTGGAGTCTTTTTCGAGGTAAGCCTTGGAATTGCTGTCTTAGTGAGACCTTTGTCCTGTGTCTACTTAAGTGTGGACTGTATTTATTCTGAGCCTGATCTACTCTTTGCTCGACGGTTGCTTGGCTTTGGACCTAATCTTTGTGTTGAGAGCCGTTGTGCACCGTGTTTTGTTGTGCCGTGTCTAGCGGCCGATGTGTTGTGAAGGCTCATTTATTCTTTCAGGACGTAATGGTAAGCTGATATTAGTAGTTTTCTTTGTGCTTTGTGCTGAAGCTGGTACTCTTCTTGATTTGCACTTAGGCTACTTGTGATCGATTGTTCGCAGGATCAGTACTCGTGGCGTATCATATTGCGATTTTCATGAATTGCAATGGCGTCAAGTGTGTGCTGAGATGCGGATACCGAGGTATTTCTAATGCATGTGTGCATTGTATGAGTGTGCAGCGGAAGCGTGTGGGCTGGTCACCCACGGGTCGAGGATCGTTGGTTGTAAGATTCTGGCCGATCGAGAGAATTGTTCTTCTTGATGTGACTTCGTCTTGGCTTCGTGTGCCTTGATGTTATCTGTTGCCGTGCCGTTGTTATTGGAGGCATTCTGGTGGTTGGCACTCGCATTTGTAAGTGTTGGGGAGTCTATCGGCATATCTGTTGATCGAGTACCCTCTGCTCTTCTATAACTTTTTCTGGGGTGTTGCGTTCTCGGGACGTGATCGTGGTCCTTGAGATGCATTTTCCCAAGATTGTCATCCTTGTCGTCGTGGGTCTTTCCTTGGTAAGTTGCTCGTTGCATGACTAGTCCATGATAGTCGTGTGTTCAGCTGTTAATGTGCCTTGATGTGACCCTACTTGCAGTTGTGTTCCGTGGTTCTGTGTTCAGTACGGAGCCGGGATCCTGTAAGTGCTATCATTATCGTTTTGTCATTGTTTCCTTGTGAATCTGTCTTAGCATCGTGTGGACCATGATCTTGTCGGTTAGTTGTGATGTACTCTTCTTCCCGAATAGAGTTGGCATGTGACTCGATTCAGATGTAACGTCTGAGTGAGGACTGACTTGATTGTGCTTGTGGTCCGGTGCTGTCGTTGGCGTCATGTGTGCCAGGCTTTCGTTGTTGCCTTTGGCACTGGAGTCGATATGTCGAGCTGTCAGCTGAGAGGACTATGCTTCCTGGTTTCAGCTGATGCTTGCCGTGTCTGTTGTTTTGTTTTCCCGATAGCTGTTGTCGTGGCATGAGTCGTGTCTCCTTTCCTGTGAGACGTAAGCGACGTTGCCTTGTTTCGGAGTTGTCAGGCTTGTGTTCACTTGTGTATTATGCTCGTCCCTTAGATCGATTTTCCTTGAGACCCAGAGCGTGTGCTTGTGATGATGGTCTGGCAGTGTTCCTCTGAACTGTATTTTTCAAGATTCGTGTTATTTTCAAGTTGTGTCTTAGGGTTTGTTCTTCCCTGCTTCTTCTTGCTAGCTCCTTAAATTTTGAGGATGAAATTTCTTAAAGGAGGGGAGGCTGTAATACCTTAGATTCTTATTGGATCTTCCGGATCCTTATCAGAGTGCTTTCGGATCGCTTTTGTGGGTCCTGAGTTGAGTTTTACGATCCGCGTGAGTTTTTCTCTCGTACAAGTTACGGAACCCAGTGGTGAGTTTATTTCTCAGTTCATCAAATCGAGGACGCTACAGTTGTGATGTACTCGTTGAGAGTATCGTTTCGACTATTTTTGCATATTTTTTTGAATTAGTCCATTTTCGAGCCAAAAATCAAAGTTTACGGAAATTGGGAAAATTCCTAATTCCTTTTCCTTTTTATTCTTTTCTCTCCTTCCTCTCTCCTCATTCGCGTGCGCGTCCCTCTCTCTCCCGTTCTCTCCCTTCTCGCCCTCTTAGCTCCGGCTACAGACGGAGGAGGCTCGGGAAGGCTGTGGAGATGCCGCAGAGGTGATCCGGAGCGCGCCGGTGCGAGGATCAGAGCGTGGTTGGCGCGATCCCGTTCGGTGGATTCAAAGCCGACGGTTGAGCTCGCGAGGTGGTTTTCGACGTGGTTTGGCCATTTCGGCTCGTGGAATCTTCAGTGGAGGTAGGGAGATGGAAGCCATGCTTCTCTTCTGCGTTTCCTTGCAATTTCATGTCGATCGGTGCGAGTTTGAGCGGGTTTCGTTCAATTTTGGAAAAGCATGCTCGGGGGGTGTGCGTCGGGTTCACCGGAAAACGGCGACGGTTTTCGACTAGATTAGTTTCATTGTGACCCCAGCATGTCTGTATTCCATTTCCGCTATTTTCGTGTCGATTGGTCGTCATTTGGGGCCGGTACGAGTCCGGGAACCCCGATGACCCAATTAGGGTCGATTCGTTGGAATCGCCCGTTTCTTGCGATTAGATGTTGCATGTACCCCTTCCGACCTGTGGAAGGTTATTTTCATCGATTAAGACTGTTTCCCCTGCGTTTAGACGTGAATGGGGCGTGGAACGGTCGGATCTGGCCATTCCCATGGTTTTCTCGCCGTAGCGTGCTGGCGGTCGTTTCAGAGACCGCTACTGGTCTCTGGCGGCCCCACGATGGACCACCACACTCCATAGTGTGTCGGTTAGTTGTAGGTCGGTTTAGGTTGGCGGCCCAACCTTTGACCACCTATTTCCTCGGGCGACCCTATAGTGGTGCGCCAAGCTCAACGATTCCTCGATTCTAGCGTAAGTCGGTTCAGCTTGGCGGTTGTACGATAAACCACCACGCGTGCTGTAGCGGCCCTAGTCTTGACAGCTACGGTCCGTTAAACGAGTCAACGGGTGTATGTCGGTTTGGGCTGGCGGTGCTATCTTTGACCGCCAGGGTCATGTAGCTGGCTTTCTTTAGACCGCTACTGTCCGTTTGATCGAGTCAATGTTTTAAGTCGGTTGGCTTTGGCGGCGCAACCTTCGTGCGTTTCTTCATTGTAGCGCGCCCTTCTTAGGCCGCTACAGTCCGTTTGACTTAGGTCAATGTTTTAGGGTGGTTAGTGTGGCGGTTCACTCTTAGACCGCCTAGTCCGTGTAGCGCGTCTATATTAGACCGCTATGGCGGTTTGACTGAATAGGTCGGTTCAGGGTTGACTGGGTTTAGCGGCCTAATCCTTGATCGCTACAGTCCCCTAGCGGCCCATTCTATAACCGCCAGCGTATGTTCCTCCGCTTAATTCCTGCGTGTCGTTTCCCGATGTGTTGGTTTCTAAGTGCCTCGGCTTGACCTCGTGGTTTGCCCATTATCCCGTGGATGTCTTTTGATGTCCTATGAGGGCTATGACCATGTTATCAAGTAGCCAGGTGTACCTTGCTATTAGTTAGGTTTCTGTACTGCTTCAGAGTCGTTGTTAGGTTCAGGTCAACCCGGTGAGACCCAGTGGTTGACAAGTAACCTTGTGTGTGTCTCGACTATTCTGGATAGCTCGAGACAGTGGTTCTGGACATCTTGAGGTACTGTCTTGCCTCGATTTACGTGTCCAAATGCATTGAGGGTCTTGATGCTCCCTCAGGTCTCCGTGAGTCATTTTATACGGTTGGGTGGATCTGATGATCCAGTGTCATTTTACTCGGCTTAGGATTAGGCTGATGACGGCTTGTCACCGCTGTTGTGCGACGATCTTGACCCCGAGTCATGAGACTCAAGGATCGTTGTATCAAAAGGTCTAGTTGCCATGTCCTGAGTCTGTTGGCAGTTTGGTATACTACTTGGTGCTTAGTAGTATGTGTGACAGTGCTTGCTCAGCCTATCTGTACTTCAGCACTCGTGTTTCAGAGTCTCTATGTCTAGTGAGCCTCCACTAGTCGTAGCCTGACGACCTCGAGTGTCGGCCCACCTGGGAGTAGGTGGTGAGGGCAGTTCCCGACTCAGATGGTTTGTAGGCTAGTTTCTGTGGGCTCCCTTGCCTTGCAGTAGCGTCCTGCTGGGGGAGAAAACTAGCTAGAGGCCTAGCTCAAGGCATTGAGCTTGTGTGTCCACACGTGGTCAGGGGCGTTTTGGACGAACGCCGACGGGCGTGACCCTAACTAGTCACTCGTTGTTGTAGTTCCTAGTTCCGTTCTGTGGGTATCTCAGTCTCCATCGTTCTCGGCGTCCATAGCGAGATACTTGAGGCGCAGTGTAAGACGTCAATGGATGCATCTGACTATTCTTCTAGTGAGGAGGTGCTTCCGTCACTTGGCGCATGACTCTCGTGTTTCTCGGAGTCTGTGTTTCCCTTCCGAGTTAGTCTGTTCTTGGCTACGTCCAAGTTCAGCTTCCCCTTTCTGAGATTGATCTGCTCTTGGCTTCGTCCAAGATCAGTTTGCTATTGCATGCATGACGATCTAGTCATGTATGCATTAGTGTCTGTGTCTGTCTAGGTCTTTTCTAGGGTTTTCTACCTATCTTCGTAGGCCTTCACCTTAGGCCTTGTACTGTGCCGACGGATCGGTAACTCTTGACTTTGTCAGATTAGGGTTTGCCCTTCTGTCGTTGTTTGGAGTAGTTAGGGAGCCGAGGTTGGTTCGGCAGCTGTGTTTGTTCGGTGCGGCTTTTCCCTTTTCTTTTAGCCGTTCTACTCCTGTTCTTCCAGCTTTCTTTTACAGCTTTCTAATTGTAGTTTAGCTTTTCCTACTTTACTACTATTGTTGTTTTAACTATTATTCTGTGTTATTGCGTTATTTTTCAGTGGGGATCCGCGTGACCCCTACTGAGCCAGTGACACGAGGCTCACCCTTGCTTTTTAGGTGTGGCGCTCTTCTTCCTTCGTGGTTCCCAGTGTAGCGTGTTCGTAGTTGCCAGCGGTACCTGTGTCGGGCTTCCCCCGACCTCAGTGTACGTTTTTCTTTCTGTTGGACTGTACTTGTCTTTCCTTTGGATTGGAATCTAATTGTTAAGTGTAATTGTTAATTAAAAAGTAATTTTATTTCTGCTACTTTAGCAAACCTGATTAATGAAATTTAATTGCTTACTATTATATCTCGGGCTTCAATGTACTACACGATAATCTTTTTTCCCTTCGGAGCTTTATAGCTCTTGGGAGGCTTCACGGGTTCCAAGTGGTATCGGGTCTACTCGGTAATCCTATCGGGTATATCCGGTATCCGGAGTCCGGGTCGTCACAGTTTGGATGCATTTTGACCAGTTTATTGGTCTGATTGTCATCCTTGTAAGCTTATGTCTTCTGATTCCTGTGGGAAATCCAATTCAATTGATATCTTAGAGTTCTATGCTTAGTCCTCAATTCAATGAGATTCTTGACAGACTTGCAATTGTAATGTCCTATAGTTTGCTTGATTCCTTTCATGCTATTGGAACATAACTTTTCCTTGGATCCGTTTGGCCATTATTTATTGAATGGAAATTGTCTAGAAACTTTTAATGGGACTATGGTCTAAACAACCCCAATGCTTGGGCATATAGGGCCCGGTCTGGTCCTGGGAGGAGCCCCCAAATTACTCACTAACCGCTGGAGTATTGACCGGTGGTGTTGGCATTGCACTGAAATGCAACGCAAGATTGACTCTAGACATTTCAACTACCAATGAATGAACAAATGAATGATCGAATCAAATAGGAAATTGATTGATATGATAGGATTTTTTTTAAGCTGGAAGGGGTGAATTATTATTGGAACTCTAATGTTATTTGGCCAATTCAATAGTTATGTTCAGTGTATCATTCAATTCATTGATATACCATGATAGCTTGCTATTGAATCCTTAATGATCTAGTTTCTTTGTCAAACTATTCTTTGATATTTGAATTGTCTTATACATCTAGAATTTCTATCTTAATTGATCGTGCCATCTTGTATATCTGATTATCTCTTGAATTAGTATATGGTTTTTATACCATTACCATATGGTCACACTGCATAATGATAAGACATTAACTACTTACATTTTGCCTAGTTAAAGAGATGTAATTCCTACTGAGTATTTTGCTCATTCAGTATTTCTTTAATATTTTTCAGGTAAAGAGGTGAATGAAATCTACTCAGATGGGCTGGGCAAAGTGTGAACAAGAGATCTTGGAGTCGTTAGAAGACCTGAGTCTTTTACTATTTTCTTGAGTCTAGTTGAGTCGTGAAGTCTTGTCTTATGTCTTTTTCCTTTGAAATTGTAATTTGAGTCAAGAAATTATAATAATGACTTTGATTATTAATAAAATTATATTTTTATCTAATTTGATCTTGTTTTATTATTTTGGTGGCTATTGTTTCCTGGCGCTCTGATTGACATGATTGTTCTCGCCACGTTCCGAGTAGTTTCCGCTACTATTGATTCGAGACGTGACAGTTGTGGTATTAGAGCCTAAGATGTTTAAACCTTAGGTTCTTGGCCATAGGTATATGCTGCCTTGAGTATAGGTCCTATAATTGTGTCATCCTTTCTTATTACCCGGTGAGATTGGGTAGTGCCTTGGGTTAAGTAATAAAATATGTTTAAATTTAAAGGTAACAAGATAAACAAGAATAATAAGATTATTAACTTCTCTAGTATTTTATAGGAGTCTAGGCTTTTGGCTGAGATGGAAGCGAAGAGATCTATGGATGAGTTGAGGCCTAGTTTTGTTCCTCAGATGGCGCTAATAGATATTCATGCTTGTGTTGATTTAGTTAGAAGGGTTCAATTGTTAGAAGATGCGGTAGAGGTAGGTAAAAGAGGTAAAGAGAGGAAGCAAGCCGCGGATATCGAGAATTTCAAACTAATGATAGGAAGGAAGAGAGCTAGTGGTGGTAAAGGAAAAAGATCTCAGAATAATAAAAAGTTTAAGAGAGGAAATGATTCATTGTAAGAAAGGTGTTATCATTGTCACAAAGCTGCTCATCAGTCGAAGAACTGTTGGTGGAAGTCAAGAGCGTGTCTTCGTTGTGGAAAGAAGAACCATAGGATAGTCAGTTGCCCTGTCCAATTCTCGCAGGCTAAAGTTAAGAATCAAGATGAACCGAAGCAAGCTTTTAAGAAGCCTGAGTCTGCCATCGAAGAAGAAGTAATAGGAGGTATCTGTCACTCTTAACTTTCAGCTAGTCTCTTTTCTTTCCCCTAGACCTTAGTTTCTATTGTTGTCACGATTGTTTTGGTGATTAGTGGTCAAGGTGTAATCCTGAGAAAGTTATTTGGAAAAGTACGTCATGTGATTTTGGAGGACCAAATTCTTTTTAGTGGAGGAGGGTGTAACACCCTAGTTAATTGATAAGGACAAAATAAAAATAAATATATAATTAAAGTGAAAATGAATTTATGTTGTAAATTAAGTCAGGTAAGTTTGCTTAATAATTTGAATTTAAATAAATTTTATGTGAATAAAATATAGTACATAAATAAATAATTTAAGGTTCGACTAAATCAAGAAATAGTAGATTAAAAGGGAAACTCAACTTGATCAAAGCTAATCAATTAAATGGGTAATAAATAATAATGATAATAAATAATAATGATAATAAATAATAACTTAACAAGAGATTTAATAAGAGGATGGACGGGTGCTAATATATAAATATTTGGTAAGATTATGGGTAAAATTAAAGAGAATGAACCCATTATAAAACTACTTATAATATTGCACTCCTAATGTGAAATTAAATTGGCAATTGATCAGTAACTTTTAATAATATTCTTTAATTAAATGTTATGATAGTACTTTATTCTTTTAAAAAGAACCAAAAATACATATATATAATAATAAGTAAAATTATAATATAAGTTGTCACATTTAATTTAGTTAATCAACTATGTCGTTTAGCAAACATTTTCATAACTTTGGTAATGAATAATATTGAAGGAAAAACTTTACATTTCCATTAATGAGGATGCATTATAGCAACTTGGATTTAAATAAATAACTCCTTAAATAAAATTAGGATAAATTCCACATGATGATTAGGAGCTAAATAGAAATTTAGTAATTATTGTAATTAAGGAAATAGGGTAACTAAAATTTTTATGATCATGAAATGGGCCAAATGAAAATGATAATTTCATAATATCATGATGGGCAAAATGAAAATAGTAATTAACATAATTGAGAGATGGGCTAAATAAAAATGGTAAACTCTAGAAATTTGACATGGGCTAATATTTAAAATTTATTAGACTAAAAGATGGATCTAATTGGGCTAATTGGGAATAAAGGCCTAGAATTCGTAATTTCTAGAAACCGTAACTCTAGGTGGACTTAAGAGGTTAAAACCAAATAAATTGGGCATAATCTCGTAACCAAACCCTAACCGATTAAGATAGGGTCGATCTCTACAGAAACCTTAGGCTAATTAGGGTTAGATGGGTGTTGTCGGTGCTAGAATTAGATAGGAATCGGAGTTTTCAAAGTGGGGCGTCATCCAGAGAACCTTGACCTAATTAGGACTCTTAGGAGCCTTAAACCCTAAAAAATCGATCCCAAATCCCCTCTGGCTGACCCCAATTCGTGTTAGGAGGTTGTTGGGCGTGGGAGGAGCGATCTGGGAGGAGGAATCGAGTTTTGAGGCAATGTTCTTTTGTTCTTCGTGTTTTCCCTTCTTCTTCCTTGAGCGAAGTAAAGGTAGGTGTTCTCTCAGGCCAAACCCTAAATAATGGATCATAGATACTCATTAGCATATCTAGTTTCTTCTAGCATCATTTTCCCCCACTTTTTATTGATCATCTTGCACGTATTTTAAGATCGAAACAAGATCTGTCAGTTTCTGCCAGAACGTTGTTTTCTATTCATGATCGCGGTCTTAACAATAACCACATTCTTGATTGCGGTTCCACGATAGACCGTGTCCACAAAATATATTATTTAATTTCTAGATGTTTCTTGTTAAACATGTCATGAAGAGGGGATGCGTCTTAATGAACGTGTCACCTCACCTAGACGCGTCTTTAACTCAGCCCACTGTCTCTCGTGAGTTTGTTTGATCGCGGCTTCTGGTCCAACCATAACATTCTAAACCGGGTTCGTGGACTGGCCGCGTTCTGTTCAGGGTTCGCCAAAAACAATAGTTTTTTTGAACATGGTTAATGTGCAAGTTTCGGGTCAAAATATCATGTTTTTTGTATGCATGTTGTCAAATCAACCCAATGGATAGGTAAATCTTATGGAACATGAGTAATCTTCTAATGTTACTCTCTGATCTAATGAGTTACCTCTTGTGATTCATCTCTTCATCTTCTCATTCTACTCTTTTTGAAATATGACTATGATTCTGTTCATCCATGTTCAAAGATATCTAGATGAATGTTAAAGAATATGATTAGTCCCTGTTAAACCTCCGATGCTTTGGCTTAATGATTTTTATTCATTAAATTGTTTAAAGACCATGTCACTCTGGTGGAAATAGATCTACTGCTATATTGGTTTTCCAGTAGTATTGTAGGACCCCAATTCTTGGTGAAGTTAGAACCCACCGTTGGATACTCCTTCCATCGGCGTGGAACTTCTTCATCAAGGCCTCTGTAAGTCTCCACGAGTCTGGGATTCCCACTAGTACGTCGAGCAGGTTGTACCATAAAAATCCTAAAAAACCCTGGGATCCTCATCCTACTGTGTAGGATAGGGTTCAACCGGCCTTTGGAATGATAGAACGGGATTCTACCAAACCTCTGTTCAGTCCGTATTGAACGCGATGGACCCAGAGACAGCGTTCAAGTTCTAGTACTTGAATGTGGCAGGCCTAGAGACCGTGTTCTGGTCTGCCAATTAAAAACCTGACTAACTGAATGTTGACACGTCGGGAGTGAGTGACGCGTTCATTTAATGCGTACGCCCGATATGGTGCATTCTTTAAAGGCGTCAGCCCTAAGTGACGCGTTATTGACCTCATATCGCCTATCTACAACCCTAATTGACTATCTTATTTGCCTATCCCTGATCATGGAGCCCTTACAGACCGCGTCCAAGTCACGGATACTGTATTGATCGTGTTCAACCCTGGTTTATGAAATGTGCTCGTTCATTGATTTTGTTTTATTAAGGTTTTGCAAATCGGATACTGATGGGTTGGATGCATTTTGACCGGTTTACTGGTCTAATTTTCATCCTTGTAAGCTTATGTCTTATGATTCCCTCAGGAAATCCAATTCAATTGATATCTTAGAGTTCTATGCTTAGTTCTCAGTTCAATGAGATTCTTGACAGACTTGCAATTGTAATGTCCTATAGTTTACTTGATTCCTTTCATGCTATTGGAACATAACTTTTCCTTGGATCCGTTTGGCCATTATTTATTGAATGGACATTGTCTAGAAACTTTTAATGGGACTACGGTCTAAACAACCCCAATGCTTGTGCGTATAGGACCATGTCCGGTCCTGAGAGGAGCACCCGAATTACTCACTAACTGCGGGAGTATTGACCAGTGGTGTTGGCATTGCACCGAAATGCAACGCAAGATTAACTATAGACATTTCAACTACCAATGAATAAAAGAACGATCGAATCAAATAGGAAATTGATTGATATGATAGGATTATTCTTGACCTAGAAGGGGTAAATTATTGTTGGAACTTTAATGTTATTTGGCCAATTCAACAGTTATGTTCATTGTATCATTTAATTCATTACCATGATAGCTTGTTATTGAATTCTTAATGATCTATTTTCCTTGTTAAACTATTCCTTGATATTTGAATTATCTTATACCTCTAAAATTTCTATCTTAAGTGATCGTGCCATCTTGTATCTCTGATTATCTATTGAATTAGTGTATGGCTTCTATACCATTAGCATATGGTCACACTGCATAATGATAAGAGATTAACTTTTTACATTTTGCCTAGTTAAAAAGATGTAATTCATACTGAGCGTTTTACCCATTCAGTGTTTTCAAGTAAAGAGGCGAATGAAATCCACTCAGATGGGTTGGGCAAAGTGTGAACGGGAGATCATGAAGTCATTAAAAGACCTGAGTCTTTTCTTTCCTGGCGCTCTAATTGACAGGACTGCTCTCTGCCACGTTCCAAGTAGTTTTCGATGCTATTGGTTCAGGGCGTGATAGCTCTTGGCAACCCAAATGTTGTGAGAAATCCAACCACCAACCAACGGCCTCCACATCCAACCCCCACAAATCCCTCAACAAAATCAACAACAATTCCATCCACCAAACAACTTTTGACAATTCCATCAACAACCTCCACAGCCTCCACAATATAACCAAGTCCCTCCTCCTGTAAATTATGCTCTGCAACAGCAAAAGAGGCCACCTGGTCCTAAAAGAGCCACGTACCCCCCCCCCCCCCGTTGTTGGAAACCCTTCCAGATATTTTTAATGCCTTTATTGCCGCCAACACACTCACATTGCCAAGGGAGAGAGTCTGGCTACCCAATGTGGATACAACCCAGTATTACGTCTTCCATAGACAGCCAAGTCACATGATAGAGACATACTTCCACTTTAAGGATTATATATATGACATGAATGACTAAGGAGGCATAGATTGGGATGAGATGAGGAGATTCATTGCAACTTTGAAAGCCAAGAGACCTCCCAGCCAATTGCAACAGCAGCCTCAATAGTTACAGCAACCTCATCATCAGATGCAACCACAGTCGGATATGGGTATTGTCCAAGACCCACTGTCGGAGCACCAATGTCAGCAAGTGCATAACCACCAAGTAAATCCAGTCACCTTCTTCTAGGTAACCAGGAGAGGTTAAGGCTGGCACGTGGAAAGTACCTCTATTTTGTCTACCTCCCATACCCTCAATCAAACTACTCGTCTCCTTAGGGTGGCGACACCCACATCTTCACCAACCCCTACCCCACGGCCTTCACCTATGCCACAACCTTCACTCTCTCTCATTCGCCAATCCACCATTAGCCTTCCACAAGCCCAGCATCAAACACCCTCCATGCCATCGAGCTCACAACCTACCCCACGACTTTCACCGATACTACAGCCTTCACACCTCCTCATCCGCCAACCCACTACTAACCCTCCGTCGGCGCACCCCAAGCACCTTCCACGCCATCGTCGTACACCCAACCTATGCCATCCAAGTCACTCATCAACCATTACCCATCCTGATAGGATGCAAGGCCTGGATACAGAGGGGGGGTGAATGTATCCTGCTCCAAATATCGCCCAATTAAAACTCTAATGCTCAAGTATGCAGAATTAAGAGCAGTTGATGAAAAGTGCTAAAAATACTTAGAAGGAACTCAGCAAGACAACACAAATCTATTAGCCCTCACACGCTCCTAAGCAAGCATCTAAAGAGCGCAGCAGAGAAAATAACATATAAGGAAAAACAAACCACAAGTGAACACCAAGATTTTTTAGGTGGTTCGGTCCAAAGACCTACGTCCACCCCTCACTCCAAACCGGAGTGAGGCTTCCACTAGCTAGGCTAGAAGCTGCAGACTCAGTCTGCAACAAATTGCTGCCACACAGCTTGACCAGGGGAACAACCTCCCCTCTTCCTCCCAACCGGAGGGACACCCCAAGTGACTCCCAGCCACTTGGAAACCAGAGACGCAAGTCTCTCTTCCTCCAGACCAGGAGGGAACACCTAGTCTTGCAACCCACAAGACCAGAACCGGAGGACCAATCCTCCCTTCCTCCAAACCGGAGGGGAACCTAAGTCTCTCTTCCTCTGAAACCCAGAGGGAAGCACAGGTGACACCAAGTCACCTGCAAACTAGAGGTCTCGGACCTCTCTTCCTCCCAACCGGAGGAAACCCGACCTCACACTAGAGAGTCGGAACAACAACTGGTGAATGGTTAAAAGGAAAAACAAAAACGCAGCAACAGAAGGCTGGAAAAATAAAATCAAACTGTGGCTCTCGCAGGAGCTGGCTGGCCTGGATTTGATCCACGGTCCAGCAGAAACAGATCTTCAGTTAAAGCTTCTTTTACTCTAGCTCTCTCTTCTTCTCACTCTTCTTTTTCTTCTCTTTCGCAGGCTCTCTCTGTCTTTCTTCTTCTTCTTTCTTCTTCTTCTGCTCACTGCCTCTCTGCAGCTCTATATCCTTCTATCTCAATCACTCTCTTCCTCTTTCTTATCTTATCAGTCTTCTCCAGATGGAGGAGGCTTCGTATTTATAGCTGCAGTAATTAGGGCGTTATCCTCGATCACGTGCCAGGTGCCAACCTCGGATCAGTGCACTTCATAGGCTTTACGAACAGTACCTGTCACACAGTCATAAGAAGATATCAGATGGATGTATATACTTGGTTCAGGCTGTTAACAAAGTGTGTACAGGCATGATGCAGCTTGAGTGTATAGACTTGAAGGTTAATATCGAGTGTATAGAGTTGAAGCTTTGGAAATGAGTGTATAGACTTCATTTTGAAGGAGATGCACATGTGCTGAAGTGTGTACAGTCTTCACAGAAGGATGTTCAGACTTTAACCTCTGAAGAGTATATACTCTGCTGAAAAATGTTCAGTTGATGGACAAGTCACAGGCTGTATAGACTTCATACAAGACACATGCTGTATAGACTTTGATGTAAAGGCTTAACAACGAGTGTGTAGACTTGAATGCTTGGAAGGATGTATACACTTCGTCTTTGAAGGAGATGCACATATGCTGAAGTGTGTATAGACTTGCTGATCAAAGGAACAGAATGTATAGACTTGGTTGAAGACAATGCAATGTATGGACTTTGATGAACATATGCATTGTATGCACTTAACGACCCAACCGATGTATAGACTTAGAAACAGCAATGAAGCAAGTGTGTACAATGTGAGAGAGTGTATAGACTTAACGAACTGATGCATGAACAGTGCGATGTGTAAACTTGGCCAATGAAGGATGTACAGACTTGAAGATTCGAAGCTCCACAATGTTTAGACTTTAAGATGCATACGCCAAGGCTGTACATACTTGAAGAGACGATGCACTGTAGGCTGCCAGACTCTGTACAGACTTGCAACTTGAGACGCTGACAGAGACGGACCACTGTATAGACTTCAAGTCCAAGTGAGACAGTGGTTGTACAGACTTGGGAGGCTTGACACAGTGATGTACAGACATTGTGATGTATAGACTTAGGAGCATTTGCCAAGGCTGTACATACTTCAGGTTGAACGTGTGTGCTGTGAGCAATGTATAGACTTGGTGAGCTACAAAGCACAATGTGTAGACTTGAAAAGGGAAAGGGCTGTACAGACTTGAGCAATGCAAAGGCAATCGGATGTATAGACTTCATGATGAGTAGACATGCCAAAACAACTGAACCGTGTACATACTTGAACAAGCAAAGTCTGTACATACTTGAAGATTCACGATGTATAGACTTTGGCAAGAGACTGGCTGTACAGACTTCAACACAGCTGCGATGTACAGGCTTTGACAAAGCAGCGTTGTACAGACTTGATGAAGCTTCAGATGAAAGAATGTATAGACTTCCCAAACGAATGTACAGACTTCAGAAGATGAAGACTCTGTATAGACTTGAGTGCTTGAAACAGTGCTCTGTACAGACTCGCCACCGACCAATGTATAGACTTGAAGAAGCTGAGTGAACAATGTATAGGCTTTGAACTCTGTACAGACTTGAAGACCCTGAGCCAATGTATAGACTTTGCCTTAAAAATGAATGTATAGACTTTGAAATAGAAGTCAGGCAAGCGATGTGTAGACTTGGCCAGAACGTAGGGAAAGGCGCCAATGTGCAGACTTGATCATCCAGCAGTGTATAGACTTTGTTTCGAGCAACGTAGGTAAAAGATACAATGTATAGACTTGAAGTGCCGAAGCCATTGTATAGACTTGGAGTGCCGAAGCCATTGTATAGACTTGGCGAATGGCTTGAAACACAGACATGCTGCCAATGTATACACTTGTACAGTGCTGTCAATGTATAGACTTGCTATGGATGTATGGACTTTGAAGATGCAAGCAATGTACAGACTTGGGGTACAACTGTGGATGTATAGACTCTGAAGAAATGAGGCGATGTGTAGACTTTGAGGTTCAACTGTGGATGTATAGACTTGAAGAAATGAGAACAATGCACTCTGTACAGACCAAGAGATCTGGGGGGTCGACCCATCTGGAAAGGGGGTCGACCCACTTCTAGACAGCAACTATCAAGCTTCAGGCAGGCTGTCTAAGGAAGTATAGACAATGCAGAGAGAGTGATACACTGGCTGAGCAGACAACACCCATTGAACAGACTTAACCTGAGTAGATATGAAATGCATGAGTCTAAGTCTAGACATTCATAGAAACAAGGTTATGAAATGCAGACATTCATTGACTTATGGCAGTTATGAAATGCACCAATGCACACAGCCTGTCCGATGTAATGATACTCAAATAAGATGTTCATTGAAACATTCATATGCAACACATGTTCATTGAAACATTCATATGCAACACAAATAGATTTATATGCAGACTCAAACAGTATGCAGACATGGCAGATTCAAACAGATGATGACTTATAGTGTTTGCTATCATCAAAACCACAGGGACACAACAATCTCCCCCTTTTTGATGATGGCAACACTATGAGTCATACTGACTTGATCAAATATTTCTCCCCCTTTGACTTCAGCAAAAAGACATGAATTGAAGAGGGAAGAATAAGATTGCATAATATGAGCAAATTACAAACTCCCCCTTTGACTAAGCTCCCCCTTATCAGAAACGATTTGATGGATGAAACCAATTGAGATGTCGGGAGACTATCAACAAAAGCACAGGGACACTCAAAAATGCTAACTAGATCTCCCTCTTTATGAAAAACACTCAGCATGACATGGAAGCTCCCCCTGATTAGATGGAGTGAAAGAGGTGATGAGCATCTATCAGCAAAACACATGGGTATCCAAGAATTACCACAAACTGTAATCACAGTGAATAAGTGAGGAGGACAGATTTTCATTAGCACACTACAAGGATGAACTCTGGTTATCCAAAGACTGCAAGTGCACAGGTTAAACTGAGAGAAGTGCCTCTCAAATATGAGAACCAGTGTGAATCAAAACACAGTGATAAAGAGCAATAGGATGAGCATATTCAACAATTAGTGAGAATTGAGATATTGAACACTTCAGCAAGATACCAACTTCATAGAGCAGAATTTTAAGTTTTAGATTCCTCCATTATAAAAGCTTATGAAACCTTGATTGTCAGATATGGTTTAAGAATGATGTAAACCGAATTTTTTTTTAAAGAAATAGTACTCATATCTGAACCAACTCTTAATAAAAAGGAACTACAAGCTCATATAAGATTCTAGTTCAACCAACTTCCATCTTACTTAGTTTACTTTCCATGACAGCTTTAAGAGAAACATAAGTGAATGCACCTGAATTTTAATTGTTCTTTCAGAAATTGATTTACACATGTTCAAAATTTTTTTTAATGAACAATTTTGGTTCATCAGCACCTTTTGACGTGGGGAAACACCTTGATCAGAGGCCAGAATCCCCAGTTACTCAGTGTGACAACCGTATTGCTTCTTCCATTTTAGAGACAGAGGTAGCATTAAAAGTATCTTTGGCATGAGGATACACCTTGATCAGAGGCCAGAATCCCCAGTTACTCAATACAACTATGCCATTGCTCTGCCATATTTTCACAATAATTTCCAATCATCTCTTTAAACAGAGTTAACCATGGTACTTCATGACACAATCCTTTGGACAGGTTTCTCAGTAACCACAGTCATTGCTCTGTCCATACTTTTACTCAAAATGGATTCAGAACAAGTTAGATGATTAGGAACAAACACATACATTATATATCTCAGTCAACGTAGACATGGATATCAACTTTTCAGATTTCAGAAAGTCTTACATGAATTTACATGAAGCAGACAGTTAAAGTTTATTAAGAGGTTGAAACAGATATTTTCAAGTTCCTTGTGTCTAAACAAGAGTACATAAGACTTAAACCAATTCCAGTTAACAAATGTTCTTAAGCATGTATAATGGAAGGTTCCTCATTAAAGATGTTTTAACTTTTATGAAGTAGTATTCAGGCTGAAGATTTACTTCATATCTCAGCTTAGTAATTCAAGTGAGAATATTCAACAGACAGCATGGATTCTGAAACATTGTAGCAAAGGAGCTGCTCTTGAGCATAGAAGTTCAAAGTTGACTGAATGGAGGTGAAGCTCTCCTTCAGCAGATTTAGGAGAGGCAGACTGATACCTATAAGGTATTAATTCAGATTATGAACAACTTCAGAAGCAGTCAAGAAATATCATTTGATACCACTTTGATGATGGAATCACTGACACTACAGATATGACAAGATGAATCAAATAGATGGACATGAAGAGTTCAGACAAAGACACAACTGAACGGATTAAGCATGCTCCCCCTATCTATATGCAGTGAGACACTTCCTTCCCCCCCTTTTTTTTGATTTTTCAAAAAAGTGATATGCTATGCAATGACTCCCCCTACCTAAAAACACTGAATCATCCTATATGTCATGAAGACAATGCAGATGATGAATGACTATGCAAGAACAGATTTAACATGCTATGCAGTAAATCTAAAAATAGTTGTGTGATTTCAAGAGTATGAATAATGCTATCTTTTTGGCATTTTCAATGTAATGAAATGCAATGCAATTAACTACATGTATGCACGGGCAGGAAGCAAAATATTCACATAAAGATGCAGACATTCTCTGATATGCAAATTTGACCCTTGGTACTTGATGGAGAACTTGGTCTAAAAGACCATCTCACACATAGTAAGAACCTCCAGACAGATTTCCTCTGCCCTTTAGTAGCTTACCATTTGATATACCAAAGTGGTCATGCATGACAATGCAATACCAACAGTCCTATATGCATCAGATTTTCAATGATTGTATGTCAAGTGCATGTTTATGCAATTCTCATATACGCACACAGTTCAAACTACAAACAAGAAAGCCCACAAAGCTCAATGCAAGAGTCAAACCAAACAAAAAGGCATGTATGCATGAAACTATGACTTGTCAGCTCAACCATAAATTTCATTTGAACAGATGTGAAGAATTTACCTGAATGGGGTTTTATCAACTTGGGTGTCTTGGTTTATTTCCCCCTTTTTATTCTTCACTTCCAAGGCACACCTGCAAGTTAGCACACTATTTTGCATGGGCAGGTACCCAAACAGTCTTGGGTCCTGCATGGTTAATAGTGACACCTTTGGCAGGTGTTCTAAACAACTTTTCAGCATGTAGATCATCAGATCTCATCAAATAGCAATTATTCATTGAATGACCTAATGTACCACAGTAATAGCAAGATGGAGCAGATTTCAGATTTGATTTATGCACATTCTTATTAGCATGAATTTTATGTGCATATGCATGAAAATTTCTGTTAACAAAATTAAGATTCTGTTTACCAAAATAAGCCAGCCAACAGTCAGCAGCTCTATGGCCTGGCTTCCCACATTCAAAACATGCAAGTGTTTTCCTTTCAAACACAAATCCATTTCTACCAGAAATGTTTCTATTGACAGAGAATTTACCAGATTTATAGTTAGGCTTCCTTCCCTGAGCATGCCAACATTGGGCAGCACTGTGGCCCAACTTGCCACAGTGAAAGCATGAACTAGAATTTCTTCCACCAGCCCTCAGCCAGCATTCAATGGCCCTGTGGCCTGTTTTTCCACACTCAAAGCATGTAATGAGCTTATCTTTAAAAGTAAATTTGTTCTTATTAAAACCATGTTGGCTTGCAGGAAATATACCATGATATGAGTGAGATATTTTCTTACCATTTGCAAACCAGCATTGTGCAATTGTGTGTCCTAATTTACCACAGTGAAAACATTCAATTTTATTTTTCTGAAATGAAGGATTTCTATCATGATGTTTCCTAGCAGTCATATCATCCTTCTCCATCAATTTACATTCATGCATCAGATGACCAAATTTATGACAATCATGACATTTTCTTTTTGAATGCATGTGAGTGTGTGTGAGAACTGTGGTCAACATGCCCTAGTGAACCCTTTTTATTTATTTTCTGTTTTCCAATCTTTTTCTGATTTTTGTTCTGTTTTTCGATTTTCTGAACAATGGGCTGTTTATCTTTCAAGGTGGTGGCTACATTTGAAGCTTTTACAAAAGATGTCATCAACTTGCTCTGAAACTCTTTCTTGTTAGCATTATTGTAGCCCAACCCTTCCTTCCTAGTGTTGATTTTTACACCTAGTAGCTTGTCTAGGTTTTTCTGCCCACTTACGAATTTTGACAAAGAATTGTTCAGATCATTTATTTCAGATTGAAGAGAAGAGATCTGATGTTCATAGTTGACTATATCTTCTTCACAAACCAGAATTTGTTGATGCATCACATCATTCAAATTTTTAAGGGTATCAATTTCTGATTTTAGTTTGAGCTCATTTTGATTTTCATCAACAGATTTTCCTTTTTCAAATGTCAGCAATCTCTCTGACATGGTGGAGTTCAACTATTTTAGCTTCTCATTTTCTTCCTTTAGACTAGTGTTCTCCTGCTCAAGTTTATCATCATCAAATAATACATCAGTTAGGAAACTTGGATATTCTGATTTACAGTTTTCAAAGTTTTCCTGAAACTTTAAGTTCGCAGCACTACCAGCCTCAAACTCTTCATTGATCAATCTGTTTTCACTTTCAAGATTGATTAATCTTTGTTCAGATTCCTGACATTATTTTCTAAGTTTTTCGTTTTCAAATTTGACATGATCAAGTTCTGATTGGATTCCATCTAGTTTTGACACTTGTCTTCTGAGTATTTCATTTTCAGTTTTCAGAATGTCAGGATTTTCAAGATTCTCAGCTCCAGAAATAGGATCCCCTAGATTTGTTATCTTCTTTATCAGACGTTTATTCTTCTTCCTCAGTTTTTCATGGGAGTGTAACAGATTAGCATAGACATCTTCCCAGTCATCTAAAGTGAAACTATCGAAAGGATTGATTACCTCTTCAGCATCTTCAAATTCATCTTGATCAGTGCTATGGTCGCTCTTATCAGCCATCATGCAGCTGTCCTCATTCATCCTCTGAGCTAGCTTCAGCTGATCCAGAATGTCCTTAGCGGACCTGCAGTCATTAAAACAAGAATGTAGAGCCTTGTCAGTAGCTTCTTTCATTAATTTCAAAACTTTCTGATTCTCTCCATTTCTTGATCTGTCACTTTTAGTCCATTTGGACTCTTCCTTTGGCAGTCTGTGAGGACCATGTGAGATTAACTTCCACAGATCCGGATCCATCAAATTCACATAGTTATGTAGACTGCTAACCCATGAGTTAAAATTAGAGCCATTGAAAACCGGTGGGGAACCCATTGATTAAATCGGCAAGCAGATTAATGCAACAGAGAGTAAATTCAGAAATGCACCAAAGACAACAGGATCCTCTGCAGATCGTTGGATCTGTTCAGTCAGAGACCTACGCTCTGATACCAATTGATAGGATGCAAGGCCTGGATACAGAGGGGGGGTGAATGTATCCTGCTCCAAATATCGCCCAATTAAAACTCTAATGCTCAAGTATGCGGAATTAAGAGCAGTTGATGAAAAGTGCTGAAAATACTTAGAAGGAACTCAGCAAGACAACACAAATCTATTAGCCCTCACACGCTCCTAAGCAAGCATCTAAAGAGCGCAGCAGAGAAAATAACATATAAGGAAAAACAAACCACAAGTGAACACCAAGATTTTTTAGGTGGTTCGGTCCAAAGACCTATGTCCACCCCTCACTCCAAACTGGAGTGAGGCTTCCACTAGCTAGGCTAGAAACTGCAGACTCAGTCTGCAATAAATTGCTGCCACACAGCTTGACCAGGGGAACAACCTCCCCTCTTCCTCCCAACCGGAGGGACACCCCAAGTGACTCCCAGCCACTTGGAAACCAGAGACGCAAGTCTCTCTTCCTCCAGACCAGGAGGGAACACCTAGGCTTGCAACCCACAAGACCAGAACCGGAGGACCAATCCTCCCTTCCTCCAAACCGGAGGGGAACCTAGAGACCTAAGTCTCTCTTCCTCTGAAACCCAGAGGGAAGCACAGGTGACACCAAGTCACCTGCAAACTAGAGGTCTCGGACCTCTCTTCCTCCCAACCGGAGGAAACCCGACCTCACACTAGAGAGTCGGAAGAACAACTGGTGAATGGTTAAAAGGAAAAATAAAAACGCAGCAACAGAAGGCTAGAAAAATAAAATCAAACTGTGGCTCTCGCAGGAGCTGGCTGGCCTAGATTTGATCCACGGTCCAGCAGAAACAGATCTTCAGTTAAAGCTTCTTTTACTCTAGCTCTCTCTTCTTCTCACTCTTCTTTTTCTTCTCTTTCACAGGCTCTCTCTGTCTTTCTTCTTCTTCTGCTCACTGCCTCTCTGCAGCTCTATATCCTTCTATCTCGATCACTCTCTTCCTCTTTCTTATCTTATCAATCTTCTCCATATGGAGGAGGATTCGTATTTATAGCTGCAGCAATTAGGGCGTTATCCTCGGATCACGTGCCAGGTGCCAACCTCGGATCACGTGCACTTCATAGGCTTTACGAACAGTACCTGTCACACACTCATAAGAAGATATCAGATGGATGTATATACTTGGTTCAGGCTGTTAACAAAGTGTGTACAGGCATGATGCAGCTTGAGTGTATAGACTTGAAGGTTAATATCGAGTGTATAGAGTTGAAGCTTTGGAAACGAGTGTATAGACTTCATTTTGAAGGAGATGCACATGTGCTGAAGTGTGTACAGTCTTCACAGAAGGATGTTCAGACTTTAACCTCTGAAGAGTATATACTCTGCTGAAAAACGTTCAGTTGATGGACAAGCCACAGGCTGTATAGACTTCATACAAGACACATGCTGTATAGACTTTGATGTAAAGGCTTAACAACGAGTGTGTAGACTTGAATGCTTGGAAGGATGTATACACTTCATCTTTGAAGGAGATGTACATATGCTGAAGTGTGTATAGACTTGCTGATCAAAGGAACAGAATGTATAGACTTGGTTGAAGACAATGCAATGTATGGACTTTGATGAACATATGCATTGTATGGACTTAACGACCCAACTGATGTATAGACTTAGAAACAGCAATGAAGCAAGTGTGTACAATGTGAGAGAGTGTATAGACTTAACGAACTGATGCATGAACAGTGCGATGTGTAAACTTGGCCAATGAAGGATGTACAGACTTGAAGATTCGAAGCTCCACAATGTTTAGACTTTAAGATGCATACGCCAAGGCTGTACATACTTGAAGAGACGATGCACTGTAGGCTGCCAGACTCTGTACAGACTTGCAGCTTGAGACGCTGACAGAGACAGGACCACTGTATAGACTTCAAGTCCAAGTGAGACAGTGGTTGTACAGACTTGGGAGGCTTGACACAGTGATGTACAGACATTGTGATGTATAGACTTAGGAGCATTTGCCAAGGCTGTACAGACTTCAGGCTGAACGTGTGTGCTGTGAGCAATGTATAGACTTGGTGAGCTACAAAGCACAATGTGTAGACTTGAAAAGGGAAAGGGCTGTACAGACTTGAGCAATGCAAAGGCAATCGGATGTATAGACTTCATGATGAGTAGACATGCCAAAACAACTGAACCGTGTACAGACTTGAACAAGCAAAGTCTGTACAGACTTGAAGATTCACGATGTATAGACTTTGGCAAGAGACTGGCTGTACAGACTTCAACACAGCTGCGATGTACAGGCTTTGACAAAGCAGCGTTGTACAGACTTGATGAAGCTTCAGATGAAAGAATGTATAGACTTCCCAAACGAATGTACAGACTTCAGAAGATGAAGACTCTGTATAGACTTGAGTGCCTGAAACAGTGCTCTGTACAGACTCGCCACCGACCAATGTATAGACTTGAAGAAGCTGAGTGAACAATGTATAGGCTTTGAACTCTGTACAGACTTGAAGACCCTGAGCCAATGTATAGACTTTGCCTTAAAAATGAATGTATAGACTTTGAAACAGAAGTCAGGCAAGCGATGTGTAGACTTGGCCAGAACGTAGGGAAAGGCGCCAATGTGCAGACTTGATCATCCAGCAGTGTATAGACTTTGTTTCGAGCAACGTAGGTAAAAGATACAATGTATAGACTTGAAGTGCCGAAGCCATTGTATAGACTTGGCGAATGGCTTGAAACACAGACATGCTGCCAATGTATACACTTGTACAGTGCTGTCAATGTATAGACTTGATATGGATGTATGGACTTTGAAGATGCAAGCAATGTACAGACTTGGAGTACAACTGTGGATGTATAGACTCTGAAGAAATGAGGCGATGTGTAGACTTTGAGGTTCAACTGTGGATGTATAGACTTGAAGAAATGAGAACAATGCACTCTGTACAGACCAAGAGATCTGGGGGGTCGACCCATCTGGAAAGGGGGTCGACCCACTTCTAGACAGCAACTATCAAGCTTCAGGCAGGCTGTCTAAGGAAGTATAGACAATGCAGAGAGAGTGATACACTGGCTGAGCAGACAACACCCATTGAACAGACTTAACCTGAGTAGATATGAAATGCATGAGTCTAAGTCTAGACATTCATAGAAACAAGGTTATGAAATGCAGACATTCATTGACTTATGGCAGTTATGAAATGCACCAATGCACACAGCCTGTCCGATGTAATGATACTCAAATAAGATGTTCATTGAAACATTCATATGCAACACATGTTCATTGAAACATTCATATGCAACACAAATAGATTTATATGCAGACTCAAACAGTATGCAGACATGGCAGATTCAAACAGATGATGACTTATAGTGTTTGCTATCATCAAAACCACAGGGACATAACACATCCACCATCCCATACACTCCTACTTCTGACCCTCCACTCATGCCTTGTAAACCTCTCATTAGAATCCCTCAGCCTGTCAGTGTCCCTACCACCACCCCAACATCTTCTATACCCTCAACTTCTACCAATCCTCCACCTACCAAGCCAGCCACCAACCCCATGGAGGTACGACAATCATAGGCTATGGTGCTTTAGAGTGGAAGAATGCTCTAACAGATATTTACTTTAAGCAATCAAAACCAAGGATGGTTGTAGGAACAAAGGTAGAATGAAGAGCAAGATCTAAATGGAACGCATTCAACACATGGACAATGCACAACAATGCAAGTAGACTTCTGTGGACATATAAGACCTCAAGCTCTCCGACGGAAGGACATTGTTGGCTTTGTGATTAGCATTTTAACGCCTAGGGTATGTTACAAAAACACCCCTCCGATGGCGTTTAGCCAAGTCACAAGTCATACGAAGGATATAATGTAACAATGGTGGAAATACCTATGTAACTCGGCAATGACCTGGGAGCCGACAAGACATGCAAAAATGACCCATAGCTTTTGCACTTGTAATCGGGCTTGCAAAGCCCCACATGAAGCCTTTCACAGCAATTAATGAAATAAAGTCCTTCGGGAAACCTTCTCAAGTCGTCTGCTAGTCTCAAAGATGCCCGGTCCGCACCTGATCAATAGGGTCTGCACCCGATCAACGGAATGGACCGTTATATCCAAGCCAGTGCCCAATTGTTCTACCTCGAGTTGGTGCTCGACTACTCCACCCCAGCCAATGCCCGACTGCTCCACACCTGAGCTAGTGCCAGACTACTCCACACCCGAGTCGGTGCCTGACTGCTCCCCCTTAAGCCAGTGTCCAACTGCTCCACCCAAGCCAGTGCCACGTCGCTCCACACCCTTGAGCCATCACCCAGCTGTTCCACCCGATTCAGTGCTTAGCCACTCCACTTGCAATCTCAGAGTTCGTATCCTCTCTAGTGTCAAACTGTGATTGGTCTCCGAACCCACACTCACCTCTGTTGTTGATTGTTATTGTTGCTTCATCGTTGTAGCCTGGGTCAAGCCCTCCCGACATCAGAGCCCCCAGGGTCACTGACTATTTCCTTCGGCAGTTAAACAAGGGTGTTTGAATTACGCCCAATGTAAGTTAACACTGACTACGATCGATGGGGAGATGTCCTACACACAAACCTCACAATCGTCTGATACACCTACACCCGTAGAATGACACCCTGCGCACGCTACTCGGCCACCGTAAATGTGCACCCATCGGATCACACATGCACCACGTGTCACCCAGATACCGCGTGTCCCCGTTCCACAAGAATCGTCGAAACTTGATCGGTATGCTCGCAAAATAAATAAACAAAACAAAAACTCATTTCGGCGACATATTTACGTGATGTGATTTATGAGGCATGCGTGTCTCCCTCTCTCTCTTATTAAATCCGAGTTGTACATTATATCTCCCTCATGTGTTGTACTCCCCTTGACTAGTTCAAGGTTTATTATCATTATCTAATGTATATTTGTGGGCATGCATGTCTAATTTCAAATATTGCTTGTAATATTAAGAAGCGGATAGGGAAGAAGGAGGTGACCACCAGGTAGGACCCTCAAGAGATGAATTCACATCAAGCAAGAGCATCTGATGCTTAGGTTGCTATGTGTTTGCCATAATTTTGTGGATTACCAATTGGCTCTGGTAATGACATCTTAGGTGAAAATTCCATGATCATCCATTGCTATTATTATTACATATATATATGATATGTGTGGAATGTGCTACTAGGTACATGTCTGTTAGTCGAGTATATGTATGATACTCCAAAGTTTTATATGCATGTAGCATCTTTGTTGATGAGACCAAACTTAATCCAAAATTCTCCCTTGATTTAATATTAGGTTGTTAAACGTAAGGCATTAAGAATAACCCATGTAGCCTTCCATTGTTATGGTCTGAACTGTCCTTAAATTGTGTGAGCTTGTTGTGCTCCCACGAGGCCCTCACAGCAAGGAGACAATGACATAAACTAAGGCGTACGCCGAACTTTAGGATGGGTGACTGACATGGTTTTGTTGTGCTGCTACAAGAGTTGTGTCAAAAGCTCACTCTCATAATGTAACAAGCGGGTTTAACCTAACCAGACTTTGTGATTTGTTGTGCTGTCACAAGATCACAAGTGTTCTAGAGACTAAAAAAGATAGAGAATTGTAAAAGATTGTAACTGGCAAGAGTTGTCTACCCATTAAGTATGGAGTTGTGCTACCATAAGGCCACTGCCACAAGGTTAAGGGGATTCAGTCCCCACTAGGATACCACCAGAGTGTCCCATCTTTGCATGAAGGGGGTTATGCAAATTCACCAAAAATTAGTAGGAGCTTAAAAATTAGAATTAAAATAATTTATTTTTAAGAATGACTGCAATGTTATCTAATTATGCACATCTTTCTCTTGTAAACCTCAATGGCGAATCACCCGTTGAAAGGCATACTTAATGCTAACAGACTCACTGATCCTAACTATAGTGACTGACTTAAGAACTTGAGAATAGTTCTTATTGCTGAAAAGTAGTTTATGTTCTTGAAAAGCATTTACCCCCACTACCAGCTGATGATGCTGAAGAAGGAAAAATCCCTCTTTATGAAAAACATGAGGATATCACTCTTGCCCAATGCTACATATTAGCCTCTATGAGTAATGAGTTACAGAGATAGCATGAGAAGATGGATGCGAGAGCTATCTTGTTTCATCTTAAGGAGTTTTTGAAGCTCAAAGCCAAACTGAGAGACATGAGACATCAAAAAGTTTGTTCGGGGTAAAATTTTTTGAGAGAACTTCTGTGCAGACTCATGTTCTCAAGATGATTAAGTAGATTGAAAGATTATCAGAATTGGGATTTGCTATGAACAAAGAACTTTGTGTTGATCTAATTCTACAATCTCTTCCTATTGCATTCTCTCAGTTCATTATGAACTTCAACATGAACAAGATGGAATACTTTTTGGTAGAGCTTATGAACGTGTTGAAGACTACTGAGAGCACTATGAACAATGGGAAGCCTCGTGTGCTATTTGTTGGTAAGACTAGAAAGAAGAGAAAAGCTCAACAAGCCTTTAAGAAAGGTAAGATAAAAAAGAAAGCTTAGCAGACAAAGGCTGCCAAGAAAGAAGATGCTAAGAAGGATAAGGGCCAATGCTTTCACTACCATAAGGATAAACACTGGAAAAGGAATTGTAAACTGTATCTTGTAGAGAAAGTAAAGCATGAGCTTGGAAAAACTTCAGGTATGTTCATGATTGACCTTAACTTGTCATATAGATATACATCATAGGGATTAGATACTAGATGTGCATCTCTCATATCTGCAATGACTTGCAAGTTCTGACAAACAGTAGGTGGCTGAACAATAGAGAGGTTGACATGTGACTAGGAAATGAAGCAAAGGTTGCACTTACCGTCGAAAATGTGAATCTAAGGTATCATCAAGAGGTATCTTAGAGGTTACATATTGTTACTATGTTTCTTCTATAATTAAGAATATTATTTCAATTTTATGCTTAAATAAATATGAATTTATTGTGAGTTTTGGGAATAAAAATTATTCTTTGTTATTAAATAGTGAATTGTTTGCCAGTGGGAGCTTAGTGAGTGATTTGTTTATATTAGATGTGGATACTCATGTAATATGTGTGGATAAATCTCTTAAGAGAAAGAGGAACAGTGTGAATCAGGCCTACCTTTGGCAATGTAAACATGGTCACATTAATGAGAAAATATTGAAAAAAATGTGTTAAAGATGAATACATTGATCCATTTAATTATAAATTATATGCAACTTGTGAGTCTTGTCTCACATAAAAGATGACCAACTCTTCATTTGTTGGACATGGAGAGAGAACTAAAGAGTTGTTAAAACTTATGCATTCTAATGTATATGGATCTATCTCCATTTAGGCCAAGAAATGTTACTCATACTTCATTACTTTTATCGATGATTTCTCTAGGTACAGATATGTGTACTTAATTAAATATAAATCTAAAATCTTTGAAAATTTAAAGAGTTCAAAAATAAAATAGAGAAATAAACTAAAAAGAGTATTAAACTCCTCGATCAGATCAAGGAGAGTACTTAAGTATAGAATTCACACAATATTTGAAGAACAAAATGATATTATCCCAGTAGACACCTCTTTACACATCTCATCTAAATATTATAGTTAAAAGGAAGAATCATATCTTATTAGACATAATACGATCTATAATGTGCTTTGCTAAATTATTGTCACTTTAAGACTATAGACATAACTGCTCACCTATTGAATAACGTTTCATCTAAATTAGTACCTTTCACTCCAATAAGATATGAAAAGGAAATAAGTCTGACCTTAAACATGCTAAGGTTTGAGATTGTCCTGCCCAGAAAAAGACACAATCTACACAAATTGACATCTAAGACTGAGTAATACAAATTTATATGATATCCTAAAAAATTTATAGATATTATTTCTACCAACCTAACAATCAAAAGATGTTTATAACTAATCTAATCTTTAGAGACAAAGTTCGGTTCCATCAGTTCATAAGAAACGCATTGAGAAGCTATAACAACATGGGTTCGAAGACACGGCATTTGTTTCACTAAAATGGAACTGATACAAATATTGTCATCCCAGATTTCAAAACCTGTGTACAGAAAAGGAGATTACTGAAGCATCCGCAGTCACTTATATTCCTAAACAGTAATAAACACTTCCATAATTTTCAAAAATTGGAAGAATGTTTCAGTACATTTAACTCTTTGTACACAATGCAATATTAGGGAATGAATACTTGTGATCGATGGCATGGAGCCTTCTGTTTCCGGGGAAAGAGAGTACACAAATACATAACTGTTACAAACTCGAAGTTTAAAAAAATGTTCAGCCAACTTGCCCGTCATTGGTCAGGATATTAGAGAAGTGGCCAAAACAATCGGTCTCCTCTACAAGAGGCTTAGAATTACTCGAATCAATCAGCTGGTTGCTGATTTGATAAGGTACACAGCACAGTGCACTCTTGTGCTGGTGTAAAATGTCAAAGAATTGACAAACCGCGTAAGTCTCCTAAATGAACGAGGTACGAAAAGATCAGATGATTTCAACAAGAACTGCTGCATATGAAGTGGAAGTGTCCCGGAAGCATCTTGAACAATTAACATGTTATCAGTTTCAAATACTGTTAGGCTGATGTCCGCACACTGAGAACGTTCGAAACATCTCCACTTCTTTGTTTATCATTCCACAGGGATGTACGACGAATCTGCAAACAGGATTCTCAGTATCAGCAAACCTTGTATAAACATTCAGAATACTGTTGGAATAAACAGCATGCTTACCATCGAAAACTCATTTCTAGAGGTAAAACTCAAACGCTGATAAGTGATGTAAGATAATGGTATTTTTCAAAGATGCAATCATGAAGGCCAGGAAAGAGGTATTTCATTTCAGACACGAGTTTGGAAAAGGTATTTATGGTAAATGAATCAAATCCAGTTCCTAGCAAGGTTTTAAAACCCGGTACCGATTTCGGTACCGGGCAGGGCCAGTACTGATACAAACTGGTACCGGCCGGTACAGCATCGGTCCCTCTTGTCCCCCCTTTATATAAGTATATATAATTATACATTAATATATAGTTTTAAAAATTAGAGAAAATGTTTAGAAATCAGAAAAATAGAAAACATAATAGAATGTAAAATCATGTGATTGAACACAATAAATAATTTAACACATAGATTTCAAAGTTTAAAACCATAATAAGCATCATTTCTTTACAATAATACATTGGATATTTGAAAGCTTGAAACATAAAAATACGTACTCAATAAGGATCATATGAATATGGTGGATAATTTGAAGATCCATCTTCATCTTGGTCCCTTGGTGCATATCCATAACTGAACAATGTATCTTGGTCCCTAAGCAGGCGGCCCGGAATGGGGGAGGGATCTCTCGGGCTGTCATGCACACAGTGCAGCCCATGAGAGCCTCCCAACTCCAATATCGGGCGGTCTCGACAGGTGAACCGGGTGGTACAAGCCGATTCGTCCAATTTTTTATTTTTTATTTTTGTTCAAACTGTACCGGCCAGTACCGGTAGAAAAAGGGCAGAACCGACCGACTAAGGCCGGTACCAGTATATGCCATCTTGAAAACCATGGTTCTTAGGGTCATGCATTTTGGTCTGACCTGTCAACTGCTATTACCATGTGTACATGGTCAAAAGCTATTTCAGGCACATGAATCAAAACAATGTGAACATCCCCAGAGAGCTCTACATACATCAAAACCCAGTTCTCGAGGACAACGATCCATCTTTTTTCTCAGCTGTTGACAGCAATGTGTATCATGTGAATGCATCTCCATTTGGCAATGGACAAAGCCACTTTTCATTGCAAAATGTGAACTCCATGAAGCAGACTCACTGCCAACATTCGAACAATCTATCATGTAATATGCATAGAATTCCAAAAAAAGCATCATATATTTTATTCAAAAGCAATCATTAAAGAAGACCAAGCTCGATCACTGGACATTGTGTGGTGCCTACTTGAGAACCCAAAGAAATGTCCACCCTAAAGGTGAAATCACCAACATATTTACAATTTTTTAGCTAATAAATCCCCATATTCATTGGTTTTCCACTGGCATGCTCTAATTTGATCCCAATTTCCACAGCCTAACAACCCAACTAGAAGTGGGTGCGGATCCTCTCTTCACTGGCATCTTCACTGATACCTACACTGCATTTTAACTGGTCCACCTCAGCACCGTCATTTCCCACAAACTAGAACCAGTAAAGGGCAAATATGAGAAAACAACTAAAAAGCATAAAGGACAAGTCTTCTCATTCCACACCATTTCCCCCTTTTCATCATGCCGCCTTCTTCCCCATCCCTTCCCACAAAAAAATCCCTAAAACCCACAAAATCCCGCCAGCCTCTGAGGAGAGGGCTTCTGCAGCAACATCACCTCCAGGATGACGACTTCTTCTCCATCTCCGCGGGTATGGCCACCTGAGTCAGGCCACCTCCAGGAACCCCTCCATCTGCTTGGACCTCGGGCGTCGTCATTGAGTGGGGCTGCCTCCGGGACCCCACAGACCCCCTCCCTCTCCTCCCACCGATCATCATCCAGCATGGGGACCCCCTCCCTCTGCTTCCTCAACTGGGACCAGAGGCAAGATCAAGTGGCGCCACCTCTGATATTCTCTCCCTATCCTTATTTGGTTCAAGCCTCTAAGACCGATGTGGTCAAGTTGGACCATGTTCAAAACCCCCTGCCTCTGCTCCTTCAAGCTCGTCACAGCCTGCATCATTGAGTCAAGCTACTGTCGGGAACGGCTACCTCTGCTCTCTCAACTTGGACCTCCGGAATGGTTTGCTTATGGCTGAAACAACAATGGTATGCTCTTGACAAAAGGGCCACAGCTGGAATCATTCAGTAGGTCCACTTTCTCAGGAGGACCGTGCCTCAAGCTCCCCTACAGTCTCTTGTTTGCTACTATTCCATTTTGCAACATATGAGTCCATGTTTCTTAATTTTATATAAACTCCCTGGTTTGTATCTTTGAAAGTTTGTGCATGACATTTTTGTATCTCTAAGGCCTTTATAAAAACATTGAATGAATGACTATTCCCTTCTGCATTTTCACACAAATATTTTTTTGACTCTCAGTCTAAACTATGCATTTTCACATAAATATTTTTTGTCTTTCAGTCTAAGGATATTCCGAGTGGTCCTATAATAACAAGATTTATTGCATTAATAAGGCAACCTACAGATATCACTCTTTCTGATATGTAATTTGTGCAGATTCATCAGCTTAATGGATGTTATATTATCAGATGAAAATCTAGATGCTACATCAGCTTGGAAACTTGAATTTAAAGATGATGATGATGAGAAAAAGGAAGAGCATTCATCAGATAATGCTGCTTAAAAAGATGAATTTACACCAAGTGTCGGGATGGAGTTTGATTCACTTGATGATGACAAGTCTTTTTTATCACAGGTACAGTGAGAAGATGGGGTTTAGCATTAGAGTATTGGGACAAAAAAGCTTAAGGATGTAATGACCCGTGCCTCCTATTGCTGTTCTAGAGAAGGGTTCAGTTCTAGTGACAAACGAGATGAAATAGAAACTAACCATAGAGCTGAAACAAGATGTGGTTGTAAGGCTCTTTATTATGAGACTATTAGAAAGAAATGGGAAATATCATGTGTACAAGTTTGAGCCAAATCACAATCACAATGTTGTTAGTCCAAGGAGGGTGCATCTATGAAGATCACATAGGAACATGAGTGTTTCACAAAAAGCAGAAGTTGATGTGGCAACTAAATCAAGGATGGCTCAAAAAACGACCATGGAACTTGTGTGTAGACAAGCTGGTGGCCATGAAAACCTTGGTTCCATTTCAATTGATTTGAAGAACTAGTTATGAACAAAACAAATGATTCTGATAGAGAAGGGTGAGGCGGCTGTCATTTTAAAATACTTTCAAATGATTAAAATAGAAAATCTGTCATCATTACATGCAATACAACCTGACGAGGATGAATTGATAACAAATATATTTTGGGCAAATCCACAAATGATAACTGATTATTCCAACTTAGTGATGTCCTTTGCTTTGACACAACATTCAAAACTAACAATGAGGAACCCCCTTGGCATTATTTATTGGAGCCAACCATCATAAACAGCCAGTAGTATTCAGTGCTGCACTTCTTTTTGATGAAACAACTGCAACATTTGAATGGCTATTCGAAACAATTATTAAGGCAATGGGTGGTAAGAAACATTTGATGGCTATTCGAGACATTTCTTCAGCCTCTTGTAATGCCAAAAAATATTTATCAAAGTGCATTTCAACTAATTCCTCATGTCTGCCTAGGCCTTCACCTGCCAATCATCAAAGTCATGCCCGTAAACAAGTTTTTCCTGCTTAGTTATTTAATGTAAACTAATCTACTTTAGTTGAATTCTAAAGCTTCCTTGCTTGCTTGTTTAGTTGATAAATTCCATCCATTCAAGGCCAATACAAATTGCCCCATCCTTGCAAGTTGAGTTCTGCAATCCTCATTCAGATCAGGTGAAGGAAGAATAATTTGCTGCTATGTTTATCTTTCATTTTGTCCAATTATTAACTAACTATTGCATTTTTTTTTCAATAAATTTTGTCCTAGGAAACAAAGAAGCATGAAGAGCTTCTATCCACTTAGCATCCATTTTGGGAACATTTGATACTCAGGAACGGGAATGCTTTGAGACTCTCAAGCTGAATCAAGAAATCCTTGATTAAATCAGGTGAAGAAATGACTACTTTGTTGCTATCTACATCTTTGGTTTTGTTTGCTTATTGGCTAATTGTATAATAAATTTATTTTTCTTCCCCTGAATTTTATCCTATGAAAGAAGGCAGTGTTGAGAGCTACTATATTGTAGGCCACTTTCTGCTTCTGTCATGTATGTTGGGGAGCATTTTGATATGCTGAAAATTGAATCTAACAACTCTTGATGGAATCAGGTATTAAAGACGTTTAATGTTGTTATATATGTTGATCCTCTGTTTTTTTGTTATTGACTAGCTCTTATGTTAAGCTTGACATTTTTCCCTTGAATTTTATCCTAAGAAAATTGGGTAGTAGCGAGGACTTCTATATTGTGACCCACTGGCCGTTTCTATGCATCTTAATGCATTGCGAGCATTTGTCAACCTTAACGAAATTAGGTGAAGAGTCATTTGCCACTAATTTAATTTGTTTCATTATTAAGTATTATAATATTAAATTTGATTTTTATACATATAAATTGCCACAGGAAACAAGATAGCATGAGAACCTTTGCATTGCAGCCACTTTCTGCTTGCATCATTCATCTGTAGAGCATCCTGACACTAGAATTGAACTCCTTTCTTTCTTGTTTTTGGACTCATCTCCCATGAAGAAAGGTATTAAAGTTTGAGAGGAAACAAGTCTGAAGACCATGTATTAGTGTTCTGAGAAAGCCAAGTCCATGCAGTTGGATATTAACGTTTAGGAGGAAACAAGTCAATGTAATTAGAAAGCGTATGTACCATTTGGTATGGAAAAAGACAAGTTGTTTGTCATATCAAAATTGGTTGCATTATTTTCACTTTGACTGGTTTGTTATGGCTGTTGATAATGCATATCATGGGAATTCTTTCTAACCCCGTGCAACCTTTGAGGTATCAGTTTACCAATAACATCCTTCCAAAACTTTCTGATAGGGGTGATGTCGTTGTTAAGGTTGCATTTCACAATGCTATGAGAATAATTTGATTATGAAACGTTTGATTTTCTGATAGATTTTTGGAAGCTGTAGATTTGGTATGACTATGTTCAGACCTTTCTGAGTGATGAAAATTTTAAGTGTAATTAAGGTCGAACTCCGATAGATAACTTTGATAATTCCATGGTGATTTGTGTGTAATTTTGAGTGTAATTTTGATGATTCTAGAATGATTTGTGGTGTCCAACAAGAGCTAGGTTTGATATCCAAGTTGATAATAGCGGTTGGGAAGATACACAATATGCTTCTTACAAATAATAATTTGTAGTTAACTTCAGTTCTGTAACAAGATGCATAATCTTAGTAGCACTTGCAAAAGATAATAGGGTTTTTTTAGTTTTAGGTCCCTGAAAACAAAATCAATATTAGAAATAAACCCCCTTAATCCCACCTATTTATTATTAAGCCACCCAAATCTTCTAACCCTTAGTAAAAGCCCCACCAATTAACAACCGTCCGAAAAAAAGAATATGTCATCCAATTTTAGGGAATATTCCTTCCCCTCACTCCCATTAATTCTCTCTCTCTCTCTCTCTCACACACACGCGCGCGCGCGCGCGCGTGCGATGGGGCAGCTGCAGAGCTAGAGACGGCCATGGCGGGGCCAGCGCCTCAGGTCGACAGTGGTGGAGGTGGTGCCCACAGTGGCACACAGGAAGAGCGAGACAACGCCCCGGGTGATGTCGTTGGCAATGGAGGCACAGAGGGTAGAGGAGTGGAGGGCGAAGGCGTCGGCCTTGGTGATGGGCATGATGCAGAAGTTGTCGAGGTGGATGCCGGCAATCTAGGCTGCTTTCTGGAGCACACAGTGGTCTGGTCGGAGCCGTAGACGATGCAGGGAGCTGAGGTGCAGTGCATCCCAGTGACCTAGGGAGCCGTAGGTGCCGAAGACGCTGTTGTGGCCATGGATGGCGCCGGTGGTGTAGATCACATGGATGCCAAAGCGGGAGAGAGTGCCCACCATTGAAACCGTCCACCACCTCGACCCATTTGGTGGGGTTGGCGCGCTCAAGGCAAGTGCTATTGCCGACGGTGTACAGGATGCCAACAGAGAGGGTGGAGAGAGCGTTCGGGGAGGTGACGGAGCATTTGACCTGAGCCATCTAGCCAGCCTTCTTCCCAGCCAACAAGTCCCAGACCTGGGCTTGCACTGGCACCTCTAGGTCCTCACCGCTAGCTGGGCACCGGTCTCATCGTCGACGTCTCCCCCTCCGTCTCTCTCTCTCTCTTTCTCTACCGCACCCCACTGGGTGGGGTGGGGGGGGACCCCTCCGGCAACCTCCCTTCCTCTCTCTCCCTGTACACCCCACCCCATTGGGTGGGGGTGCCGGTGCTAGAGAGGGATCTCTCTCTCTCTCTCTCTCTCTCTCGCTCTCGATAGGGGTTTTTAGCCATTTTATCACCCCAGTTTAACCTTAATTGTGGTTAGGTTAAATATTGTTCCTGAAATTGACGGCAGACAAGAATTGGGTGGCTTAATCATAAATAGGTGGGATTAGGGGGGCTTATTTCTAATATCAATTTTTTAGGGGCCAAAAACTAAAAAACCCAACATAATAATGACCGTTGAGCCACGGAGTGACAATATCTCTAGAACAAAGCAACATCTTCAGGCTAATCTACACATCATCAAACTAATCATTTAGAAGTTTTCAACGTTCAAATGTTCCTCACTAACTTGTCAAAGATATCCAGCCACCGAAACCCAAAGGTGTAGCAACATATTTGTTCTACATGGGCTAAATTTTCTGATGCATCTTTCAAGCACCAAGCCACGAGTCCTTCTGAAGAAAGCAGACCAACTGAAAGATTGCAGCTGTGGCCCTTTTTGTCAAGAGCAGACCAATGTTCTATTCAACCGTAAGCAGACTACGTCGGAGGTCCGAGCCAATAGAGCAGAGGTAGGTGTTCTCGAGGGTAGCTTGACTCGACAATGCAGGTTGTGTAGAGCTTGAGGGAGCAGAGGAAGGGGGTTTTGGAAATGGTCCAGCTCGATCACATCTGTCTCGGAGGCTTGAGGCGAATAAGCAAAGGGAGAGAGCCTCGGAGGTGGCCCCACTGGATTACACCCCTGCTCCCAGTCGAGGAAGCAGAGGGAGGGAGTCCCCATGCCAGAGGTGATGATCGGAGGGAGGAGAGGGAGGGGGCCTGCGGGACACTGGAGGCGGCCCCACTCAATGGGTTCCTGTAGGTGGCCTGACTCGGGTGGCCGTGCCCTGTAGACACAGAAGAACTCATCTTCCCAAAGGCAACATTGCTGCAGAAGCCCTCTTGAAGGCTTGCAGGATTTTGTGGGTTTTAGGTTTTTTTCTTTTTTTCTTTCCTTTTTTTTTTGCAGGAAGGGATGGAGAAGAAGAAGTCACGGTGAAAAGGGGAGATGGCGTGGGATGAGAAGACTTGTCCTTTCTGCTTTTCCCATATTTGCCCTTTGCTGGTTCCAGCTGGTGGGAAAGGACGGAGCTGAGGTGGACCAACTAAAATTCGGTGCAGATATCAGTGAAGATGCCAGTGCAGGGAGGATCCGCACCCACTAGAAGTGACTTGGGTCACAACAAAACATCTTTGACCATACTCATCAACATACACTAATGACTGGAAAGATCAATTGCTCCATGCACAGCTAGGAATGTTGAAGCAGCAAGTTTGAGATGTTTTCAGGACAGCATAATATTTTATTGCTTAGTTCTAGCCATATGAAAATTTAGCACGCTTTATGAGAATACTTATAATCAATGTTGATTCATATGCCGTGGGCAGGTTTAGATGGTGGTGACAACAATGTGGTTGTCCCTTCTTGTACATCATTTCCTCTTTTGCTTTTTTACTTTCTATTTGCTCATCTTTTCCATTCACCTTATCTATTATACTTTCAGAAAATGGTCTCATCTTTCCACATTCATGCCCTCTCATACTACTAAAAAGTAAAACATAAGGTTTTATGCAATATAAGTTTTCAATGACACATTCACAAAATGTGTGATCGTCGTATGTCTGTGAAACCATGGAAGGCAGTTTCGGACCGGTCCGAAACGACACCAGAGAGTGGGTTTCGGCCGAAACCAAATGCAATCCTTTAAAAAAAAATAGTATTAAATTGGTTTCGGACCGAAACCGAAACCGATACCGGCACAGCCATCCTTGTGTGAAACTCAAAGGGAAGTCTTCTAGAACGGCTGTGAGACCTGCTTTATTATATGGTACCAAGTGTTGGACAGTACGAAAGGAATACATTCACAAATGTGTCACAGAGATGGGGATACTGAGATGGATGTGTGGCAAGACTAAGAAATACAAGATTAGGAATGAGCGCATCCGTAAAGACTTGGGGATAGTCCTAATTGATAGTAAAATGAGAGAAAATAGACTCAGGTGGTTTGGACATGTGCTTTATCGCCCTAGCTCAACGCCGACTAAAAGATGTGACCGAATCTTAGTGGATGTTAGTAAAAGAGGTCGGGGAAGGCCTAAAATGAGATGGTGCGATGTTATTAAGATAAAGCTCTGATGATGATGTTGATGATGATGATGAGTATTTATCTTGAAGTCTTAGAATCGAAGTCTTTCTTTGGCTTATAATCAGTATATGTCATTCAAGATGAGTATTTATCTTGAAGTCTTAGAATCAAAGTCTTTCTTTGGCTTATGATCAGTATATGTCATTCAAGTTATCTCTATTTTCCAAGTAGAATATTGGTTACTGAATCTTGAAGTTCAGATAGTATAAAGATAATTAGATGCGTAAAAAATTCAAAAACTAAATAACAAAAATGTCATAATAAAGCCTACAGTTTCCTTTTTCATTACAAACGTACAACAATAGGTACTCCATGCAGTTTTTTTGGAAGAAAAGTGGACTGTACCACCAATTTTATAAAATAAACAGAGGTAGTACAATCAAGTACTCCATGCAGTTGGTATATAAAAGAGGAAACGGTTCATTAGAAGAGCTGATATATTCTCGATCATAACTTTTCTTGACACTTCTAAAAGAAGAGACAATTGCAGAAGGTGATTGTATAATACCTTAAACAAATGCAAAACATCAGACGATTGAATTCAGAATAATCCCACCTCTCCAGCATTATCTAAAAGGAGAGTGGCTTTGTGTCTCCCCTGACTGAGATGAGAAAGCCTTTGGCTTCAGCAGTTAACTCTCATATGTCTCCAAGAGTAAGATCTGGATGAGTAGACTAAATCAGCTCAGGATGTGCATAAAGGCAGAACTGCTAAATGCTCGCTCATATCTAACTAAAAAGAAAAGACTCACGAGATTAATTGGAATCAATGATTCAAGTAACAGGTAAACAGAATATTGCTTTCAAATCATGTTCAAAATTTAACTGTCTAGACTCTAGAACCAGGGTGTATAAATGGAAAGACTACTTTCAAGCAAGGTAAGCGACATCATAGGGCCTGGCTTCGATCCACTGTCACAGAAAACAGCATGGGTTGTCAAGCCTGACAAGATGGCCTCAGTCCACTTCGTATTGCTTTTCCATTTCAAATTATAACGTGGTGTCTAGTAAAATACTGATGGTATATATTTCAACACCCTTTCCTCCCTGCTTTTCTGTCCTTTCAGTGCAGTAGCAGATGACACTCACAGCAGCAGCAGTAGAAAGGTCAGGTTGCCTTTCCCAATTGGTTAAAATACTGGTAAAAGGTATATATTTCTATACGTACTTCCTTCTTTTCTGCCCTTTCAGGTCAGCAGCAGATGGAAGTTTCAACTGTAACAATGGAAGGAAGGTGGTCAGGATCCCTTTCCAAACACATACACACACATCAATGATGTCTCAGTGTTCAAAAAATGATTATGGTCTCATTCTTTGTCAATGCAATTCCCTACAGTCTCACCAATGATGACTTAATGTGATGACTTAATGCTCTTGCACACAAAACTAGAGCACATTTTTTCCAATTATAAAATAACAAGTATATTCAAGATGGGCATGCTTGGTCAGACCGAGACTCCAACTTGCAACCAGAGGTCATGCGTTCAAAATTTGCCTGAAGATAGCCTACCAATGCATAATATGGATTTAGCCCTTGAATTGGGGTACCATCAAGAGGGCAAGACCGGGAGTCATGCATTCATCCCGGCCGGCACACTTAACACGCCGGTGGTCAACTGGGGGTCTTTGACCCATGCGGAGGTACCTCTGATTCTTCCTCGCCGGGGAAAAGAAGTTCATCGTCCAAGTCGCGATCTCACCGGTTTCACAAGAGGGGTGGCGGCAGTGGCAACAGGACTTAGGGCAACCATAGGCACTGCTGGAGGTTGAAGCAAGGTCTTCAAAACCAGTACCGGTTCTGGTACCAGTCAGGGCCGGTACCGAAACAAAGCGGTACCAGCCAGTATGGTACCGGTTCCCCACCTCCCACCCCCGATTACACCTCCATATAAGTATATATATTCTATCAAGATCAACTGGTTATTTATACAATTAAAGTTTGTTATGAGGGTCATTGTATAAATGACCAAACCTTTTAAAGCCAACCCTCCCCGAAAGATCCCAGCTTAAGGCAAACTGGCAAAGGCGAACACTATCGCACCCTGCCGCAGCCACCGTCGTCCTGGCCTGAGCGTGCCGCTGCGGCCATCCTCGCCCGAGCACACCCCTTCGTCGTTGTCCGCAGGCACCATCGCTGTCATATGTGGTTCCTCTCTCTCTCCATATATATATGTCTCACAGTCCCATTGGCCATTCCTATTCTCTCTCACACACATCTCAACGGTGAGATGAGTCCGGAGGAGATGCGACTGCTGCGGCCTCCGGTTTCCCTTTTTTGTTTAATTCCTGTACCGGCTAGTACCAAGCTCAAATGGCCCGAACCGTACTAGCCAAGGTAGCCCGATACGGAATGTACCGGGCAGTACTGAACAAGACCCAGAGGCGTTTTCACTATCCATTGTGATAGCTAGTGGGTGAATTCGATCATAATCCAATCCCTAGTTAACTTTAAAGAATACATACCATGGGTTGAAGAAGACCATCCCTCTTTGAAGGGGGTACATGTCCAGTTGCTGGACCCCAATTCAAATTTGAATCGGGAACCCAAAACAGGGGCTGGGCTCTGTGATTGGCCGGAACATGCGACTGGGTCAGGTTGGCTGGAGCGGAATAGGCCGGGGTGTGGTTTGGGCGAGCAGTAGCTACACGATGGGCCAAGCTACCCGGTCGCTACTCGGTGGACTCATGACTTACCCATTACCAGGGATCATGGGCAAACCGTGTATTGCGGACCCAGTAACGGCCTTCCCCTCCACCCGATTGCTGCTACAGGGGAGAGGGGAGGTGCTATAGGGCTGGAGAGGTTGCAACTTCTGGGTATTCCTACTTCTGACAGTCAGAGGACGACGATAACTGCCTCGACGCCCTACTCTCCACCCGGCCCTCTCCGGCAGTCTAGAGGAGCACCACCGCCTGCGGACAGGCCGTGGGTTGTCCCAGTCGTGGTGAGACTAAGGCACTTCTGACATTGACGCTGCACCAAAGCTTTGAAGCTTCCTTGCCAGAGGCGAGCGGGCATACACTAGAGGGTAGCAGAAGAACCGCCGGGCCGGTGGGGCTCGCGAGCCACAACAGCAACGTCCATGATGACTAGAAGCTGTCGACGATACTAACTGACCTACCAGCCGGAAGTCGGAGGACTACAAAGCATGATGGAACACTTGAGGGTCTGCTGCCCCAGGCGCTATTGCAGGAAGAGGGGAGGTGTACCGGCGAGGACATGGGGGCCATCAGGGACAGCACTACAGCGGCACTGATCAACTATGAACCATTTGATGTGACAGCTTGGACACGGGACAACAGCCCACTGACGGCCAAGGGGGAGCAAGAGACCGGTGTGTTGCTGAATACAGTGGGACGATGCTACCACCTGAAGAAGAGGAGGCTGTTCCAGACACACCCGGAGAGGCGTCAGGGTCGGAGGAGGGGAACTCTAAATGAGGGGTTGAAGAGAAGGGTAGGCTGGGAAGGGAGGAGGTGAGGGAGCTGATGGGGGTGGTGGAAAAGATGGATGCACAGATGAGAGAGTTGATGGACAAGTTGGAGGGTATCTTTTGAGGAGGTGGAGAGGGACCTGAGAGGGGTGTTCATCAAGGTCCAGAAGAGGTGGCTGGTGGGCATGGCGAGGGAGGTGAAGGGGGAGAAATCACAGAAGAGGGCAGTGAGGGGGGAACGAGGAGGGAGAGAAGAGAAGAAATGAGCCGGAGGAGAGAGGGAGGACCACAACATTGTCTTTACAAGGATTGTTTCATGGAATGTGAGAGGGATCTGTGAAGGCAAGAAGAGGAGGGTGGTGAAGGAGCTGCTAAGAAGATGCAAAATAGATATCTTGTGCCTGCAAGAGTCTAAGTCTGAAGAGGATGGAGAATTGATCATGAGGGAGATTGGGGGTGCCAGATTGTCTAAGGGGGTAAGCAAGAGATATCATGATTTTGTGGAACTAATTCGAGGTTGAGGTGGAGAAGAACACATGGGTCAATCGGGAGGCTATTTCCCTTCATTTCTGCAGCATAAGGGATGGCTTCTCGCGAGACTTCTCGAGGATCTATGGTTCCCAAACCAAAGAGGAAAAGAGAACACTATGGGAGGAGCTGCTTCTATACCATCAAAGATCGGGCAAGCCATGGTGTGTGGGTGGTGATTTCCATGCAATTATAGTGGCATGGGAGAGGATGGAGAAAAATCCCCATATAGGGAAAATGAAGGATTTCTATGACTTCATAGAGGAAGCAACTTTGATTGGCATTGGCATGGTGAATACTTAGTTCATCTGGTCTAATATGAGGGTGCACCTGCATGCTGTAGGCTGGACATGTTTCTTGTATCGGTTGATTAGGAAGATCACTTCCCTCATATGCAAGCTTCTTATTTGATTAGGTCGATATCAGATCACAAACCTATTTTATTGAAGACCAGTCGTAGGCAAGAAGGAAAGGAGACAGGTTTCATATTTGAGAGGTTATGGTTCAGGGAGGCAGACTTCATGGAGACAGTTAAGAGGGCTTGGAACTTACAGAGGCACGACCACTCTTCCATGGCCACATGGGTAGGAAAATTCAAGCATGTGGCCCATATACTTAAAGGCTAGGGTGCTAACAAAACCCTACTTGACAAAATGGCTAAAGTGTCCTACAACAACTGGAGGGCCTAGACCATTTGGAGGAGGCAATGCTAGTGGATGAATCTAACAAGTTGCGCAAGAATACACTTAGGGCAGAGTTTAAAGAGATCCTTACGCGGGAAGAGATCAATTGGAAGCAAAGATCAAAAGAGAAATGGATTAAGGAAGATGACAGAAATACTGCTTACTTTCATAGGATTGCTTCGAGAAGGAGAATCAACAACATAGCTTCAATCAAGGTGGATGATCAAACATTCATAAGGGAGGAGGGTATCATTGTGTGCGCCAAAGACTACAACTCTAGACTTTTCACCGAAGATCAGATGTGTAGACCTGAGATTGTAGATGATCTACTTCCTCAGCTCTCTATTACAAAAGTAAGGCTCTTTCCAGCCCCTTCACGGAAGAGGAGATAGAACACGCAATTTTTGCCTTGCAGGTGACAAAGCACCGAACCCAGATAGTTTTCCTATGGTTTTCTTCTAGAAGTACTAGGATAAAATCAAGAAGGACCTGCTCCAGGCACTAGGAGAGTTCCAAGAAGGTAGGGCTCACTTGAGGGGCATCAATAAAATTCTCTTGGTTCTCATCTCAAAGAAACAAGGTGCACAGGGCTTCTTGGATTATAGACCCATCAGCCTGCTAAATAGTACTTACAAGATCATCACCAAGCTGCTGGCCACAAGACTAGATAAGGTGATTGGCAAAGAGATGAGTGGACACTAGGGGGCTTTCATCAGGGGAAGACATATACAAGAAAACTTCTTTGTTGCTCATGAGTGCTTGTATGCCATGAAGTCTCAAAGGAAGAGGGGTGTCGTATTGAAGCTGGATTTTGAGAAGGTGAATGGCTACATCAATTGGCAATGCTTGTTAGTAATCTTGACAAAGATGGGCTTTGACCAGAGGTGGATTGAGTGGATCCGGGAGTGTATCTCGGCCTCCTTTTCAGTCCTCGTCAATGGGCAACCCACTACCTCTTTCCATAATGGCAAAGGACTCCGACAAGGAGCCCCTATGTCCCCCCTCTTGTTTGTCCTGGTTACACAAATTCTGAGCAAGATGTAGATGAGGGCTGAGTTTGCAGGACTAATCAAAGGCTTCCATGTAGGGCCCCACAGTGTTGGTATTAGTCATCTGCAGTACCCTAATGATCCCATCCTTTTCATAGCAGATGAAGAGAGCCAGTTGTATGTCATCGGGTTAATGTTGGAGTTGTTATAAGAAGTCAGTGGACTAAAGGTGAATTAGCAAGAGCCGCATAGCCAGGGTCAACATGAAAGAGAGGTCCTTTAGGGGAGCAGCATTCATACTGGATTGTCAGATTGGAGACTTTCCTTTCTCCTACCTAGGTCTACCATTGTCTCCAGGGGCCCAATATTATAGTGATTGGCAGACAGTAGTGCAGAGATATGAGTCCAAACTTGCAAGTTGGAAGGCGAGAGTCCTCTTATATGAGGGGAGATTGGTGCTATGCAAATCAATGCTTGATAGCCTTCCTATATACTACCTCTCCATTTTTAGAATACAAAAAACTGTAGTGAAGAAGTTGGAGTCCATTCAAGTAAGAGTCTTCTGGCATGGTTGTGGAGATAGCTGCAGGAGTTGACATGACATCTCCTAGGGTAGCATCTGTAAAAGCAAGGCAGGCATAGACATCAAGAACATCAGAGATTTCAGCATGCCACTATGCAAATGGTTGTGGAGGCTCGGAGCTGAAGACCGCGGGCTATGATTGCAACTTATCAGGTAGAGATACTACAGTAGGGCTAGAGATTAGGACTTGACACCGGCATCTCTACTCAATGTCTCGCCCATTTGGAAGGGCATCCTTCAGTGCAGTGTGATCATCAGATCTCTGTTGGCCAATGGACAGAGGTGTCTATTTTGGAAGGACAGATGGTGTTGGGATTTCACCCTAGAGGAGACATTCCTGAAGCTTTTTGCAATTTCGATTACACCCACAGCATCGATGGCGCAAAGCTTCGACTCAGCTTCCTGGGGGTACTTATGCACCCACTTTCTGGGGGACCCGAGGAGAGATGGTCCAGCTGGAAGGACTCCTATTATTCCTCTTACACTATGATCCGGTGGAAAACAATGTCAACGGGTGGAGATGGAGATGGCAGGAGGGAGACTTCTCTGTCAAGTCTGTACTCACTTACAGCAGATGGCGGAACGGGCCACCAGTTTGCGCTGCAAATTTGGACCCCCCTAAAAGCCCGCTGAAAGTGAAGATGTTCATTTGGAGAATATCACATGGTCGGCTACGCACATGTGGGATTGCCTGTTTCCTACAGACATATCAACCCTTTGCTGCTGATGTAGGGAAGTGGAGGAAAATTTAAACCACCTTTTAATAGGATGCTCGTTCACAACGGAGGTATGGGCCATGATCGCCGACAAGATCCACCACATCGTCGGCCCGTTTGAGAGTGTGCACCAACTTTTCCTCAATTGGCACAAGAAGTGGAACTTCAAGGGGGATAGAGTCACCTGGTGGCTCATCCTTCATGCTACATTATGGGCATTGTGGGAGGAAAGGAACAACAGAATTTTCAAAGGCCAAACTAGAATTGAGGATAGACTGGTCTCCTTTATCTGTGAGAGAGTGAGGGAATGGGCTGAACATTTAAGTAAAGTGGAGCAACACAACTACTCTCTACTCTCTTTCTTGGGGGCATAGCGAAGGGAACACCGTCTCAATGTGGAGTTTTTTGTATAGTGTTTTTTTGGGAGCTGACTGACTCATGAAGGAGTAGATGCGCATATAAAAAGTTAAATAAAAAAAATGGAGACAAAGTAGATGTGGAAAAGACTGCCTCATAGGCATTAGACTTGATGTCGAGTTGGTTCACCTCTGCAGTAGAGGTGGATTGTCTTTCCCCAAAAAGGTTCTTTCAAGACCTCAGCTTCCTAGTAAGAATCAAACTGCCCCTCATATTGTATGGTGGTATGCATGAGGACATGTTTCCCAAGAATGACAACCAGATCTTCCACAATTTTAACTAGAGGAGCAACAACACTTGAAGATCGTTTAATAGGCTCAAGACCAGCTCCATGAGGGGGTGAGATCCTGCCAACTGACAGGGTATACAAGGATCAGGATGCATCTTCCAAGATCATTAAGCCTCAATGTTTGAAGGCTTCAAAAGGCAAGAGCATAGGGGTTCACTCACCTTTCAAAGATGACTGTTTTGGCATGGAAATGCCCCTTTGTTAAGTTTCCTATTCATACCATTGTCAAGTACATCCAAATTTCTAACCAAGTAAAATCACAGCTAGGTATGACTCACCTGGTTTGTGGCCTTAGTGTCTTCCATTTTGGTCAACGATAGAGTTGTTATTCACCTGTCGCACTGTGTCCATGATGAAGCAACTTCTTTCATCCAGAGAAATCATGATCAACATTTGTTTCATTTGGGTGAAAGTCTTGGAGAACTCCTGCTCTATTTGCATCTTTTACAATCTACAATAACCACATTCCAAGTTCTGGAAGTATCTTACTCCTTGTATCCTGCACTCTCCAGTTCCCAGAAATCACCATCAACTTGGATCTGGATGGTTAACTTAATTTGCCTCTTGATTGTCAAATAAATCTGAACTCTCCAAGGATCCCAAGTTTCTGATAAAACCCGAGCACACTTCAAGCGGCAGCCATCCATCAGTATATCTTGAAAAGCCAAAGGCACTTCCTATCTGTTTTAAGGTTTCAATAGCTCACAGGCATAGATGAAGGCCATTATTTTACACCATATGCTCTTCCCATCTCCTACCTCGTCCAGTCTTAATCAGACCAGGGTTTGAGATGATCCATTGTTTGCCAAGCTTCAAACATCCTATAACAGCTTGTGCAGAAGTGCTAATACTTGGCAAGGGCATTGATAACATTAATTAGGTTCAACTCTGAATATCCCATAATTGCAACTAAAGACTTGTCTTCTTCTGTTTCTCTTCATACCACATCAAACAAATCAAGATTATCCTGGGAGAAGCAACCCATTGCCAAAAGAGGGAAATGGATTCCAAATACTCAACAGGCTACAGCAAATGAATCCCTTGTTACTGAGATAGTTTGCATGTATACAGTAAGAATATCAGTATTTGCATAAATCGCCTCCTAAATTTCTAGTTATATGCATATATAAGAAGAATACAAATATAATCATTGGCATTACTCTATGAGACAGTGGCTGAATCAAATTCCAGGTCAAGCATTAACTACCGTCGAAATTGAATTAAGTGCTCTTTCTTAGCACAATCAATGAAGTGATAAAAACAAAATTTTTGCTTTAGCATGTTCATCTCAATTCTACATTTCATAGCTGAAAGTACAACAAATATGAATCGCACTGAGATGAATGACATACCACAGTGATCTATTTATACCCTACTTCTTTCATCAAATGACGATAGCTCCGACCACGTACCAATCGCTGCCATATAAATAGTAGATACTCAAAGAAGCTCATCTGTAGCTGCTCTTGGATAAGCCTGCCCTACAATAAATTAGTGGTGGTAGAAGTCCATGACAGAAGGAATGTGGGACAATTGGACTACAAGATGTCATGGCTGCTAATAGCTTGAATAACTTACCATCTGACTAAACACCTTTGAATGCCCCGACTAATAGGGCGGATGAATGATGGATCTCGTTGTTCATACAATAGACCAACCTGACAAAGAGATAACATGTTTTAAAGTGGTCCATTGTATGGGATTTATATTATGGTCAAAAAGGTGAAAATGTACATAATAATAATTCATTTTCGCAAATAATAGAGAACTCCCGGTACCTCTAGCATAGCAATTGCAGATGGATCATCCAGTATCTCAAGGCTGTAATCAGCAAGATAATTCACCTACACAGGTAGCTCTGGGTTACGGTTCGTTGGATAACTTTTTCCACATTTTTAACTATCCAAGAACTCAGCTTGGTAATGGATAAAATGTATATTCAGATAGATAATGGATAAAAATGTCTATGTTCTGTGAAGTTGAATAATCTCCAAAAAGACAATGCTTCATTCAATTATTTGGGTGAAACATCTATCCCATTCATTTTAACTTTATGATGTTCAGCCACAGCCACCTCTTTCCACTTTCCGCATTTCCATACTCAACTCTCACTTAAGATATTGCCAACAGTATGCTATGTCACATGAATAAAAATGGCATAGCTCTATCCAATGGAAAGTCCATTGTTTGACAGTTCACTTGCAGATCATGTCATGGTTAGACGCAGGCCTATCAAAAAAACACAGATAATGTCCATAAGCTGTACATATAAATAATTTATTGACATCCAATTGGTCAATGTCCATAAGCTGTACATATAAATAATTTATTGACATCCAATTGGTCAATGTACTTAGACTTCGCCATTGGCCTGATTTGGCACATCACGCAAGGCTTTATTTTGAACTGGGCCATTGCAGCTAGTGATCTGTGGGACAGGGCAAGAACCCATTGCCTGGTTAAGAGAAGGGGGGTGGTTTGCCTTCATACTCTAGGAAATGATTTATGTACACAATGGCAGTCTCCTTCTAACAATTTATCTAGAGATCAGGGAAAGATTACTAAAGAGTTAATGCCAAAATGGCATGTGTTTGTGGGACATTTGGTTCCACATTTGTCGCTATCATGAGGCCTCAGGACTGATTCCACACATCCCACTGAGACATGGGGATCCAGACCTGGTTATTAGCCCTGCCAAAGGTGACACAACCTAAGGTTCTTTCAGATCCACCCTCATCAGTAGTCATCACAGCCGTGGACCCTACAGCATAGCTACGTTGTCAGCCAAGTCTTTGGAAGCAAGCTTATCTATATACCAGGTAGTGGTGGATTCCCCTCATTGTCATCATCATCATCCACCGAACCAAAAAGGCAAGCAGATGCTATCAGTGCTGTGGGTCACACACCTGATAAAGGAACATGTAGCATTCACTTCTGACATTTTCATAAGATCAAATCTTGGTCCATGAAGGGAAACTGACTAACAAGGGAGATTAAGTATACACCAACAAGCAGAGAATGCAGAACTGATACCCATACAAAACTAGAGCTCAGTTCCAAGGAGGATGAATGAATGATCTATTACTTTTAGATTTTAATGTAACAGTTACAGGATAGATTGAAAGTGCAAAACGGATGCCCATACATAAACTAGAGCTCAGTTCCAAGAAGGATGAATAAATAATCCATTATTTTTTTAATTTTAATGCAACAGTTACAGGATAGAACAGAATCATACCCCAAATTCAGCATTGACTAAGGACTGAACAAAATCCATGAGTTGAATTTTTGCCCAGCGCAAAGATTTGGCAGGGTTATCTGAACGAGGCGGATACCTCCAAGGAGCACCAAAATGCAACTGACTTTCCAGGACCCTTCCATTTCGTGCATCATCTACAAACTTTCGTAGAATATCCAAAGCTGATTCCATTGCAGGGTTCACGACAGTAACCTAATAGAAATATAACCACAAAAGCAACAACTCAAAAGAAGATGAGGAGAAAGAATGCATCTCCATAACCGTGGCATGAATATCAATAGGCATGTGAAGTAGTAAATATTCTAGGATAATTTATCTGGCCAGCAAAAACATCTGTCTTATTATTAATATTCATTCATTTGCACAAAATGGGAGTACCAGTACTTCTACAAAGTTTTGTGACAGAGTAAAAGAGGATAACATAAATAGTTTATCCTCAGGACGGGGACAGAATTTCAAAAAGAATTGGTGTGGGCTAGAGCAACCATTCAGATGTCACAGTGGTATGAATATCAATAGGCACGTGAAGTAGTAAATATTCTAGGATAATTTATCTGGCCAGCAAAAACATCTGTCTTATTATTAATATTCATTCATTTTCACAAAATGGGAGTACCAGTACTTCTACAAAGTTTTGTGACAGAGTAAAAGAGAATAACATAAATAGTTTATCCTCAGGACGGGGACAGAATTTCAAAAAGAATTGGTGTGGGCTAGAGCAACCATTCAGATGTCACAGTGGTCTTTGATAATTTAGGACTAGTCTTTAATGAATTCAAGTCTCTTGGCAACTGTTGGACCCTAAAAAAAAGAGACAGAAAACCAAAAAAATGGAGCCAAACCTTTCTCTCCCTACCTGTTTGGGCCCGGATAGGTCCCCCTTGGACCTATCCGTTCCCATTCATCCCCTCTCTCGTTAATAATAAAAAAAAGGGGGGGAGAAAGGAGGTGTTTGGGCCCGGATAGGTCCCTGTTGGATACGGAAAAAATCTAATTTTTTTTGATTTATCGTAGATAAATGGTAGATTTTCGTTCTTTTTGAAAAGAAACACTCCTCTGCGTAGAGAGGGTTCCGTGGGTGCGCATAGTATCAGACGATTTGAGTTCGAGTGCTGGACCTTTCCCCACTGACCGGAGTCAGTGTTGATTTACATCGGCCTAACGTCCGAACACCTTTGTTTAACTGTCAAAGAGGTCCCAAAAGACTTCTGCAGAGGTTCTGATGTGGAGGGCAGACTCACTCGAGAGACTCTCCATGACCACTCATTTACCACCAACACATAGAAACAACTAGATTAGGGCTAGGTCTGAGCAAAACCCTAAGATTTAGGCATGAGGGCGCAAATATGCGGAAGCCATAGGCATTTTTAAAGCAAGGGAAGTTTTCTGGACCCCGGGGGTATTTTGGTAATTTTACCAAACCAGGGGTATTTTGGTAATTTTCCAGGCCAGGGACATTTATGAAATTTCAGGGCTGGAGTGGAAGTAGGATCGGGTTCCTGTCTCCCCAAGGCACGGGAGCCGTTTCTGGAATGCTTCAAGGGCTCTGAGGCCATTTTTAGGTCACAGGGGTATTTCGGTAATTTTCCAGACCCTAGACCTAGGTTTGAAGTGATACCCGAGTGCTGGACTGAGCTGATGACACTTCCGAACCGAAGGAATGACAAGGGGCTTCAAAGAAGGCACACATCTGTCAATTTGGCCGAAGGAGGGATATATGTGCAATTTTGAGAAGTCGGGGGTTTTCTTGTAATTTTCCCTCGAGGCCACACATGGAGCATGCTGAGTGCTTTTATAATTCCATATGAGTACAAATGATGTCGGCGAGTTGTCGACTGTACAAACGTCCGCTTTGGAGCGGGAGATAGGGACTTAGTCCCAATTACAAAAAGTTGCAGAGTATAACTGCAAATTACAGGACTTCGGTCTTCTACAATCCCGGGAAGGATATTTTTGTAATTTCGCCATTATAAGGGCAGAAATACAAGACTTAGTCATCCCGAGACGTAAAGACTTACAAAACATGGCCCGCTGAGGGGCGCAATTACCAACATGACCCGCTGAGGGGCGTAAACGTAAATATACCCCGTAGGGGCATAAATACAAGACCCGGGGACTTACCCCACACGGGCCGAAACAACGAACAAAAAGCTTCAAGTGTCTTCCGTAGGTTGATACTTGTAGTCTCCTCTCTCTCGTCGTTGTCTCTTGTCGTTCTCTCCTTTTTACATGGACCCTTAGGGTCTATTTATAGAAGGCGGGAGGGCCCAGAGGGGTCAAATGAGCGAATTTGCCCCGATTCTGTCAAGGTGGGGTGGCAAAAAGCCATTTTGACCCCTCTGGCCACCAAAAAGGGCCACCCCTCTGAGGGGGTTAAAAAAAACCTTTTTTCTTTTTTAAAAAATGTTTTTTTTTTGATGCCCGGACCCCGAAGGGGGGCGGACCCGAGCGGGGTCGCGCGAGACCCGGGGGGGGTCGCGCGACCCCGCCGGGGGGCGGACCGGGAGGGGTCGCGCGACCCCGCCGGGAGGCGGACCCGGGCGGGGTCGCGCGGGCCCCCTCGGGGTGGCCCGACCCCGCCAGGGGGCAGCGGGGTCGCGCGGCCCTCGGGGGTCGCGCGCGACCCCGCTGGCCCCCCCCAGCGGGGGTGGCACGCGCCCCGGGGCGCGCGCGCGACCCCGCTGGGGTCCAGCGGGGCCGCACCCCCCCTCGGGGCGCGTGCGCGACCCCTTGGGTCCCGGGGGTGGCCGCGGCCCCTCCTCCTCGCCTTTTTGACCTAAAAGGGGTCGTTTGACCCCTGTGCAAGCTTCTTGACCCCTCTGGCCGTCGTTTTGCTCCGTTTTCGTCGTCCCGGGTCGGAGAAGAGCCGTGGTGGAGCTATATATCTCGGGGAGATTGCTCCTTCGCCGCGTGGCAGTATCGCATCCGCGGAGGGAGCATTGTTTGTTTGTTTGGTCGCTCGTCGCCGCGTAGGGAGAAAGTTTTGCGCCCGTCTGTGCCGTGTGATACACTTGCTCGGCTACTCTGACTGGTATACGCCTGTTTCTTCCTTGTTAACCTGGTTGCCACGACGTCGACCATAATAATATTGTCGGATCAATAGACCCTACATCACGGAGATACTCCGTAGTTCGACGGTGTTGACGATACGCCATCTTTGTCGTCGAACGTTGCATAGCAACAATTTCTCAAAATAGCTTGAGATAATTTCAGGTGCAACAAATGCCCCCCACGGAACGTCCGCCACGGCCGGAGGCATGGGGCGGATGGCCCGTGCCCTTTGAAGGGATTGGAAAGATGTCGGCATGGCCGATACAACTTGTTAGACTGCATCGAATAATCATATTGCTGTCCAAAAATATTTTTAGCCTGACGCTTCTTCATTTTTGTTTCTCCTCTTTGTGCTTTCAGCCATGGCTCGCAGCAGTGGGAGTGGGGGTCGGTCGAGGAGGTCCCGTACTAGGGGGGCTGACGACTGCGGGGTTGAGCGCACGGACCGGCGGATGCCGCCTTTCCCTCCCCGTACCATTGATGACGGGAACATCAACCAACTAGACCTTGGCTATTCATGGGTCGCTGAGGGCCCAACAGAGAGTGCCGGAGCAGCTGAAGGTCTTGTTGATGTGTCTCGGATTGCGAGGCAAGGCGGTCTTTATACATATGACCGCACTGGAGGGTATCCATGTCACTATCCCCTGGATCGTCATCTTTACAGTTTTCTGCAGGGTTTTGCTCCCGTCGACATGGAGACTGATGATCCGTCACTTCCAGAGGAGAGGCGTCGCCTCGAGAGGGCGATACTGGTGGGGAGAGACGGCATGCAGGGATTGTGTTCCCTGACTTATCCGAGTTACCCGGAGGGCTTTTCTCGGCAGCGGCAGTATCCGGACAGGCAGAGTCTGGGCTCTTTTCAGCGATACGAGAGCTTTACCGTCCGGGCTAAGCCGATGTCTCCAGCGACTTGGCATCTGCATGGGCAGCATAAGGCCATAGACCAGGTTGTAGATGGCCTCTTTCTGGCACCCACCGGAGCTAGCTTTGCACAGGAAGAATACCTCCACGATTGCATGTTGGAGAGGGTTCTGGCTTTGAAGACTCCCAGCTGGTATGGAAGTGGTCCGTCATCCCTTCTCACAGTTACCACCGGGGCGCGACAGAGTGGCTCTGGGGCATTCTGCTGGTTTACCGGTCTTTGTTGGATAGGGTGGGGATTCGTCACGCAGTGACTGCCGCCTTGTACTCCTACCCTTGTTACACTGGCCTGTTACAGGCTCTGGTGGAGAGATTCAGCCGCCGGTGGAACACTTTTGTCACAGCTGGCGGGGAGACTTCACTGGATCTCTGGGCTTTCCAGAGGATTTCTGGTCTTTCGATCTGTGGGAGGCCTTATGAGGAGCTGTCGCCAGATGACTTACATCTCAGTTCTACAGATGGGGCAGGACACTATACCCTACCATACTGCTTCAGGTTTCTGATGAAGACATGGAGGGACTTAGCCCGAGTAGGCACAGACCGGACTCCACGCACACCGCGGGTGACATTGAATGCCTGGGTGAGCCACTTCTATAGCGGTCCTTACTGCTTCCATGAGGAGTTTGCACAGTCCGGTACCACTTGGGAGGAGTACCGAGAGGTCAGAGTGGACGTTCCTCCACATCTTCGCCACCTGCCTGCGCCGATACAAGGATGGAATTCCCGGGGGCTACATTCTATTACTTATCTGGCGGCTTATCTGGCATATTGGCTTTCCAGCTTCGTAGTCCCTCATGGAGAGGAGGGAGTCCTGCGGGTGGAAGTGATTTATCCAGCCTGCATGCTTGCCTGCGGACAGAGACTCGCCATTGCACCAGCAGCCTTGGCGAATATTTTTCATTCGCTTGGGGCTTTGTCTTCCCACTCCTCGCCGCGAGAGAAGGGTATATTCCTGCCCACTCATTATTTGAGTGCTTGGGCAGGGCTACTGTTTCCAGAGTTGTCCAGGAGGACTCCGGTCGAGAACCCATCAGCACCATTGATTTTCTGGTTTACCGGGCAGCCATCCCAGGATCCAGTTGCACAGTTAGTAGGGGCCAGGCGGGCCTTGTCTTTTGTTCCGGTGAAGAGGGGAGAGGGCCTAGCCCTTGACTACTTCTCCTACCTTCACCGTCCTTTTGCCAGGCAGGAGGGAGACGCTATCGTCAGCCGGGTTTCCACCCATGCTTTAACTTCCCCCCAGGGTTTAGCAGAGTGGGTCATCAGCATCCGACCCAGTGTTCTTGTATATCGACGCTCCAGTACGGCGATACTTGAGCCTTACTACCCACACCGGTTCGCCAGGAACTTCGGGTATGATCAGGCTATCCCCTCCAGTGGAGAGTTTTCTTTGCCCCTCCGGCTATACAGGCACAGGGACATACACTTGGTCGCGGCAGCTTGGCAGGACTTCCTTTGCCGCGAGGCAGGGCCGGGGTACCCGATCCCAGAGCAGGAGCGCAGAGGCTACTTCGACATCTATTATGCTCGCTGGTGGTTCAAAGTCAGCAACCTCTTCCGGGAGCGTCGAGATGCCATTCGTACCGCTGAGGAGCAGCGTTTGGAGCGGGAGGATCTGCCTCCTCTGTGTGTCGATCCAGCCTTCCTCAGGTCTCATTTTTCGGGGATTGCCCGAATTGTGAGTGACATTGAAGAGCGCTGGCGGGCAAAAGGCTGGACACCCATTGTTGACAGGAGCCAGTATAATGGGGCTTTGAAGCCCTTGAAGGGCAAGACGGCGTCGGCTCTTGGGGTCCCTTCTTCCTCCACCACAGGCGTAGCCTCAGGCCCCTCAAAGGCCTATTCTTGGTGGGAGGATTTGCAGACATCTTGCGGGGTGAGGAAAAAGTTCCAGTTGTCCCAGCCGATACCCGACGGAGCACTTGGGGGCAGTACCTTTGCTGAGTGGAAGGCCCATGTGATCAATGCAGTGGGCTGCGCAGGTCCCCTGGAGTACCTCTCTAGCCTTGAGTTGGCGACGACTCCACTTGCCATTTACGATGCTGTAAAGGCAGTTGCACGCGCCCTCCGAGTGAAGCCGGAGCAGATAGTATTAAAGCCAATGGAACCCATAGCGGCTACAGGTAATTCCTGTTCTTCCTGACTTTAATATACATATGTATATTTATATTCTGGGACATGCATTTACATATTCCCATGACACTTGCAGGTGGGGCTGTTATAATAGCCGGTGCTGCACCACTGAGGGATCCTCCTGATGCTGAGATCGGGAGGGATTCTGTTGTCGCCAAGAGACCTCGGGCCGAGGTTCCCGAGGAGGGGGATGTGAGGTCAGCATCCCGTTCTCGGCTGGAGGTTGAAACCCCTGAGGTTGAGGCTGTGTCTAGTAAGTAGCTCTCCCAGATACTGGTCATTCCTGAGCATATATACATAATGTTATAACACATGCTTGCTTCGTTCAACGCAGCCCCCCCAGAAGCTAGGGCTGACATGAGCTTCTCTCCTCCTCCAGCGGGAGATGACATGCCACTGGATGAGTCCGCGCCGGACATTACTTTCAGCTTCAAAGAGCTGATGTCAGACGATTATATGCCGGTGACGACCAACTCTCCCTCGCCTATTACAGCAGGGACCACAGAAGGTCAGGCTTCAGGTAACATGCTCAGCCTTGTTTTCTCCATTGATACATGAAGATTCGAACAGCAATAACCCCTTAGTGTTTTGCTGGCTGCACAGGGGTTCATGAGGTTATTCCACCTGGCCCGTCAGCGAGAGGTGATGTCGGCTCCTCCTCCGAGGCCGGATCCGCTTCTGGGAGTGGATCCACTACTAAGAGTGGGAGTTCTGCGGCCCCAGGCTCTCTCCCTGACGGGAGCTCGAGCTCTACTTCCAGCGCCACGACCTCCAGTTCTTCATCCAGTGAGAGTGACTCTCAAGAGGAAGGAGAAATAACAGATACCGGAGGTGAATGCAGCGACATACATTCTGTTTAATTGAGCCCTTCTTATAAAGATTTGTTTGACTCATATAATTGTCTGTCCCACAGGAGTGGACTTGGCCCGATCCATGGAGGAGTTCTCACAACTTTTGGGATCCGGCTCACTTGTGGACCTTTTGACTGGCGGCAATGCCTCGACAGGCACAAAGGCCATAGAGGTAGCAGGTGTTGACACCACAGCACCGGGAGATCCCACGCCAGTGGGCTCCTCTGATGTTGACATTGGTGAGGACATCATAGCTGAGGACGGCATAGCTGATCTTTCAGGTAAGAGATGTTAGAGGCTAATGATAGACCTCTTTACCATTTTGCATCTGCTTTTGTCAAGCTGATTAATGCATCTGTTATGCGGACAACTTCAGGTCAGGCCATTGAAGAAAGTGCATCACTCTCTGGTAATATAGCTCCAACAGGGGAAGCTTCTCAGGGCGCACCAGAGGGCCTGCAGACTCCAGGGGAGAGTGCCTCACCAGTAAACACCCATGCTACAGGTACTGCTCGTTTCTGACAACGAACATAGCAAATGATACATGCATTCTGTTGTGGCACTGACCCCTCTCTGTTTTTGCCATGTAGCTTCTCTTTCTGCGGAGCCGGTGGTTGAGACCTCCTCACGAGAGAGGTTCAGGAGGCAGGGCCGACTTCTGAGATTGAGCCATCTTGCTCCCAAAGGGCTCCTGGTACAGAGTCTACCCTTCCCAGCATAGCTGAAGAGGGGGCTGCTACTGAGACAGGTACATAGCTGTCCTCTGACTTTGACATATTGTGCATACCACTTTATAGATAAGCACTTACGTGCTATTGCTTAACTGCAGAGGATGGGGACACAAACGTCCTGCCTGGCGAACCAGGCTCAGCTCCTGTCACTGATTCGTCCTCAGCTGTTGAGAAAGGGCAGGAGTCTGCGGCAGCATCAGGTATATGACCGTGTTGTGCCTTTTGATAGTCGTTTGTGAATGCCCACTTAATTATGAACAAACACTCATTCGGCCTCCTTCTTTCTTTGCAGCTCCTGAAGAAGAGGCACCAGAGGTGCCTGTGGATTTCCCACCTCTTGGAGTTGAATGGCCTGACGCCCTTGTACTTGGAGTGGCATTACATGCTGACATGGCTGATCAGCTTCTGCAGAGTCTTGACCAGCTTCTTCAGGCCGACCCATTGCCCACCGTGGAGACTTTGAGGACCGGTCTGGAAGTATTCACCAGGAGCTACCATGGATTAAATCTTCCTCGAGATGCATGGGCCACGAAGCTGGAAGGCTTGTGGAGCGAGTTCGCTCGTCTCCATCTTGCACAGGAGCAGAGACAGAGAGTCCAGTTACAGATCCAGGAGCGGGAGGAGCGGCTACGTGAGCTTCGAGCGGCCCGGGCAGAGGCCGGTCTTCTCCTTGCGAGCTCCGAGGGGGATAGTCGGAGGACCTCTCTCCGAGTGGAGGAGCTGCAGAGAGAGCTTCATGAGGCTGCCGAAGAGCATCGCGTTGTCCAGGTGAGGGTGGAGACCTGCCGTCGCCGATTTGATGAGCTTCGAGAGGAGATCATCCAGGAGGAGTCCCGTCTTGCGGAGCTGCAGAGGGACGTACACCATGGTTGACGAGCTCTGGCACTTCCTTGTACATAGGGCTCTCACGCCCCGTTTTTTTTTTGCTGGAGTTATTCCCGAGGGCTTGTCTCGGGCTCCCTTGATGACATTAATGAATAAAGGATAGAACTTAGCATAGCCGTTTTTGCTTCCATCCTCTTGCATGTATGTCTTTCTTTTTTTTATTTTTAATCACTTTACCAGCCCTACCGCCCTTTCGGGTTTTCGCCAGGACTGGCCCCCTTTAGCTTTTTCCAGCGCGCCCTTTCGGGTTTTCACACTGAGGGGTACCCATTTTTGCCTAAGGCGCCCTTTCGGGTTTTCACCTTAGCCGGGTTAAAGCCTTTTTGCCCTTGATTGCTCCCCTAACAGAAACAACCAAGTCCGCTGGGGCATCAATATTTTTAACCCCGTTTCTCTTTTTTCTTTTTTTTTACCCTATAATGCCAGAAGGCAATGAGAAAGTGGCAATCCCGTAGGGATGTGTGTGCCACAGAGATGGGACAAATGGGTAGATTTGATTATCCGGGTGGGACGAGTGAATCAAATCTGTGAACCGAAAGGCAAAACGGGTTGGTAGCCTGAGAGGGCGTACTGAGACCGCACCCGATGGGGTAGAAACGAGCCGAAAGGCATGATGGGTCGGCAGCCCGAGAGAGCATACTGAGGCCGAACCCGGTGAGACCAAAAGGTGTAATGGGTTGGCAGCCCGAGAGAGCATACTGAAGCCAAGCCCGGTATGACAAGAGGGGTGGATTCGACTGTCCGGGTGGGACGTATAAGTCAAATCCGTGAGCCGATTGGCAAATAGGGTTGGCAGCCTGAGAGGGCATGCTGAGGCCAAGCCCGTGGGGATAAAGGAATAAACCTGACGATCCCGGCGGGAGACATGAGTCAAGTCTAAAACCAAGAGGCGAGATGGGTTGACAGCCCGAGAGAGCATGCAGAGGTCAGACCCAGAAGAAGAAAAAGGGTGGATTTGACAGCCCTAATGGGACGTGAGAGTCAAACCCGAGAGCCGATAGGCGAGATAGGTTGGCAGCCCGAGAGAGCATACTGAGGCCATTCCTGATGGGACAGAGATGGGTTTGACCACCCTAGTGGGACGTGAAAGTCAAACCCGAAAGCCGATAGGCGAGTAGGTGGGTTGGCAGCCCGAGAGGACATGCTGAGGCCAGACCCGGTGGGACATGTGCCAGAAGACACGATGGATTGGTAGCCCGAGAGAGCATACTGAGACCAGATCCCAAGAAGATAAGATGAGCCAAAAGGCATGATGGGTTGGCAGCCCGAGAGGGCGTACTGAGACCAATCCCAAGGAGGTTAGATGAGCCGAAAGGCATGAAGGGTTGGTAGCCCGAGAGAGCATACTGAGGCCATTCCCTAGAATGAAAAAGGAGCCGAAAGGCATGAAGGGTTGGCAGGCCGAAAGAGCATACTAAGGCCAGTCCCAGTGGGACAAGAGAGTAAGCAGGTTTAACTGCTCAGAAGAGACACGTGAGTTGAACCCGGCAGCCGATAGGCGGAATGGGCCGGCAGCCTAGAAGAGGCATGCATAGGCCGAGCCCGATGGGACGAAGTATGATACCATCAGAATGCCAGTGGGACTAGGTGTCATAGGATGACATATAAGGTGTAGCCCTGACATCAATATGATGTTTTTGGTCGAGATGGGGTGGAGTCATTGACCTAGAGCCACCCATAGAATAGATAGAGAGAGGATTTTTTTTTTTTACATTACCAACCTCACCGCCCTTTCGGGTTTTCGCCGAGGCTGGCCCCCTTTAGCTTTTTCCGGTGCGCCCTTTCGGGTTTTCACACCGAGGGGTTGCCCATTTTTGCCCGAGGTGCCCTTTCGGGTTTTCACCTCGACCGAGTCTGTGGCCTTTTTACCCTCAGCCAACCGTTGAAGGCTGACTGAGTCTGCCGGGGTATCAGTATTTTTAACCCCTTTTCCTTTTTTTGTTTTTTTTTTTTGAACCTTCACTGAGGGGAGGTATTGTCCTGTGAGGACTGCTGCAGAAACTCTTGCGGTGGCGCGTGGTAGAGCTTCATATGCTTGCCGTTGAGAGGAGGGAAGGGATTGTCTCCCTTGTGGTCAAGGACCGTATAAGCCCCTCCTTCGTAGACCTTCTGAATGACGTAAGGCCCACGCCAATTAGGCTGGAGTTTGCCGCTGGATCTTCCCGCGAGAACCTCCTTTTCTTTGACCATGATGAGGTCGCCTTTCTTGAACGCCCGTTGCTTGACTAGCTTATCATAGGCACGTGTCATGCGGGCTTGATACACTTGTAAGTGTTTATAGGCTTTGAGTCTTTGACCTTCCAAGTTGGACAATTCCTCGAGCCTTCTTTCAATTTCAGATTGGTCTTGACCTGGCAATCCGGCGTGCACAGCAACACGGTAAGATGCTAGCTCGATCTCCACAGGGATCACTGCTTCAGCTCCGTAGACCAGAGAGAAAGGGGAACATCCCGTAGGGGTTTTGTAAATAGTCCGGTAGGCCCATAGGGCTTCGTGGACCTTCTCGCCCCAATCCCGCTTGCGGCCACCTACTATCTTGGATAGCAGCTTGCAGAGGGTTTTGTTGAAGGCCTCGGCTAACCCATTGGCCTGGGGATTGTAGATCGACGACGCTCTCCAATCAATATGGAACTTGGCCGCCAGAGCATAAACAGTCTTGTTCTTGAATGGCGTGCCATTGTCGGATATAATCCGACTGGGGGTGCCGAATCTGTATATGATATAGTGCCGCACAAAACGAGCAACTATCTCCCCCGTAACTTCCCGTAGCGGAATGGCTTCCGCCCACCTAGAGAAGTAATCAGTGGCAGCGAGTATAAACTTGTGCCCCTGGGACGATGGTGGGAATGGTCCCACAATGTCCATACCCCACTCTGCAAATGGCCAAGTAGGCGCTGTTGGATGAAGCGGGTTAGGTGGCCGCCGAGGGACTGGGCCAAATGCTTGGCATTGATGGCATGTACGAGCGTATTGATTGCAATCTTCGTACATGGTGGGCCAGTAGAACCCTTTGAGCTTGATGCTATTCTTCATCTTGGCTCCTGCCTGGTGAGCTCCGCACAATCCGGAATGAACCTCGTGCATGACGGTCTTCGCTTCCTTGGACGAAAGGCACCGCAGGAGGACCGATCGGTCTTTTCCATGGACAAGCCTAAAGAGCAGACCGTCAATCAGCTGGTAGGATGCCGCCCTGCGTAGCAGTTGCACCCTCTGAGCCCGATCAGGAGGGAGCCAGCCGTTCTTTATCTTTATGATCGGCTCACGCCAATCTTCTTCTTCGGGAACAATCTCCTCTTGAATGTTGTCGACCTCATACACAGTGAGGCCGGATTCTTCGTCGAGCACACTTGGCATGAGCCTTCGATGTCTGACTGTAATATTCAATTCTCCCTCAGGCGGGAGTTTTAGGGCTGCCGCCAACTTTGCAAGAGCATCAGCCTGAGAATTGTTGCCTCTGGGGACATGGCCTATTTCAAATAGATAAAATTTTTCCTTGAGCCTCATGACAGCTGCATGGTAGGGGACGAGCTCCTTTTTACGGACATCATAGACGCCCAGTACTTGTCGGATGACGAGCTGAGAATCACCGTACACTTTGATGCACTTGATATCTATCTCCAGTGCCAGTTGAAGCCCAATAATTAGCGCTTCATACTCTGCCTCATTATTAGTCAGTGACTTCATGAGAGCACAAGAGTTGTGGAGGATACCGCCTTGTGGAGACACAAAGACTACTCCCGCACCCGAGACATAGTCCATAAGGCCGCCAGCTCTTTTGATTGTCCGAGAGGCACCATCAAAATATAACTCCCAATATGGGAGATCAAGGGTGAGGACGCCTGGCTCCATCTGTAGTGGGACTTTTTCAGAAGACTCCCCGATTTCTTGAGAAGGCACTAACACCTCTTCGTCGGGCAACTCGAAGTTGAGTGGCGAATCTTCTGGCACAGGGTGTGCAGCTAAAAACTCCGCCATCCCTTGTCCCTTAATCGCCTTGCGTGGGACGAAGGTGATATCAAATTCCATGAGGATAAGTGCCCATTTACCGAGCCTACCCGAGAGGACAGGCTGGCATAACAGAAATTTGAGTGGGTTGCATTTTGAAATGAGCTCCACCCGATGGGCTAGGAGATAGTGCCTCAGCTTCTTGACAGCAAACACCAGAGCTAGGCACATCTTTTCCATGGGAGCGTACCGATGCTCAGGCCCGATCAGTTTTCGGCTGAGGTAGTACAGTGGCTGCTCCTTGCCCTCTTCATTGATCTGGGCTAGGAGAGCTCCCAAAGAGGCATCCATGGCAGCAATATACAAGATAAGGGGTTTCCCTCTGACGGGTGCCCCTAAGACTGGAGGAGTCAGCAGATACTCCTTGATTTGCTCGAAGGTCTTCTGACAGTCTTCGTCCCATATGAAGGGTGCTCCTTTCTTCATCAATTTGCCGAAAGGTAGGCATCTTCCTGAGAGGTTGGAAATAAACCGCCTAATATAGGCGAGCCTTCCCTGAAGAGATCTGAGCTCTGTCAAGTTCTTGGGCGGAGGTAATCCCCTTATGGCCTTGATTTTGTCGGGGTCGATTTCTATGCCTCGATACCTGACAATGAAGCCAAGGAACTTGCCACTGGAGACGCCGAAGGCGCACTTCATCGGGTTCATCTTGAGCTGGAATTGTCGGAGCCTTTCAAAGACTCGACGCAGGTCAGCTAAGTGATCCTCCCGCTTCTTTGTCTTGACGACCAGATCATCAACATAGCATTCGACAAGGTCATGTAGCATCTCGTCGAAGATCTTGGTCATTGCCCTTTGATAGGTTGCGCCGGCATTCTTCAGACCGAACGGCATCCTTTTATAGTTGAAGATCCCCTTAGGAGACCGGAAAGCCGTATGATCTTTGTCTTTGACGGCCATGCGGATTTGATTATAGCCCGACGACCCGTCCATAAAAGACAAGGCTTCGTGACCAGTGGTCATATCAACCATTGTCTCAGTGATTGGGACAGGGAAGTCGTCCTTTGGGCATGCCTTATTCAAATCTCTGAAGTCGATGCAGACTCGGACTTGGCCGTTCTTCTTCTTAACAGGGACTATGTTAGCGAGCCATACAGGGTACATGCAAGGCTCTATGAAGTCCACATTGAGCATTTTGTCAACCTCAGCATTGACCTTCAGCTCCAGCTCGTGGCGCATACGCCTTTGGGCTTGCTTGACTGGCTTGACTGTTGAAAGTATTGCCAGCTCATGTTCAGCCACAGAAGGGTCGAGCCCGGGCATTTCTTTATAAGTCCAGGCGAAACAATCCCTGAACTCTTCTAAAAGCTGTCGATACGACTGCCTTTCTTCCTCACTGAGGAGAGCACTTATGAAGGTGGGACGATAGTCACTTTTGCTCCCAAGATTGATTTCGATCAACTCGTCCACAGTTGCTTGACCACCGTCTTCAAGCTCCGGTGGAGCTGGTTGGAGGTCGACGAAGTCTCCCTCGTCATCAGTGTTGGCTTCATAGACATCAAATTCTTCGAAGCACTTTTGCTCGTGGCTTGAAGCCGAAGGGCTTGCTTCATCTTGCTGATGGTTAGCAGGCTGAACTGCTCCTTCCTCTGAGGGGTGGTCATTGTCGACTCCTGATGAAGGTGATGGTGTCGTAGACACATCAGCGGACTCCCTCACAGAGTCATCAACCTTGGGCTCAGCTTCAGCTTGCCCATTAGAGAGAGGTAGCAGTCCTATGGTGTTGACTGCAAAGTGGACCTCGAAGTCCTTCTCCTGGTCATAGCCAAGGCCTCTTGTATCCTTGCGGGAGAAGGGAGGTTGCCCGCGGACTTGCGGAGGGTTCCATAGCTGGTGGAAGTATGCCGCTCGTGTTGGGTCCAAAGTTTGCGGGATGTGCTGCTTTTTACACATCTCCTTAATGTGCTCTGGCATATCGTCCATCTCCTGGACTGGCTCTGGCACCACATCGGCGGGAGTATCCCAGCCGAAGTCATCTTTAGGAGGACATGGTGGGACTAAATCACCTTTGTAAAAGATGATCGGTTTGACCTCCTTGCCCTTGTTGCGTCTCCTTCTCCGTTGATAGGAGACTGTAAAGGTCTTCAACTGCTCCACCTCCTGTTCTTCCCATTGGGACACGAGTTGAAGGCACTTAGGCGGTAAGGAGATACTCCCGTTAATGACCCGACTGATGAGGTTGGCTTCAAAGTCGACACTTCGCCTTTCTGGTTGGGTCGGCTTGGAGGCGGCACTGAGGCTCAGCCTGTGCAGCTTTACTATGTCTTGGTTGACAGTGAAGAGCTGCCCTTCTTCAACTTCAGGGTCCACCTTTTGCTTCCCTTTACCTTTTAAAGGCTCGGGGATTGTTAAGGTGGGCTTCCCAAAATATAGTGAAGCATCGGCCAGATGGCACTCATTGAGATGGAACGGGGCCTGGTCTGCGAAGACCGTATGTTGCTCCCCTTCCTTGGCATATTTAATGCATTGATGCAAAGTTGAAGGAACGACCCAATTCTCATGAAGCCAAGGTCTTCCAAACAGCATCTTGTAAGATGTGTCCGAGTTGATGATATAGAATGTCGCTTGGGTGACGAAATCGCCCAAAACTAGCTTGACCACAACCCGACCAAGCGCCTCCTCGGAACCCTGATTGAATCCTGAGATCTTGACATCAGTCACCTTTTGCAAATAAGGTGCCAAGTATAGAGACTTGAAAGTCTTCAGAGGCATGATGTTGACAGCTGCTCCGGCATCTACCAGGATGCGATTCACATCATGTCCATTAATCGTCCCTTTCATATATAAGGGGCGATTATGACACGGAGAGGACATCAACATGTCTTTGTCCGTGAAGGTGATGTTTGCTGTGAGTGCTTCATATGCTTGAGCTTGCAACTCTGCAACATGGGCTTCATACGCCTCTGGATCTTGAAGTATCTTGACAAGAGCCTCTCTGAGGTCTTTGCTCCAGGCAATGGCTTCCCAAATAGTGACATTTGTTGGGAACCGCTTCATATGATGAATAATTTTGCGGTCTGCCCGGGCACGAGTCTTGTCAAATGGCGGGATGATCTCCGCCAGAGTCTTCGGAGCCTGGCGAGGCTTCTCCCGCTTAGAAGGGCGCTCCTCTGTATTCTGGCCTTCCGCATCTTCTTGGAACAGCGGTGCCAAAGACTCTTCTGGAGGTGGCAAAGACTCATCAGGCTGGTCTTCATTAGAAGGACCTACTGGGCTTGTAGACTCGACCCTGTTGGAGGGGCCGGCTTGCTCTGACGCCTCCTCGCGCTTCGGCGACTTGGCTGGCTCCTCTTCTTCATCGGAGGAGGCAATTGTAAAAGGGACGCCACCCGGCTTAGCCGTTGGGATGGGGCCTGAACCCTCTGAGGGGTTGAGGATGAAAGGGATCCCCCGAACTTGAGTTTCTGGGACAGGACCCGGCTTCTCCCCTCTGAATATTATGACCCGGTCAAGAGTCGGGAGACCTTCACGTCCACGTCCCCGGGCACGACCCCAGCCGCGTCCCCGGCCATTTCTTGCCGAGCGGCGCTGATATGTCGCCATAGGCGCCTGGCTTCCAGTGCTATCAGCCGTGGGACAATAAATATTGTCGGGTGGCGGAATCGCCACCATATTGCAGGAGAGCTCTTGCAGCATTTCCTCGAGCATCTCAACAGTGAGCTCCTCATCTTTATAGAATAAGGAGAGCTCCTCCGGGATTGGGAAGTCTTCACCCTCTTCAAGACGGTGAACCATTTCTCGGAGCCATTGCAGAAGACGGGCTTTGCGCCCAAGCTTGTCCCAGGGAATATATTCGTCTAGAGTGACAACCCTGGTGGGATGAGGGGGAGTGTACTCCTCCAGCTCATCTATAAGCTTTTGAAGTCTTTGTAGAGGAGTTAGCTCCTTAGGAGCCTCCATAGCAGCGGCTTGCTCGGCTTGCTTCTTTAGCCTCCTCTTCAAATTCTTCCTCCGATTCTTCTCCTGCTTCTTTTGGCGTGCCGCCTCTTGAGAAGAGGGAGAAGTTTGCTTCGGCAGTGGGGCTTGCTTGCCCCCAGAATTTTGCTTCTTGCTCCGGGCTGACTCCTTAGGGGCCTTACTGCCGTGGCTTTTTCTGGGGGCAACCTTGGTCCAGTTGGCCTCCTCTGGCTGAGCTTGGAGGGTAGCATTGATTGCCTGAGCAATTATTTCAGGAGGCAACTCCTGGAACTCTGCCAGTCCACAATGGAGTGTCTGGGAGCTTTGTAACTCTACCGACTTTGCTTGGACCGGTGGGTTGGCTTGCTTGAGCTGCTGAGGCCTTTCTACAATTGGCGGCCTTACTGAGCTGGCAGAGGCCTTAGCCGGGATCTTTGCGGGCTCAAGGGGTTGAGTCCTTTCCCCGACTAATGGCCTTGCTGACTTGGCAGGAGCTTTGGCTGAAGGCTCTGACGCCTTGGCTTTGCCTTTGTTGTCTGGCCGAGAGTTCTCTCTCATGATGATGCCGGGCTGACTGGGCCTGGGACGAGTTTTGGAACTCTCTCCCATAGCTTGGCATCTGGGGTTCTGGACCTTAGGCCCTTTATAGGTGGTCGTAGCCTTGCCTTTAGTGAGTAATGGGAATTCATCATTTTCCGTAGGCTCACTTGGTCGGGCTAATCGGGAGAAAGCTTCAGTTTCTCGCCGGGCCTGCTGGAGTGTCTCCCTGGCGGCCTCTGCAAGGCGTAACCTTGTCATGGAATTCCCCTGATGATCGACAACCCCTCTCTGGATGAGGGCTTCAATGAAGTCTTGAACCTCTGGGCATTGCCGAGTGGGGTGAGACACCCTTGCATGATACTTGCAATAACGGGGGTGACTCTTGGCCGTCTCATTGTAATAAGACGGCGGGTCATGTGTCAACACCCAACCCTCCTCCAGAAGCTTGTCAAAAATCTTCTCAGTGTCCCCCTTGGGGAAAGAACACTGGTGAGAGGGTCGCCACCCTGGATACCAGAGTGTGGACTTGGGCGATTGGGAACTGGCTCCCTGGGAACTAACTCCCTCCTCCTGCGGCTCGGGGAACTGGAAGGCTGCTGCAGCGTGAATGACGTTGACGGAGAAGTGAAGACTCCTTCGTGCATGCGGCTGCGGTGGGTCGACTAGAAATTCGCCCATATCCACCTTCCCTCGCCTGATTAAGTCTTCGGCGAGGTCCTTGAATGGCTCACAGTTGTGGATAACATGGCCAACAACTTCATGATATGGGCAATAGCCCTGATGAAAAGCAGCGCCTGGCGTCTGCTCCATGGGTGACGGGGTAATCAATCCCGCCCGCTGACATGCGAAGAAGATATTGGGAGTTTTCTCGCAAGGGAAGGAGTATAACTTCTCTGGGAGCTCGACTTGAAGTGGAGCCTCCATGTCTTCGGGTGAGTCCTCCTCGTCTTCAGATGAATCCGAGGACTCTTCAGAGAGCCAACCCTGAGCGGAGCCCGACCCGTGGGTGATACACCCGTCTCCCGTATGTGGGCTGGAGCTAACCCCCTGGCAAATGGGCCAAAAGGGAAGGTGGACAACTGCTGATCAATGCTCTCTAGGAACTGCAGCAAGCGCCTTTGTTCCCGTCGTAGCTGTCGGACTTCCCCTCGGATCTTCCGGATAGTCCTCCGCAGTGCTAAACATTCTGGGAATGGAGGAGGAGTGGCTCTGGGACCACCATTGGGCTGCCGACTTGAAGGCCCGACTTCGGAGGCATTGGAGCTTGAAGCCATCGCCACCAGATGGACCACGTTAGCTGACCGGTTCGATCGGCTCCAAGGATGAGGCTGGGGTGGATCGACTGCATGGCCCAGCATATTTACCAGGCCCTTTTGAATGAGCTCCTCTGCTATATTCTTGAAAACATAGCAATCCCCGACGGTGTGACCCAACCTTCGGTGATACACACAATAGGTTGGATCATCTATCTTATCCACCTCCGCGGGCTTCCGCGGGTCCGGCAGAGTGACGAGCTGCTCCTTCATGCATAGATCAAAGAGCATCTTAGTATGCTCCTTTCTGAAGGAATAAGGCGTCTTCATGTTCTCCGCTAAGAAAGACGCATTTGTCTTATCACCAGACTTCTTGCCTTTCCCTTTGGACTTTCCTTCCCCTTTATCTCCATTCGTCGGGGAAAAGTCCACGGCATTCACCTCCTTACCACTAGCCAGACAGTCTTTGGAGGGTTTGCCTTTTGTAGAGACTTGTGCAGGGTGATCAGCGAAGAACATCTCAATCTCCGCCACGACCGTGTTGAGTTGGTCGAAGCCCCTGATATTGGAGCCCAGAAGCTTTTCGCTGACTTCTGCCGAGAGACCCCTACGGCAGATGGTAATCGCATCTTCAGGCGTCGGAGGATTATCGCAGTGCATGCTGACGTCTCTCCATCGCTTGATGAAGTCCAATGCTGTTTCACCCTTCTTCTGTCGAAGGGAACAAAGCTCTGCTAGGGAGACTTTGCGCTCGACCATTTGGAAACGGTCGACAAACTTCTTCTGCATATCAGCCCAATCAGATACTGAGTTGGGCTTTAACCTTGAATACCATTGGAAGGCGGTGCCAGTCAAAGACGTGGCGAAATACCGCAGCAAGTATGCCTCTTCCAAGGCTAATTCACCCATGGCCGTCATATAATAAGCCAGGTGTTCATGCGGAGAACCCTGCCCGTTGAACTTCTGAAGTTTCGGGGCCTTCGGGCAGTCCGGTGGAAGCTTCTTGAATTGATGATGGAGGGGATATGGCACGCTGTACAAATCAACGGTAGCCACACCCTCGCCATGTTGAGCGAACTTCGCTTCCACGATGCGCTCGATCATCTGCTTCTGCGCCATGAGGCTTTCTGTAGCAGGAGTAGCAGATGACCGCGCATTGGTTTCATGCGGCGGGACTTCGGAGTCCACTGCCAGTGGGAGCCTTGCAGCAGTGACAGAGGCATTAGCCGCAGCTGGAATGGGAGAAGGCTGCTGATCCGCTCCAGCCGGTGCCGCCTGAGGCGGGGAAGGAACCTCCTTTTCGCGCAAAAGCGACTGTAGCAGGTTCTTGAGCTCTTGGTTTTCCCGTCGAAGCTCGTCCAATGTGGGGGCCCGTGGCTCTTCCCCCAGCTCTTCTTCGTGCCGGGAGCGACTGTCCCCATCAACACTGTGGACGTCTTCTTGACGCTCTTCTTGCCGTGCCGGCTCAGGCTGAGATGTGCCGGCGGTCGGTGCCTGTTGCGTCTGCGCTAGAATCGAGAGACCGGCCTTGACCTCCTCAAATATTGGATGGGTTGGTCAAGCTCTCCCGAGGTGTTCTCGGGCTGTTTGTCGCCAGAGGTGGCGTAACAGGTAAACACTTTGACAGTGTCATCGGTCACCTGGACCACCCGCTTTTTCTTGGGCGGTTGTTGCTTCGGCTTGGACGGCCTCCCAAGTCTATCGAAGACAGACATTCGGGATGTGGCTGCTTGGGGTGAGCGATCCTCCTCCGTGTGTGTAGAACTAGCCCACGGAGAGGTCGGCCGCACCTTCTTGCCGGCTCCTCGGCGCTTTTGTCTCCGTAGGGGCTGAGATGTAAATCTCGCAGACGTCGAGGCCTCAGTGCTTGGCGGACTCCGCATCCGCTGAAGCTCTGACATGCGGAAGGGCTCCTCCGCCCTCGCGCGCCTTATGATTCGGGCCTCCTCCTTGGTGACCCAGATCTTTTTCAAATAGAGCTGGTGCTCCTCAATTGGGTTGCCCCCTGTCCTTGGACGGGGAGCTCGTGGCCTGGGCTGTTGCAGATGGCCCAGAGTTGCCGCTGGTACGGCAGACTTCTCCTTCCTCGCTCCTTTCTCCCGGACCTGCCGGAGGGGCTCGAAGCGGTTGGAGGTAGAGATAGTCGGGACATGACGATCCCGTGGCATAATCGGCTCACCTCCATCGAGCCGGATGCGGATGTCTCCGACAATTACCGTCTTTCCGGAGCGCGAGACAGCCGCTTCGGGCCTTGCACCCTTGCGGCTTCGGCGTTGCCCCCATTGAGTAGGGGCGGCAGTGGTGGCGCCTGCCGTAGGCATGGCGTCCTCCTGACGACGGCGGCGTTGCCCCCGTTGAGCAGATACAGCACCTCTGAGGGTAGCCGCAGTAGGTTTGGCGCCGTTGCGGCGGCGGCGTTGCCCCCGTTGAGCAGGGGCGGCGCCGGCGGTGATTTGATTGACCGAGAAGACTCGGCCAACAGCTGGGGCAGAAGGCCTGACACCTTCGGCCGTTGACGTGGCAGCCAAGGGAACTCGGCTGGTTGTCGGGATGAAGGGCTTGACACCCTTAACAGTTGAAGAACTAGCCGGATAGACTCGGCCAGTTGATGCAGCAAGGGGTCTGACACCCTTGAGGACGGTCTCCTTTACCGGGGGAGTCCGACCGGTTGCTGAAGTAGAGGGTCTGACACCCTCAGTGATTGATTTCTTGGCCGGGTGAACCCGACCAATCAACGAAGCCGAGGGCCTGACGCCTTCAAAAGCTAGCTTGTTGGTCGAACAGACTCGACCAATTGTTGAAGCCGAGGGCCTGGCACCCCCGACGGCTGGCTTGTTGGCCGGGCGAACCCGACCGGGAATGGCGGAGAGCTTGCCGCCCTCAATAGTTGGCTTCTGGACCGGACTGACCCGGCCAGTTGCTGGAGTCGAAGGCCTGACGCCTCCGACAGTTGTCTTCTTGACCGGACGGACCCGGCCAGTTGAAGGGGCCGAGGGTCTGACGCCCCCGATAGTTGTTGCAGGCATGGCTGAACTGGCTTCAGCCACCGGTACCGCAAGAGCAGCTGAACTGACTTCAGCCACTGGCACCACACCCAAGAAGAAGGGCGAGCCGACGACCGCTGGGAAGTCGCCAAAGACCAACGGGGTTGCCAGGAATCCGAGCCTGGCGTGATTGGCGACGATCTCGGGGCCGTAGGTAACGGCAGCCATCGCTATTGAGGTGTTGGTGGTGGTGGTGCGTAGCACGAACGAAGTGGCGTGCAAATGCACGAAGAACTCTCAGATGAACAGAGAGATGTGCCCTCCTCTTCCCGTCCTGTAAGAGGAAGAGGGGCAATCAGAACCTTGAAGAAGGTTTAGAGACTTTCTTTGACAGAAAGAAGAAAGGCGGGAAAGGTCCCACCGGGCGTGCCAGTCTGTTGGACACGGAAAAAATCTAATTTTTTTGATTTATCGTAGATAAATGGTAGATTTTCGTTCTTTTTGAAAAGAAACACTCCTCTGCGTAGAGAGGGTTCCGTGGGTGCGCATAGTATCAGACGATTTGGGTTCGAGTGCTGGACCTTTCCCCACTGACCGGAGTCAGTGTTGATTTACATCGGCCTAACGTCCGAACACCTTTGTTTAACTGTCAAAGAGGTCCCAAAAGACTTCTGCAGAGGTTCTGATGTGGAGGGCAGACTCACTCGAGAGACTCTCCATGACCACTCATTTACCACCAACACATAGAAACAACTAGATTAGGGCTAGGTCTGAGCAAAACCCTAAGATTTAGGCATGGGGGCGCAAATATGCGGAAGCCATAGGCATTTTTAAAGCAAGGGAAGTTTTCTGGACCCCAGGGGTATTTTGGTAATTTTACCAAACCAGGGGTATTTTGGTAATTTTCCAGGCCAGGGACATTTATGAAATTTCAGGGCTGGAGTGGAAGTAGGATCGGGTTCCTGTCTCCCCAAGGCACGGGAGCCGTTTCTGGAATGCTTCAAGGGCTCTGAGGCCATTTTTAGGTCACAGGGGTATTTCGGTAATTTTCCAGACCCTAGACCTAGGTTTGAAGTGATACCCGAGTGCTGGACTGAGCTGATGACACTTCCGAACCGAAGGAATGACAAGGGGCTTCAAAGAAGGCACACATCTGTCAATTTGGCCGAAGGAGGGATATATGTGCAATTTTGAGAAGTCGGGGGTTTTCTTGTAATTTTCCCTCGAGGCCACACATGGAGCATGCTGAGTGCTTTTATAATTCCATATGAGTACAAATGATGTCGGCGAGTTGTCGACTGTACAAACGTCCGCTTTGGAGCGGGAGATAGGGACTTAGTCCCAATTACAAAAAGTTGCAGAGTATAACTGCAAATTACAGGACTTCGGTCTTCTACAATCCCGGGAAGGACATTTTTGTAATTTCGCCATTATAAGGGCAGAAATACAAGACTTAGTCATCCCGAGACGTAAAGACTTACAAAACATGGCCCGCTGAGGGGCGCAATTACCAACATGACCCGCTGAGGGGCGTAAACGTAAATATACCCCGTAGGGGCATAAATACAAGACCCGGGGACTTACCCCACACGGGCCGAAACAACGAACAAAAAGCTTCAAGTGTCTTCCGTAGGTTGATGCTTGTAGTCTCCTCTCTCTCGTCGTTGTCTCTTGTCGTTCTCTCCTTTTTACATGGACCCTTAGGGTCTATTTATAGAAGGCGGGAGGGCCCAGAGGGGTCAAATGAGCGAATTTGCCCCGATTCTGTCAAGGTGGGGTGGCAAAAAGCCATTTTGACCCCTCTGGCCACCAAAAAGGGCCAAATGACCCCTCTGAGGGGGTTAAAAAAAAACCTTTTTTCTTTTTTAAAAAATGTTTTTTTTTTTATGCCCGGACCCCGAAGGGGGGCGGACCCGAGCGGGGTCGCGCGAGACCCGGGGGGGGGTCGCGCGACCCCGCCGGGGGGCGGACCGGGAGGGGTCGCGCGACCCCGCTGGGAGGCGGACCCGGGCGCGGTCGCGCGGGCCCCCTCGGGGTGGCCCGACCCCGCCAGGGGGTAGCGGGGTCGAGCGGCCCTCGGGGGTCGAGCGCGACCCCGCTGCCCCCCCCCCCCAGCGGGGTGGCACGCGCCCCAGGACGCGCGCGCGACCCCGCTGGGGTCCAGCGGGGCCGCACCCCCCCTCGGGGCGCGTGCGCGACCCCTTGGGTCCCGGGGGTGGCCGCGGCCCCTCCTCCTCGCCTTTTTGACCTAAAAGGGGTCGTTTGACCCTTGTGCAAGCTTCTTGACCCCTCTGGCCGTCGTTTTGCTCCGTTTTCGTCGTCCCGGGTCGGAGAAGAGCCGTGGTGGAGCTATATATCTCGGGGAGATTGCTCCTTCGCCTCGTGGCAGTATCGCATCCGCGGAGGGAGCATTGTTTGTTTGTTTGGTCGCTCGTCGCCGCGTAGGGAGGAAGTTTTGCGCCCGTCTGTGCCGTGTGATACACTTGCTCGGCTACTCTGACTGGTATACGCCTGTTTCTTCCTTGTTAACCTAGTTGCCACGACGTCGACCATAATAATATTGTCGGATCAATAGACCCTACATCACGGAGATACTCCGTAGTTCGACGGTGTTGACGATACGCCATCTTTGTCGTCGAACGTTGCATAGCAACAATTTCTCAAAATAGCTTGAGATAATTTCGGGTGCAACAGTCCCCAAAGGGACCTATCCGGTCCCATTCCTCTCTCTCTTTCACTAAAAAAACATAAAAAGAAAAGAAAGAAGGTGTTTGGGCCCGAATAGGTCCTCTCTCTCTCCCTCAGGCCTTGTTGGACCGGATAGGTCTCCCCAATGACCTAGCCGGTCCGGATAGGCCCTCCATGGGAGTAACCATCCCCTAATGCCTATAAATAGACCCAGTGGGCCCCATTTCAACACACACACATATGGATCGAAGTCCATGGAAGCGAGAGGAGGAGAAGCAATCTCCTAGTTCTTTGTTGTGTGCCTCCATCAAAGAGGGTGTGTGCCCAACAAGGGTTGCACATGTCCTCAGAGTTTGCAAATATGCCCCTATGGTTGTGCCTTACGTAATTCTTTAGTTTGCATATATACTCCATGACGTGGCTATGCCTTGTGTAATTTCTTGGAGAGGATGATACTATAATTTTCTGAAATAATCAGAAATTACACAAAAAATCTTGTTCAGTTCGGATATTACAAAATACCCTTGGTCTGTCCAAAATTATACAAAAAATCATTGTTCAGTCCGGATATTACAAAAATATCCCCGGTCTGTCTAAAATTATAGAAAAATCTCCATTCAGTCTAGAAATTACAAAAAATGTCTTAGTTTGTTCAGAAATTATCAAAATGCCCCCAAGCTTCCTAGAAATTGCAAACAAACCCTAGCCCGTCCAAAAATTACAAAAAAACCCTGAACTTTGCAGAAGTTGCACAAAGCTCTTATTCTGTCCCGAAGTTCCCAAAATATCCTTGTCCAGGGTCACCTCGCCTACATGACTCAGTGGAGCGGGACCATGCCACTTCCCTGAAACGGTGTGCGCTCTCCTGAACTTCGCTTAAGGTTGACCAGAAACTGTCAAATCCAATAACCCTGATACTCAAAAAAATTACGAAAATACTCCTGCTGGCGAGAAATTGCAAATAAACCTTAGAAAGTCAAGAAATGACAGATAAGCCCAGACAAATCCTAAAACTGCAAATAAACCCTAAAAACTCAAGAAATGACAGATAAGCCTAGGAAAAATCTGAAATTGCAAATAAACCCTGAAAAGTCAATAAATGACAGATAAGTCAAGGGAAATTCAAAAATTACAAATAAACCCTAGACAGTCAAGAAATGGTAGAAATGTCCAGAAAATCTAGAAAAATTACAAATATACCCTGGGAAGTTAACAAATGACAGGAATGCCCACAAATGTTAAGAAATGATAAAAATGTCCTAAGAATTCAAAAAATGACAAAAAATCTAGGGAGGTCAGGAAAATTACAGAAATACCCTGGAAAGTCAAAAAATGACAAAGAAGCCCAGGAAAGTCGAGAAACTACAATTGTGTCCTGAAAAGTCAAGAAATGAGAGGAATGCTCCAAAATGTCAAGAAATGACATGAATGCCCAAGAAAGTCAAGAAATGGGGTTACACACACAATGGTGTGGGGGATTGGACTGAATGTACATGGTAAGGAATTCCACAAAGGACCGAAGGGTTAGAGAGGCCTTTGAAGCAGCTTGTTGCAAAAAATGGCCTAGACAGGCTGGTTCTTTCTCTTTTCACTTTTTCCCTTTTTTGTTCTTTTTTTTGGCGAAGGTGGGGGGGGGATCCAATCTAAACACACAAACAACAGGGTCCTGAGCAGGTGCCTAGCAACAGGTCAATGTGACAAGGATCTAGGTCACATCCCAACCTGCTAGTAAAAAGGAAAGACCATGGATGGCCATGACACTTGCAAAGGTGTTACATGGATTTTGCATGGTGTCCATGAGTTTATTCAAGTTGGATCAGTGCAAGTGCGATTTGATGGATTTATGATTTCTCCACGCTTCCTTTTAGACAAAAATAAAAATATAAGCCGATATGACAAGATAAAATATTTGAGAACATGCCAGTGTGAAAAGCACCTATGAAGTAAATTTATTAGGGAACTCAATGTGTGAATGACGATATAACTTGGATAGTCAATTCATTAACACTTGAAATACCTGTAAATATGCCAAGTATGCATCTACAATATCCTCGAAGTTGCTCCTGCCATCCTGCAATATCCTATCAACAAAGAGAAAAGACAAGGATAAATATTTTTTTTTGAAAGTGGATAGTACCACGATTGTATTAAAGAAAAGAGAGTGAGATGTACAAGTAAGCCCAAGAAAATACAAAGGGGAACCACCAAGACGGTGCAGACCTCCCTAACCCCCCAACCGAACAAAAAGAGGGGAATTGAGAGAATTAAGATGACACAACAACTCCGCCCATTCCCTCACTCTATCACAAATAAAAGCAACAAGGGTCTCTTCAGCTCTAGCTTCCCTTCTAAAAATCCTATTATTCCTTTCACCTCACAAGGACCACAGGGTGGCGTGCAAACCCAGCCACCACACAACCGCATCTCCTTTGGTAGGCCAAGACCTACCCCACGAACTGATGAAGTGCATCGCCTCCACCTGCCAGGAAATGAAACAACCAGACCTCGAAGCCAATGCCTCCCACACCTTCCTCGAGTATGAGCAACCGACAAACAAGTGATCCAAACTCTCATCGTCATGTCCACACAAACAACAGGTTGACTAAATGCCGGGGAGGAAGCGAGCCAGGCGATCACAAGTGGGAAGCCTCCCATGTCTTATCCTCCAAATGAGGACCTTCACCTTCAACGGACTTCTGGGCCTCCAAATCTGCAGGGCAAGGCTATGGCGAACCCCTCCGTCAAAAATGAAGGAATAAGCGGACCAAACGGAGAACATCCCCTCCCTGCTCCACCTCCAATTCCATGCGTCTCCCCGGAGGGGATCCGGAGTGAAACCTTGGAGGCGAAGAAGGAGGTCCCGGAATTCCTCCATCTCACAAGGCCTAAGGGCCCTCCTGAAGGTAGGCGACCAAGTGCCCCCTGAGAGGTGGTGGTCAAATGCTCGATCCACCGTCCCCAGCGAGTCAGTCGCAACAGCAAAAAGGCTAGGGAAAGACACCTCTAGCGGGAGCTCACCGCATCACCTATCCTTCCAGAACAAGCACAAGTTGCCTGGCCCAAGACGAACACGAACGCCGGCAATAAGAATATCCCTGCAAGTCAAGATGGCGTGCCAAATGGAAGAGATTTGGGACCTGGGAGGAACATCCAAATCCCAAACCCTCCTCCTGCTGTAGTACCTTTGCCTGATCAAGATAGCCTAAAGCCCTTCATCTCCTAACCCCAATCTCCAGAGCCATTTACAAATTTAAATGTTAAAATTGATTATGCAATAAACACAAGCAGAAGATAAAACGCATGAGATAGATCAGTCATATGTCAATTTTCTCTTGCAATTGAACTTGCTCCATCAAAGAAACCTTAAGAGCTACTCCCTACGCATCTTCATAGTAATTGGTCACATGAAAAGTGAAATAAAGAACTGTTTCTGTTGTGGTCCAATGCAGTTAAAATGCATACAATGAATGTGAGAATTTCAGATATTCAATTACCCACCACAAATGCATGATAGTAACTCATTTTTTTATCTGTAGATGCTGTTCCAACCTAAATCTTCTGGACCCAAACTTGAACCTGGAAGGGTGGGTGGGCAAGGAAAAAATGATCACCGACTGCTTCAAGTGGACTTTTTCACATGCTTCAAATAGGTATCCTTAGTCCGTTGTCAGAACCCTTATCCTATCAATCTAGAGAAAATCAAACCCAGGAAAGAATCTGAGGGTCTGGCAAATTTGTTCAGCTGGCTGCCATCTTTATGTCAGCAGTAACTATCAAGTGGCTTAAGTTCCTAGCAAAGGCAACTCTGGCGAGGAAGGCATCAGAAACCCCTGAGACTACTAGAGAGATTGATATGTGCAGAAACTGTAAAATAGACATAAAGAAGAATGCATCAGTTCCAGTTCCCAGAGCTAACTTCTCCTTCATCGGCGCCTTCTGCAAAAGGAACCATCTACCAGAGAGGGAGCTAGACCTCAAAGTCATGCCTGCCCCGAAGTTTAAGAATCCACTGTTCATTCATGTACTCAGAATTCAATAGACAGAAGCTGAATAAAAAGACAACGCTAACTTGCCACCTAGCATTTCAACATTCTTCTAGAATATATAAAAACTAAGAACTTAGTAGAAAAATTACATCAGATTGTCGGATCCTGATCTGATCTGGTCTGGGCCATTCCGGCGGGGCTGAAACAAGTTGGCATAGACTGGCCACATTTTCATAGTAGAATAATCCAATAAACTTCAAAAAATGAAAAATCAGCATTATTTTGAACATGAAGAAAAATATTTTTGGAAGCCTAAATAATACGATAAAATTATCACTCACTCATCATCATCAATACCAAACAAAGAAAGGCTATCTAACTCTATGGAACTCTCTAAATCTCTTTGTATGGGAGGCTGAACATCTAAACATATCGCCATGGTGCACATACAACACTATAAGGTATTCCAAACTCAAGAAAAAAGGCTCTACATGCCTCAGTAAACTCATATAGAGATGGAATCGAAGCTAGAGTTGGAATTGAAGCTAGGGCTGGAGTTATGAGTATTCAGCATCCAAAAGAAGTTGAGGTTACTTGACAAGTCCTTGTATTAAATCTCTGCTGCATCACCATAGACAAGAATTGTGCATGAACAGAGGTGGCAAACTCAGGCATGGGATACTATCCCCATGTGCTCTCACCCAATGCTCTGTGAATCAATTAACACCATTAATGGTTTCCGAGAACTATGTATACATTCTCCCATGCAACATGTTTGTTAACTGCTATCTACAAATAAATAAATAAGATGAAAACCATATAGTTTTTTTTGAAAGTGCGTGGTACCACTAATATATTAAAAGAAAGGGATGTACAAGTATAGTCAAGAAGTTCCCAAAAAATCCCTGTACATGCACGGAGCACACCAAGCCAATGTAACCCCCACTAACCCCCCAGCAAAACAGAAAGGGACGTGTTTTGGGAATTCACATTACAAAGGATACCCGCCCGTTCCCTCACCCGGTCACAAATAAGCAAAACCACCGACTCCACCACCTTAGCCTCTCTTCTGAAAGTCATGTTATTACGCTACTCCCACAAAGAACACAAAGTAACATGGAGGATCATCCACCAGACGACTCCATCCCCTCAGAGGGTCCAGCATCTGCCCCATGTCCCAATAACATGAAACACCTCCCTATGGCAGCCAATGGCGCACTGTGTCCTCGTAGCTAGCTCCTCCCATACTCCCTGAGAGTAAGTGCAACCTACGAACAAGTGGTCTAAGGTCTCGTCCTCCTCTCCACACAGACAGTAAGTCAGAGAGATGCCCTGGAGGAAAGGTAGTAGTCTGTCCCAAATGGGCAACCTCCCATGGGAGATCCTCCAGACGAGAACATTCACCTTCAGCGAGCTCCTAGGCCGCCAAATCAGCGGGGAGAGACTATGATAGACCCCTCTATCAGAGATAAAGGAGTAGACTGAACGAATTGAGAAGGTACTATCCCTCCCCCACCTCTATGTCCACTCGTCCTCTTTGTCAAGCTGAGGAGCGAAGTCCATGAGGACATGAAAGAGGTCCTGAAGCTACTCCATCTCCTCCAACCTGAGACTCCATTGAAACGTCGGTGCCCAGGTACCTCCTGACAACTGAGTGTCAAACGTATGGGAGACCAACCCCAAAGGGGCTGATGAAGTTGCGAAAAGGCCCATGAAAGAGGCCTCCAGAGAGAAGTCGCCACACCATCTGTCCTTTTAGAAAAAGCACTGATCAACTTTCCCTAGTTGGACCTGGACACTGGAAGAGATAATGTCCATGCAAGTCAAGATATCTCGCCAAATAGGAGAACTATGTTGTTGTGAAGATGGAGCCATGTCCCATACTTGTTTCCTGCCATAGTACCTCTGCCTAATCACCTGCGCCTACAAACCCTTCTCACCTGCTCCCAGCCTTCACAACCACTTGCACAAGAGAGCCTGATTAATGTCCCTAATATTCTTTAGGCCCACTCCTCCCTCTTCTTTGTTTGTTGCCACTCTACCCCACCTAATGTCATACCACCCCCTACACCTTCCTCCATTCCCATGTCAAAAGAATCTCCCCTGAATAGCTTCCACCTTCCTCACCATAGTCTTCAATATTTGAAAGATGATAGGAAATAAATAGATTGGTTGTCCAACACTAATTTACATAATACAAGCCTTCCACCATAGGATAACAGTCTCGGCTTCCAACCTGCCAATCTAGTCTCATATCTCTGCACTAAAGGTTGTTAGTCTGCACAATGAAGAGCACCTGAGGACAGCGGGAGACCCAGATATGATATAGGGAAAAGTCTTATCTTACAACCCAAAATGCGTGCTACCCTCTGGAGGACCCTATCCTCCATATTCACCCTACGAGAAGACTTTTATCAAAGTTGACTTTGAGACCACTGACCTCCTCCAACAGTTCCAACAAAAGTCTAACCACATTAAGTTGATGATCATCCTCTGTAAGGAATAGAATAGTATCATCAGCATACTATAAATGACTAACAGATGGACCACCTCTCCCCACCTAGAAGCACCCCTAATCAAACCTGAAACCTCCGCTCTCATCCAAACCCTACTCAAGATATGAGCTACCAGGACAAAGAGAAGAGGGGACAAAGGATCTCCCTGGCAGAGCCCCCTACCACTGTGGAAGAAAGGAGTCGACTTCCCATTGACTAGAATAGCAAAGGAGGCTGAAGAAATGCAAGCACGAACCCAGCCCATCCATCTCTCCCCAAAACCCATCTTCTCTAATATATCAAATAGGCACAGCCAATTAACCCTATCAGAAGCCTATTCAAAGTCTAGCTTCAAGACCACCCATTTCTTTCTCTAAGACTTCATACCATAGAGACACTCATGGGCCATCAAAAAGTTATTTTGAATGTGTCTCCCCCTGATGAAAGCACCCTGAAATCTACTAACCAATCGGTCGATCACTATGTCCAATCTCCCTGCTAGCACCTTAAAGATGATCTTGTAGGTACCATTCAGAAGACTAATGGGTCTGAAATCTCTTAAGTCTTGTGCTTCTTGACTATGAGAGTTTTATTGATATCCCCCAAATGAGCCCTTCCCCCTAAAAACTTCCTTATTGCTGCCAGAAGGTCCCCCTTAATAATGTCCCAATACTACTGAAAGAAACCAACGGGAAGTCATCCGGCTCTAGAGCTCTGTCCCCTGCAAAAGAAAACACTACCTGATAGACCACCTCCTCTGAAAAGCTCTGGGAGATGACTTCCCTATCCTCAGGAAGAAGGCAAGGGAGGAGGTCTTTTGCAATCCTCGGTATGCTCTGCTCATCCTCTGCAAATAGCGTGGAGTAGAAGTCCCTCGCCTGGCCCCCGACATACTCATCACCAGAGAAGGAGAGTGGTCACCCACCCGAATGCAGGTGATGGTATTGACTCTCCTTCTCCCCGAAACAATGCGCTAGAAGTAAGCAGTGTTCCTATCTCCTTCTTTAATCAATCTGTCTCTCGATCTCTGCCAACAGTAGATCTCCTCCCTCGTGAGAATCTCCTCAAACTCTGCCCTCAGAGTGTCCCTATGCCTCCTGTCAGCATCATAGATAAGTCATGTTTCCTCCAAGCTATCTAAGCCCTCAATCTGCTATAGAATTCTATGGCCCTTCCCAGGAGAGTTTTGTCTGCTCCCTAGGTCTTGAGAGTCAGAGTTGTGTGCCTCACCTTCTTAACAAGAGTAGCCATGGCTGACATGCCCGTGTCCTGAACAATCCATGTTCCCCTGACTATCTCCATAAAGTCTGCCTCCTGGAACTAGAATTTCTCAAACATGAAGTTGTACCTCCTATCATTAGAGCAGCTAGTCTTCAAGAGGAGGGGTTAGTGGTTCGAGATAACTCTAGCCAAAGACTGCACCTGCACATAAGGATAGTGATCCTCCCAGTCAACAGAAACTAGAAACCTGTCTAGCCTAGAGCAGGAGGGATTAGCTCTCAGGTTGGACCAAGTGTACTGCCCATTTGCCATTCCAACGTCTACTAAGGTTGCTTCCTCAATGAAGTTGGTGAAATCTTCCATCTCCCCTGTATGACTATAGTCCCTCGTCCTCTCCCAATGGACTACCACTACATTGAAGTCCCCTCCTAAACACCAAGGTTGGCTATAAGTGTGATGATGCTACACCAAGTCTTCCCACAAAAGCCACTTCGCCTCCCTGCTTTGAGGGCCATATATCCCTGTAAAGTTCCAAGAGAAGCCAACCTTAACATTACAAAAATGTAAGGCGATAGCCCACCTACTGATCTACTAGTCTTACTCTACCCCTCAACTTCCAACTGATTCCAGAGGATCATAATGCCCCCGGACCTCCCCTCCACTGGAGACGCCACGCCATCCCCATAAAGAGTCTAGCACCCCCAATCTCCCTCATGACAAACTCCTCATCCCCTTCACACTTGGATTCTTGAATACACAGAATTTTTATCTACATCTTCTAATCAACTCTCATTGTCCTCTTTGATGGGGACATCGCCCGCCACTCCTTTTTGGCTCAGGACCCCGATGCTCGCCACCGACGCATAGTCTTGTTCATCATATTATCTTGAGTCATGTCATGTAATTTTTACTTTTTCTATGATCATATTGATGTAATTTTCCCTTTATTTGAGTCGTATGTCTAGGTTAATGGGTCACTTTCATATGTTTTGAGTTTAATGGGCCTTTAGTTCTTCAATTGGGCCCATAGTTGCTCCCTTGGACAGCAAGGGACATTTTGTGTAAAGCCATGGGCAATATGGTCTTGTAAAAAGTTGGGCTCCTATAAATAGGACCCAACCCCCCATGGAGAGGTTAATGAAGAACTGAGCATTTTATGAAATTCTCTCCTTGTGAGTGTGTGTTTTCCTTGGTGAGAGGCCAAGCTAGGGTGAGAGACCCTTGGGAGTGAGAGGCTCTCACCCCATCTCCCTATCTCTCTCACTTTCTCTATCTACTTTCTCTCTCTAGCTCGCCCCAACTCTCTCTCTAACCCGTCCTCCCCCTTCCCAGCCCCTCCACAACCCCTCCACATCAGCCCTAGTTAGTGCCACCTCACCGCCACCTCATCAAGACCTCCACTTCCCCATGCAACTATAGATCTCCATAATATCTCCCACAGCCCCCAAAGGATCCTCCCCTCTCCCAAGGTCACCCCTCCACTTCCCCAAGCCAACCCCCACCTTCCCAAGGGCACCTCTCCTCTTCCCCAAACCTGCCCTCCTCATTCCCAAGGCACCCCTCCTCTTTCCCATGCCAGCCCTTGACTTCCCCAAGGGCCCATCAAGTGGAGAATCCTCCCCTCCCTGCCACCTCCCCTCCACCTGGGCCGCCCCCCCCCCCCCCACCCCCAAACTCCCCCTCCCTCTCCTGGTCGCACCCCCAACTCCCCATCCCCCACCCTTGGTCAGTTCGCAGCACCCACTCCCCATTCCTCTCCCTTTGCCCCTTGCACACCAGCCCTAGCTCCACCCCTCCTCTCTTCTCCACAGCCACTCCCTCACCCTCCCAGCTACCTCTCTTCCCCCTCCCAGCAGCCATCTCCCTCCTCTCCCCCTTCCCCTCTCCCTGCTCTCCTCTCCCCACTCGCCACCATCTCCATTTTCTGGTTCGCCCCAATCTGTGCAGTAGCAGGGAGCAGACTTCACAGTGACCACTCCCGTCGATATCATCTTCTCCGGCAGCGAACTACAGATCCCTGGCTCTCCTGGACAGCTCCCTGGAGGACATGTGCTTCGCCAACCCGTGGTGCGTCCCCTCCATCCCTGCTGTGATTGCCGGCGGCTGCCCACGACTCCGCACCATCGCCAATCTCCACCGGTAACCCAGTCTGCTCTGACAGTACCCACCCCTCACTAGATCCCCGGAGGTTCAGACGACGAGACCTCTGCCCGAAGAGTCTCTCTGGGCGACCCTGGTCATCTCGGCTGCAGCCCCGGCCTGCAGCGGATCCGTCGCCGCCCCTCTCCTTGTCGACCCATTGGTCAGTTCCGAGGCGCAAACCGGAAGCGAGCACGACACTCCGGCACGGGCAAGTCGACCTCCGGCGACCTTCCAGCAGGTTAGTAGTGGCCTCGGATACCCCTAGGATCCCCTTCAGCTATCCGGGGACCCGTCGGCAGCGACACTCTACCCCGACTCCTCTCCTCATCGCCGACAATCAGCTGCACCGGTCGGCACTGGTCTGCTCCTGCCTGCACAGACCTGCAACCTCGGACAGCAGCAGCCTTGTCCGGCTCCAGCACCGCACGACGTTCACCAGAGAGATCCCAACCCTTCCGTGGACCGCCCCCGGTCAGTTCTGCATGGACCCTGCCTCCAACGGCGATCGGAGGATCCTGCGACGACCTCGGTATCTCCTTGCTGTCCTGCCGATCCAGTCAGGACTGAAAGGAACCCCAGTGCACCTCCAAGCCTGCGTTGCCCCGGAGCGACCCCCGATCGGCACGCCGTCAATACCAGGAGTTCTTGGCATGGCCCCAGACGTTCCTGCACTGGCCTCGCCTCCTGCAGCGCTCAGAGGAGTACGTGGCAACCCCGACATCGGCTTGCTGGCAGTCAGGAATCCAGACTGGACAGAACCAGTTCTCCGGAGTACTTTCCCCTCCCCGCCTGGCCGGCTGATCGCCCCTCACTGCGTGGAGGTAAACTTTAGGTGTAATTAAATCCATCCCCACCCCGAGCTCAACCCTCGTGCGCGAGGTGTAGTTGTGTAATCGCACACCACAGGTAAAGCTTCATCGGCGCAGCGTGCGGGGCCCACCCACGCTTCCCCACTCGCCCACGTCTTCGGCCGGGATCAGCTTCTTCAAGCCGATCAGGTGAGCGCTGCCCCTTCCTCCAGTATTTCTATTAGTTCAGTATCTTTTCATGCTCCTCCGGAGAGGTATGAGAGCACCCATCCCCGTGATCCCACCATCTACGTGTGGCCACCGCGGCTAGATAGTGTGAGAGATACCCGTGCCCTCAAGGCACGAGTTCTGCCCCACTGACGTTGGGAGCTCCTATCCTTGGGAAGGGACAACCTAGGTACTGCTAGCACCCCAAACCAGCAAGGGTCTGGTTCTCGGACTCGACCTACCATCCCCTAGTCACCCCGGGAAGGGCTGCGCCGCATGAATCTGTCCGCCGAATCGAGTAGTGCGCAATTGCTTGTGTGTTTGCGGAACTAGGTCCGAGGATCGTCCGATCTGTCCCATTGCATTTTAGGGAGGTGTCACATCACTCTTCTCCCCCCCCCAATACCCCTTGCATTCCAAGAGACAATCATCATAGTAAAGGTGGAATGACCCTTACCTCCTCACCACCCTCACACTCCTTGTCCCCCCTCTACTAAGCTCTCTCTCCCTGCAGAATACTCACACACCATCTCTTTTTAATTTTAGAGAATGCCCCTTTACATATTTCTCTGCCCCGGCAAAAGAGACACCCACCCTATCTGCCAACTCCCTCAACTGGTCTCCCGTCATTTTTTCTACCACCCTCAACATCTCCCTCATTGTCTCCCTCCCAATTCCCCCTCTCAGTGTCTCAAAGAAAGCCTCCTCATCCTCCACCTGAAGCTCCACCCACCCATATTGGCCGACACCAGCATAAGAGATGATTGCGAGATGTCGTCGACCACCATAGCAACCTGACCTACTGCACCTCCTATGGCTGTCTCCGATGGAGTGGCACCAAACGACAGCAGCTGCCCCCACTCTCTCAATAGAGCTCGGGGCCTGCACGACTGGAGACGAAACAGGCAAGCTCTTCCTCCGGAGCTGAGGCTGAGGGGCCGCCCCTCCCTTCTCCTTCCAACAACCTTCGCTGGCTTCCATCAGCCGTTGCAATCGCAGCAAAGACAATAGCAGTCCGTGAAGGTGTGCCTCACCCTCCTGTCCTGCTCCAACCGCGCCCGACGAGGCCTAGGTCACATCCTGCTTCTCCCTACAAGCTCTGGCTACCACCAATGCGGAGGAGGCAGCACCCTACAAACCCCGATCATCCTTCTACCGATGGCTGTCTCTGCAAGCCTCTTGTTCCCCTCGCCAAGGCAGGGCGAGGGGCCTTCGCATTGCCTGCGCATCAGGAGACCCACCGGCTGGTGGGCGGTGAAAAGGCAGACACCACTGGGAGCCCCTTCGCCAACCGCTTCTTCTGCTCAGGGCACTGTTGCACAGGGCCAGGTTCGAGCGGGGGAGACGAGACTTATCGAGCCTCAGCGAACCGATAACCAGGACACTCCCAGAAATAAGTAAGTTCCAAGTCGTTCACAGACCCGGTCCCTAGATCCAAGAGATAGGATGACTGCCCGCTCCGCCCAGGCCTCACAACACCCAGCCCGGCATACGACGACTGAGCCGACTTGCTTGGGACCTGGTACGCGAGAGGGGCGAATGATGATGGCTCGCCCGAAACCAGTCTGGATGACGCATGAGAAGGAATTAGATCAATACCAGAGGGGCTCGATTCAAAATTGAGTCTCCCGCCAGAGCAGTCGCCCGTACATTTCCTACCTCCAGACTTGGGTCTTGAAACCCTACCCTGGCGGCGGCGAATCCGACAGAACCTCTTTCACCTAGAGCCGAACGACGATAGTTTCTCCGTCCAGGTCCACGGTGACGATTATAGGTATTGCCGTCGGACTTGCCACCTAGACAACCGCAACGATTGTCGTCTGCGAGCCCATCGGAGTGAAGCCCAGACTAACCCCCTTCTACTCGTCCAAAGCTCCGTACTAAAAAGGACAACCCTTCATCATCACAAAGGAATAGCGGGACATCCTCGAGGATGATGCGGACCCTCCAAGGTTTAGGGCTGGGAAAAGTCCCCCTGGTCTTCGACCATCACTGGAGGCAGAGGAGGGCACCTCCCACCACCAAGAAACTAGTGTCTGTGATGTGACACAACCCCTTGGACCTAAATTAGCAAGCAAGAGCGACCCGGTGATTTCACTCAAGCGACTCACCCGCGTAGCGCGCACCCGGGTCCGTAGGTGGACCGGCGATGGGGATGAGGGTCCGGAGTTGGACCTTGGGGTTCCAGTGGTATGGCTAGCTAGGGGAGGACCCCAATGGGCCAGGGAAGCCCAATTCACGGGCGGCCGGCATGCCAAGGGCGTGGGATATAAGGTTTCTCTCGCAACTCGCCCGCGGAGGTTACTCACGAAATTTACAATATAGTCCGAGCACTCACTCACTGACCGACGGCACTAAGATTCAATACTAAGCAACCAAAATTAATCTAGCAGAGAAGTGTGGTCAGGAGCTCACCTGATCGGCGTGAAGACGTCGATCCCGGCCGGAGACGGGGCGAGCGGGGAAGAGTGGGTTCCCCGCACACTGCGTCGGTGAAGCTTCTCCATGTTTAATAGATTACATGAACTACTCCTCACGCAGGAGGGGGAACTAGGGGTGGGGAGATTAAGGTTACAATCAAACACTATCTCCACGCAGGGAGGGGCGCTAAGCCGGCCAGGCGGGGTAGGGAGGGTAGCTAAAGAGGAAGCCTTCGCCGGTTCTGCCCGCTTCTGTGACTGCTTGACAGGTAGTCGCTGTTGACACCGCCACGGGCTCTACCAGACTTGGAAGTCGTCGAAACCAGTGCCAAATTTTCGCTGATTGATCCAGGAGGGCTCCTGAATTTTTGTGGAATTTCTAGACGTCGTCGAAGGCCGGGGCAGATTCTGGAACTGAACCGCTTCGTTCTGGCTCGGACTGGTTCCAGAGCACTGCAGTAGGAAGACGAAGTCGCCACGAACACTCCCGAAGTCCAAACGATGGGGGACCAAAGCGGATGCGAATGTGGCCGAGTCCTCTTCGAGCAGCAACCAGGAAGGTCACCAGGGGAGGTCGGACCAGAGAGAAAGAGCATGTAGAGTGGAGGGGTGTCTCTGCTGGCTCTGACTGGACTGACCTGCGCACCCGGGGGAGATTAAATGGAACGGGGAGCTCCGAACTCCGAACGATGCTCTGCTTGCTGCGTTGGACAGAGGACTGGTCGAGGTTCGTCCCGGTCAAACGGCGCACCAAGGGGAGCCGAGATGTGGTCGCAGTAGCTTCTGCACTGTGGTTCTGATCTCCACTCGGATGCCAGATGCGCGATCAGACGAGAACGAACCTCCAGGACAGCCTCGAACTCGGATTGAGGCGGGACCGCCTCGCCTACGAAGCTGACTTCAAGAGCTTTCCGCCGGTATAGAATATGCTGCAAGAAGACTCAGGGAGCGGTCGATGGCAATGCTGCAACCAAATACAACACCTGCTCCCTGCGAACTAGGATCAGTTTGTGGATGAAGATGGGTGTAGTGGTGGGGATGAGCAGCAAGGAGGATGAGTGGGAGGTGGGGTGTGCGACCAGGGGGGGAGAGGGGGCTGGGAAGGTCTCCAAGAGGTGGTAGAATTATGGCTGGGCTTGGGGAAGAGGGAGGGGTGCTTTGGGATATGAAGGGTTGCTTGGGGAAAGGGAAGGGTTGCTTGGGAGAATGGGGAGGTGTCTAAGAGAAGGGGATTCTCCCTTGGGGTTGGAGGAGAATTGAAGGGGATTTGTGGGGAAGGGAGAGGGAGTTAATGAGGATTGAATGGGGGAGAGAGAGAGGGAATTTGAAATTTGGGGTGGGGAGGAGAGAGAATGGGGTCGCTCCCTTTAGAGAGAGAGAGAGGGAAAGGGTATCTCACCCAAGGAGGAGAAGTTACACAATTTTTGTGGAAACTCAAATTCAAAATATCATTCGATAGTTCTCAAGTGGGGGAATGGGGTCCTATTTATAGGAATCCCACATTTAAACATAAGTCCCTGACTTTTGGACTAATAACAAGAAACCAAGGGAAGGGGGCGCGCCCATGGGCCTAGCCCATTGAATTGGGCCCATTAGCCTACTTAATTGACCCTATGACTCAAGACTTAGGTAAATGATCCTTATATCTAGGTATTGGACTCAAATAAAAGGAAAATTACATGATAAGAAAATGAAAAATACATCATATGACTCGAAATAAAGTGACGAACAAGATGTAGCACTGCTGGTGATCATCATGAACCTCAAAAAAATATGGAGTGGTCGGAGATGTCCCCATCAGTCTGCCACCCTCGTCACGAGCTCTTCCTCCTACCCAACCACCAGGAAAGACGACGTTGACACCCGTGCGACCTCCCAACGTCCTCCTACGGATATCTCCAGCCATCGCCTGACCTCCTCGGCTTCAAACAATCCATCCACCGATGCCACATACAGGCACCAATTCAGCCAGCCGAGTCGTGCGTGCAAGAGCTCCGCCGGGAACACTCCTGCATCTAGGCACCGCTTGTTCCTTGTCCCCTTCCACATGTTGCCCCCCCATTCCGGTGGCCTACGGATTGGAACACTCCGAACAACCTTAGCGTTCGTCCGATAGGGTGGGAACCCTGCCTCCTAGATACGCAGCCAGGGTAGTGCAATGGCGTTGCAGGTGCCCCCGACCACCGCATCTGAAAGAGGTCCTCCCTCCAAGAGAGACTTCCGTCCCTATTAGTCCCCCAGGCATGCTCCGGCGGACCTTCAAACCGGAGGGCTCTTCCGGGGATTCACCCCACCACATCCCTACCCCAGAGCTTCTCTCTCTAAAAAGGTTAGAGAGAGAAGGCAACCAAAAGATCACTGAAAACTATGTAAATCAGACACTGAATCGTCCAATAGGGTCTACACCATTGCATGTCCTTCTACTTAAAAAAGGGTAGACAATGTACACCATATTGGACAATTTGGCATCAAATTGTGGCCATAGTAGCTGGAAAGTTTGCCATGGGGAAAAAAGCAGAAAATAAGATTAGAAAGAAGGGTGAGGAGGAGAAGATTAGAGAGAAGGGCACTTTGGAAATGACAAATGGTTTGGAAACGGCCTGCAAAGATTATATTGTGGTCAATTTGACTAGCCCTTGGAACATGGATCCAAGCCAAATTGGCCCGATGCATACTGATCCAGCTAACCCAGTCCCAAGGATCAGACAGGAAGGCCCTGGCATCAGATTGACCGGCCAAAAATCAACACAGATCAGCCTATTTCTGTCAATCTATGCCAACTTCTGAAACCTAAATGTGGGAGAGAATACTTGTCCCCTCACGTGTTATTCTGTATTCCATCAATGCTCTGTTTGGTAAAAGTGATTTACCAAACACTAAGGTTTCAACATTGAGGCTTCTTAGAATACTCCAATACAATAACTTTAACAAGGTCAAATATCTGACCCCTTGTTTCCCAATTAAAGAGAAGCCCCTGTACAGAAATATCCCAAACATTCTGCCCTTTGGCCTTTCAACCTCCCGAATATTTCAGTTTCCAAACAGTCTTTCAGCAGCCCAGGTCAGATAAAGCCCAACTCTACCCACTTATTCCATTGCCAAGGCAGGGTAAAATGTTCCATTTAAGGTCACTTTCTAACTGGATTTTCTACTCAAAAAGACAAACAATTATCACAGGTAGGATAAAAATGAGTCTCTGAATAGCAACTTGACATGCAATATGGGTAGCACCAATGGAGTTATACTTCTTTTCTCTACCTTCATGAAGACCTCCATCAATGGAGTAGAATATGTGATCTAGGCAGGGTGAAGATCTCCCTAACCCTAGGATGCATATGTCGTTTTCTCTTGAATCCTCTTTTTCTCATCTGCTCCACTCTCTCTTTTTTTGGTTTTAATTTGCTCCATTCTCTCAATAGGAGTAACACTAACATAACCAATAAGAAAGAAATAGAACCTATGAAACATTCAATACTTGATTCAACATAAGCTTCATGAAGCCAATTTAAAAAAAAAAAAGAAACCATCACCATTAAGGTAACTTGTTGCCGAATGTCCTTTTAAAGATAAATAGTCGTATAATGTAAAAGAAGTCAATTATAAGTCATACTTACTCCTGATAATAACTGCATTGCTTAAGTGCATATAAGTCAGAAAGATGCCGTGGGCTTGGACCAAGAACTTCATCAATCACCTTCCACTGCAGTATGTGAATTATCACCCCAAATTTTTAAAGGAGAAAGTTGAAAGAAATAAGCAAATAAATACTTGTTAAAAATTCCAGTGGGAAGCAAGCGAACATACCTAAAAAATGATGGGAAAATTTGCATGATATCCAACAAAACTACTAACCTCAGATTCACTGAAGAATTCAGGAACCATATGCAGTTTGGATTCTTGAAGAGTCCAGCCAAATGTCTACACGCAAGAAAGTAAACTACATAAATAAAAGGTATTAAAAAAAGATGAAGAATAAAATCCAGAATTTCTTAACCAAAAAATGCCTATTTGACTGAAATAAGACATAAAAGAGAAACAAAAACATAAAAGTGTGCTCAATTACCTCACGGGATATGAATATGTCTGGAAAACCAAAATCAACATAGGCTTGGTATGAATAGTAGCTGGAAAGATTTGAACCAGTATTAGATTGGCAAGCCCGGCAAATAATGGAGCAAATGTGATTCTTAAACACAAACTAACATATATACCAAAAAGGAAAAAGAAAAGGAAACAAAAAGCACCCTAACATTGTATGGCCTGTAGCCCCAGAAGAAGTTTAAGTGATTTAATGATAATGAGATCTGTCTTCTGAAAAACAGGATAAATATCTATTTTCTGCAAAAACAGGATTCTTTCCTATACAGAACCTCTTCATTTCTAGGACCCATTTCTGTTAGGCTTAAGCAAGGTGAAAGGGATTTCATTGAGATAGCAAGGGGAAACTACTAGCCTGCCATGTAATGAATAGCCATCTCTGTTACACAGGATCTTTCCAGTCAAATGTGATCGTTTCCACATAAATTAGGAGTCATTTGTCAGAGTAGAGAAGGATGCAGTGTCGATTGTTTAAGAATCAAAGTTCATTTGATTATTCAGAAATTTAAGCTGTGCTACTTTTTAAAATAAGATGTCGACAAACTTCAATGAAATGGTTTCAGGGGAGGAGATCAGAGAAATCCAATGCACAATCACAATGCCCGAGTCTCAGGCAAATCCTTATAGGACGTGATCAGAGTATTTTTGGATTATTCATATAATCCTTCAACCTTCATTCAATAAGAATTCCATTGTTTTTGTTCAAAATTGTTCAGGATGCACATTTTCACTTGTAACATATGATTATCTATTTTTGGAATTCTTTTATTTTTTACAGGGAAAAACAAGGCTATAGCAGAGCAGACTAGGGATTGCCAACCAAAATTGGCCCAGGGCTGGACAATGTCAAGCCCAATTTTGAGCTTTAATACCTTGGTTCTACCTTCTTCCTTGTACTCGTCACTCCTATATACGTGACACTACAATTGAGGTGATGGTGTTCTACCTTTTGTAAAAGAGAGACAAGTCAAAGCAACATCACAATAAAGAGAACTCTGTTTAAAGCTTTCTTTTTCTTTTTTTTTTGGTGGGGTGTGTGGAGGGACAGAGATTCAGTAAGAACTCTTACCTATCTGAAGTTACAATTATGACGGGTAAGCACCTCTCATTAACTCCTAATGCTATCAATCTCCATAAAAAGCTGTCATGGTACATAGCTGCAGGAACTGTTGAATCATCCATTGATATTGCCTTCCTCAAGATTTCAATATTGTTTATAACTAATTTTGGCTGCAATAACAAGATTCTTGCCATGAGCAAACTCTTTCTCACACACTAACAGTAGTTTTAAATTGCAAAATTGAGAGAGAGAGAGAGAGGAAGGGAACAAAATTCCTGTACTTCACTGCATCATTAGATGTTTAGAAATCTCAATTTGGGATGGGAAGCTAAATGGATAAAAATAATAGAAAGACAGCAGAGTTATTACAACTTAGAAAGAAAACATGTGGTGAAAAAGAAAACATGCACATGCCACTTCCTGACTCAGGGATGCTCTAGAACTTCCCAACATTATAGAAAAAAAAATAGTTTGGCATCAAAATCTTTGTGACAGAAAGAGTTGCAAAGACTACAGACAGTCTATTCCCACTGGAGTATATCATACCACAGGGACTTTGTTACCTGCATGCACTGGGCAGAAAACTGTGGAATACCATGTATATATACTGTACCTCGATATACTGTAAACATAGATTACTGCTGGAGGATGATATGCTACATGAACAATGAAGAAAAAATTATTGCCTGTTCATGATCAGAAAGTCATCCATCATCCAATTATCAAAAGGACCCACCTTTGATTACCTTTTTTTTGGAAGGTGACCTATGACTACTTGTGTATTGCATTAGAAACTGGCTTGAAGATTGAGGCATGTTAAACAGAGAACAAAGCAATCAGTGGGAATGGCATGACCATATAACACAATTTTTCTACTTCGCCTCCACGGTCACCATCGAAACATTAGAGGAAATGTTGTATACTCGAATGCCATGAAAAAATAAAATTGCTCACCAAAATAGCACCACTAAGAAATAAAACTGATGGGCAGTTCAGCTTGGCCATGTCATAACGGTTCACATGTTTGGACAACAATCTATTGGAGTGGAGGGCCCACAAGACCCCATAACACAAAGAAATCACCAAGCATAAGAAAGGCAACAGAAGACATCCTATATAATCATGAAGCATCATCCTAGGAGGATGGGGTTGGCTAGGCGGATTTCAATCCAGATCAGATTGGGATAGCTAGACCACCCATTTGTCCGTCCAACCTGACAAAAGCCAGTGGATATGGGTTTGGCCTCATTAAAGAAATCAAGAAATGCTTAAAACCAGAAAAAAATGAAAGTGGTTAGTACCACAAATTTGTATTAAAGTAAAAAGAGTGGATGTACAAGTGTAGTCAGTGAAAAATCAGGAAAAATGATTGATATAAATAAAAAAAATTATGCAAAATAAAAGGTATTTATATAAGTAATAAAGATATTTGTATAAATATAGTTTGTAGAAGTTTTTGGGTTAAAACAGCATAACATTTCTTCCCAGGACCAATAAATGCACACAACCCCTCATTCTCAAATCACAGTTATGTCCACCCTAGAGAAAAAACAAAGGAGAAAGAGGAGGAAGAGGAATGCAGACGGTGGCATGCTGGCAATGCTCCATCCCAGTGCTCCTGCTGCTGTTCTTTGCGGCAAACACGAAAAGGGAAAAGGAGGGGAGTTGGGGGTTCCAAAGCCCTTCGGATTGGATCCAGCAGGATCAGGTTGAACTGGACCCAGATGGCATCAGATCAACTGACCTAACCGACTGTAGTCTGATCCTCTTTTGTTGTTGTTTTTGGGGCTAGGGTCCAGAACCAGATTAGCTACTGCCAATCTCACTGCAACTTAGTCTTATCAGTTTTTCAGGTTTCTGAGATTAGCAGTAGCAATGGATCGAGTGATCAACTAATTCTTGGAGACATGACTTGTCTTCGTGCAACTTGTGCTGCATCGCATGAATTGGGCTGATAAGCTGCAGATCAACTTGATCAAGCTCAACTCTGTTTGAGCCAGTTCAAGTTGCACCTATATGCTATAAAAGGTGCCATATCACCTTTGCTTGATCACATTTATAGCAAACCCAACCTATACTATGGAAACCCTATTCTTTTATTTTTTGAAAATGGACGGTACCATTGTATATATTAAGTGAAAAAAGAGGGATTTACAATGTAGACTATGCGCTCCCAAAACATCCCAACACATCCCTTTACATAAGTTTGTCACACCAAGAAGATGTGGCACCCTCCATCCCCCCAACATTGACAAAATAGTAGAGTTGCGTGTATCTACATTACAAAAGAGGATAGCCCATTCTTGGACTCTATCGCCAACAAAATCCCCAATCTTCTCCGGTAGTGTGGCCTCCTTTCTGAAAATTCTATTGTTCCTCTCCCAATATGGCCCAAAAGGTGGCATGGAGAACGAGCCACCAAATCCGTATGTCTCCCTTAAGGGGCCACCGCCTCTGCCACTCCCTCAAAAGTTGCTGGACTGTCTAGATAGACTGTAAGCCCCACTAGAACTTGCTCAAAACATGCCGCAGGACATCGTGAGAGAAGTGGCAGCCAACAAAGAGGTGGTCAATGTTCTCCTCCTCTCCACACAGACAGCAAGGAGTCTGGATGCCTTCCAAAAAGGTAGCAAGTCTGTCACAAGTTGGAAGCCTTCCATGAGAGATCATCCAAAAAGATGTCTCAAACCACCATCAATAATTACCTGGTAGCTGATTTGACTGAGAAGCGCCCATCCTTGTCCCCATCTCCATGTCCATTCATTTACCTTGCTTACGTCTCGCACATACTGCAGAAGTATTGAAAGCAGAGTCCCAAGCTAATCAATCTCATTATTCCGCAAATGCCTTTTGATGATTGGACTCCAACAACCCCCAGATGACTGCCCCTCAAGCATCTGACTCACCACAGCCAATGGCTCCACGATTGCTGCATAAAGTTGAAGAAACAACTCTTCAAGAGGATGATCTGAGCACCATTTGTCTTTCCAAAAACAACATATGTGACCATTCCCTTGTCTCACTCTAACCCCTACCCAGACGAAGTCACTACTCTTTAGTATGCCCACCCAAAGGTGAGATATGTAGTGTTGGGATGGGTTTGACAAATCCCAAATCTTGCTCAGTAGTAATACTTTTGCCTGATGGTCGTACTCCATAGTCCCTCACCATCTCTACCTCCTTTGTATAGCCACTTACTCAATAGGGCCAAATTGAAATCCCTAATATTCTTCAACCCCAACCCTCCAACTTTATTACACTAACATGCTCTTCCCCATGCAAAGTCATGCCAGCCTCTACCCCACATTCCACTGCCATGTCAGAAGAATCTCACCTGTATAGATTGTAGCTTTCTTGATATTGAGAGAGGGACCCTGAAAGTGTACATAATGTAGATAAGGAGGCTATCCAACACAATTTTACACAACTCTAGTCTACCTGCATATGAGAGTAGCTTCTCGCTCCACGTTGCTAACCTGAACTCAAATCTCTGCACCACTACTTGCCAATCCATGCACTATAAAGCATTGTATGTCAAGGGAAGTCCCAAGTAAGTGATAGGCAAGTAAGTGATAGGGAGTTTGCCAACCTGACAGCCTAGAATAGCAACCGCTCTCCTAATGGCCCTCTGTTCCATATTCACACCAATCAATTAGCAGTTGTTAAGATTCACCTTAAGACCAATGACCTCCTAAAGTAACTCTAGCATCGTTCTGATGGTATACTAGAACCCACTCCTTCTGCCACAAATGAAATGATATCACCATGCACCTCAGGTATGGGCTCCCAAGAGCCCCCTCAAGGTGAAGCTACTAGTTTGGAGGAACTCCCATGGTCGGCTTCCTACTTGCGACCGGATCGCACCTTTTCTCCAAGGCATCTCTACTTTATGCTGCTTCTGCGGAGAAGAGGAGGAGGATCTGAATCATCTATTCACAGGCTGCCCCTTTGCAAAGGGGATTTGGACGAGGATTGGGCAGAATTTCAGTACACCTCTGGGCCACTCCGAGGGGGTACTTCAGCTCCTCCTCAATTGGCACAAGAGGTGGATTCTTAAAGGGGATAGAATCATTTGGTGGCTAATCCTCCATGCTACTCTATGGGCTTTATAGAACGAGAGAAACAATATGATCTTCAAGAGGAAAGCAAGAACAGAAGGTAGGATATTTTCTTTTGTTTGTGAGAAAGTGGGTTTGTGGGCCAAGTACGTACCTTTGTAAAGTGGGGGCTCATAACTCCCCTCTTTTCCTTTTTTGAGAGGTTGAAGGGACACACCTCTTGGGTGTGATGAATTTTGTATAGGGGCTTTTTTGAGAGCTGAAAGCCATATACTTGTTCATCACTTTTCTATTATTAATACATTTGTGGTACTATCCACGTTCAAAAAAAAATCAGCATATAGCAAGTGGGAGATGAATTGTCCCTATGGAGCCACCTAGAACCCCCTAATCAGGTAATAGGACTCAGCTCTCATCCACAACCTGCTAAGGATCTATGCCACCAGAACAAATAGAAGAGGAGACATGGTGTCGCCATGCCTTAGCCTTCTACCACTATGAAAGTAAGGTGATGGTTCCCCATTAATGAGGACAGCGAATCTAGCTGACTGGATACATTGCCCGAATCCAGCACATCCACTTGTCATCAAATCCTATTCTACTAATAATATGAAACAGGCATTGCCACCTCACCCTATCATAGTCTTTCTCGAAGTCAAGCTTGAGCGCCAGCCCTCTGTGTCTTGATAGCATGTAAGCATTGATGGGCAACCAAAAAATTCTCCTAGATGATCCGTTCTCTAATGAAGCTCCTTGATAGCCACTAACCATCCTACCAATGACCCTTGCATTTTGTAATTATTTTGTAGGTCCCATTGAGTAGGCTAATGGGCCTATAATCTTTTAGGTTTTCAGCATCCTACTTCTTAGGGATGAGGATAAGCAAAGTTTTGTTGATGCCTTTCAAATAAGCCCTCCCTTCCTGATATTCCCAGATAGCTTGGAGAAGGTCCACCTTGATGAGACCCCAACAATGCTAGAAGAAAGCTAATGGGAACCCATCCGCCCCCAAGGTCTTATCACTTGCAAGAGATGATATAGCCTTCTTTAACTCCTCCTCCTAAAAGGGGAGAAGAGAGCAGTACGCTCCACTGCCAACAGTCACGGGAGGAGGTCCTTTACAATGGACTACCTGACTGGCTCCTCTCAGTGAAAAGCTGTGAGTAGAGTTGTGTGGCGTGCCTCTTGATGTCTTGTAATGCAGTAACGAGCTGGTTCCCTTCTCTGATGCACTAGATGTAATTCAATCGCCTTAAGAGGTATTCTTGTCTCCCCCCTTGATCCATCTTTCCTTGGCTCTCTACTTCTAGTAAATTTCCTCTTTGGTAGGGATCTCTTTAAAGTCGCCTTAGGTTTATCTCTCTTATTTCTATCTGGTTCATCCAATAGACCCACCTCTTCCAGTGCATCCAATCCCTCTAGTTGAAGCAAGATCTTGTCCTTCGCTACTTTGCCAGGGAGAGTCTTGCTAATGTCTCACTCAGTCAGCCCCTGTGCTAGGTGTTTCAGTTTACCTATCAGTCTGACCATGGCAGACATCTCCTGTCTCTAAGTACCCCAACTACTACTGACAGTGTCTATAAAGTCTTCCTCTCTGAACCACTATCTTTTCAATCTGAACTAAGCTTTCCTCACCCGCCTACAAGTAGTCCTAAGCAAAATAGGCTAATGGTCCCAAAGCCAAGGCTGACAAATATGAGAAGTGGTCCTCCCAATCAACAAAGACTAGGAATCGATTGAGTCTAGACAATGCTGGGTTGGCTCTTAAGTTTGACCAGGTGAAATGGGCATTGGAGGTATGGACATCTATCCTGTGTAGTCAAAAACGCGCGGAGGCGACCGCCTAGGCGGTGAGGCGGGGCGAGGCGCCCGTCGCCCGCCTCGCGCCGTCCCGGCTCGCCGAGGCGAGCGCCTCGCGAGCGCCTCGCGCGCGTCTGCCGCCTCCGCGCGCGTCGGCCGCCTCCGCGCGCCTCGCCCGCTCGCCCGCTTGCCGGATCCGCGTATCGGGTCTCAACGACCCGATATACGCGTCCGTCGGTTAACTCCCCCCCGCCCCCGAGGGTTTCGCCTGTGTGTTTATTTTTTTGCCTTCGGTGCTTCCACCTCCGCGGCAGCGGCGACTGCGAGTCTCCTCCCTCCGGCGTCCGGCGAGCGGCAGCGGCAGCGGCGAGCGGCAGCGGCGAGCGGCAGCGGCTCCAACTTCCTCCGCGGCAGCGGCGTGCGGCAGTCCGGCTTCCTCCGGGTTCCTCCGGCTTCCTCCGGGCCTCCGGCTTCCTCCGGCCACTCTCACTCTCGGTATGTCCACTCTCTCCGATCTCCCACTGCCTCTCCACTCTCTCCGATCTCTCTCTCTCACTCTCCGATCTCTCACTCTCTCCACTCTCTCCGATCTCTCTCTCTCACTCTGTCCAATCTCTCGCTCTCACTCTCTCCACTCTCTCACTCTCTCCACTCTCTCCGATCTCTCTCTCTCTCTCAGTCTCTCTTCGATCTCTCATTCTCACTCTCTCCACTCTCTCACTCTCTCCACTGTCTCTCACTCTCTCCGATCTCTCACTGTCTCTCTGATCTCTCACTCTCACTCTCTCACTGTCTCTCACTCTCTCCACTGTCTCTCACTCTCTCACTCTCTACGATCTCTCACTGTCTCTCTGATCTCACTCTCTCCGATCTCTCACTCTCACTCTCTCCACTGTCTCTCTGATCTCTCTTACTCTGTCTCTCCCATCTCTCAATCTCATGGCCATGGGTGGCAGTGGGCATAATAGGCTTATATATGTTGTTATTGTGTAGGGGAATCGGCAATTGGCAGTGCCGCAGTGGACACTCATTCGTGCGTGCAGGACTGCAGGGTAATCGACATTTGGCAAGATATACTATAGTCAGTATTTTTTTTAAAATTGGGTGTTTGATTTATTTTTTTGAGTTATTAACTTATTATTGCAATATGAATTAAATTTGTTGTTTATTTTTTTTTAAAGATGTCTACGCCTACACCACCTACTTATAATATGATATTTCTTGTTTAGTGTATATGCAGTTTTATGATATTTCTTGCTTAGTGTACATGCAGTTTTAGGATATTTACTGTTCAAAATATATATTTTTGTGATATTGTGACATATAATTTTAGTTTTATTTTTTTATTAATTTCTCGCCTCAAACGCCTCGGCCATCGCCTAGGCCTTTGAGGCGTGAGGCGCCCCCCTGGTCGCCTCGCTCGCCTCACGCCTCAGACTACATAGCATCTATCAACACTGCTTTAGCGACAAAATTTAGGAAATCCTCAATCTCCCTTGTGTGAGCTGAGCTCCTTGACCTGTCATGTGTTGCGAAGACAGCATTAAAGTCCCCTCCCCCACCATGAATGGCCAGAAGTGACATGGTGAGGTAGAAGCTCGTTCCATAATGGTTTCTTGTCCTCCCTAGTTTGTGGCCTATAAACTTCAAAGAAGTCCCATGTGAAGCCATCCTTGATATTGCGGAAAGAGAGGGAGATACTCCACCTGCCAATACGTCTGAACTCCTCCGCCTCCTTCACTTCAAATACATTCCACATAATCATCTGCCAAAGAAGCTACCCCTCTAGACAGTCTTGTACCCCCCATCTAGGGCTATCAATGGGCCGGGCCCGGGCCGGGTTTAGGTCGGCCCGGTCGGCCCGGCCCTGGCCTGACTTATCAAGATTAAGGCCCGAGCCCGGCCCGGGCCCGACCTATGTCGGGTCGGGCCAAGTCGGGCCCGACATTATGTAAAAAATACAAAGCCCGACTAAGGCCCGGCCCGACAACTTAAATAAAATAATAAAAATAATAAATATTAATAGATTTAATACTATAAAATTTATAATCTCACTAAATTAATTAAATTTTTGATATTAATTACATAATTTGTATGAAAAGAGAGTTTTAAACTTTCTAATTAAGTAAAATAACATAATTTTAACTAAATAATTTTTAAAATTTGAAGTGAGAATAAAAAAAGAGAACGGGCCGAACTCAAAGCCCGAGCCCGGCCCGCAGGTCTAGTCGGGCCGAGCTTTTAGGCCCGACTAAAAGCCCGCGGGCCAAACAAGATCTTGCGGCCCGGCCCGAAATCGAGCTAGGCCCGCGGGCCTGTCGGGCCGGCCCGGCCCATTGACAGCCCTATCCCTATCCCTATCCCTAGTAATAGACTCCCCATCTCCCTCACATTTCATCTCATATAGGCACAGAATATCAATCTTGCATCATCCAACAAGGTCCTTCACCATCCTTCTCTTCTGCCTCCCACCAATCCCCCTCACACAATCCTCATTGATATTGGGAGTTGTATTCCTCCCCCTCCTAGGCACACTGCTTCCCTTTGCCCCCTCACTCTCCCCCTCGCACTTTTTAGCACATTTCTCTACTCTGATCTCCCTAGCCAGTATGAGCAGCCACCTCTTCTGAACCTTCATGAATAACCCCTTGATGTATTTCTCAAACACAGATAAGGATACCCCCACCCTTTCTACCAGCTCTCTCACCTGTTCTTCAGTCCATCTCTCCACCACACCCACCACCTCCTTGACCTCTGTGGAACACGGAATTTTTTCACGTAGGAAAAATATGCAATAAATGTTCTTTTTGAAAAAGAAACATTCCCCCTATGTGTGGAGGTTTATTCCGTGGGTGCGCATAATATCAGACGATTTGGGTTCGGGTGTTGGACCTCTCCCCACTGACCGGAGTCAGTGTTGATTTACATCGGCCTAACGTCCGAACACTTTTGTTTGAGTGTCAAAGAAAACCCCAAAGTCCTCTCCATAGGTTCTGATGTCGAGGGCACTCTCACTCGGAGGGCTCACAGCGTCCATTCATTCACCACCAACATGTTGGCTAAATTATGGTTAAGTCTGGGCAAGACTCTAGGATTTAGGAGTAGAGATGCAAGTATGCAAAAGCCATAGGCACTTTTGAAGTGAAAAGATGTTTTCTAGACCCCGAGGGTATTTTGATAATTTTACATTCCAAGGGTATTTTGGTAATTTTACTGAAGCAAGGGTATTCCTGAGATTTCAGGGTTGAAAAGAAAGTATGATAGGGTTCGCGACTCCCCAAAGCATTGAGACCATTTCTGGAGGATTTCGGGGGCTACTAGGCTATTTTCGGATCACAGGGGTATTTTGACAATTTTACCAAACCCTAGGTGGATCCAAGCTGAGGTGGCACCCAAGTGTCGGACTGAGCTGACAATGTCCTCGAACCAAAGGAATGACGAGGGGCTTCATGGAAGACTCACACGTGTCAACTTAGCCGAAGGAAGGGTATAAATGCAATTCCCACAAGTCGAAGGGGTTTTCTTATAATTTTTCCCAATTGACATACACAGGAATTTTGTAGAGCACACTGGATGCATTTATAGCCCAAATGAGTACAAGGGTTGTCGGCGAGTTGTCGACTGTACAAAGATCCGCACTAACGCGGGAGGTAGGGGCATAGCCCGAATTACAAAAGTTGCAGGGTATAACTGCAAATGATAGGACATTTTGTTCGCACGACCCCGGGGGAGTTTTCTCGTAATTCTTCCGTCATAGGGATAGAACTACATAATTCGACAGCCCCAAGGCATAGAAACTTACAAACACGGCCCTCTGAGGGGCGTAATTACAAACATACCCCGTAGGGGCATAAATACAAGACCCGGGGACTTACCCCTCACAGGCCAAAACAAACAAAACAAGCTCCTCCTTGCGCTGCCGTGTGTCTTCGTAGTTCTCCGTAGATCTCCACTTGGACCCTTGGGGGTCTATTTATAGAAGGCGGGAGGACCTAGGTTGACAAAACTGTGGGGAATTGCCTCAATTCTATCAAGGTGGGATGCAAAAACCCCTTTTTCTGTCAAGGTGGGGTGGCAAAAAGCTTTTTTGACCCCTCTGCCTTTTTTTCTTCCTTTTTCGTTTTGGAGCACGGGGGCTACCATGGAGGTCAAATGACCCCTCTGGTTACCAGAGGAGTCAAATGTGGAAAATTACCCGGTTATGACAGGGTGGGGTGCAAAAACCCTTTTTTCTGTCAAGGTTGGGTGGCAAAAAGTGTTTTTAACCCCTCTCCCTCCTTTTTCTTTTTTTTTAATGGGAATATGGACCCGAAGAGGGGTCGACTAGCCCGCAGACCCAGAGGGGTCAAATGACCCCGCGGGGGTCCAGTTGACCCGCGGGGGTGCCAACGGAGCGGACTGACCCCGCGGGGGTCAGTCGACCCCGCTGGGGTGGCCAGCGGGGTGGACTGACCCTGCGGGGGTCAGTTCGACCCCGCTAGGGTCCAGCGAGGTGAATTGACCCCGCGGGGGTCAGTTTGACCCCGCTAGGGAGCGCAGCGGGGTGGGTCGACTCCTCCTGGGGGCAAGACCTTGGGCGCAGGCCAGCATAGTCAAATGACCCGGTGACGCCTTTTTTGGTTCCTCTCCTAGGTTAAGAGAATGAAGAGGGAGGTGACAATCCTCTTATGATCACCTTTGGCCCGGGAGGTGACCGGAACCCCCCCCCGGGGGGGGAGAGAAGTGGGGTGACCATATCCCATTGGCTTGTTCACCCCGGAGGGAGTCTTTTGCTAGCCTTTGCCCTGGGCTGCAGATATTTCACCCCGCTAGGAGCAGAGGTTCTTGACCCCACTGGCTGCGGATATTTCACCCCGGACAGGTGCAGGCCCGGACAGACACCCCATTGCTGTTTGGCTTCAGGCAGGTGGGCTTGTCTGCTGCTGCTCTCTTTTCTTCTTTTTTTTTTTTTGTAGACAAAAATTACTGCCAACAACCTCCTCCCTCCCCAGCCCATACGTCTCCCTTTGAACCACTTCACCCCACTGCTCCGGCTCTGTGATTAGCCCCTCTCTGAGGGCCAGACTGTCGGAGGCTGCTACTACAATCCCAACTGGTTGGTCATCCTCAAAAGGGCCAAAAAGATCGTCGTCCTCCAGAGATATTCCCCTGAAGAGGGCCGCTAGATCTCCCAAGGTCGGAGGAGGCTGAGTCCCGAGCTCCCCCTCCGCAGCTTCGGATTGAGGGCCAGAGGGGCTTAAAGGCTTGCAGTCTCCAAAGGGCCGTCAGGGGACTCAGGGCATGTCTTGCCCCTAGCCAGTGAGGCGCCCTGCTCCTAAGGGCGGCTGCCAATAGCCGTCAATGTAGATCCAACCAGTTCACGAGAATCGCCGGAAAACAGCCAACTGCTAAACATAAAAAAATAGGTTCTCCCACATACGGATATCATTTTCCCCCTACAAAAAAGCAATTATCTTTCCCACCCCACTAGTTTCCTTTCAACCCTGTCACTGGTACTTCCTAGCCACAGCATTATTAAACAAAGGTAGCCCCACAAATGTTGGTGCGAAGCCAACTACTCCCCATATAGATGCTAGACAACACCCAGACCTATGTAGTTAGAGGCGAGAGGCGACCGAGGAGACCAAGGGGTCACCTCAAGCCTCAAACGCCTAGGCGATAGCCTACGGCATTTGAAGCGACATTTCATTAAAACTATAAATAGGTCAAATATGTACACGTTTCATTAAATATGTCAACAACACATATAAAACCTATAAGAATACTTAATTTATACATGCATATGTGTTATAGGAATGGGCTGGGTTATAGAAATGGGTTGGGTGGCCCAAGTAGGCTCGGCCCAAAGGCATCCATGGCCTTGCCTAATCGTCGGCGAGATTGGCTGAGGTGAGGCGAATTGTTGGCACCTTGTCTCGCCTCATTGCCTAGGCAAGTGCCTCAGGCGCCTTTGATAACATAGACCCAAACACACTCTCCTCCAGAGAGAACAGATTGCCAATGTATCATTTAGAAAAATTGCCCCTTAAACCTGTCATCCTGCCAAGTGGAATCAAAGAGCCACTGATTTTTTTTTCAAAAGAAAGTCGATTATACCACCAATTTTATTCAAGATAAACAGAGGTAGTAGTAGTACAATTGGAGTCGGAGGAGAGATTCCTCACAAGAAAAGAAACCACCCAGAAAAACACCTAGATCCCCTTGCAACAAACTTCACTCACACACAACAGCAAAAAAAATGGAATAAATAAAAAACACTTCAGGATTACACAGAGGCAGAACGAAGTTCCTGTGAAGAAACAGAAGCCGCTCCCAGGTAACTACGCCTGCACTCTTGAGCATCCTTCGTTAGAGAAGAAAGCTCCCTATGACCACATGGTGCTTTTGGCTCAGAAAGTTCATCACAAACTAGATTCTTCAGAAATTTCCTGAACTGCCCTTGATTATTGCTTATTTGGATTCCTAACATACTCGCTTTTTGGATTAAATCATCGTTACTGCAATAGAGAAAGGAATTTTCACCTGTCTGATTTCCCAAACGTTGCTGCAAAGCCTTATCTTAACACTCTTCCGTGTTCTGAACAGGAACCGCTGCACTGCCTTGAGAAGAGGCAACCTTCTCCTTCGGTAAGGGACATCTCCTCAAGGGTGAAATACTGTCTGCTGTTATCCGAATGAGAAATAGGATAGTAAAATAATCCACATACCAGAATGAATGATCTTTAGTTCCGAAACCTAGGACCAGCCCCTCTCTACTGGCCCACACCCAACGAAAGAAGAGGACATGCAGGTGGGTCGAGGGGTAATCATTCTCCATTTCAAGAATGTCAAGGATAGATTCTCATGGGATTTCTCGGGAGTGTATGGACCACAAAGTAGAGAAGGAAAGGGCCTACTATGGGAGGAATCGCTCATGTACCATCACAACTCAGGTCGACCATTGTGGGTGGCTGTTTCAATGCAATTGTTGATCTATGTGAGAGGACAGGCAATCACCATCTTACAAGGGACATGGAGATTTTCTTGGCTTCATTAGTGAGGTTGCCTGATTGATATCAAGTTGTCAAATGCTCAGTCACATGGTCCAATCAAGGTATGCAATACCGGTACCAAAACTAGTACCGGTCAAGTCCGATACCGATACCCGTGCGTACCGGCCGACACCGTACCGGTACCGGGCAGATTACATCTTTCCCCTCCAGTTCCCCACCCAGCCCAGCCCACCCCACTTCCCCGCCCAGGTCCACTGACCCGAGCATAGCCCAGAGCTGGATCCGGAAGCCAAATCCAGCTACTAAAGATTTAAACCCCACACCCCCCATTCTGGCCCCCCACACCCCCCGACCCTGATGCCATTTCCCTCCCCTCCCGCCCTAGGGTTTGGGACTTGAGAGTTCTCCGCCGGCCGAAGCCGCCGTCCCCACTAGCTGAAGCCGCCATCCCCGCTAGCTGAAGCCCGAAGCCGCCTTCATCGTCTTCCAGTGTCGTTTCAGCCCGTTCGGCCATTCCATGTCCACCGAGATTCCTCCTCCTCCACTCTCTCTCTCTCCCCCCCCCCCCGACCTCCACCATCATCGCCACCAACCCACGTAGCTCCCGGCCGCCCCCAACCCCTTTGTCGTTGTCCCATTTTTTTTAATAGGTCAAGGCTGGTACCGACACCAAAAGGGCAGAATTGAACCGGTCGGGCCCAATACCGAGACATATCACCTGGCAGGGTTTTACAAACCGGTCCGGTACGGAGCGAACCGCACGTACCAGACCGTACCACCCATAGACCGGTACAACCGGTCTGTGGTACACTACCGATACGTACTCATATATTATATATTTTATTTTATGTTTAATGTTCTTTGATAGGTAAGTTGGTCAGGGATGACTGTTTATCACTGTAGGTTTCAGGTTCGAAACCCGGGAGCGTCATGTTTTTTTTAAAGTTTCACTATTTTAAGGGGAAAAAATCAAAATTCAAGTAACAAATGTGAGATTCGAACCAACCACCTCACGGTTGAGCAAATGACACCCTAACCAACTCTGCTACACATGACTTCATGTTAATATTTACTATAATAAATATTTATTATACATTTTTTATTCTTGATACATTACAGTACAATACGGTACGGTGTCGTACCGTACCATACTAGTACAAAACAAGCACGGCCGGTACGACCGGGCCGTCAAACCTTGTCACCTGGTACCGGTACGTACCGGGTGGTACTGCAGCCCATGAGTCCAATATGAGGACAGAGCCTACATGTTCAAGACTAGACAGGTTTCTCGTCTCTATTGATTGGGATGACCATTTTCCACAAGTGCAGGATACTTCTTTGGCTAAGTCTGTGTGGGATCATAAACCCATATTACTCACCACTGCATGCAAGCACCAAAAGAAGGCTAAATTCATACTAGAAATGTACTAGTTCAGAGAGGCAAACTTTATGGATATTGTCAGTCGGGCCTGGAATGTCCTGAGGTAGGAGCAGAGTCCTATGGCTAGATTTCTGTGAAAACTGTGGCACGTGGCACAAGTGCTTAAGTAATGGAGTGCTGGTAAGGCCCTTCCTAGCAAAGATGTTAAAGATAGGATTTTGGACTAGCCTGAGGGACTTAACTGCTTGGAGGAGACAGACTTGCTGGATGAATCACACAAGCAACTTAGGGACAACCTTAGGGAAGAGTTTGAGGAGATTCTCATAAAGGAAGAAACACATTGGAAGCAAATATCCAGAAAGAAATGAATCAAGGAAGAGGACAAAAACACTAAATATTTTTAGTAGATTGCATCTGGGAGAAGGAAGAACAACTCCATTACCGGCATTATAGTGGGGGGACCAAGTCTTTATCAGACATGAAGACATCAAGGTGTAGGCAAGAAACTTCTACTCCAAGCTCTTCTCTAAAGATGACATGGTGAGACCAACAATCGAGGAAAATCTCCTTCCTCATCTCTCAGAGGAGGCGAGGTGTGCCCCCTCCCAACCCTTCACAAAGGAGGAGGCCCATCAGGTTGTATTTTATCTTGCAGGTGACAAAACCCTTGGTCCAAATGGCTTTCCTATCATCTTTCCTATGTTGGGACGTCATCAAGGCAAACCTGATGCTTGCAGTATGGGAGTTTCAAGAAGGAAAAGCACACTTGAGAGGTATCAACAAGACACTCCGAATCTTAATCCTCAAGAAACAAGGAGCACAGTGTTTTTAGGAATTCAGACCTATCAATTTGCTAAAGGGGGTCTACAAAATCATATCCAAGCTATACTGAATAGTGTGATTGAAAGGTTGGTCAATGAATATCAGGAGACTTTTATCATGAGATGGCAACATCTAGGAGAATTTTTTGGTAGCTCACGAATGTATGTATGCCATGAAAACTCAAAGAAAAAAAAGGGTAGTCCTCAAGTTACATTTTGAAAAAACATATGATCAGATCAACTGGCAGTGCCTGTTTGATGTTCTCAAGATGGTCTTTGGGATGAAGTGGATTAGTTGGATCCAAGCCTATGTGTCGTCAACCACATTTGCAGTTCTAATTAATGGAGAGCCTACCTCATTTTTTCACAGTGATAGAGGTCTTCGACAAGGAGATCCCCAACTTGATTTCCGTCCTTGTGGCACATATAATGAGCAAGATGTGGTTGAAGGTTAAAGCCCACGACCTAATTAAAGGTTTCCATATTAGAGTAGAGAATCCCTATATGGTGCACCTACAGTACACTAAAGATACGATTCTTTTTATTAGCAGAGGATAAGAGTTAGCTCTATATTACTAGGCAGATGTTGTAGTTGCTGGAAGAAATCATTGGCCCCAAGGTGAACTTCAACAAGAGTCAAAATGTGGAGATCAATCTGAAAGATATGGCACTTAGGAGAGCACCATTCATCACAGGATGTCATATAGGTGCATTCCCCTTAGCCTATTTGGGGCTCCTGCTATCTCCCTGTATCATGCATTGCAGTGATTATCACAGTGTGGTTCAAAGGTATGAATCTAGATTGACAGGATGGAAGGAGAGGCTCCTCTCCTATTGGGGGAGAATAGTTCTCTGCAAATCGGTGTTGGATAGTCTCCCCATATATTTTCTTTTTAGCTTCCAAATTCCACTAACGATTACTAAGAAGATGGAGGATATTCAAGCAAGATTCTTCTGGCATGAGAGTGGAGGGAAATAGGGGTTGGCACAATATTGCCTGGTGTAGAGTCTACAAAAGCAAGGACATGGGAGGAGTGAGCATCAAAAGTATCAAAGATTTCAACCTCACTTTGCTGTGTAAGTAGCTATGGAAGGTTAGTGCAGAGGATAATGGGCTATGGCTATAGGTCATCAGGCAGAGGTATTTTGGGAGGACTAGGGACTTGGATTTGCCATCATCCTCGCAGCATAACATTTCACCAATCTAAAGAGAAATTCTACAATGTAGGGACATCATTATTTCCAGGGACCGGATCCGACTGGGGAGCAATGAGAAGTGCTTCTTTTGGAAAGATAGATGGTGTGGAGATCGTACTCTTGAGCAGGGTTTGACGGACCGGTCGTACCAACCGTACCGGTCATTTGTCGGTACAGTACGGTATGATATGGTACCATTGTGTACCAAGACAAAAGAAGACATTTGATATATCTATTATAAGTAAAATAATATATATTTCTTATTAGCTCAGTTGGTTAAGGTGTTTGTTGTTCAACTGGATGCTCTCCGGTTCGAATCCTAGAAGCGTACATATTTTTTAAAATTCTTTTGGCTTTGATTTCTAAAAAAAGATAAAAGCATGCTCCCTGCACATTTCAAACCTGAGACGTCTGACTAAAACGAACCGTTTTCAACCAACTTATCTATCAAAATAAATTTAATATAAAATAAAATATAAAATATTTAAAAATATATGAGTAATGTACCGGTTGTATATCACGCACCGATTGTACTGGTCACCGACTGATACGATCCAATACATGCGGCACGGAGCATACCGCACTGGTTTGTCAAACCTTACTCTTGAGGACTCATTTCTGTAGCTCTATGCCATGTCATCAGCACCCATGGCCTTGGTATCCCAATGCTTTGATTCTTCTCTTTCAGGTGGTGTATGGATCCCTCCTTTCAGGAGGAATCTCAGGATGGAAGAGATGGACCAGCTGGAGGGGCTTCTTCACTTCTTGATGGATTATGCTCCTAAGTCTACTATAAAGGATAAATGGTGGTGGAGATGGGAGAAAGACAGCTCTCGATCAGGTCAACATATAGAATTATCTCTGATGGAGGAGTGAGGCATCATTTTGCCTTGCAGATATGGACCACCAAAAACCGCCTTAAAGTGAAGCTACTTATGTGGAGGATCTCACATGGAAGATTGCCAACATGTGATAGACTCGTCCCTTTTCTCACAAACATCATTCTACTTTGTTGTTTGTGTGGAGTAGAGGAAGAGACCCTAGACCATCTATTCATAGGGTGATCTTTCTCTCGGGAGGTTTGGTCACAGATTGCAAGAAGGACCCATGCTGCAACCAACCAAGATGAAAGCGTGCAACAGCTGTTAGGGAATTGGCAAAGAAGGTGGACGCTTCAGGGCGAGAAACTTATTTGGTGGCTTATCCTTCATGCCACCCTTTGAGCCTTGTAGGGAGAAAGAAACAATAGAGTATTTAAGAAGGAAGCAAGAGTTTCAGAGAGGGTAGCCTCTTTTATCTGTGAAAGAGGGCCGCTTTGTTATCGGAACTGTCGGGGGGTTGGCGCAACCGACGAGAGAGGAAGAGGGTGGGGCCCACGCTCTCCCCTCACACACATAAATGCTAACCGGGGTCGGTTAGCGCAATCTACCCCCGGGGGTCGATTGCGCTAACCCTGCCCGGTTAGCAAACATGGCCTAGGGCAAGCCATCTCTGTAACGTGGACTCACAAAATTCTTCCATGTTTGTTTTGCTGGCGGGATAGTAGCAGCGACAATGTTGTGACGGGGAGCATCTTTTTGTATAGAGATTTTGTGGAAACTTATTGACTATACTTGTACATTCCTTACTTTTACATTCAATACAATGTGTACTATCCACTTTCAAAAAAAAAAATCATCTTTCTACAAACCTGGAAATGGTCTATCTCAGCAGCATCCGAAAGCAGCTCGAGCAGGAGGCAGGGCCAGTCTGTGGCCGAGTTAGCTAGTGACCTTGAGAACCTGCCCGTGCGATTCAGGTGCCGTATTGCCTCCCTCCGCCATGACTGGTGCATCTCAATAACCTCCTTCGCCAATCTCAGCGAGACCACCGCCTCCCGCATATACGACAATTCCTCGATCGTATAATTAGAACTGGACAGCACAATCTCCCCAAGGGAGGTATCGATCGCCTCGTTGCCGAGCTTCGACGACATCGCCAATACGGCCCTCGACCAGAGCGCCGAGATGGAGAGGTTATCATCCTTCTGCGCCCCGGCGCGGCGGCCGATCACCCAGCGCAGCGCGCCGTGAAGTCCATGCCACTTGTTGAGCGTGGAGAAAACATCCCGGCCGCCGATGTTGCCAAGCCGCACGCCGCGTTCCACCATGGACTCTAGGATCCGCTCCAGCTGCGCCCGGAGGGGGGCCAGGCTGGCCGGCTGCCGCGCGGCGGACCAGGACGCCCACGGCGTGGACGGCTGGTGGTCGTCGCGGCGGTCGGCGAGGCCGAAGTCGACGTAGCCGGTGACGTGGGGACTCCTGTTCCAGTCATCCAGAAGTCCTGAGCAGAGAAGGAAGCAAGGTGAGCTAGAAAGAGAGAGAGAGAGAGAGAGAGAGAGAGGAGAGAAGCGAGGGGACTGACGATGGAGGATGAGGGAGGTCTTGCCAACGCCGCGGGGGCCGTGGAGGAAGAGGGGCTGGGGGACGCGGTGGTGCTGGGCGTGGTTGTTGAGGACTGTCTCCAGCAGCGGCCGCGGTACGATCCGCCAGGCCGCCGAGGCCGCCGCCTTCTCCTTCCCCATTAGCGGGGGCGGTGGCCGCCGCTGCGCACTGCAGCAAGCCAGCAAGACGCAGCGGCGCACCTCTTCTACCTTGAGGCCCTCGGGTATCTGCGGGGACCCGAGTAGGGGTTTATCGAGTCCGACCCGCCGAGTCCGCAGTGAGCGTTGATAGATGGATAGGGTCATCCGAGTTGATCTAGTTTGGGTACGTGGCAAATGGTGATGGTTCCGCGTTACAGTTTCTAGGATGCAACCACGTAGCACTTCCAAGCGCGCCGAATCCCAAATTGCTGCTGCTGGCTGGACTGTTCTTCTTCCTTTCCTTCCATCCACACCCGTGCAGAGAAGGAGCGCTGCGGCGCTCGCTACCATCACGATCTCGCGTTGCTGTCGGGTAATGCAAGCTGTTGGCCGAGGGTGAGCTGATGCCTGCTAAAATTCCCTCTTTGTAGTTTGTAGCATTGAGCTTGGTGGTTTTGATCCTTGGGTTTAATTTTGGCTTTGACTTCAGCCCGGGGGGATTTGCTTGTTTCATGCTGGGGAGCAACCCCGGGAAAAGTTGAAATCTCTTGGCTTGCATCTGGATGTTCGGAGACAAATCTGTCCTGGAGCAAGGACTAACACGTTCTCCTTTTTCTGGGTTGCATGAGAATTGTTTTCCATTCCTCGGATTCTTCCCTTGTTATAATATCCGATGTATGCCATCAGTTATTTGAGCGTACTATACGTTGCCGTCGATGAGACAGTTCTTATAGTGAGATGTTTTCAAAGGAAGGATTTTGCCTGTGGATTTGAATGATCCAGGGTGGTAAGCACACTAAGCATCAATTCAAGAAGATCGGTACAGATCTCGGGATGCCTTTTTCTCCCACAGGACTAGCAACTGTCACGAATATCTTTTGGGAAGAGTTTTTGATGCGGAGCGACTTGGTCGAGTTAAGATTGATGATCCAGATTTACGCGGAAATATCGAAAACAACCAACATGAAAATTATTTTAATATTTTCTTATATTCTCATAGTTAATTTATGAGATGTTTTAGTTTAGAATTTATTTTAATCAGTTATACATTTAATTTATTTATTTATGACATATTCTTTTTGTTGGATCCCGTCGAGTTTTCTTCTCCACCGTAATCACACTTCTCACCCCCACCGTAATCTCAAACCCCTGTTCATTTATTTCTCCTCCGGACCCCACAACCCCATCTCTCTCTATTATTTCCCCACCTTCCCTTCCCCGTGTTCCTTCCCTGTGCGAGCGCCGGCGAGACGGGCCTGCACCCGTCACCGCGGGACCACCCGATGTCCGCCTCCGCCCAGTTCTGCACCGCGCGCCGACCGCCGTCGACCCCAGCCACCATCGCCGTCCGCAGGTGACCGCTGGCCGCTGCCGCGCGAGCCAGCCGCTCCCCCGTCCGCCAGCCGCGGCCCTCTGCCGCTCCTGCCGTCGTCCCGACGTGTCCACCGCCTGAAGCCATCACGACCCCCACGTCTCCCACGGCATCCCCTGCAGCCAACCGTTGCTGCACCCACGCCGTCGCGACTTCGCCAGCGGGCCCTGCCGCGAGTCCCGCAGTCACCGCTACCCCGGCTCCTCACCACAGCACCCTTGCCGCAGCCGGGTACCAGTGCCACCGTTCTTTTCCCCGGGATTCCCATGTTCTAAACAGCAACCCGCGTCCACCGGCCATGATCGCAAGCGCAAGCTCTGAGACGACAGAGGTGTAATCTAGCTATATTCGAGGTTATGGCCCCAATGTCTTATATATTTTTCCGGCACCTTCATATAGTTGTATTGCCAACCATGAGCAGAGAGTACTGCTGTGCCACGGTTGCTTTTGCTTGGTGTTGTGATGCTGTTTAAGAAAATTGAAAGGAAGGATAGCTGACAGGATCCCTTGGTTGGATGCCATCGCAACACCTTCTGAGGTTGGATTGTCAACTTTATCACGGTGTGCATCAAATTGATCTCACGAGAACAACTGGAGTCTATGCAGCTACTGTTGTTCTGTGGCTCATCTGAGATTTAATTCCTACTGTGATCACACAGGCCCTTCCATGCTCATATAATTCTGTCTGTTTTGAGTTGGAAAGCTGAGATTTGTAGCATATCGTATGCTTGATTAAATGCCCATGAGAGTTCGAATTAATTTGATGGGGTGAACCGTTTCTGTCCTGCATCAGAGTTGTTCAGTGATCGGTTAAACAACATTCCGTGTATCTTGACTGATTTTCCAGTTTTCTTCAGGGATTAGGAAAGTGGACTGGGTGCTTAGATGCCAGATCAGCCCAGGGCCTCAGAATGATCAGCTGAACAAAAGAACAGCAAATGAACAAAAAGGAAAATGGGAAATTATGAGGCAATTGCAGAAAAAAAAAAGCTTGAAACATCAGGGTGTTCAGGGAGAAAAAGCCCAGATAAAAATTCATTAACCCTACAGGTTTAGGTCTTAAGATAATTACATGGTATAGTGACCAGAGTGTCGCTATAAGCTATCCTCACCACACTGTAACACTTTAACACTCCCCCTCAAGTTGGAGCATATATATCAACCATGCCCCGCTTGTTACATAAGATAGAAAAGGAACTAAAGAGTAAAGCTTTGATGAAGGTATCAGCCGTCTGATCAGATGAAGGCACATGAGGGGTGACAATCTACTTGGACAATACAACATCTCTTATAAAGTGGCAATCAACTTCTACATGCTTTGTTCTTTCATGGAAGATAGGATTACTAGCGATGTATATAGCAACTTGATTGTCACAAAACAAGGTCATTGGCTCAAGAGATATGCAACCCAGATCCTGAAGGAGAGCCCGAATCCACGTCATCTCAGCAGAATGGGCCATGACTCGGTATTCAGCTTCTACACTAGATATAGCAACAACAGTCTGTTTCTTGCTTCTCCATATAACTAAGTTACCTCCAACATAGGTGCAATATCCTGATGTGGACCATCTGTCAAAGAGAGACCCAACATAGTCTGCATCAGTGTATGCCTCAATCCTAATGTGTCCATGTTTCTTATATAGAAAACCTTTACCAGGAGCTTGTTTAATGTACCTCAAAATGTGCATCACAGTCTCCATGTGGCATTTCCTAGGCTGGTGCATGAACTGACTCACAATTCTCACTGTAAAAGTGATATATGGCCTGGTGACAGTGAGATAAATCAACTTTCCTACAAGGACTGAGAGACATTTTCTAGAAGATTAGACTTCTCATACCAGAGCTCTACGGTTGTCTGAATGGGAATATTAGCAGGCTTGCAATCAAGAAGACCAGTTTCCTGTAACAGATCCATGGCATACTTCCTTTGACAGAGAGAAACTCCGGCTACAGTATAAGCAATCTCGATGCCAAGAAAGTATTTAGGTGTACCAAGATCATTAGTAACAAAGTGACATTGTAGGTACTCCTTGACCTTAGCAACACCTATACTGTCACTGCTAGTAAGAATAATGTCATCTACATACACAGCAAGGATGACACTACCTGTCTGAGTGTGCCTGTAAAAGACAGAGTGATCAAGGAACTCCTTTTCATGTCAACTGTAGAGATCACTTCATTGAATTTTTCAAACCATGCTCTCGGACTCTGTTTCAACCCATAAATGGCTTTCTTGAGCAACAGACCAAATTCTTCCACTGAGCAACATGCCCAGGTGGTTGCTCCATGTAGACTTCCTCCTGAAGATCACCATACAAGAAAGCATTCTTGATATCAAGTTGAAACAGGGGCCAGCCTTCATTGATAGCCAAGGAAAAAATAACCCGAACAGAGTTGAGGCGAGCCATGGGAGAGAAGGTCTCAAAGTAATCAACATCATAAGTCTGCGTGAACCCTTTGACGACAAGGCGAGTTTTGTACTTATCAATGGAACCATCAAGAAGATATTTGATGGTGAACACCCAACGACAGGAAACAAGAGCAATGCCAAAGGGTGGAGTCACCAACTCCCAGGTACCACGAGAGCATAGTTGTCAAGGCGACAAGGCGTTCACGAGGTCCCTAAGCGCTTAGGCGACAAGGCGTCCGCTTAGGCGTCGCCTAGGCGACATTTCGGCCACTAATTAAAAAATCTAAAATATATATCATCTAACATATAAATCAAGAATAAAAACTGTGGAAAATAAAAAAAATAAATTACATGAAGAAATTGCTGTAATTAAATTATGTGACAATTATAGAAAACTAAATTGTATCAAAAAATTACAAAAAAATTAGAAGTAAATGCAAAAGATTCAAAAGTAAATGTAAAAAATTCAGAAAATTTATAAAAAAATATAATAACATCAAGAAAATTATAAAAAAGAAAGAGTTAAACGTACATTACCAGATCGGATCCGGTTCGGACGGGTCACAGTTGGCCCGTCTTGGCGCCTAGGCGCCCGCCTTGGCGCCTAGCCCGCCTAGGCGACTGCCTAGCTCGCCTTTTCCAGTGTCAACAAGGCGTTGCACCGCGCCTAGGCGACGCCCAGGCGCCCGCCTTGACAACTATGCACGAGAGAGAAGAGCCGACATCTCATCATCCATTGCTATCTTCTATGTAGTAATAGAGCCTCCTAGTAATTCTTGGGAATAGAGATAGAAGAAAGGGAAAGAGCGAAGGAACGAAAGGTATGCCCAAGACGGTCAAAGGATACATAGTCAGAAATTAGGTATGGACGGCGAGTGTGTTTACCTTTGCGAAGAGCAATAGGAAGATCCAAAGAAAGATCAGAGAGGACACTCCAGATGGTGGAGGCGCTGGCGACGGTGATGGATCAGGAGGAGGTTGTGCACGTCAACGTCGATAAACCTACAAAGGAGCATCTGTGGATGTCGGAACAGGGTCAATTATAGTGACAGGAGGTAAAGGAACAGAAGGAGACTCGTCCATGGGAGCAAGTGTGGGGGAGAGTAGAAAGGTGTCAACTCAAAGGAGGCACATCAGTTGAAGTAAATTGTTTCTTGGAGACAGGGTCATAACAACAATAACCCTTCTAAGTCCAAGAGTAGCCAAGGAAGATACACTTGACGGAACGAGGAGAGAGTTTGTGGTGACCATGGCCAAGAGAATGAACAAAGGAGACACATCCAAAAATGCGAAGGGGTAAGGCAAACGGTAATTTGTCTGGATGTAGAACAAAGAAGGGAGATTTGCCACCAAGAATAGAAGAGGGTAGCCTGTTAATGAGATAACATGCAGTAAGAATGGCATCACCCTAAAAAATCTGAGGGACATGTATCTGAAGAAGGAAAGTACGTGACACGTCCAGGAGGTGTCTATGTTTGTGCTCAACAACACCATTCTACTGAGAAGTGTAAGAATAGGTAGTTTGATTAATAATCACTTGTGAAGAACAGGAGGAGACAATAGAGTTCATATACTTCAGGCCATTATCTGTGCGAAGAACCTTAATAGAGGTGGAAAATTGAGTCTTTATTTTATTGCAAAATGAAATTATTACATCAGACACTTGAGAGCGATGCTTCAATTGATAGACCCATGTCATTCGAGAGAAATCATCAACAAAAAGAACATAGTACCGATGACCAAACAAGGTGGCAACACGACTAGGACCCCATACATCATAATGGACTAAAGCAAAGGGGGCTGAACACCGAGGACTGACGCGGGAAGGAAAAGACACACGAGAATGCTTGTCAAGTTCACAAGCCTCACACTGTAGGCAAGGAAATGATATCGTGGACAACCGAAACTGGAGGATGACCAAGCCGACAATGTCACTGGAACACATCGTCCTGAGAGGAGAGATGTGTGGCGTGAGTGAAAGGACTATCGACAGCCAAATAGTAGAGCCCTCCTGATTCACGACCGCCACCAATCGTCTTCCCCGTCTGGAGGTCCTGAAAAACACAGTAAGAAGGGGAAAAGGCCACAGAACAAGATAAAGAATGAGTGATAGAACTAATGGAAAGAAGGCTAACAAGGAATTGTGGAACATAAAAGACATCATCTAGTCGAAGAGTGGGAGTGAGTTGGGCTATCCCACTGCCTGAGATAGGGAAAGGGTCAGCAACTGAGACAGGAGGTAAAGAGGAGGTTAGGGAAAGAGAATGAAAGGAGGTCCGGTTACCTGTCATGTGTGTAGAGGCACCAGAGTCAAGAATCCAAGACTTACCATACGCAGCGGCAGAGGCAATACCAGAAGTGGAAGCAGTCATGTCCAAACAATCCGATCCTTGCAAAGCCATCATAAAGGGAAATGATATACACTAAACTTTGAGGTTTTCTACCCCTTCGGTTTTTCATTTTATGACCCTTGTTCTTTCTGTAGCTCAAGAATCTAAGCCAGTTCTCTTCCGTTTCAGATCAACTTATAGTGGACATGGCCAATTTTCTTTAACTATTTTCTATTAAACCCAGGGACGAGGGGCTCTGATTTGCTTCTCCTATTTGGCTAGTCTACGGCCCATGCAGTCCTTTCCATTTCTAATTTTTCTTCCTGAAACATGGGGACTGGTATTCTCACTTTTTGGGGGGATCACAAGGACCAATCACAATCCAAGCCCTTATTATTCATCCTCAGCTCCAGCAATTGGGACTGAGAATAGCTGATTTAGTAGAACTCAGGCCTACCTTGCATATTTTTTTTTTACCCCACCAGGACATGGGGATCAGGTCTCTTCTGCATTTCTAAATCAGCGAGTGATGAACCTGATCCACATCATCCATTAAAATCTTGATCAAGTTATTCTGCAAAACTTGCTCCAACTAAAGGCCAAGCTCAGTCCTACATTTGTAAAACATAAAAAATGCAAAGTAGGGCTTGTTTTTTTTAAAGTGTGTGGTATCACTGTTGTATTAAATGAAAAAAAGGAGGTATATACAAATATAGTCAGAAAGCTCCCAAAAGAATCCCTATACAAAAGGCCACACCAAGACAATGTGGTCAGTGTAACTTCCGAGCCAACTCAAAAAGAGAAGAGTTGAGGGAATTCACATTACAACAGAGCTCAACCCATTCCCTCACTCTATTACACACAAAGAAGACAACAGACTCCACAGCTCTCGACTCCCTCCGAAAAATCCGGTTGTTGCGTTCTCCCCATAGCATCCAAACGGTGGCATGGAGGATGAGTCACCAAATGGTCCTGCCCCCTTTAAGGGGCTTGTTTGTACCAGCAAAGTGTATACCCAACTGCATTGTGAGGAATTTCTCTTATTTCCAGGTCGGCCCAATCCAATCAGATTCTAGCCATTCTAATCTGATCCTGACTTGCCGAGCCTCAATTCTTAACAAGGATCAGCCAAATTGGGCCAGGCCGGTGGGGTAGGCTTGGATCAGCCTACCTAGGAGTCAGATTGGCCCTAGATTGGCTGACCTAGGCTGATCTCAACTAGCCCTTGCGCTCCAATGGCTAGTTAAATTTAAAAAGTCATTAGGAGTTGGTCTCCAATGGTTAGTTTGGGGTGGAGAAGGCCAAGACCTAGTGGCTAGTTAATTTTTTTAATAAAAAAAGCCATTAGTACGTAGTCTCCAATGATTAGTTTGGGGTGGAGAAGGCTTTCTTGGGAGCTATAAACCACCCTCATTTGGCATTCCCACCCACATCTCGATCCTATCAGGATCTCTAACCCGTTATCCCTCCTCTCTTCTCACAATATTTGGAAATCTTTCCTCTGTCGCTCTCAATAGTGACCGTGCAATTGACATAGAGGAGGATGTTCATGTCAAGATATGAGGATAATTAGATCCTGATGTGAGATATGTGACCCTTGGACTCTAAGCAAGCTCGCGATCGCCCCTAACGAGGGAAGCGTACGGACGTGCACGGTTGAGAAACCGGCAGTGAGCTAGGGTGGTCAACTCACAAATTCGTGCCCGGATCGGGTCACGGGACGGTCTCGCTCTCTCTCGCAGCAGCGGTGAAATAAATATATCGAGCTAATGGCCCTAACACATGCTCTCTAGCAACGGCATAAACAAGTATATACGAATAAAGCAAATGCCGAGTAAGTGAGCGAACACGATACCTCCACGCGTCGGGCGTGGGGAAGACGATCCCGGCCGATCTCGTACTCCCGGAACAATAAGTTACATAAATTACAGCAAAGACTTTACTGCCCACTCCACGCAGGGAGGTAAAGGGCGACACAATGGGACTCGGGAGTAGCGGGTTCGGGTTGACGGGCGGCTTCTTGTGTAGCTTCGGTGGTACGCGTACTCACGGTCCTAGGACCCACGTGCTGGTCAGTGGGGCCGTGTGGGTCCGGAGCGGCACCGCTGTGACGGGACGTCCGGAGGGGCGCTCCCTGGGAAGGCGGTGCGTTGGTTCGCCTCGCGGAAGGCGAGAAGGCTCCTATCGGTGCGGGTTGGAGTTGCTGCCCACAGATCTGAATTCTGTTTCAGACCTGCGCGTCCCGACGAAGTCCGCTGTTGCGGTCACTCCCGATGTCGGATAGACGCACAAGAGGTACCGTTGGAAAGCTAACTCAAAATCCTTCGATCTATGGCCACAGAGAAAAATTTGGCTATTCCGGATCTGGCCTTGACCGAATTTCCAAGCTGTTGGTTGACAGGACCCGAAATCTCAGGACAGAAGTTCTTTTTCCTGAGGGTTGACGTTGACCGCGTTGTAGACCTCCGATTCAGCTGTTGAGCTCTTCATGAAAGTGGTAGAGGGCGAAGAGAGGAAGACGGGGATAATTTTTATGAAATGTTTGGTGGAGATTTGACTGGGGAAAAGTATTTTCTAGTACCAGGTGGTCGGATCTGGACAGCAGAGACAGAACAGAACTTGAGATCTGAAGTGATTTTTTAGAAAATATAAACGAGATCCTAAATTCACAAGAAAATTTGTGGAAGAGGTGTTCGATGGACAGAATCCTCAATAAAATTGGGGGTTCAAACAAAAATCAAGAAGGGGGTCGAAAGGGGAACACTCAGAGTAGCTGTAACACTGGACAGACTGCAGGCAGAACTGGTGGATTGGGAAGCACGAAAATGGAAAAATATAAAACGGGGGCTGGAATTTTTTTCAATTTTTCTGGGACGTGGTGATGACCTCTAGAACTCACCCTGAAAATCTCAGCTCCAGAAGATGTAGGAGTTGGGAGCTAAAATTCTTGGAGTAACCCTCTGTCTAGCAAAACAGAACCTTGGACAGCACTTCGGATCTTGCTTCGCGGTGGCTCGATGGCGGCACGAACGGCGGCGGCGGCGGCAGAGATAGAATCCAGAGGTAGAGGGGCTGAGATAGAAGGGTTCTACACCCTGAAATACTGAAGGAGGAGGAAGGAACCAGAGAGAGAGAGGGAGGGCCGCACCAAGCTCCAAACAATTTCAGAATTTTCTTTTCATTAATTCTCTAAAATGTGGAAATACAAGTATTTATATAAAATAGAAAATAACTCAAAATGTCCTCAGATCTAGAGTTGGAAGGGGCACTAAGGGGATAGGAGAAAGTATTTCTCCCATGTGGTCAAAACACATTACACATATTCTAATCAAACTTACCTAACTTAGCCTAATAAGACAAACAAGGGGGCGCCCCCTTCATGGGCCATTCTTGGGCCATGTTGGTCCAAGACCAACCAACACAAGTCCATGAACCCATGTGTAGCCTATGGGCCTTCCAAACCTAGGTGGCCCATGAGAGGGAGAAGTCCACTTAGGCCTTAAGTGATTTAAAGGTCCATTAATAAGCCTAATGGTCCAATATGAACTAACCCCCCTTAATGGACCTAATAAAAGAAACCTAGTAATGGACTCTTCATGGAATGTGGTCCAATGGCTTATTAAAAGCCTTACAAAGGAGCCCAAATGAAAAAAACCCAAACAAACACACTAATACAAGCCAATACACAAATACGTTCCATACGTATGATGAAGTAGCCTTTTGATGCCCCCATCAGATCCCTTCTAGCTTCACTTTGGTTTGCAGGTAGATAATTTCCAAAAGCGATAATTATGTATAACTATATATAGAGAGAGAGATATATCTTTAGAATCTTGCTCATTCTACTTTATACCCTATATTCTTCATGTTGACATATATACCTCTATAATAAACTGTATTTCATCATGTATACCCTTGCCAGCACCAACAGTTTGTTTAACTTAATTTTAGGTAGATTAAGATGGAAAAAAGATTAATCTACCCTTCTTTAATCTTCCTACATAATTAAGATAAGACACTATACCCCTATAATCTTTCATATTATCTTGCATATCCTTCTAAAACCTTGTATTCTACATTTTCAACACAATATTCTGTTTAACTCTGATGGTGTTAGAAGTCAGGGGTATAATTCAAACAATATTCTTTAATATGAGGATATACATAACAATATCACGATTCTGGGGGTATAGAGTAGACTATGCAAGATTGTAGGGGTATATAGGTAATCATCCCTTTCCAAAAATAGCAACTGACTTGGAAGGGTGCCTATTATTCTAACATAGACATCCCCTTCTAGATCAGCTTCATGCTCAATGATCCAACTTGAACTGGGATTGATACCACTGTACATCTTGTAGTCTAACATTCTCAATTATTTAGAATTTCAATTTCTTGTATAATGTTGTAGTTTTCCATTCTAAGGTGTGATTTCCTCTTTTGTTCATATTTTTGGGCATTTTTAGGCCACAAGTGTAGCCAATCTTGGCCGTGCTGTTGGGCTGGATCATCCAATCCAGATTGACCTCTGGCACTACACCTCATCTCACCCTGCAAACGGAGGCTTCAAAGCCGGAGCACGCGAGGCTACAGTCTGTGCCTGATCTGAAGTTCTGTCTTCCTTGCTTACTTGGACATATGGTCTACAGTATTTCTTGTTGGCCTAGATTCTCCAAGTGAGCTCTGAATCTTCCCTTTCAGAAAAAAATTGTTTCTTCAGTGTGAGCCCAGGAATTGGAGTGGGACATTATCAATCTTAGGTCTAAATAGGATATCCAGATTGGGCTTTTACCAACTGATTAAAATTTCTTTTGGTTACACTTTTATCTTCTTGTCTGAAGCAGCTTGCATTACATTGTTAGTACAAACCTGTTCTTTTAATGAACATCTAAATCGATTTCATTATGTGTCTGCCTGCAATTTGCAGGATCTAGGTGATGGGAACAAGAGGAGTTGTCGGAGATAAATGGTCTCAAAGGATATTGTGGTTCTGTGCAATTGGAACTGCATTAAGTAATTACCTACACTAGCTTGTTCTTATCATTGCATTATGAGCGCTTAATGTAACTGTTTGTATTTCATTTCATGGAGAACACCTTATCTGCAAGCGTTTTCCCCTTCTTTAATGGTGATCTAGCATCTGTATAATTTACTTGTGTAGGCTTGTATATGGTTGCTGTTGAGAGACAAGCACAGAACAGGGAGCGGGCAATGGCCGAGAGCTTAACGGCTGCAGGTGCATCAAGCCAAACAGCTGGCGAAGAAGTTTAGAGATTGTTTAAGTTTTTCATTGTGTTTTCATAAATGGATGTTCCCAACATTGTTAAAGCAGTCTTGAAGTATAAGATGACAGAAATGCTAAACCTCCATGGTCTAACTGGTCTAACATCTTCTATTACTTTGCAATAAGCTTGCGAACCCGGTTTTGTTTACAGTTGCATCTGTGGTGTGTTCATGTTGTCTCTTTTGCTTATCATTAATAATTGTTGTTCCCTGCAGATGTGCCCTCTTTGGAACTAACTTCTTTTCACTGTAAGAAATTATCTTATGTTACTGAGAGTCTGCGAAATTTGATAATCCCTACGTGAACTGAATCATTGGTCTGTATACTTCTCATGTAACGCAAATTTTGATCCCTTCACAATTTAAGAATCTGTTTTCACTCCTTCTAAGTGTAAGCAATTATGCTTTGTCTACAAAAGATCGCCACTAAAGGAGTTTTAAATTATTTTAAATGGTCTTCAGATTTTGTTAAAAGTCCTTATCCAACGTTGTTAACTTTGCTCCCATTCAAAATATTTTTGCTCCACCACTGCTCGGGGGATATTACTGATAAAATCCTGCAACCATGGCATCTTAATCTGTTTAATTGTCTTTCCTTCTCTTGCTTCAAACAAGTTGCTGGTCTGACAAACAAAATGTTTAGAAATGTGGACACTCCTTCCATAGTCTCAGGGAACGCCTGCAAGATATTTAAAGAATACATTTTTATATTTTTGCAATCTTATTTATGTGCAATTGATTTAGCATGTCTTTTAAGTTTGGCCGCTTGTAAGGGCCTGCAGTGAATGGTGGTGACATGTTTGCTATGGTATCTTGCCATCCTGTTAGTAGAAGTGGAAATCCTGCCTCAGTCATCATTCAGGACACTAGCATTACATTTCCTAAGTAGGCCAATTTTGATCGATAAAAAGGTCAAGAGCAACTTTGCTCATCGGACACACAGTTGGGGGACAGTGGTTGCAGATGCCAATTGCAAGGCCTGGGCCTGAAGTTCCAGAATGAGGTCATATCTGTGCTCATCTTTTGTCATTGGGTCATATTTGATCAGTGTTTTAAAACCCAGTCCAGATCGGCTGGTCCGACCAGTTGAGCCACGACCCGGTCCCAAAACCGCATGGACCCACTACTTAGACCGGTTAGCACCCAAAACTAGGTAAAACCCAGTTAACCCGGGCGAGTCTTATATAACCCGATAAAACCCACGTGACATATCCGAGTTTACACATATTTCATGTTTTCACTCTTTCTATCATAATTTTGGGTTTTTATTTAGCATGCAACTAAACATGGAAAGGGTGAGAAGTCATCTCTTCTATCCCTAGTGGCCTTATCATTTAATACTATTAACACCAATTTTTGGAAGTTGAGAAGTCAACATGCTTTGCTGTGAACAATACAGGAGAAAATTAGATGAAGAAGAAAGCTGACTTTACACACACACACCCCACGAGTCTTGGGTTTCATGAGATGCTAGTTCTAGTTAAAAAATTATTACCTTTAGTGTTTATCTAATGCACTTTTTCTTCTGTTTTAGGCTGTCATTGTTGGTGGTTGCTTAGTGCAGAATATTGAAATTATATAGATATATCATATTGATATAGGAGTCTGCTCAACCCAAAAAGATTAAATCATTGACCCATAACGAACAAGTTGGATTTTAAAACATTGTATTTGATATCTCGTTATCGACCTTAATCATTAACTTAATTTGTCTGCCATGATCATTGTGGATTGTCGTGCCATCAAATGTGAAGTGGGATTACGAGCTGGGGGGAACCAAAATGGTCAGCTCTCAGGTTAGTGCCATTCCCCAATATATTTCTCTAAATACCCCTGCCAGGCAACAGAGTGATGCCTGTCTAGTGTATGCATAACCTCATCTAATCCTGGTCAGAGAGTACGTAGGTCTCCACTTAAGGACAATGTAGTGCTGTGCACAGTAGAGTATCCAAAGAGAGTCAACTCTATAACAAGGCCCAAGAGAATGTGAAATAATATGTGTGTTAAGCCATAAAATCAAGATGGAATAAAGTTAAGAACAATGTCATGCATGTCAAACTTGAGATCATGATATGCTTGTGTTTCTGACATCTTTCTTTCTTTCTTATTTTGTGCTCGACATCCCATCCATCTGCCGAGTGAGATATGTAGCACCTTTGAGATCCCTCCTTACACCATATGAACAGTCAGGCTTGTAGCTCGTGACCATGCAAGACGTCCCAAGGTTTGGACTTAAATTTCCAGCTGGGTGATGGGATTGGGTTTATGATGATGACTAATTGCTTCATGCCTTGTGTTTGAGGAAAAGTGAAAACCAAAATGATGTTGTTGATGATGATGACGAAACTATCAAATTAACTATCTGTGCACATTCTGATGTTAGATTAATAATCAAATGCAAAGTGTCGGGAGCCTAAACATCCCATGCCAAAGCTTGAGATGGACACGTGCATGGTGGTTAGGGGAATTCTCCGGGTCATTTATAAGATGCTTGTAATTTGCGAGTCATATGCTTCTGCAGGTTTTATAGTTCACAAGTCGGTAACTTTAGACTCTTAGCATTTTACACACAGACACGTACACACAGATTTTATCTATTGAATCTTGATTATTCAATCAAACGTAGTACACGCATCATGTCTGCCATGTCTAAGTTATGATTATCTCGACCAAGCTTTCTGTACAACTCGTGAATATTGGGTGCAGTGGAAAGTTTGGTAACCCCATCTCTCTCTCTCTCTCTCTCTGTGTGCGCGTGCGCGCGCGCGTGTTGTTGAAATGTGACCGACAACACCCGGATTGGCTGAAACGGAATCAAAATGCACATGAATCATGGATCTGAGCAAAAATGCATTGATCACAGAGGAAATCACAGATCTGAGATTCCAAAAATAGAAGAAACATTAAATGGGACGATTTCATTTGGGACGGAGGGGATGGGGGACAAGCCCTTATAAATGGATGGGTGTTCTCATTGGAATGAGCACAAAAAATTAGTGTGGAATCCCCATTGTCGGAGTCCCAAACCTCTAATCCACTCACTTGTCTCTCTTTTCTTCACTGGTATCAGAGACCAGTCGATCCGTCATCGTCGTTGCTCCTTTCTACCACGCTGATCCACCAGACTCCACCGTTTGGTAAGAGAGCCACCACCCTTGCAAGGCCCCTGCATTGTCGAGAACGAGGTCGACTCCGCACTTGTCGCTGGCACGACTCCTCACTCCGCCAGCCCAGCCCCTCACCGCTGTCATCGAGCACCGTCCAAGCACCACCATCGTCGGCTACTCCCACTGGGATCTTTCAAGAGGTAGGTCGTTGAAACCCTAAACACAAAAAAGGGGAAACATTTATACGTGAAACCTTAAAAAATCAAAAGAGGGAAACTTAAAATTAGAGGTATTTAATTGCTTCTAGAAATATAAAATGAAAGTAGAAAGATAACTTGGAAGAAATATTAAAGTGTTAAGAGTGGATAGATGTGGGAAATATAACTTAAGAGAATTTGAGTCATATTATCAATAGTATGGAATTAAAAGACATGTGACAATGTCTTATACGTCACAACATAATAGTGTGGTAGAAAACAAGAATAAAACTTGATGAATGCGGTTAGATGTATGCTATCGCATTCAGATCTTCCTAAGAATTTGTGAGAAGTGACATTGCTCACGGTAAATTATGTCTTGAACAAAAATCTTATAAAATCTGTAGAAAGTATAGCTTATGAATTATGGGATGTGATAAAACTTGATTTGAGTCATCTTAAGAAGTGGAGGTCAATTATCCACATTTTCATTCTTAATCAATTTAGGGATAAATTCGACTCTAAAATACTGAAATGCGGATTCATAAGGTAATGTGAGAAATCATCTACTTATAATTTTTTTCATAAAGAAAATGGGATTACTGAGTATAGGGATGCAACATTTCTAGATAATTTAGAGGAAAAGAAATCTTATGAAAAGGAGAAGAAATCTTTAGTTTAACAGATGATGACTATTACAACTATAAACCTAGAAATGATATGAACATTGAGGAAGAATCTTAGAACATAGAAAATGAACCAATACTTATGAATGAAGTATAACATGATCAACCCAGAATAGGTAACTAAAAATTGAGAACTCTACATGTATGGATAGGTAATTATCATTTATATTTCTGTGAGCCTTCATGTATGGTAATAGTCGTAGAAGAAAAAATTTATGTAGATCATATAAATTATATAGATGTGATGAAGTCACACATGATTCAGAATTATGGTAAGGCACCATAAATGAAAAAATAAAATTTCTTGAAAAAGAATAATTTATGAGAATTATATGATCAACCAAAGAATAGAAAGACTATAGGATGTAAATGGGTATTCAAGAAAACACTTCGTGCTGGAGAGTCTATTAATAAACATAAGGCTCAGTTAGTTGCTAAGGGGTTTACATAGAAGGCAAACATTGATTTTCAAGAAACTTATTCTCCAATGGTTAAGGTTGCATTTATAAAAATGATCTTGGAAATTGTTACATATTTTAACCTAGATTGTACCATATGGGTGTTAAGACAGTATTCCTTAACATATAGTTGAAGAAAGATATTTCTATGCAACAATATGAGAGATCTCATGTGAAAGGCTAAGAGACATGGTATACAAGTTAAAAAAAATGATATGTAGTTTAAAACAATCTTCTAAATAATGGTATCTCAAATTCAATGAAGTAGTTGTCCAACTAGGGTTTGTTTCAAAGAGTTTGGATAACTGTGTATAAGTCAAGAAAAGTGGGAGCAAATATATTATATTATCTCTATATATGGATGATATTTTGCTCGCCGAAAATGACATGGAAATGTTGAATAAAGTCAAATTTTAACTTAGTAGAAAGTTTGAGATGAAAGACCTGAGTTAGACATCTTATGTTCTTAATGTTCAAATCTTAAGAGATAAAAAGTTTAGATTGTTGAGTATAAACCCAAAAAATATATTTACGGTCTATACTCAAGAGATTCAGAATGCAAAATTACAATCTGACGTCTACATCGTTAGCCCATCAGAAACAATTGTGTAAGGGACAATGTCCCGGAGAGGGAAAGGGGTCGCTCATAGTGCCATATACACAAATAGTCGGAAGTTTGATGTATGCAATGATGTGTATGAGACCATACTTATTTCCAGTCAGTTTGGTAAATAGATACCAAAGCAATCTTGTTCCAGCACAGGAAACTGCTAAAAGGATTACGAAATATCTGAAATGAGCTTTGCACCACAGTCTTATTTATTAAACTGATACGCTTGAGATGCTTAGTTATTCAAATGCAGACTTTAAGGAGATAGAGATGACGGAAAGTTTATATCAAGATATTTGTTCATCTTTGGTGATGTGGTTGTTTTTTGGGGAAGCAAGAAAGAGGGGTGTGTTACTCTATATACACATGAGGCTGAGTACATTACTTGTAGTACAGCTACCACTCATGCCGTTTGGATCAGAAGATTCTTGAACGATTTGAATCTTAATTTAGTATATGGACCAATTGAGATATATTGTGATAATCAAGTGACAATTAGCTTGATCAACAGCGGAGAAAATAGTTCAAGAGGAAAATATATTAAAGTGCAATATCATTATATTTGAGATATTGTATAAAAAGGAAAAATAAAAGTCACTTATCTCCCCTCTAGTAATATGATTGTCAATCTTTTGACGAAAAGTATCTAAGCAAAAAATTTCATTAAGCATATTGCTTTAACGGGACTTAGGAACATATAAGTCATAAAGGAATATTTTCATGGATAATAAAAATAATGATACCTCTGATGGATAGTAAGAATGTATTGGAAAACTACTCATGGATAATAAGAGTGAATGGAAATAGAACATACAGGGTATGACTATAGAAATCAGTGGGAGAAAATAATCATGTTTGGAAAATCGGATGAAGCCTTGGCAAAGTATATGTTTCAGACATTTTGACTTTCTCTCTCTAGAATTCTAGTGTGAGAAGCTCCCGTTCGAGTTTCCCATGTTCTTCCCGCCGGAATCATGGAGGTGGCGGTGGGGGATCGCTCCAGCGTCTTCTTCCTCTGCGATTCTGGCCTATCTTCCGAACCCTCCCCCTCCTGGCCCTGTTGTTCCCCGTCGCTCCTACGCCCAAACTCTCATGGCGGCTCGACTGGAACCGAGAATGTCCATTCCGGTTAAAACTCCTGGATTCACAGATCTTTGCGAACCAGCCGTCTTCTTCTCCAAGATGGACATCAAAGCATCGCTGCACCCCCTCAAGTATGCTATTATTGCGAAATGCTCATATGGAAGACCGGCTATACCAGATATCAAGAACTGTCTGGCCCAGCGATTATCTTTAGTGTTCGATTTCATCATCAGCCAGCTGAATTCAAGGCATCTGTTACTGAGATTTGATAGTGAAGCGGATTTTGTCAAGCTCCTCATCCAGAAGAACATGTACATCAAAGGATTTCTATTTTGATTCTTTCAATGGACGCATGACTTCAACTTCGACGCAGACCCTGCCACTGCTCCAGTCTGGATCGGTTTTCCCTCTTTACCTGCTAATTTGTATCATGAGGATTGTTTGTGATCTATAGTAGGGAATTTTGGCCTTGTGTTTAGAATACATGATAAATCTTTGGCTATGTCTGATACATCTGAAGCCTTGGTTTGTATTGAAATGGACCTCACTTTGGCCCGAAAAGAACGGCTATGGATTGATATGGACGGTATTGGATTTTGGCAACATATCAACTATCACAGGACTCCTCACCTCTGCTCTTCCTATCATAAGATTGGACATGTTGCTGATGATTGCAAGAAAAAGTTTAGCAAAGATAAGGACAGTCGCCTTGCTCTTAACCCAGCCCCGAGGAACCTTAATCAATTTTTTAGACCCCGGAAGCCTGGCATTCCTACTGTTCGACCCAATGCCGTTGAAGTCAATAGATTTGAAATTTTGCATCAAATTACTGAAGACGGGGAGCTGGATCAGTTTGCCAAGGTAGGTCCACCAATTGATAATTCAGCTGGGATTACCTTTGGTGAGCTTCAGAAATCCTCATCTCCTACTATGGATATCATTAATTCCACTCACTTGGAACAGCTTTTTGCTAATGTATCAGAGTTACATTCCTCTGAACAAAATAATATGGCTGAGGTCCGGACCCTTCCCTCTTCTTCCTCCCAGGACAATTCAATAATCAGTAAGGCTCTGCCAATAAACCCTTCTATTACTGTTGGCCATGAGGGTATCCCAATATCATTCAGTGGTGACAACTCAGTTCCGGCGATTAATCATACTGGTGATGTTATAAAGCAAGTTGTTCAGGACTTTGCAGTGCTCCCTTCACTCCAAAATGTCCCTATTTCCTTCCCTGGCATTTCTTCTGATGGTCAGTGTCCAGCTAAGAGTATTACTCCATATAGTGTTGGAGAACCTCCTACCTTGAAGCAGCACTCTTCTAAGAATAATCAAGAAGATCTTCACCAGCGATGCAAGGAAATTGCTATGCAGGCAGAGATTAACAATATCACTACTGTATACAAAGAACACATTGGAGTTATTACTAGAGGCATGAAAAGGACTGGTTCCGCAGGTAATATCTATCTCAAACCAAAGGATTCATGACTTTCATCATTTGGAGCATTAGAGGGATTGGAAATGACCTTTCCCTTGGTCGTGTTAAATTTTTAGTCAAGGAACATAATGTGGACTGCATTGTTATTTTAGAACCCAAGATAAGGACCTCCTTGTTGGATAAAACCTGTAAGAAGATTGGAATGCATAAATGTCTGGCTAACCAGGACGATATTGCCCACATTTGGATTATGTGGAAAGAGCCTCTAGATTTCTCAGTTTTATGCCAGGATGACCAGTATATTTCCTTGATACAGATTAATCCCTCTCTACCTGCATTTTCTGCTTCTTTCATCTATGCTAAGTGTTGTGCTGCTGAAAGACGTGCTATGTGGGCATCTTCAAATCACATTCATTCCCTGGTTCAAGGTCCCTGGATTGTGGCTGGGGACTTTAATTGCATTCTTGATGTTGATGAGAAGATTGGAGGTATTAGCCCCTGTTTGAGTTCCATATCTGACTTTAAAGATTGTATTAATGATTGTGGTCTTTTTGATGCGGGCTTTGTGGGTTCCAAATACACTCGGCACAACAATCAAAAGGGTGAAAAGGGCATCTGGGCCAGGCTTGACAGAGTTCTTATTAACTCCAATTGGCTGAACAGTTTTCCTATTACTGTGGATCACCTTTCAAGAGAGGCCTCCGACCATGCTCCCCTTCTTGTCAAACTGGCTTTGCCTAGTAAATTTATGAGCAGATTTTTCTTTCAACAAATGTGGACTACTCATGATCACTTTCTTCAATCGGTTGATCTGAATTGGAAAACCAGTCCTCTTTCTTCTTCTGCTATCACCACCTTATGCATTAAACTTAAAGCTTTGAGGAACATGCTTCAGATTTGGAATAAACATGTTTTTGGTGATGTACACAACAATCTTCTTGTAGCTGAGGATAAAGTTCTAAAGGCTGAACACTTATTTGACTCTATTCCCAACCCTGCAAACTTGGTTATCTTAAATGCTGCTAAGTGTTCTCTTGCAGACCGAATTCTCCAACAAGAAATATTTTGGAGGCAGAAGTCAAGGATCCGATGGCTCAAGGAAGGTGATAGGAATACCATATTTTTTCACCAGACTGCTGTGGCTAACAGGAGGCGCAATGTCATTCATCGTCTTAGGAATGGGGCTGGTGTTCTCACCTCTGATCAAAAGGAAATGAAGGCCATTGCTGTGGACCACTTTCAAAAAGCTTTCACCTCTCAGCAACATTTTATTGATAATGAAATTACTAACTGTATTCCCCAGTTGATTTCGACAGCTGATAATGACTTCCTTTATGCTATTCCTGATCCTAATAAAATCAAGGAGGCTGTCTTTTCTATTTCTCCTGACAGTGCTCTAGGCCCTGATGGCTTTACTGGATGTTTTTTCCAGAAAGCTTGGGCTATTATTGAGCAAGATGTAATTGCTGCTACACATGAATTCTTTGCTGAACGTAGACCCCTCCCTAGAGAGTTCACTGCCACTCTCATTGCTCTTGTCCCCAAGACCCACAATGCCTCTGATATTGTTGATTACAGACCAATTAGTTTGTGCAACTTTCTCTAAAAAATCATTTCCAAGATCTTGTGCAACAGACTTAGCAAATTCCTGCCATCTATGATATCAAGGGAACAGTCTGCTTTTGTAAAGGGCATGCATATAGTAGATAACATTGCCTTAGCTCAGGAGATGTCTCAGAATTTGGGAAGGAAGATCAGAGGGGGCAATGTTATGTTTAAATTGGGCATGGCCAAGGCTTATGATAGAATAGAATGGGACTTCCTCTTTGTGGTGCTGAAGCGGTTTTGTTTTAGTAATATCTTCATTGAGTTTATTGAGCTGTTGGTTAGTAATTGCTGGTTTTCAGTCTCCATCAATGGTGAATCAGTTGGTTTCTTTAAATCCACCAAGGGTCTTCGACAGGGTGATCCTATAGCCCCCTATCTGTTTATTCTTGCTCAGGACTCACTTAGTAGATCTCTTCATAAAGCATTCATGGAAGGGATGGTTGGATGGTTCTCTGGGCCTCGAAGATGCCCTACCATCTCTCACCTTCTATTTGTAGATGACACACTCATTTTTGCTAACGCCTATGTTGCCTCCATCAGGAAGCTTATGGATATTCTACACACTTATGAAAGAGCCTCTGGTCAGCTTATTAATGTGCACAAGAGTGGCAGTTTCATTCATCCAAAGAATTCTCAGCTTCTTTCCAACAGAATAGAGAGCATCACTGGTTTTGCTAGATAGAACTTTCCACACAAATATTTGGGTTTTCCTCTGGCTTTGGGCAGGGTCAAGAAGGTTCATTTTGTGGGTACAATTACTGCTATTCAAAGGAAGATTGAAGGATGGCAAGTGAGATTCCTTTATCAAGGTGCTCGCCTCATTCTCATTAAGCATGTGATATCTTCAATTCCTATACATATTTTAGCTTCCACTCCAATCCACAAAGGGGTCCATCACATTCTTGATCAATCCTTTACCAACTTTTTTTGGGGCTCTTCTAATCATGGCAACTGAAAGCACTGGAAATCTTGGCTTGAAATCTGTGAACCAATTCCCCAAGGTGGTTTGGGTATTATATCCTTAAGGCACATGGAAATTGCTCTTCGGACTAAAATGTTATGGCATGCTTTATTTTCTTATTCTTTATGGGCAGTGTTCTTTAAAGCAAAATACATTAGAGGCAATCATATTAGTCTTGTTAACTTTAATGAAATGCAAGGCTTTAATAGGACAAGCTGGCTGCGGGCCAAGAACCTCATTGTCCAGAATCTTAGATTTATCATTGGTGATGGTCTATCTACTAACTTCTGGAAGGATAATTGGATTGGGGACATGAGCTTGGACTCCTTTATTCCTGTTAATTCTATTCCTGATTACAATGCCTCTGTTCGGGACATTCTGTCCTCTCCTACCCCAGAGGTTATCAGCTGTTTGGATGGTTTTTTTCCCAGAGATTTGACAAGAGCTGTGCTTCTTACTACATTATCCCAGGTTCCAGACAGAGCAGTATGGTTTCTCTCTTCTAGTGACAATTGTACAGTGTCTTCAACATACAACAATTTATTTAGTGTTCAGCAGTTGGAAACTCATTCTTTTTGGAGGATGTTTTGGTCCCCATGGATTCCTACTAGAATCTCAATTTTCTTGTGGAAGATCATACATAATTGTCTACCTCTGGACTGTAATATCAAATGTTCGGGAATCCCTTTGTGTTCTAAGTGCAGGTACTGCAAGGATAATAAAGAGGAAGACATTAACTACCTTTTTGCTAACAGTGAGCTGGCTAATCACATATGGTCATACTTTAACTCAAGAGGCCTTCATATTTCTGGTAACACAGTTAGAAGAATTATCATTCGCATTGTCCTTAATGTGAAGGGTAATACATCCTTCGGCCTATTTGCTATTGGTGTAATGACTTATGGTTTGTGGGAGATTTGGGCTGCCAGGAATGCCTTCTTCCATGAAAATACAAACATTAATCCAAACAAGTTGATTCAGAAAATCCTTGTTCATGTCAAACATGTTGTACATAGTTTTGGATTTAAGGAACCGAACAACTCCAGGAGGAATATTCTATCTTCCTTCGACATCTCTGCCTGCTCCAATAAGAACCAGTCTATCGTGTTGGTGAAATGGTTGTGTCCTCCATGGCCATATCTGAAGCTTAACACTGATGGTGCATTTAAAGGTGATGGTGTTTCAGGAGGCGGGGGTATTATCCGAGATGGCCATTGTGCTTCTTTATTAGCTTTCTCTCACTATTATGCACAGGGCAGCAGTTTAGTTGCTGAAACCAGAGCTCTTATAGAGGGCTTAAGGTACCTGAAGGCATTGACTTCTCAACCAACTCTTATTGAATGTGATTCCCTAACTCTTGTGCATATAGTAACCCGAAAGTCACCTTGCCCGTGGAGGATTGCTGTCTATATTAGGGAAAGTTGGAATTTGCTATCCAACACGGACTCTATTTCACACATTTTTCGTGAAGCTAACCAGGTGGCTGATTCTTTGGCTAACCTAGCATGTTCCATACAATGTAATTCTTTCTTTCTTTCGCAGCAACAACTTCCCATGTATATAAAAGGGGTTGGTCGCATGGATAAGCTGGGTATGCCCAGCATCCGACTGATGTAACATGTTTTGCTCTCTTTGATATATCAATAAAATCCCCCCCCCCCTAGTGAGTAATGGTGGAGTGGCTTTCTCTCTACCCCTGGTAGAGGGTGCACTCTCCTATTGCAACTAGGTAGGGTTTTCCAAAAAAAAGAGTGAATGGAAATATTACCCACAGATAGTGAGAGTATATCAGAAGGAATATTAGACTTCTCACAGATAGTGGGAGTATAATGCATGATTTGTTGGTCAAGTGGGAGATGTTAGAATGTGACCAACAACACTCGAAACAGCCAAAACAAAATCAAAATGCACATGAATCACATATCTAAGCGGACATGCATTGATAGCAGAGGAAATCGCCGATCTAAGATTTCAGAAACGGAAGAAACATTAAATGGGTAGTTTCATTTGGGATGGAGGGGATGGGGGGCAAGCTGATGCGGGACGGGACGCGAACCTGGGAATCTAGCTCGCGGACGCCCCTAAGCGAGGGAAACGTGGGATCTGCGCGATTGAGAAACCGGCAATGAGTCGGGTAGTCAGCTCTTCCGTGTACTCGGATGGAGTCATGGGACGGGTCACGCTCTCTTACTCACAGCGGTGATACAATTGAGCGGGCTAGAATATCCCATCACACTCATGTAGCGGCATATAGAAATATATACGAAAGAAGTAAAAATGTCGAGTGAGGAGAGCGGACACGATACCTCCACGCTACCGGGCGTGGGGAAGACGACCCCGACCAAGACTCGTACTCCCGGTACAGCAACAACCAATAATTAAAAAAATGATCGTCCACTCCACGCAGGGAGGTAAAGGGCTACAATGTGGGACCTGGGAGTAGCGGGCTCAAGTTGACAGGCAGCGTTTTGGGCAGCTCCAGCGGCAACGCGTGCCAACAAGTGTGGGGTCCACGTCCTGGTCGGCGTGCCGATCGGGCTGGGAGTGGTACCGCTGCGGTGGGGACTCGTGGAAGGCGAGGCGGCCCGACTGGGGAGTGTTGTTGCTTGCTGTCCACGGACCTGCTCTACAGTTTCAGGGTTGCGCGACCCGGCAAAAACAACTGCTGCGATCAACACGGACATCGGATCGACGTAAAACTGGCGCCGTTGCGAAGCTAACTCGAAGATCTTCAACCCTCTGGTGTTACAAGAATTTTTCTGTGGCCGTATTCTCCATGGGGGAATTTCTAACAGGAAAGTTTCCCGTCTCAGATCTAGCCGGGCAGACTGAGATCTGCCTTAAGAAGTGCGTTGACCGTGGTTGAAACTTTGGATCTGGGAGATGGGATTTTTATGGGAGGTGGAGGAAGAAGTACGGAACACGAGGATTTTGTTTTGTAATTTTCTGATATTGTTTGATATGAGAAATGGATTTTTTAACAGGGGTGGGTCGGATCTGGACTGCAGGGGGCAGAACAGATTTAGGAAATTACAGTGATTTTTTGGATGGTAAAGACAATTCATAAAATCACAAAAAAAATTGGGGATGAAGGCTTTGGTGAGCAGAACTCCCAGTCCAAATTTCAGCTCAATCTAAAATCGGAAAGGGGGTGAAAGGGGCGATGAGATAGCTTGCTGGAACATAGATCTACACTGGGGCAGACTGTGTAGTTCTAGGGAAACGTGGATGGAACGGGGGGAAAACGGATGAACTAGGGCATGAAAATTTTTATGGAGAGGATAATCACGTGGGGAACTTACCCTCAAAATCTCAGATCGATATGATTTGGAGATTGGGAGGAAGAATTCCGACACTGGGCTGCTATCCAGGGTTGGACAGAACTTCGACGGTATGGCGGTGGTGGTGCGACGGCGGCTCGATGGCGACGGCGGCGACGGTGCTGAGCTTCTCACTCAAGAGAGGATTGATATGGAGGTATCACACCTCAGAGGAGCTGTAATCTCTGCTGCAATGGGTGGAGAGAGGAGAGAGAGGGGCGCACTTGGCCTTCTTGGGCAATTTTCTAACTTTTTTCACATTAATTCTATCAAATATAGAAATACAAGGGATTTATAGAAATGTATAAAAGATCAAAACTATCCCTAGATCTAGGGTTACGGAGAAGCAAATGGGGTATGAGACATTAATCCCCCATGTGGTCAAAATGACCATAATAAACAATATATAAGGGGGGGCCCTTTGAAAAAAGAGGACAATTAGGATTTTTCTTGGTCCAACTTGGACATGTCATGGTCCAAGCCCACCTTGGACTTTGAACCAGCCCCATATAGGCCCTAGGGCCTAGGTGGATCAATCGGAAATAAGGTGGGGGTCCCTGCTGGACCTACTGGCATTTTTACAAAGAAACCCAAAGATTCTTAAAGATTAACAAATTGGCTTATAATTGCCATACAATTGTAAACCCAATTACCCAAGGGTATAAATGCAAATAAAAGGACATAAATGCAAAAATAAAATGTTAGCGCTCGGTGTTGATTCCCATCAATTCTCCTCGGGTGGGAAGAACTCGACCCCGTTGAGTAAGGGGTGCGGCTACTCGTGTGGCGCCTGCGGATCCGTCACTTAACTAGGAAGCGCGGAGTACGCTCCACTCCAAGTAATCGTCACTTGCTCATCTCATATATATTCGATATGCACATACTGCTGTGGGAATGAGGCTAGTGGTGGACACCCCGGGGTGGGGTCACTCTCAAAGGAAGGAGACGGCTCAATGACTCATTAGGAAACACCGTTGGGTCCCTTTATGTGATTAGATGTAATATTCCGGACCTTTCGGATCCTTCTTTTTGAATCTCGGATCTGGTTTTTCGGAGCGTCCGGCTCCGTTGTGTCTGAAATTTTGTTTCGGACATCTTTCGTGTTTGGATCGGCGCGATCCGGAGTTGTTTCGGAGGCCCAGAGGCGTTTTGCGGCTTTTCCGCGCGTGTTTTCCGATTTCCAATACGGGTTTCGGTTTTTTTTCGGAAGCTCGCTGCGGGTGGACCGGGTCGTTCACCTAGGCACGAGTGGTACCGTCGCGATCGGCGTGTTCCGAGGATTCCGGAAACGTATTTTTCTATTTTTCGGTATTTTTCCAAAAAATCGGGTTTTCTATATATTCCTATTTCTTTTTCTTTTCTTTTCCCTTTCTCTTTCTTCTTCTTCCTCCCTTCTCTCCCGTGAGCGCTTCCACCGTGACCGGCCCCCCTCTTCCGGTACTAGCCCCTGCGCCATCCACTTTGGCTGCGGACGCGGCGAGGCGGCGGCGTCGTGGCATAAGCGGCGGCGTGGTGATCGTGGTGGTGTTCGGTGCTCGGTGAGGGCGTGGGAGTTCGTGAAGTTTCAAGCGATTCTTGAGGATCGGTGGCGATCCGCCACGTTTCGGACAACCCCGAGGTAGGGTGACGATCCTCTATCTCCGTGCTTTCCTTTCCCGTGATTTCTAGGCCGGCGGGGAGCCGAGAGGGGTTCGTTTGAGCTCGGGACGGGAAATGCATGCTTCGGGGGTTTGAGTGCCGATCTAGAGTTTTACCGCGCCATTTAGAGTTTTGGGGGCATCATTCGATGCACTAGGGCGTGGGGACGAGTTCCCCTTTTGTTTCCCCATCACCCGGGGGTGATTGGGGGGTGGAATGGTGTTTTCGGCCGTTTCCCACCGTTCTCGGTTTTCCGAAGTGATCGCGGTCTACCAGTGACCGTTTTCACTGGTCGCGGTCAGGCGGGGACCGCTTTCAGCAGGTTTTAAACCGTTGGGGCTTTAGAGTGCCGGTGGGCGGACGCAGTCTTGCGACAGACAGCGACTGTTGGTCGCGGTCTTGGGGCGACCGCGTTCACCGTGGGGACCGACACGGACCCCGAGGCGTTTGACCGTTGGTTTTCGACCATTGCACGCCAGTCGCGGTCTCCTGGAGACCGCTACTGTGTGAACATGGTCACCTGGTGACCGCGTTCATCTTTTTGTGCCAGGGTGGTCGCGATCCCAGGAGGACCGCGATTGTGTGGTTGCAGTCTTAAGCAGACCGTGACTACAGGAGGCGGTCCTCCGGTGACCGCGTCTCCCATCCCTTGCCGATTCGAGTCCCGGATGAGCAAGTCTCGATCCCTGAGCTGACCCGTGGTCTGACTGATGCTGGGCATCATGTGGGGGCCATACGTGAGGGTGCCGTGGGGTCCCGGGAGGTGGTGATTTCGGCTTGTGTCACCGTGCGTCGGTGTTGGTACAAGGAGCGTTCCTCGTGCCTGCGGTTGTGATGCCGTTTTCCGTTGACTTGAGAGTCTACTCCCTTGTGACCCTCCACTAGTCGTAGCCTGCTTACACGCGAGTGGTCCCACCTGGGAGTAGGTGGAGAGGCTTACCCTGAGGATAATTTTAGACTGGTTTCCGTCGGGCCCCTCGTCATTAGCCAGAGTCCGGCTACGGGGGAAAACAGGTCAGAGGACCAGACCTAGGACGCATGGTCTGTGTGTGCACACGTGGTTGGGGGTGGTTGGACCCACGTCGACGGGTGTGACCCCAGCTAGTCACTTGTTTGTGGTTACTTGTGCGGTGTTGTTCGAACACATTTTATTCTATCTGGTTTATTTGTTTATTTATTTTTATGGATTTATTGGCGTGCCAGTCACCGTGGTGACGATTTTATTGTGCGCTCGATCTGACTTGGTCAGTCGATTGTGAGTGATCGTGTCTGGACTAGAAGTCCGTCATACCCTGAACGCTATGACGTTAATTACGTCCTCCCTAAGGAAGACAACCCTTGATTAAACGCTAGAGGTAGGAGGAAGACAGCGGTAAAGCCGTATGCTCAAAGGAGACAAAGTTCATCTGCTTGCAAGACGTTAAACGTATTCGAACAGAGCAGGGGTTTATTAATTACGGGAGAAACCCGACGGCATATTCCCACCATCTTGGATGATGCCAAGTGGGGAATAGGAAACCACCCATGCAGCGGCAGGGTAGGCTCCGCAAAAGATCGGGTATATAGACATAACCCGGAATCCGGATGGGGACCGGCCTGATGTAACACACCCGGTACGAGTGCGATGTCTTATTAATATCCCCCTTCGGAGGGCCATCAGAGATCACGCAAGGGCATAACTCCGTGGGCCAGCATGGTTAGAAGAGAGTACCACACTCGATTGGTGGGGTTATGTAAATTTCGGCAGCATGTTCCCTCAACCTGGATTATGCCAAGGAAGGATAGGTCATCATCCACGGAGAGCCGGGACAACGACCGAACAAAGATGGGCACCAGGCCCAGGGACATCTCTTGCCTTCGTATTATTGATCAATATTCCCTTGGAATCCATCATAACACATGTAATGACATGGTTCTTTGGGTTCATAAGGCAGCGGTGAAATCCAGATTCGGGACGAGAGCTGTAGGGGAGGTCTTCCCCATTGTTGTATCTCATCAAGACACAAGTGATGGTCTGTGAGTATCCCCTTAAACAGATGTAGGGGCGATTAAGAAGTTTGAAGAAGAACGGTGCAGAGATGGGCCTCGGAGTGGGTTTCATCTGATTGAAGGAGGGATCTCGGCGTGATCTTGATTGGCAAGAAGGAGCTCTCGGCCTGGACATTTAATGGACAAAAGGAGGCTCTCGGCCTGGTCCTTGGGTTGGCCAAAGGGGGTTCTCGGCCTGGTATTTGGTGGATGGAGAGGGGCTTCTCGGCCTGGTCCTTGGGCTGGCCAAGGGGGGTCTCGGCCAGGGCATTTAGTGGACAAAGGGGCTTCTCGGCACGGTTCTTCGGCTGGCCAAGGGGGGTCTCGGCCTGAGCAATTGGTTGGCCAAAGGGGGGGGTCTCGGCCTGGGGTCTTCTCGGCGGGCTCCTGGGCGCGCCGGAAAGGGGGGCGCCGAGAGGGGCAGTATTAGGTTTGGCAAAAAAAAGGGGGGTGAATGGCTAGGAGGGGGGGGCTTCTCGGCAGAGGGCTTCTCGGCACGGTCCTGGCCGCGCCGGGAATCTACACACCGGGAGCCTTGCACATATAGCCTCACGTGGAAAGCGTTGTAACAGACTGGTTGTCGTTTAGCCAAAAGAAGGGGAAGGCCTCTCGGCCTTATGGTTCTCGGCGGGGAAACTTGCACGCCGAAAAGGTGAGATGCAGAAGGATTTCAGGGTTTCAGAGCTCAAAGACGATGCTCTGTTTCTGGGATTTCTGGGTTCTATGGCTCAGATCGAGGCCGAATCGGGGGAGTATGAGGAGATTTCACGAACACCTCTGCTGGAGGGATGCCAAGGGATCTGAGAGGCCAGATCATCAGGAGGAGGAGAGACCATCATCGGGGCTAAGTAGCCTTTATCTGTATACTGCCAGACGTCTGGGGGAGTCAAGAGATGGCTATCTCTGATCCCCCGGACTAGCATGGTATCATCTGGGAAGCAGATCTGCAACGAGAGAACCCTTGATGCTGAGACCTCAGACCCTAATCATTCAACGATTGGAATGAGGATCCAGGGTAGCATTCGTCTACGGGTTCAAATGCATCATTTATAGCCGGCGGGCCAGGGAACTAAGAGATTGATGTCTCTGGTTCCCGGACAGCACAAGGGGCTTGAGGAACAGACTCAAATACATACGGAGGGCATGCTATTGAAGCGGGAAGAAAGAAGAGGATAGAACCCAACAACCCATTGAACAAGGGTGGGGGTTCTACCTTCATCCCCGTTCGAAGAACTGACCTGACTCCAAAGCCTGAGTCATTTCGCCCATGGGGCATTCATACAAATAGTATGCATACATATGGAGACAAAAGAAGATAGTATTGCCCAAAATCTATCACGGCCATTGCATTTACTTCATCTCACCATCATTTACATCGAGAAACATAGAGGGGAGGAACAGGGAAAGAATCGTATGAATAATCTAAACATCAAGACTTCGACTATTACATACGGAGAATCAATAAAAAGAAGAAAAAGAAACATCGAACATGGGGGGGGGGGGAGGGTGGAGCATTGACTCCTCTCCCTCCCCCTATCAGCCCACCTGGAGCCCTTCTTCTTTCCTTTCTTCTGCTTCTTCTTTTGACGGAGACTCTCTCCCTCTCTTTTCCTTTCTCTTTCTCTTTCTGGCTATCTGTTCGCTCTTTTCTTCTTCGTCTCTTTTTTCTTTTCTTTTCTGTCTATCTTCTTTCTTGCTATCTCCTCCTTCTCTCTTCGAAGGGAGGGGGTTTTATAACCCTTTTCCCTTTTCCTTCTCGGCAGGCATCTTCACGGCGCGCTTGAGGCAGGCTTCCCGGCGCGCTCGAATTTGATCTCTCGGCGCCAGTATCTGGGCTTCGACATGGGCTTTCGGCGCCACCTTCATATAGGCCCACTTGGGGTTTCTTTAAGTGTATCATCATCCCGAAGGGTCTATCATCTATGAAATATCTTGTATTGAAATCGCGATTACAATCTCCATCAGTCCGCAGACAGGGTTTTATCAGTCCGTAGACAGGGGTTTCATCAGTCCGCAGACAGGGTTTTATCAGTCCGTAGACAGGGATTTCATCAGTCCGTAGACAGGGGTTTCATCAGTCCGCAGACAGGGTTTTATCAGTCCGTAGACAGGGATTTTATCAGTCCGTAGACAGGGGTTTCATCAGTCCGTAGACAGGGGTTTCATCAGTCCACAGACAGGGGTTTTATCAGTCCGTAGACAGGGGTTTCATCAGTCCGTAGACAGGGGTTTTATCAGTCCGTAGACAGGGGTTTTATCAGGATGTCATCTGAGCGGTGACAAAGCCGGGTATCATCTTATCAATATCGTCACTCTAATGGTGACGAGCTCGGACATCAGCTTTAGTCTGGGAAGACCTCAGCCGGGTGTATAATCTGTGTAGACGATTCTTCTTCTGCTCTATCTTTTCAGGGGCCTTTACCATCTTCATCTGCCGGTGCCGGCTTCATCTTTATCTCATATTACTTCCGTCAGTAAGCCGACATCTGACTTACCCTGACATATCATCTGTGACTTCTTGGACGAAGCAGTAGTACAGCTGGAAGGTCTCATTAGTCGAGTGACTGCTGCTTTATCAGTGCTGCCGTCTGAGTGACATTGGCACCGGGCATCGGCTTTGGCCGACAAGGGCTTTAGCTGGGTGAAAGGTTGATAAGCTTCATCATTAGTCTTTCACTGTTGGTCAGATCTTCTTTTCAATTATGCTTCCACCCTTGTTCATTTTTCGGGTGTCAACAAATGCCCCCCACCTGCAGGCAGCGTAAGCGCAGAATAAGCGTCACGGGGGTTGCAGGTGTCTTTTACTATTCGAGGGTATCTTCCTCAATTTGTCTTCAATTCAGTTCTCAGACCTGATCATCTCACTGTAACAGTATTCTGCACATCGATGTTTCTTCTCTTCATATTTTCTGTCATTATTTTCAGCATTTGAGGCTTTTCGGCCTGCAGGACCTCCCGGCGCGAAGCTTCTCGACGCAGGGGCCTCTCGGCTCAGCCTGGTTGGCCAGGCTCTCGGCCTGGACCTTCTCTGCGCGGGGGCCTTCTCGGCGCGCCCTGGCCGCAGAGGGGCCTCGGCCTGGGGGCTTCTCGGCCTGGGAGTCTTCTCGGCGCGCCTTTTGGCCGCCGGGGGCTCTCGGCCTAGAGGCTCTCGGCGCGCGTTTCACCGTGCCGAGAACCTGGTCGCCTGGGCCCCTATTTAGGGCGCCGACGGCCTGTTTTTTCTTCATTCTTCACCGTTCTTTCTCTTTCTTCAGTTTTTTCCATTTCCTCTCTTCGGCGCGAGCCGTCTTCGTCCTCTTGGCCGTGGCCGCGAGTCCTTCCGTCCTGGGTGACGTCTTTTGGGGATTCAATCCCTTTGCTTCCGGGATCACCCCCTCTTGGTTGGTGACTCCCTATTCTTTTTGGGCAGATCCCGAATAAGGGGATATGCTGCCGAAATTTTTATAGAATCTCATGTTGCAATCCTTATAAGACTGACTTTTAATCCACATTTCTTCTTTTGTTTACAGATATAGCAATGGCTTCTGGCTCTGCTGCTGCATCTTCTGGAGCTGCTGGAGCTAGTTCGTCGGCCCAGCTAGACATATCTCGGGCCACAGTAAATTGGTTGAACGTGCACAGCTTGGATTATGGATATGATAGAATAGCTTCAGTTGACGAATCATCTGATTCTGAAACTGACACAGTGTCGACGGCCCGGGTATACTCCACGGCGACCGAGACATGCTTCAGGCGGGATAATAATTACCGGCCAGACTTCCCGAAGGATCGCCACTTGATGCCGTTCATCCGGACCTTCACAGTGGGTGGCTTGCGAGATTATCGGATAGCTCGCGTAGTTGAAGCTGCCATCCTTGCCGAGCGGGATAGCATGAAGGAATCAGTGTATCGCAGCAAGGCTATATATCTTCCCGGGGAGAAGCGGGACTGGGATGCAGTCCTTGGAATTTACCTGAGCAATTGGTTGGCCAAAGGGGGGGTCTCGGCCTGGGGTCTTCTCGGCGGGCTCCTGGGCGCGCCGGAAAGGGGAGCGCCGAGAGGGGCAGTATTAGGTTTGGCAAAAAAAAAGGGGGGTGAATGGCTAGGAGGGGGGGCTTCTCGGCAGAGGGCTTCTCGGCACGGTCCTGGCCGCGCCGGGAATCTACACACCGGGAGCCTTGCACATATAGCCTCACGTGGAAAGCGTTGTAACAGACTGGTTGTCGTTTAGCCAAAAGAAGGGGAAGGCCTCTCGGCCTTATGGTTCTCGGCGGGGAAACTTGCATGCCGAAAAGGTGAGATGCAGAAGGATTTCAGGGTTTCAGAGGTGTTAGTGCCTTGGGTAGGCGCTACCACGTCAGGTAGTTCACCTGCGGTGCGGTGTAAGTCGTCAGGGGACGCTACCGGCTGTGCTTCTAGTGGGAGGTACTCCTGTCGAGTACAGAGTGTCAGACTGTCAGCTCGTGTGTTTGGCCTTCGGGTTTGCCGGGTCGACCGTTGAGTTTCGATTGTCTCACCGTGGCACGTGCATCGATTTGCGTGCCGTAGGACCTTTATTTGGTAGAGTACATGGCTTTCCTTTCTGAGGTATTCTCCTACCGCTAGCGTAGTGGTTTTCCGTTTTACGAGGTAGGGTTCGAGTGATCCCTAATGAGTCTTGTTCCGAGACTCATTCCCTGCGTGTTTTCATCGTGTTTCAGGTGAGGCGCCGCCCCAGGGGAGCGCGTCTGGGGCGCAGCGTGGTGCGGGTGCCCAGAGGTAGTGCCAGAGGTCAGAGCCGGGGGATGCCCCGTGTAGCTGTACTTTCTTTTCTTGTCTCTGTACTAGTTGTGGACTACTGTTATTATTTTATTATTATCTTGTGGACCATGTATAATGTAAAATGCTAATTTATTTCCTACTCAATACTATAACTGTTTAATTTCTGTAATTACTTGTGATACTTGTGTAGTTCCCACACCATCCTTCTAACCCTTCCGAGTCTTCAGGCTCGTGGGTGGCGGTGCGAGTCTCGGGTTATCGGGCATTCCCGATAATCGGATTCTCGGGTCGTTACAGCTGGTATCAGAGTGCGGTTGTGGAATTATGCGAGAATCATAGGCAATTGTAGTGGTCCACTAGTCCACAGCGATGATGTACAGTTGACACTGGCATTGGGCATCGCGTGTTTTCTTGACCTTGCCATTTTTGTGTTTTATGTCTTTTGCTTCAGGAGCGAGCATGGCGCCGAGGAGGAGCACTCGCTCTCAGCAGGGACAGTTGGCTGGAGGTCAGGAGATCCAACAGGGGGTCCAGAGGGACCAGGAGGAGCAGAGCAGAGTGCCACCAGGGGCCACCGAGACAGTGGATACTGCGAGGCTTCCGGGGCCCGAGGATTTCTTCCGTGGCATGTACCAGCTTATGTCTCAGCAGTTCGGTGGGGAGACTGCTGAGGGCTCGTCAGCTAGGGGTGGGCCAGGCCGAGCAGTGAGGGACTTCTTGCAGTTCCATCCGCCTTACTTCAGCAGCCAGACAGACCCTGATGCGGCTCGTGATTGGCTTGATGAGATGGAGCGGGTGTTCAGTTCTGTGAAGAGTGCCGCCGAGGACAGAGTAGTGTTGGCTTACAACCAGTTGCAGGGTACGGCTCGGAAGTGGTGGTCTTTCGAGTGGAAGATGTCTTTTCAGCTTCGTCCACTTGAGCAGGTCGAGTGGGATGACTTCGTCAGTGCTTTCGAGCGTACGTACTGTCCAGACTACGTTGCTACGCAGCGGATGCGTGAGTTTCTGGAGCTGGTGCAGGGCGACATGTCCGTGTTGCAGTACAGGGGCCGATTTGTCGAGCTGGGTCGGTATGCACCTCACATCATGGAGCATGAGAGGGTGAAGACCGCGCAGTTTATTCAGGGCTTGAGGCAGAAGCTGAGACACCATCTGATCGCGAACGGGGCCACTGATCTAGAGATGGCGTCTCGTGTTGCGGCTTCCTTGGAGATGGATATGCAGAGGACCCGAGGACCGATCAGCCAGGGGCAGTCTTTGTCAGGTCGCAGCCAGCAGTCGGCTACCCAGCAGCATGGTTCCTTCCAGCATGCGTCGGGTGGTTCGGGAGCACTGGCTTCGGTAGCGTCGGTAACAGGATCTGCGTCTTTTGGCTCGAAGGTCAAGAAGTTCTTCGGGAAGAGTTTCCGGAAGAAGAAGTCCAAGGATCAGGGGCAAGCTTCATCGGGCAGTGTACAGCAGCCGATTCCTTTGCAGCGTCAGGGATCAGTGGGTGGATCGCGAGTACCGTGTCCACGGTGTAGTGGGTTTCACCCAGGCAGGCAGTGCATGGCGCCGATCATTTATTTTCGGTGTGACCAGCCAGGGCATATGGCGCGTGACTGTCCTCAGAGGTAGTCGCAGCAGCAGTTTCCTCAGCAGCAATAGGTTCCCCAGCAGTAGAGGCAGCAGCAGCAGCAGCAGGGAGAGTATCCGCCGCTACCCAGGTCAGCTAGTGTGGGAGGCAAGAAGAGAGCTCGGGGCCATATCACGCACCTGACCAGGGCAAAGGCAGTGGCGTCACAGCTCGTGGAAGGTACCGTTCAGATTTTGGGTTGTGCGGCTCGGGTTTTGTTTGATTCTGGCGCGTCTCATTCATTTATTTCGGAGGATTTCGCGCTGAGTATTGAGGAGCCGGTGACCCAGTTGTCCTGTGACTTGGCAGTGGAGTTGCCTTCGGGTGATTTTATGATCACTCCGTATTGCTTCGATCAGGCTCCGGTTTGGATCGATGGGCGGAGTATGCCAGGCAGGTTGTATACGTTGCAACTTCGGGATTACGACGTGATTCTAGGCATGGATTGGCTCAAGACTCATGGAGCGGTGGTGGATTGTGGAATGAAGAGGGTCTACTTCCAGCATCCGAGCAAGCGGACCTTCTATTTCCAAGGTATTCGTTCCACCTCTTCTCGATTCCTTATCTCTGCTATTCGAGCCCGTTTGTTGCTTGATTCTAGTTGTCAGGGTTTTCTCGCGTCCGTGGTTGTGACTGAATGGATGGAGCCGGATGTCGAGGACATTCCGGTGGTGTGCGAGTTTCTCGACATTTTTCCCAAGGAATTGCTTGGGTTACCTCCCCAGCGGGAGATCGATTTTGTGATCGAGGTCGTGCCTGGTACGGGACCTTTGGCAAAGGCTCCCTACCGTATGGCCCCCGCTGAGTTGAGGGAGTTGAGGGCGCAGTTGTAGGAGCTGCTGTCCAAGGGGTATGTTCGTCCTAGCTTTTCCCCTTGGGGTGCGCCCGTGTTGTTTGTGAAGAAGAAGGACAGTAGTCTGCAGCTATGCATTGACTATCGGCAGCTGAATGAATTGACCATTAAGAACAAGTATCCGTTGCCACGGATTGATGATCTGTTCGACCAGCTTTAGTCTACGCGAGTGTTCTCGCGGATTCATTTACGGTCCGGTTACTATCAGCTGAGGATTCGCGAGTCTGATGTGGAGAAAACTGCATTCAGTACGAGGTACGGGCATTATGAGTTTCTGGTGATGCCGTTCAGGCTCACCAATGCCCCTGCAGCCTTCATGGACTTGATGCAGAGGGTGTTTCGTCCGTATTTGGACCAGTTCGTGGTTATTTTCGTGGACGACATCCTTGTTTATTCGCGGTCTGCTGAGGAGCACGCGTACCATTTGGGTGTGGTGCTGCAGACGTTGCGAGATCACCAGTTATATGCGAAGCTCAGCAAGTGTGAGTTCTGGCTCGGCAAGGTGCACTTTCTGGGGCACGTGATTTCTGGTGATGGTATTTCCGTGGATCCCGCCAAGGTCGAGACAGTAATGCAGTGGCCAAGGACGAGGTCCGTGACGGAGATCCGGAGTTTCTTGGGGCTTGCAGGTTATTATCACCAGTTTATCCAAGATTTTTCTCGCATTGCGGCCCCGATGACTAGACTCACGCGGAAGGATGTGTCTTTCGTCTGGTCTGAGGAGTGTGAGCAGAGCTTCAGGGAACTAAAGAGGTTGCTCACCTCGGCTCCAGTGTTGGTTTTGCCTTCTGGATCGGGAGGTTTTGTGGTGTGTACCGATGCTTCTGGGGTCGGATTGGGTGTTGTATTGATGCAGCATGGTAGAGTGGTGGCTTATGCATCTCGGCAGTTAAAGTCCCATGAGGAGAACTACCCTAGCCATGACCTTAAGTTGGCGGCGGTGATCTTCGCGCTGAAGATCTGGAGGCATTATCTGTACGGTGAGAAGTTTGAGGTGTTCACTGACCATCAGAGTTTGAGGTATGTGTTTACCCAGAGGGACCTGAACCTCAGGCAAAGGCGTTGGATGGAATTCATGAAGGATTATGACTTCACCATGTATTATCAGTCGGGCAGGATGAATGTCGTTGCCGATGCCTTGAGTCGGAAGGTCGCGGTCAGTGCCTTGATGTTGAGGAAGTGGAGGCTCTGGGAACAAGTGCCCGAAGTGTCCTTCAGGCTCAAGATTCCCCCAGAGCCTGGATTAGCAGTGCTTGCGAGTCTGACTGTCACTCCTGCTATCCGTCGTCAGGTGACAAAGGCTCAACATGCGGACCCCGAGTTGCCCCGGATTCTGGCGATGGTCGATGTGGAGCTCGGCGAGGACGGTGCTGCGTGGTTTCGTGGCAGGCTGTACGTCCCAGCAGAGGAGCAGGTTCTTCGTGCGGTGTTGCGCGAGGCTCATGGGAGTAGGTACACCGTACACCTGGGTGCGACAAAGATGTATCAGAACTTACGGAGACAGTTCTGGTGGCCTGACATGAAGAGAGATGTCGCAGAATTTGTGGCCAGGTGCCTGACCTGTCAGCAGGTGAAGGCGGAGCATCAGCGACCACGAGGTACTCTCCAGCCATTGGATGTTCCTGCATGGAAGTGGGACCACGTGACCACGGATTTTATGGTGGGGTTGCCGAGGACCACGAGTGGGCAGGACAGTATTTGGTTGCTGGTGGACAGGCTGACGAAGGTGACGCGGTTGTTACCGGTCAAAGTCAGCTGGAGCGTGTCCAAGTTGGCTCGTTTGTATGTGGAGCGGATCGTTTCGTTGCATATGATTCCCATTTCGATCGTGTCAGATCGGGATCCGCGCTTCACTTCTGGATTCTGGAGGAGTTTCCAGCGAGCTCTCGGCACGGAGTTGGCATTTAGCTCGGCGTATCATCCTCAGTCTGATGGTCAGTCTGAGAGGACCATCCAGACTTTAGAGGACATGCTGAGATCCTGCTGCCTGGAGTGGCAGGGGAGTTGGATTCACCACCTACCATTGGTGGAGTTTGCTTATAACAACAGCTATCATTCGAGCATCGGCATGGCTCCTTATGAGGCATTGTATGGGCATCCTTGTCGGACTCCACTTGATTGGTTTGAGGTGGGTGAGCGTGTTTTGACGGGACCAGAGTTGGTGCAGCAATGTGTGGACGTTGTGCACTTGGTTCGTCAGAACATGTTGGCGGCCTAGAGTCGGCAGAAGAGCTATGCTAACCGTAGGAGACAACCCCTCGAGTTCGCCGTGGGCGATCATATGTTCTTGATAGTTTCTCCAATGAAGGGGGTGATGCGTTTTGGACGGCGTGGGAAGCTGAGTCCCCACTACATTGGTCCTTTTGTGATCTTGGAGCGCATCGGTGAGGTTGCTTACCGGTTGTAGTTACCCCCTGAGTTGGCGTCGGTGCATGACGTGTTCCACGTCTCGATGTTACGGAAGTATATGCCCGATGACTCTCACGTGCTCGAGGATTCTGTTTGGCCCGAGGTGACTCCAGATCTTTCTCTCCCAGAGTTTCCAGTCCCCATTGAGGATAGGCAAGAGCAGCGCCTACGGAGCAAGGTCATCCCCTTGGTAAAGGTGGTGTGGCAGCGACACTCTGGTGGTGAGGCTTCTTAGGAGCGTGAGGACGAGATGCATCAGCAGTTCCCGTACCTGTTTGAGTGAGTCTTCCTCTTCTTTCCCCTTAGGTTGTTCTCAATTTCAAGGACGAAATTCCTTAAGGAGGGAGGGCTGTAATATCCCGGACCTTTCGGATCCTTCTTTTTGGGTCTCGGATCTATTTTTTCGGAGCGTCCGGCTCCGTTGTGTCTGAAATTTTTTTTTGGACATCTTTCGTGTTCGGATCGGCGCGATCCGGAGTTGTTTCGGAGGCCCGGAGGCGTTCCGCGACTTTTCCGCGCCTGTTTTCCGATTTCCAATACGAGTTTCGGTTTTTTTTCGGAAGCTCGCTACGGGTGGACCGGGTCGTTCACCTAGGCACGAGTGGTACCGTCGCGATCGGCGCGTTCCGAGGATTCCGGAAACGTATTTTTCTATTTTTCGGTATTTTTCTGAAAAAACGGGTTTTCTATATATTCCCATTTCTTTTTCTTTTCTTTTCCCTTTCTCTTTCTTCTTCTTCCTCCCTTCACTCCCGTGAGCGCTTCCACCGTGACCGGCCCCCCTCTTCCGGTGCTAGCCCCGGCGCCATCCACTTCGGCTGCGGACGCGACGAGGCGGCGACGTCGTGGCATAGGCGGCGGCGTGGTGATCGTGGCGGTGTTCGGTGCTCGGTGAGGGCGTGGGAGTTCGTGAAGTTTCAAGCGATACTTGAGGATCGGTGGCGATCCGCCACGTTTCAGACAACCCCGAGGTATGGTGACGATCCTCTATTTCCGTGCTTTCCTTTCCCGTGATTTCTAGGCCGGCGGGGAGCCGAGAGGGGTTCGTTTGAGCTCGGGATGGGAAATACATGCTTCGGGGGTTTGAGTGCCGATCTAGAGTTTTACCGCGCCATTTGGAGTTTTGGGGGCATCATTCGATGCACTAGGGCGTGGGGACGAGTTCCCCTTTTGTTTCCCCATCACCCGGGGGTGATTGGGGGGTGGAATGGTGTTTTCGGCCGTTTCCCGCCGTTCTCGGTTTTCCGAAGTGATTGCGGTCTACCAGTGACCGTTTTCACTGGTCGCGGTCAGGCGGGGACCGCTTTCAGTAGGTTTTGAACCGTTGGGGCTTTAGAGTGTCGATGGGCGGACGCGGTCTTGCGACAGACCACGACTGTTGGTCGCGGTCTTGGGGCGATCGCGTTCACCGTGGGGACCGGCACGGACCCCGAGGCATTTGACCGTTGGTTTTCGACCGTTGCACGCCAGTCGCGGTCTCCTGGAGACCGCTACTATGTGAACACGGTCACCTGGTGACCGCGTTCATCTTTTCATGCCAGGGTGGTCGCGATCCCAGGAGGACCGCGACTGTGTGGTTGCGGTCTTAAGTAGACCGCGACTACAGGAGGCGGTCCTCCGGTGACCGCGTCTCCCATCCCTTGCCAATTCGAGTCCCGGATGAGCGAGTCTCGATCCCTGGGTTGACCCGTGGTCTAACTGATGCTGGGCATCATGTGGGGGCCACACGTGAGGGTGCCGTGGGGGCCACACGTGTCACCGTGCATCGGTGTTGGTACAAGGAGCGTTCCTCGTGCCTGCGGTTGTGATGCCGTTTTTCGTTGACTTGAGAGTCTACTCTCTTGTGACCCTCCACTAGTCGTAGCCTGCTTACACGCGAGTGGTCCCACCTGGGAGTAGGTGGAGAGGCTTACCCTGAGGATGGTTTTAGACTGGTTTCTGTCGGGCCCCTCGTCGTTAGCCAGAGTCCGGCTACGGGGGAAAACCGGTCAGAGGACCAGACCTAGGATGCATGGTCTGTGTGTGCACACGTGGTTGGGGGTGGTTGGACCCACGTCGACGGGTGTGACCCCAGCTAGTCACTTGTTTGTGGTTACTTGTGCGGTGTTCGTGCCTTGGGTAGGCGCTACCACGTCAGGCAGTTCACCTGCGGTGCGGTGTAAGTCGTCAGGGGACGCTACCGGCTGTGCTTCTAGTGGGAGGTACTCCTGTCGAGTACGGAGTGTCAGACTGTCAGCTCGTGTGTTTGGCCTTCGGGTTTGCCGGGTCGACCGTTGAGTTTCGGTTGTCTGACCGTGGCACGTGCGTCGGTTTGCATGCCGTAGGACCTTTGTTTGGTAGAGTACATGGCTTTCCTTTCCGAGGTATTCTCCTACCGCTAGCGTAGTTGTATCCCGTTTTACGAGGGAGGGTTCGAGTGATCCCTACTGAGTCTTGTTCCGAGACTCATTCCCTGCGTGTTTTCACCGTGTTTTAGGTGAGGCGCCGCCCCAGGGGAGCGCGTCTGGGGCGCAGCGTGGTGCGGGTGCCCAGAGGTAGTGCCAGAGGTCAGAGCCGGGGGATGTCCCGTGTAGCTGTACTTTCTTTTCTTGTCTCTGTACTAGTTGTGGACTACTGTTGTTATTTTATTGTTATCTTGTGGACCATGTATAATGTAAAATGCTAATTTATTTCCTGATCAATACTATAACTATTTAATTTCTGCAATTACTTGTGATACTTGTGTAGTTCCCACACCATCCTTCTAACCCTTCCGAGTCTTCGGGCTCGTGGGTGGCGGTGCGAGTCTCGAGTTATCGGGCATTCCCGGTAATCGGATTCTCGGGTCGTTACACTAGATCTGACGCATTAATGTAGAGCCGATCCCATATTCGCCAGACAAGTCCACAACGTATGCATGAGTTCCGACTTGCCTCACTCTCGAAAGGGACTAACATCGTGAGCTAACATTACACCGACTCGTATGCAGACTCTTATAGACTGTACGAAACGAACACTCACACATGACCCTAGGCAAACTTAGACACTCATAGTAATACTATGACGTACGACAAAGAGATACAAACACAAGGGACGACTCGGTGAGAATGACAGGCACCGTCTGCATATACCGAGTGTAAAGAAAGACTGACCCACAACTTAAGGTCACGAGTTTCAACTCTCATAAACCATCTCCGGTTGGAGAAGACTCATCCTCGGGTACAAAAATGTGTGAGGACAAGGAGGTGGGTGATGGGAAAGTCATCCGAACGTCTGGTGTAGAGCAGGGAAAATGGGAAGTCCGGACAATGTCTCTCGTACACGTGGCAGAAATCAAACCATACCGTGTCAACATAGGGTGTCGACAATGGTACAGTAGTCACTAGTGGCTGCGCTACCATAGGAGAGGTGGGCAAAGGTGGGACGGCTGACTGCATGGGGTCGGCGGATGGCTCATCCACCGAGGACAAAGTGGGCCGGGCAGACAGCTCTAGGACGACCGGTGGGGTTGGGGTGTCTAATAGACCCTGGTTCGCTATTGGATCGCTCTCTAACCCCAAAACATCAGCGAGGTATTCCTCGGCCAACTCTTGGTCAGCCTCATAACTCACTAGAGTGAGTCCAGGTGGGGCATCCTCGGAATGTGTAACCTCTAAGATAGGGGAATGGGAAGGACATTGGCCGGGGAAATGCCTACTCTCACTATGGGGGGCCACATGAGCAGGCTCCGGGTGTGGTGGGTGTAAGGTGCAGGTCCTCCTATCCCGGTCAAAGGTCGCTCTCCACTCTTCCAAGTGTGTGCCTAGGCCATCTACACGCGTAATCGACCCATCCAACTTATCCACTTGTGTACTCAACCCATCAAGCTTTTCCATATGAATTCGGAACATGTCGGCCACAGAGGCTCATCGGGACTATGGACTCGGGGCTCTGCCATGGGGCTGGCGGATAGTTGGACATGCGAATGACAAGGTGTTGGAAGGCACCGACCAAGGCGAAGTGATAAACCTAGACGTAACCAATATCCAGCACGTGGCAGAGGTATGATCCGAAGATCGAACTCGCGCAAGTGTGCTACCTTCCTAATAAGCGTAACCTATCATTCCGGGAACACCTTTTGATATACAGGATAAAGGGTGTAATGTGACACCTCGGACAAGCTACCCTAGACTCGACTCGCTCTGATACCAATTTGATGCGGGACGGGACGCGAACCTGGGACTCTACCTCGTGGACGCCCCTAAGCAAGGGAAACACGGGATCTGTGCGGTTGAGAAACTGGCAATGAGTCGGGTAGTCGGCTCTTCCGTGTACTCGGATGGAGTCACGGGACGAGTCACGCTCTCTTACTCACAGCGGTGATACAATTGAGCGGGCTAGAATATCCTATCACACTCATGCAGTGGCATATAGAAATATATACGAAAGAAGTAAAAACGTCGAGTGAGGGGAGCAGACACGATACCTCCACGCTATCGGGCGTGGGGAAGACGACCTCGGCCGAGACTCGTACTCCCGATACAGCAACAACCAATAATTACAGAAATGAATTTATCGCCCACTCCATGCAGGGAGGTAAAGGGCTACAATGTAGGACCCAGGAGTAGCGGGCTCGGGTTGGCGGGTAGCATTTTGGGTAGCTCCGGCGGTAATGCGCACCAACAAGCGTGGGGTCCACGTCCTGGTCGGCGGGCCGATCGGGCTGGGAGTGGTACCGCTGTGGTGGGGACTCCTGGAGGGACGATCCCTAGGAAGGGAACACACTGGTTCACCTCGTGGAAGGCGAGGCGGCCCGACTGGGGAGCGTTGTTGCTTGCTGTCCACAGACCTGCTCTACAGTTTCAAGGTTGCGCGACCCGGCGAAAATAACTACTGCGATCAGCATGGACGTCGGATCGACGCGAAACTGACGCCGTTGCGAAGCTAACTCGGAGATATTCAACCCTCTAGTGTTACAAGAATTTTGCTGTGGCCGTATTCTCCATGGGGGAATTTCTAACAGGAAAGTTTCATGTCTCAAATCTGGCCAGGCAGATTGGGATCTGCCTGAAGAAGTGCATTACTCGTGGTTGAAACTTTGGATCTGGGAGATGGGATTTTTAGGAGAGGTGGAGGAAGAAGTAAGGAACACGAGGATATTTTTTTTATAATTTTCTGATATGGTTTGATATGGGAAATTGATTTTCTAACAAGGGTGGGTCGGATCTGGACTGCAGGGGGCAGAACAGATTTAGAAAATTACAGTGGTTTTTTGGATGGTACAGACAATTGATAAAGTCACAAAAAAAAATTTCTAACAGAATACTTTCCTGTTAAAAATTCTCCCATGGAGAATACGGCCACAGCAAAATTCCTGTAACACCAGAGGGTTGAAGATCTCCGAGTTAGCTTCGCAACGGCGCTAGTTTCGTGTCGATCCGAGGTCCGTGCTGATCGCAACAGTTGTTTTCGCCGGGTCGCGCAGCCTTGAAACTGTAGAGCAGGTCCGTGGACAGCAAGCAACAACGCTCCCCAGTCGGGCCACCTCGCCTTCCATGAGGCGAACCAGCGCATTCCCTTCCAGGGTTGGACAGAACTTCGACGGTATGGGGGTGGTGGTGCGACGGTGGTGGCGACGGTGCTGAGCTTCTCACTCAAGAGAGGATTGATATTGAGGTATCACACCTCAGAGGAGTTGCAATCTCTGTTGCAATGGGTGGAGAGAGGAGAGAGAGGGGCGCACTTGGCCTTCTTGGGCAATTTTCTAACTTTTTTCACATTAATTCTATCAAAACTGAAAATACAAGGGATTTATAGAAATGTATCACACCTCAGAGGCACTTTCTTTACTCGATATTGCCATGATCAATGCACAAGCAGATCTTGAACTGGGATATGACCTTTTAACCGTCCAACATTGCTTGCATTGGTCCTTCTTCCGCCTCTCAGCCACAAACATCCCTCCTAGTGAGCAATGTTACAAGAATACTCTTGTTAAAGTCTATGCTTAATTACAAAAAATATATGTTATTTGAACAATTACAAAGTTATCATTTTTAAACAACTATTGCTGTAAATAATCTTGCTATGTTACGACACTTTAAAATATCTTTGTCGTCACTTGCAATTAAAATTTCGTTAAAATCTGATATTAAATCTTGATTAGTCTTTAACTAAATTTTAAAATTAAAATATTTTTAATTTTATCTAAACTCATTCTCTCTTCACATAACATTTCTCGTAACATTCCATTAAAACTTTAACGAAATAGAATGTTTGTGTGTGCGTGTGTGAACCATAACATTTTTATTTTTTTTAACTCGTGAACCATAACATTCCTTATAACATTGCCACATAAAAATTTTGGCGGGGGAAAGAGAGAGAGAGATGGGACAAGACTTAAAGCTAATTTTCACTAAAGAGACTAGAAGATATAGTTGATAGGTCTAGGGACCCAAAGTAAGTCATGATCTATCACAATTACCCTTAACTCATTTTACAATAAGCACAATAAAATTTTTTGTAACCTATTACCCGTCATCTTGCAAGCCCATGTTATTGTGCACCATCTCTTGGGAATGGCATTTGGGTGTTCATTAGTCTTGTATGTGATGACCCAGAGTTCAGGATATCGATATATCGATAACATCGATACACCGATACCAAGAACTGGGGAAGCCACCCAAGTGGCTGATGAGGCCCCTGAAGGGTTAGTGGGGGTTTGTCGAGGAGGTGCATAACGAATTGCAATTTGGAACGCGCATATTACAATTAAGCAATAAAATTAACAGAAGTGCGGAAGCAATTCAAAATAACCAGAGTGGTACATATATAAACTAGTCCAGAGATAAAAAAGTACTAGTCCAAAAAGGTACAACTACACGGGACATACCCCGACAAAAGTACAACAAAGGCCCAAAAAGGTGACCCGTCTACTGCTGGCAGCTAAGCACGGTCTCCGAGTAACTCACGAAACACCGGGAGACGGCGGGCGCGGCTCACCTGAAAGAAGAAGGGTGAGTCACAGCCAGACTCAATAGGGGTCACGCGGATCCCTACCTCGCACTAAACAAACATACATGCAAATATAAAGGCAATTAGAGCATGCATTTAAATAAAATAACAGGCATTGGCATGAATAAACTAATCACAGAAAAGCTGTAAACTCTAACTAAACAGGGATAACAGCTAATACATGCCAATAACGAGTAAGTCCAAACGACAGAAACTAAATCTACCAGTAGAATATGCCTCAACTAATCTAAGCAGTAGGGAGTAGGACAACCACTAGGAACAGAAACTAGATGCGTCCACTGATGACTTACACTGCGTCTCAAGCACTCACAATCGGCAACACGACAAGCTGAGCGCGTAAACAGTACCAAACCAAGTGACCAGTCAGAGTGACATTCATCAATGTCAGTCCCCAGCCTCTGACCACGTGTGCACACACTGACTCTCACCTGAGCCAGGCCCTCTAGCTAGTTTTCTCCCTCGGTAGGACGCTACCGTTGGCCGGGAGCCCACGGAACTAGCTTACAAACCGTGTACGGGAACGCCCCTCTGCTATCCCCAAGCGGGTCGGTACTCAAAGATCTTAGGGTCACAACAGTGGTTCCATTGCAAGGAAAGAAAAGCTACTCTATTGGGATTTACAAACATGCCATGATATAATAAAATAACTCAACATGGAGTATAAACATTTAAGAATGCATAAAGAATAAGCCGGCAACTTTTTGAACCTGACAGGCGAGTGGCGGCCTACTGCCACCGCGTCACAAGGGTGTAACGGTCGGGGACTGGCGCGTTATATCAACAGTGACGCGTCCGCCCCTATTCGTTACATCCACCGAAGTCCCAGCTCAAAGCAAACCAAACAGAGTGTAACGCGCTTGCCCAGGCGCGTTACACCGCCCTGACGGTCGGCCGATAGGCCGTCAGATCCACCCGAGGCTAAAATTCAACTAACAGTTTTTAATTGCTCAGAACACGAAGTAACGCGCTCGCCCAGGTGCGTTATAGCCACCTGACCGTCGCCCGACTGGCCGTCAGGCCAACCGCCAAAGCCGGTCAACGCAAATCAACGGATGAGTAACGGTTGGGAGCCCCACCGTTACTCTCAATATGACGCCCCTTCAAAGGGCCGTTACATTTATGTAACGCGTTCCCTGCGGACCGTTACTAGTGTGACGATTCCTGGATGGACCGTCACACTATCTGGGTCACGGACGGGTTATGTTTGAAAACGGTTCCCTCTCGGACGACCGGAATCGCCGGGTAACGACGAAACAAACCTGTTCCTGCCAAACCACACGTCCTAAACAACAATATAACAACTAAAACACCCGCATGCAACACCCACAATGGCTTATACATGAAGAACAAAGCTTAAACCCCAAAAATGGAAAATAACCATTAAGCATGCCACGGGGTTCTAACTAAGCAAACGAGCTATAGGAAATGATCCTAGCAAGATCGAGATTCCATCCCCCTACCTCGTTCGAGCCGAAACGGTCGAAAAAACCGCATGCAAGGAGGAGGGTTCACCGGACCTTCTCGCTCCGCCTCGTCTCCACGAACCACAAATCACGCCAAGATGGATACCCATGCGTTCCTCTCGACGCGAGGAATCCACCGGCACCTTCCACGCCTCGAACCGTCGTCGTTTCGCCTGCAACCCAAGGAGAGGGAAGAGGGGCGATCGGACGAGGAGAGAGAGAGCGTGAGAGATTGAGATCAACGAGGGAAGAGAGAGGGGGTGAGGGATTAAGGGAAAAAAATAAAATTAATATATAATATAATATAATTATTATATATAAAAATCTTATTATTCTCATAATCTCAATTAATTCCAAACAAATCCGAAAAAAATACCAGAAAAATTCCTAAAAATCCAAGAAAATAGCCAGAAATTCCAGAATAAATACTAGATCCAAACCACTAAGGATCCACTAAGGCACGGGCCTCACAGTACCTCCCTCCTAATAAAAATTTCGCCCTCGAAATTTACAACAACGGATAAGGAGGAAACTGAGAAAAGAATTATACCTCACTGGAATAAGAAAAGAAAAAGCTGACACATCTCATCTTCACGTTCCCAAGTAGACTCATTACCAGAGTGACGCTACCAAGCAACTCTTACCAGAGGGATAACCTTATTTCTCAACCGCTGCTCACGACGGTCTTCAATTCTAATAAGAAACTCTGGCGTGGATAAATCAGCAGTCACTTCGGGCCAAACTGAATCATCGAGAACATGGGATGCATCTGGCACATACTTCCTCAATTGAGAGACGTGGAACACATCATGAATAGCTTGCATAGCCACTGGTAGTTGCAGACGATAAGCCACTTGACCCACAGCTTTAACAATAGGAAATAGGCCAACATATCGCGGACTGAGCTTTCCACGCTTCCCAAACCTGGAAACACCTTTCATCGGAGATACCTTGACAAAAACCATATCTCCTGGCTCAAACTGTAGTGGGCGTCTGCGCTGATCTGCATAACTTTTCTGTCGACTCTGAGCCGTCAACAATCTCTGCTGAATCAGACGAACCACATCAGAACACTGCTGCACCATGTCAGGTCCCGTCAAAAGTCTATCCCCAACATCAAACCAGTTCAGAGGAGTACGACAAGGATGACCATATAGTGCCTCATAAGGAGCCATGCCAATACTGGAGTGAAAACTATTATTATAAGCAACTTCAACAAGTGGCAAATGTTGACTCCACGAACTTTGCCAATCAAGGCAACACGATCTCAGCATGTCTTCCAGAGTCTGAATAGTCCTCTTCGACTGTCCATCTGACTGTGGGTGATACGCTGAACTGAATGCTAACTCAGTGCCCAAGGCTCTCTGAAAACTGCGCCAGAAGCCGGAGGTAAAACGTGGATCACGATCTGACACAAGTGAAATTGGAATTCCATGCAGTGGCACGATCTTCTGCACATAAAGCTTAGCCAACCTCTGCACATTCCAAGCAACTCTTATTGGCAACAATCAGGCAGTCTTAGTCAATCTGTCAACAAGCAACCAAATACCATCAAAACCTTGAGAAGTTCGAGGCAAACCCACCATAAAATCTGTAGTAACATGGTCCCATTTCCACATTGGAATCTCTAAAGGCTGAAGTAATCCACCTGGCTTTTGATGTTCGGCTTTAACCTGCTGACAAGTCAAGCACTTGGAAACAAACACAGCCACATCTTTCTTCATACCTGGCCACCAGAACTGCTTCTTCAAAGTCTGATACATCTTGGTGACACCTGGGTGAACAGCAAAGCGGGAACCATGGGCTTCACTCAGAACCTCAAGTCTCAATGCATCATCAGCGGGAACATATAATCTGCCCTGGAAACTGACGACCAGCTCATCATCAAATTTTACATCATATCTTGACACAACACTGGCCAAATCAGAATCAGCTTGCTGGGCTTCTTGAATCTACTGATACAAAGCTGAACCCAAAGCCAAACTAGCACAAACTGCCATCTTCGGATCGGCAGGAATCTCTATACTAAATGCCTCACTTGGAAGCCATTCCCATAGTTTCCATTCATGAAGCAACAAATGATTGACTTGCACCATCCTGCTCAGAGCATCAGCCACTACATTCATTTTACCCGGCTGATAGGAGAGTGTAAAGTCATAATCTTTCATGTATTCCATCCATCGCCTCTGCCTGAGATTCAGATCTTTCTGGGAGAATATATACTGTAAACTCTGATGATCAGTAAAAATATGAAATTTCTCACCATACAGATAATGTCTCCAGATCTTCAAGGCAAAAATAACTACAGCTAGCTCCAGATCATGCGTAGGGTACTTTTCTTCATGCTGTTTCAATTGCCGAGATGCATATGCAATAACCTTACCATGTTGCATCAGCACTGCACCCAAACCCACTCGAGAAGCATCTGTGCAAACAACAAATCCACCCGAGCCGGAAGGCAAAACCAATACTGGAGAAGAAGTCAAGAGCCTTTTCAATTCAACAAAGCTGTCCTCACACTGATCCGATCAGACAAACGGTACATCTTTACGAGTCAGTCTAGTCATTGGGGCTGCAATCTTTACAAAATCCTGGATAAATCTTCGATAATACCCAGCCAAACCTAAAAAGCTTCTAATCTCCGTTACAGTTCTCTGTCTCTGCCAATTCAAAATAGCTTCAATCTTTGCAGGGTCCACTGCTACTCCATCACCAGAAATCACGTGGCCAAGAAAATGAATTTCCTGAAGCCAGAATTCACATTTACTGAATTTCGCATAAAGCTCGTGATCTGTTAGAGTCTGTAGAACGATCCTCAAGTGCTGCACATGATCTTCATCAGAAGCAGAATAGATCGGAATATCATCAATAAAGATCACCATGAACTGATCCAGAAATGGATGAAAGATACGCTGCATTAGGTCCATAAAAGCTGCTGGGGCATTTGTCAATCCAAACGGCATTACCAGAAATTCATAATGACCATATCGAGTACTGAAGTCTGTCTTCTCCACATCAGATTCCCCGATCCGCAATTGAAAGTAGCCAGACCGGAGGTCAATCCGTGAAAAGACAGTAGCAGACTGTAACTGGTCAAACAAATCATCTATCCTGGGAAGCGGATATTTATTCTTGATAGTCACCTGATTCAACAGTCTATAATCAATACAAAGCTCAAGCTTCCATCTTTCTTTTTCACAAATAGCACTGGAGCACTCCATGGGGAAAAACTGGGGCGAATATAGCCTTTTTCCAGCAATTCAAGCAATTGTGCTCGCAGTTCTTTCAGTTCAGTTGGAGCCATTCGGTATGGTGTCTTTGCTAACGGGCCAGTACCAGGAATCAGTTCAATCACCATTTCAATCTCTCGCTCTGGAGGCAAGCATGGCAACTCGTCAGGAAACACATCAGGGAACTCACAAACAACAGGAACCTCACTGACATCCTGTCGTGGTTTCTCAATAGCAACCACAGAAGCAAAGAATCCCTGGCAACCTGCACTAAGCAACCTGTAGGCTAGAATAGCAGAAATAATCAAACAAGAAGAACGGGATCGAATACCTTGGAAATAAAAAGCTGACTTTCCCAGTGGCTGAAAATAGACTTTCTTCGATCTGCAGTCAACCACAGCTCCATATTGCTCCAACCAATCCATTCCCAGGATAATATCATATTCTGCCAACTGCAACGCATACAATCTCGCCGGCAACCGATGATTATTAATCATAACAGGAGACTCTTCCAAACACAGAGGTGTAATCATGAAATCTCCAGAAGGCAATTCAACAAATAGCTCACTGTGGACGGACGTCACGGGATTTAGGAGAGGGGAGGGAAACACGTTACGCTGGGAAAACGCGGGAAAGGGACTCCCGGAGAGGGTTGTCTCTACCGGGCTCGAACGGCGGAAATATACGGAACGAGAAAACCCACGGAATAGAAATGTACAACGAAATGAATTGACATAAGGAAATTACAGAATAGAAACCACCGCGAGGAATTACTTCCGTAACGGGGTTTTGACAAGAATTGAAGGAATTAAAATTACAGAATGAAAAGGCTTCGCGAGGAATTACTTCCGTCACGTGCACCTTCGCGAGGAATTACTTCCGTCGCAGGGTTTAGACAGAAATTAAAGAAATAAAATGACAGAATGAAAAGGCTTCGCGAGGAATTACTTCCGTCACGGGAACCTTCGCGAGGAATTACTTCCGTCGTAGGAACCTCCGCGAGGAATTACTTCCATCACGAGGTTTTGACAAGAATTGAAGGAAATAAAATTACAGAATGAAAAGGCTTCGCGAGGAATTACTTCCGTCACGTGCACCTTCGCGAGGAATTACTTCCGTCGCAGGGTTTAGACAGAAATTGAAGGAATTAAAATTACAGAATGAAAAGGCTTCGCGAGGAATTACTTCCGTCGCAGGGACCTCCGCGAGGAATTACTTCCGTCCACGGGGGTTTAAACAAAATGAAAAAGTGACAGAAAAGAAAAGGGGAGGGGGATGTGATCGCCAGGGGCTGAGAACCCCACGGGAAAGCTGTGATCGCGTTCGCCGCCAGAGCAGGAGCAGTGCGGGTCCTCTCTTCCTCTTCTTTCGGCCGGCCGACGAAGAGGGCTTCCTTCGGTTACCCTGATTTTGTTATTCTTTCTTTTTTTTTGTTTTAGCTTTTGTTATTATTTTAACTGATTACCCCTACACAAAGAACAAACAGAGAAAAACAACTAAATGAGAATGACGGCGATGTAGTACCAATCCTTTAGAAAATGATACTGAGAATAACATAAACAAATACGGACCTGGTTGGTGGTGTTTAAAACCCCTTTAGAACAAGAGGATGGTAAATGATATGATGGAATGCACAAACGTGAAGACGCTCACAAACCAGACCCTCTCGGAGAGAGAGGCGTGGCATAGATGCTAAATGATGCATGTAACGTAATTAAGTGACTGATTAAAAATAAAAAGGGGAGAAAAGCTTATTGGGGGAGGCCGATGATGGGCTTTGGACGAGCTTCTCCGAAGTGAGGATGGCACGAGCGTACGCTGAGATGTAACATGTTCTCGTATACTCCGACATCCGAAAACTCGGCAGGACCTTCCGGGTATCGATACCGCCTTGAAAAGGAGAAAGGGAGAGAGAGAGAGAGGGAGAGAGCTTTTTCTTTCTTTTTTTTATTTCAGGATTTTTATACTTTGGTTTTAAAGGGAAGATAATACAAGAATGAGAAAATAATAAAAAAAGAGAATAATAGGGAAAAGATATGTATATATATATATATATATATAAAGGGGAGAGAGAGGAAGATAATTGAGAAAGAGAAGATAAATGAATAAATAAAAAAGGAAATAGTGGAAAGAGGGATCGAGAGAGGGAGGGGAAGAGAGAGATCTGGAGAGTGTGGGAGAGAGAAGAGATCGAGAGGGAGAGAGAGAGAGAAGAAAGTGAGGCGGAGGGGGGGGGAAGAAGACAGAAAAAAAAAAGAAAAGAAAGGGGGAGAGAGATCGAGAGAAAGAGGGAGAGGGGAGAGAGAAGAAGAGAGAGGGAATAAAGGGAGAAAAAGAGGGAGAGAGAGGGGGGATTAAAAAATAAAAACAAGAAGGAGAGGTAGAGAGAGATCGAGAGGGAGAGGGAGAGAGACGGTGAGAGGGGGGGAGTGAGAAGCGGAGAGAGGGAGAGAGAGAGACGGTGGGAGGGAATTAAAAAAAAGGGAAAAAAAGAAGTGAGAGAGAGGGAGATCGAGAGAGAGTGAGAGAGAGGAGAGAGAGAGATGAAACGGAGAGAGGGAGAGAGACGCAGAGGGGGGAAGAGAGAGAGAGAGGTTGCGAGAGGGGGAGAGAAAGAGAGAGAGCGTGTGAGGGAGGAGAGAGAAATGGGGAGAGAGAAGAGAGACGGAGCAGAGATGACAGAGACCGAGAGAGAATGGAGACGGAGGGAGAGAGCAGAGAGAGAGAGAGGATGTGAGAGAGAGGGGCGGCAGAGAGAGGGAAGAGGACGGTGGCGGGGGCGTCGTAGGGAGACGACGACGGCAGCGGCAGCGGCGACAGGCGATGCGACGGGCGGCGGGTGTCCGGGCGTGAGCGGCGGCTTGCATGCACTGGTGCGATGGTCGGGGTAGCGTCGTGGAGGGCAGCAGTGGCGTGGGGACGTGGGCCGTCGACGGGGGGGGGGGGGGGGGCGTGGACGATGATCGCGGCGACGGTGGCGGTGTGGAGGGGGCGGCTGCGGCGAGCTGCAGGCGGTGGTCGGGAGAGCGACAGCAGCAGCGGCGAGGGGAGGTCGACGGAGGCGCGGACGTCCGTGGGTGGCCGCGGCGGTCTACAGGGGTGCGACGGTAGTGAGTGCACCGGTGACAGAGGGGGGGTGCAGCGGCGTGAGGAGAATAAGGCGGAGGGGGGGTGCGTTGTGAAGAGAGAGAGGTGGTGAGGGAGGAAAAGAGAAAAGGGAGAGAGAGGGAGAGAGGCTACGGGAGGTAGGTTTTTACGTGGGAGAGAGGGAGGGCAGAGGGAGTGGGATGGGAAGGTTTTGGTGGCGACGGTGGGTGCAACTGGGGGAGTGAAAGTGGAGCGCAGGGGATTGCTAGAAGGTGGCTTAGCAGTGAGGGAAGGTGAAGTACAGTGAGGAGGAGAGTATATGGGTGTGTGAGAGGGAGGTTTGTTGGACGAAGTGGACGACGGCAATGGCGGTATGGAGGTGGAGGTCTGCCGTGGGAGACGGTTGCGGTGTGAGGCTCGGAAGTGGTTGTCGTGGTCGAGCATGGTCGAGCATGGTGGGTGAAGGGAGAGAGGTGGCAGCGGTGGATTTTTGGTGGTGAGGGAGGTGGGTGGCCGCAGAGGAGAGAAAGAGAAGGGGAACCCGGAGGTGGGGTGGCTGTCGTGGGAGAAAGAGAAGGGGGGTGGAGGTTACTCCCCCGGCTGGGGAGGTTGGGAGGAAAAGAGAAAATGGGAGAGGGTCAGTTGGGTCGTGGGAGGGTGAGAGAGAGGAGAAAGAAAGTAAAAGAGAGGGAGAGAGAGAATACGTGAGAAGGGAGTTCACGTGATTAGTCAGAGGGTGGGGTTGGGAGCTTTTGTGTGCATATTGTTCAGTGGGGACAAGATCCGAGAAGAATGTGGAGTGAGTTAAGATGAGAAGTTAATATTAGTATATATAACGTATATATGTAGAAGGTAGGCCAAGCCCTATTAATGTATTCTTTTTTCTATTTTTATTTTTATCTCTCTCTCTCTCTCTCTTTTTCATATTTTATATATACATATATATAAGTCCATCAACCCCCTCTTTACTTTATTCTTATTATTATTCTTCTCTTTTTTTGTCTTGTTTTTATTTATTATTATTATATATATATATTGTGAGATCAAATGAAATTGCAAGAAAATTGAAAAATCACTCAGGTGATTCAAATGTGCGAGCTGCTTTGGGGCGTCTTAGCGTAATACGGGATCTGCTCAGCAAAATGCTAAAATGCCGTGTCTACAGCTGCCCCGCCTTGGCGTCTGCTTTGCAGGGGAATGACACGGAGTGGAATGGAATAGAAGTGTAATAAAATGGAGTGGGGAGTGGACTGAAAAGTGGATGCCAAGGCGTGATGAGACACGTTTTTGACACTACGTGATTGGAATCTTTCCTGAGTTTCAACAAAACCACCTTGAAGAAGGTCCTCCGAAATCAACGATTGTTTGGCTAGAAATAACAAAAGACTAACAGAAAGAAGGACCAATTTCTCGGCGTGGAAGTACCTAGGTCGTAGACCCGCAGGTTTCACCTTGGGGAGCGGTTACCAGCCAACGTGGAAGTGCTGCAACCAAGGCGGGTCCAACAGAGTAAAAGGGAAAAGAGTAGCTGATAAATCCAAAGAAAGGTCTCTTTCGGCCAACCAGCCCAAGATGGTTTCACATAAACTCAGTACTCGATTCAAAATAGAATATCCCGTATTAATCAAGAATTCAAGCACAGCGGCCCTCACAATTAAGTTAAATGAATGATCTTCCACAGTGATATCAAAGTCCTACATGAATGCATGCTGGGTTTAAAGGAAAAATTAAAACAAACTAAAAGTAGAAAATAGCCAAGGATAATATTGTTAAGTTGCTTAGGACGGGTCAGGATACCGATTCGATGAGCCGATACTGAGCCGGGGCCCGTTTATCCACGCACCAATTCACCGAACGGAACCATCGTTCCCGAGCTACCACAACCTAACGGCCTATCCGTACGTCCTGAACTCCTCTGAAGTTATCACTGTTTTTGTTGGAGGGGAACTCAAACTCCAGATTCATCCAAGGCATAAGGTCCTTGATGTGCTCTAATAGCGTAGATATCATATAGTAGGATGCATGACACAGTGGGGTCAGTCGCCGGGGTGACTGATGGCGGGACATGGTAGGGCAATGGCACCCTCTTGCTCTCTATTTCATTTTATTCTTGGAACCTGCACCGAATAGCAAGCAGTGAAGAAGGATTATTTCATAAGAAGGAAAATTACATTCGACTGTACAGGACGTCCGCACACCAATACAGGAGCAGGGGAAAACACGACGCAAATCAGACAAGATTCATCCGGTTAAAATTCACCACGGTAACTTGTCATAAATGCTTTACATTTACCTTTTTACCCCCCCCCCCTTTTTTCACTATAAGTATCCCCTTTGATCCTTAGCAAAAGATCATCCATTGGTGGTTCGGGGAGTTAGACATTTTTGAGATGGGAGGAGAGAAGTCCTGCACTTTTGAGATGGAAGGCGGGTCTTCTCGTCCTGCCAAGAGGAGCAGGTTCGGCCGTGAATTCAGGAGGTTGACCGACATTGAAGGCCATCTGAGCGAAAGGATTCTCTCACGGGCGGTAAGTTGGCTCTTTCTCCTAGTTTCCTTCATAAGTTCTCCCTCACTTTTTCATTCTTTTCTTTTCCTTCCTTTCAGCCGTATCCTCTTTTTCCGGGCCCGAGAAAATTCTCAAAGCTGCCCTGGCTATCGAAGCTTACGTCCAACATCACTATTGGTATGAGGGCCGTTATTTCAAAATGGCACCTCCAAGGGTTGGTGGTCCATGCCAAGCATTATGACAAGATCTACATGGATTGGGCGGCCCTGGGTGCATTGGCAGAGGTTTGGCATCCGGAAACCCACACTTTTATCTTCCCTACTTTTGAGGCAACGGTCCTCCTCGAGGAGGCAGAACTTCTGCTAGGCTTAAGAAGGTCGATGAAGGATGACAGGATAAAGGTTTCGCGGATGCGGAAGAGGGTATCTACCGAGGAAGTTCTTGGAAGCTTTATGCCATCTGGAACCATAAAGGGCGTTCAGACCCAAAAGGGAGTCAACTTGCAAAAGCTCGCAGACTGGACCGTGACTGCCTTAGAAGGGTTGATAGATGATGAACATTTAGAAGGGCTTATGAAAGGGTTCACAATTGTTTGGCCGGAGCTCTCCTCTTTCCTTGTACTGACAACATCGTAGAGGAAGACCAATTGGGAGCGATTTGTGGACTTTGGGAGGGAAAGAGAGTGGGGCCCGCTGTCCTCGCGCATCTTTACAGTGGTCTCACGGCTTCAGCATGGGTAGGCCTCCTCACGGGTGCATGCTTCTCCTCAACTGCTGGATTGATCTTCACTTCAAATTGCATCACCACGAAGGGGTACAGACCGCCTCCAGGATTTTCGAACAAAGCCCCCTCCGTTACATGGCCGATGTGTTGGGCTTCGGGGAAGGTGGCCAATCGCATGCCCCGTCTGAAGACACGCGGAGACTGGCGTACTCACTTCAACTCCTTGGCGCAGGATATGTTTATTGGCGTGCCAGTAAGTTTACTTTCACGTGGTCTTCTCACGAGGTCTTCTCCCGTTGCGGAACTCCAGCTTATCGGTGCAACTGAATTTGTTCTTTACAATTCGCACCGGTGTTGCCTGCAAATCGACCTTCCTCGACACTCTTTTCCTACGCCATCCAACCTTCCTTTGATCAAGGAAAGGGAGCTAGGCACAAAGGGCGATGCGACAGACGTGAAAGCGATCAAAGCAGCGTGGAAGGCAAGCATTCCACGGAAGGCGATGGTGTTTGTGAGTGAGGATCGAGAGCTATGGAAGGCTTATGTAATGGAGCTTGGGAAACTGAGGCCTGAGGTGCCCAAACCCTGATGTATCTTGTTTTGAAATAAATGCAAAGCCTTAATGCCATTGCACTCTCTTTCAGTCTCTCCCTTCCCCTTTTCTTTGTGACTGGAATGGCGGACGTCGGGTGATGGTCGGCCGTCACTGGATAGGAGCTAGGGGATTGAAGCAACTACAGTATGCGGAGTTGCCCTGAGATGTCATGGAGCTGAGGATTTCTCTTCAGGTGGCGAGGAGAGAAGTAAACTGGGAGAGGATGGAAAGAGAGGAGTGGATAAAGCGACATCGGGATCGAGACGAGAGGAGGGCACGTGAGGCCCAAGTGATGAAGCTCGGAAGAAACAGCGCTCGACACGTCACTCCTTTAGAGTCATTGCCGATTGGAGAAGAGTTGGAGCTCACGGTGAAGGAGCTCCTAGGGTTGGTGTAGTCTCCATTGCAGAGTAGGGGGCGGCTCAGCCAACAGCATCGGGTTCAAGAGCTTCGCGGCTGTCGGGGTCGCGAGAGAGGCCAGAGGAGGGCGAGGAGCGCTACCAGAGAGGGTGGGAATGCGCGATGCAATGAGATAATTGCAACGTCGCAGAGCTCTAGATGGCCTCCCAGGGACCTCCCCCTTAGGAGAGGAGAGAGACGACCAAGAGGGTGGTGCGAGATTTAGCAAGTTGCTCGTACACCCGCTCTCTTCTCACGGTGAACATGACAGCTTATATAGACGTATGAGTGGAACGAGTTGCTCTCATGTGACGGGTTTGCCCTCCATGCGTTCCTTCTCTTCTACGCCTCCTCGTCCCCATGTGACGTCTTTAATAGAACTCCCCTGAGATAACGGATCGTGTCTCAGACTCATTGTGCATTTCTTTCGGGAGAATCCATCATAAATTTTAATGATGTACCACCGAATTCAAAGATGCCAACCGCCCTTCTGTCCTCTTTCTATGTAGACGAGTCCACTCCCGGATTCAAAGATATCGACTCCCATTGTCCTTTCTCCTGTGGATGAGTCCACTCCCAAATTCGAAGAGGTCGACCTACATTGTCCTTTCTCCATGTAGATGTCCTCATCTCAACTTTATTTGAATCATGATGAACACAGGGATCCTAGATGTGTAGGGTGTGAATCAACCCGCTACGCCCCCGATCTCGTTTACTTCGAGTGAAAGATGGGTGCTTTGTTACAAGGCCCATTGCAAGAGGAACTGGGATAGATCTGGATCATATCCCTTCAATCCTATAAATACTCCCCCCGCCTGCTTCACTTGAAAGCACGGAGTTGTGGAGACTGGTTAGAAGAGTGAAAAGTTGACAGAAGGGAGTAAGAGTTTCTCATTCTCTGAGATGGAGGGAGAGTCCAGTTTCAGGGTGGAGGGCGAGTCTTCCCGCTCCTCGAAGAGGAGCAGATCCAGTGGTAGTTCCAGGAGACTCTCCGATGTTGAAAGGCCGCTCAGTGAGAGGACCCAATCGGAGCTTGTAAACGAGCCAGTTCTTCCCTCTCATTCTTCATGATCCCTTTCTTCCTTTCTCATTCTTTTTCTATTTTTATTTCAATGATGCACCCGCTTCTCACTTCCTGTGTAATCCACAGAGTATGACGAGGTCACACATCTCATGGGAATTAGTGGTGGCCGCCTATCGAGGCTTGCCTGACTTCCAGAAAGCCCGGCTGGATGCGATGGGGTTTGGTGCATTCCTCCGGATCGAACCCATTAAGCTCGACCTCGCCCTCATCCAAGCATTGCGCGAGAGATGGGACCCAGAGAGTCGTGCCTTCTTGATGCCCTGGGGGCACATGGTGCCCAGTCTCGAAGATGTGGCCCGAATTACTGGCCTTAGAGTGGATGGCGAGGCGGTGACCGGGGTCACCTACCCCGATTATCGTGAAGTGGCTCAGAAGCTTCTTGGTCTGGAATTAAAGGACCAAAAGAACAGGTCAGTAGCCAAGGCGTCTATCATGGAGGCATTGGGGCTCACTGACACTCGTCACTGTGATAACGAGTCCTTGGAGGAATTCATGGAGAGAGCGGAAAGAGGGTCCTGCACTGTGTATTGCGTGGATGGCAGTAGCTGGGAAAGGTCAAACACGGACTTGAGGATATTCCTCCTCTTCCTGCTGGGAAAGTTACTGCTGGGTTCCAAAGGAGACGACATCCATTGTCGTTTCCTAGAATTTTTGGTGGACCTAGAGAGGGTAGGGCAATATGCCTTGGGAGCCGCCGTGCTGGCGCATCTGTTCGCAAGTCTGTCCCAAGGGACAGATCGAGAGGTGACTGTGAGTGGCTTCATACCGTTTCTCCAGGTAATTATTTATTTATTTGTTAATGCAACTAATCTAATTCATGAAATGCTGATGACATGTGGCGACACAGGTATGGAGTTATTACTACATCCCAATGGGGCGAGCTCGACAGTGGCGTGTGGCTGTGGCACCACTAGCTCGGCGGTGGCAACCCATTATGAGCACAGCCTCTCTGTCTTACCAGCTGATGGTATTAAGGCGTGAGCTGCAAGAGTTCCCCGCAGAGATGGTAGGACTCCATTTTTTTTGTCTTTTCTTTTGTCTCTCTTTTTTGGTCCTTTTGAGTGATTAAGGAGATATACGCATGCCAACGTAGGTGATCTGGAGGCCTTACTCGGGCTTGGTCGATGTCGACCAACCGTGGGTCATCACAGGTCACCCTCGATTTGGTCGGGACCTTTGGGTCCACTGCCTGAATGAAATCGAGCCACTCCGGCTACGATTGGTCATGAGGACTCTAGGGCTTGCCCAGGAATGGGTAGATATGACCGCACCACCCCGCGTCGGGAGGAAGACACGTGGGCCGGTAACCTGTGTTGACTGGCGGGTGCGCTTCCCCGAACAATATGAAGATTGGCAGCGGGGTGGCATGCTCGTGGAGTCGCACGCCCGAGATAGTGAAGATTATCTTCGTCTCTATAGGGCGATGTATGCAGAGCGACTTCATCCTGAGGGACTTGTGGAGGTGTATCTCCTTTCTCACTTTTTGATCATTTTTTCTATTTTTTTTATCATTTTTTTAAATGTAATGCTGACTCCTATGACATGGGTTTAGGATGCCCGTGATACCATGATAGCGAACTTGCGGGCTCGCTTGGCGGACACGGAGGAAGAGTTGGGTGACACCCGTGAGGCTTTACATGTCTCGGTGAGTATGTATGCAAATGCATATTCCTAATTATACCCCTAGGTTTCTGGTGTTTAGCCACTCATTGCCACTTCTTGCTATCATAGCGCGCTCGGCTCGACGCAACCCTACCAGCAGTAGGGGCAGAGGGTGCTTCTTCCAATCTATGGATTCCTTCGTCGGAACTAGATTCGCTCCACGAGCAGCTTGCCCGTGTAACACAGCGCGCCGCGGAGGCAGAGGGAATGCTTTCCGCGCAGGTGAAGGTTCCTCTTATCCGAGCTTCTCTGTTTATGTCTCATCACACCCCTGAAATGACGGATATGGCAGGCCGAAGAGATGCAAGAGATGTTTGCTCATGCATCACAAGGGAAGGCCAGGATAGCGGAGCTGGAGGAGGAATTGCAGCGTCGCTCAGATGACAATTTTTCTCGGGACGCCATGGAGCTGAGGATCACCCTTCAGCTGGAAAGGGATGACAGAGAGAGAGAACGTGCTGAGAGGGAAAAGGACAGGGAAAGAGAGAAGGCCAAAAGATCAGCCGAGAAAGAGGAGAGGAGGGCCCTGGAGGCCCAACTATTTGAATTGAGGACCAGTCTCGGTCTCGCCGAGCAGTGGCTGAAGGATGGCGAGGAACGCTACCGAAGGGCACGAGAGCGTGGCTTTCGTGTTAGTAGCTTCTTTGCTGCCCCCGCAGATCGACGTCGGGGAGTGGAGATAGAAAGAGGACCACAAAGCGGTAGAAGTACCGCTTTTCATGGTTGGATAGCACCTTCTAGAGTTTCTTGTCCAGAAAGCGGCGAGACGAGTAATGTAGAGAAGGAGGGTGGGAGCTAATGTAAGCTCTCTCTTGTTGTTCATTTTTTTTGGTTGAGAGTGGAATAAAATATTTTGTGCTTGGTTCTCTGCTTCTTTCTGATCTCTCGAATCCCTGCACACATCTAAGCAAACAAGTTAGTATTTCTGCTCTGACTTGCCCCTTGCTCAATAAACAAATGTGATTTTGAGCTATCCTTGATAACGAGTCAAGGGGCAAGCCTTTATTAACAAAGACAATAATAAAGGATAATGATGAATGCGGCACACAAGCACACAGATGCAAGTGAAAATTTAAAATGAGATGTTACATACAAATGCAATCATGCGAAATGTGATTTTTTTGTTTTTTTTTGTTTTTATTCATTTTTTATTGTTGTTTGTTTATATATATATATATTTTGATCTTTTACATTTCCATTTTTTTTTGCATATACATTTTTCTCCTCTTTTTTGGGTTTTTGGATTTGTTATTTTTTTGTTTATTTTTGGTTTGTTTATATTTTTTTTTGTTTTTGCTAATGCATGATGACCACTCAATATAACATCTGACTTGCATGAGAATAGGATTTTCTTACTAACCTCCCAAGCATCCTAAGTGCACATCTAGGTTGATTTGGGCATCTAGACTCCTCGAATGATAATCCCGCCGGTTAAGACTTATCCTGATGACAATACCGTCATACCATGCTTAGGCTCCCAATTGCTTCCGACCACAGGGATTTACCCAAAAACTGTTCAAGGTAAATGATTTGCCCGACCCGGGTCTATTTCCTCACAACTCTAGATGATATGTAATGGAACACCCTGGAACCCAAACGACCAACCGCGCGACGCTGACCCGGAATCAGACGCCGTCGCACCCATAGGTGACGCACTTGCATTGGTCTAAGCCCGAGGTTAGATAAGAAAGCATTAAGGTGGTAGACAAGGGTCTTGACTAGCCAGAAACACGGAGACTCCTTCACGACAACGGCTTTTGCTTTTCAAAAAAATGGACAACCATATGTTTGTATTGAAATGAGGTTACAAGCTTTGGCAAGCTTCACCCTTCGGGAACTCCATTGAGCCTTCATCTTCAGGGGAAGAAGGAAGAATATTGGGGGCAAACCTCCTGAGAGGACCGGCAAAACCGTTAACCCGGCGAGCCAGTAGGGGCGCACTTAACTTCCCCTTTCGGGCAACTTCAGACCAAATCTTGAGCATTTGCATCTCATGACCCCTTTTGTATAGAATTTGACTTTCAGTCAAAGGGGTTTCATTTGTGGGATCAGGCACGGTTACGACCAGGCTTTTCACTTGACTTTGATTTTGTTCTTCTTTTCTGATTTTTTTTTGACAGATTTTTGCGAGGGACATAGTATTTTGACATTATGGAATCCCTCTTGGATGCCTGCGGGGACACTGCCCTCTTCTCGTGCTCTGACCCATGCTCGAGGAATTGGGCCCTACTCTCACCCTAGGGTTGTGTTCGTGTTTCCCATGCTCAGCGTTTTAAGGGCGCCGGCTGTCTCATTCGGTCGAAAAGAGAAAGAATAAAGATTTAAGCCTTCTGGAGACCTTCTGGGTGAGGCCTCACCATAAGCGATGCTACCGATCTTTTATAGAACACATGTGTACATGTATGTTGCCTTCTTTTGAGGGGGGCATAAGCCGAACTAGCCGGACAGGGATCTCCACGGTTCTGGCAAACCAAGACCCGGAACCTACCAAGTCTTAATAGGCCTATCCCAACATGGAGGTTGAATGTAATGACTTAACTACATGGTAATCTCCAGGCATTGGCATTTTGAATTTTCTATTTTTTTTCTTTTCATTTTTTTCTATTTTTTTTCTTTTGTTGTTGTATATATACATATTTTTGTTGTTTTCATTATTTTTCTATTTTTTTTGTTGTTTCATCATTTTTTGACACTATGTACACCTATCTAAGGGTAGTACTTCTTAAGATAAAGCCCATTCCAAGGGTGGGATAACTCGATCCCCTCAGCATTGACTAGCCTGTAGGCGTTGCCAGGATGCACAGCCTGAACCACGTATGGTCCTTCCCAATTGGGTTGGAGTTTAGAACGCGGCCCACCAGGTTTTACAAACATTCTTTTCACTACCATTTCACCGACTTAAAATTTCATTTCAATGACCTTCTTTTGATAAAACGTGTGAGTCTACTCTGATATACACGTGCATGCTCGGCAGCGGCCAGCCGTTTCTCATCCAAGAGTTCCAATTGGGCAAGGAGTGAATCACGACATTCGTCGAGGGGAAGCTCCTTGTCCAACTGTATCCTAAGAGAAGGAACCAAGATTTCATACGGAACTACCGCCTCCATCCCATAAGTGAGGGCGAACGGAGTTTGCCCAGTGGGAGTACGAATTGAAGTGCGATAGGCCCATAAAGCCTCAATCAGTTTTTCTGGCCAATCCGAGAACTTGTTTGACTCACATGTCTTTTTTATGATTTTAATCAATGTTTTATTAGTGGCCTCTGCTTGGCCATTACCTTGTGGATAATAAGGTGATGAATTATGCAATGCAATTTTATACCTTTTACAGAGGTCCTGAAGGTCCTGAGAAATGAATTGCGGCCCATTGTCGGTGATGATTGTGCTTGGAATGTCGAACCTGGCGATGATGTTCTTCATGATGAATTTGCAGACTATTGATGCTTTAATCTCCACGTAAGCTTCGGCCCATTTGGTGAAGTTCTCCGTTGCAGTAAGGATGAATGATTTTTGCTTAGTGAGGGAGTTAGGATTACCAAGAGGACCAATGACATCGAAAGCTCACATGGAGAAAGGCCATGGGGAGGACACTGGATGAAGTGAAGAAGATGGGGAATGAATTTTATCGGCGTGAAGTTGACACTTGACACACCTACAGACATAGACGGCACAATCCTCTTCCATGGTGGGCCAGTAAAAGCCTTGCCGAAGGATTTTCTTGGCAAGCATTTGGCTATTCACATGGCCACCGCACACACCAGAGTGTGCTTCCTCGACGCATTTCCAGACCTCCTCTTCATCGAGACATCTTAGAAGAACACCAGTAAGACTTCTCTTGTATAGCACTCCTCCGACCAACATGTATCTATGTGCCACTCTCCTTATGGCTTTCCTATCTTCCGATGTAACTTCTCCAGGGTAGGACTGATCTTTGTAATACTTGGCAATTTCGTAAAACCATGGCTTCTCCTCATTAGCCAATTCTTCTTCTAACTCTGTCAACATAATTTCCCTCTTCTCAAGGATTTCTTCCTGTAGGGCCTTTCTTGCTATCCTGTCCTTGATATCTACGTAGGAAGCGTCATCAACTGCAGGGGCGTGACGCTTGTAGATGGAAATGGACTCAAACCATCTTCCTAGAGGGAACCTTAAAGATGATGCCAACGAGGCGAGGGCATCGGCCAGAATATTCTGATGACGAGGGACATGGACAAAGATCAATTTGGTGAACAGTTTGGCAAAGGCAGCAGTGAGTTCTTGGTATGGCTTGAGTTTGGGATCGCGAGTGCGATATTTGGTGAGCACCTGGCGAAGAATGAGTTGACTATCACCTACGACTCGCAATTCAGTGATACGAAAAGAATGAGCGAGTTCCAGGCCAGCTAGAAGAGCTTCATATTCAGCTATATTGTTGGTAATTGGGAATTTGAGCTGGTATGCCAGTGGGAATGTAAGGCCTTCAGGCGACAGGAGGGCAACGTCGATTCCTTTCCCTTGGGAATTCAGAGCTCCATCAAAATGTAACGTCCACATGTAATCATCTAATTGGTTGATGGACATTAGTTCCTCATCTGGAAACTCTGATTGGACAGGATCGAATTTGGGGAGAGGATGGTGAGCGAGATGCTCAGCTATGGCATACCCCTTGATCTCCTTTTACTGAATGTAGGTGATGTCAAACTGAGAAAGAAAGCTTTGCCATCGTGCTAATCTATCCGTAAGGACATATTTTTTCAGAAGGAACTTGATAGGGTTCATTCGGGCAATCAGATGGACTTCATGAGCTAGAAAGTAATGTTTCAACTTCTGCACTACCCAGACAAGGGCGGCACAAGTTTTCTCCATAGCCGTGTACTTCTGCTCACAGGGGTTGAGGAGTTTGGACAAGTAATAGGTCGCCCTTTCCTTGCCCGCTTCATCGGCTTGTGCTAGGACAGCTCCCACGGAGTCGTCCAGGACTGAGATGTAAAGGATTAAAGATTTACCTGGCGTGGGTGGAATTAGGACGGGTGGATTGGCCAGATATTCCTTCAATCCTTCAAAAGCTTTTTGGCATTTAGAATTCCAAAGGAATTCTACTCCTGACTTAGTCAACTCGTAGAAAGGTTTGCACCTTTGCGAGTGCTGGGACACAAATCGACGAATGAATTGTAACCTTCCGATTAACCCTCGAACTTCTCTCAGATTTTTCGGAGGTGGCATATCCCTAATTGCTTTAGCTTTGTTGGGATCTATTTCAATACCCCTCTTACTCACAATGAAACCAAGCAATTTGCCCGACGAGACACCAAATACGCACTTTTTTGGATTCATTTTCAAATTGAACTCCCTCGATCTTTGCAGCACCTTAGCTAGAACTCTCGAGTGTTCTGCCCTAGTCCTAGATTTCACCAGTAAATCATCTACATACACCTCTAAATACATATGCATCATGTCATAAAATATTGCCATCATAGCCCTTTGATAAGTAGCTCCAGCATTCTTCAAACCAAATGGCATGACCAAATAGCAGTAAGTTCCCCATGGTGTGGTGAATGATGTTTTCTCCTGATCCACTTCCGCCAAACGGATCTGATTATACCCTGAAAATCCATCCATAAATGAGAGAGTTTCGTAGCCTGCAGTGTTGTCAACCAACACATCGAGATGAGGCAAGGGGAAATCATCTTTTGGACACGCGCGGTTAAGGTCCCTAAAATCGATACAGATTCTCACCTTTCCATCCTTTTTCATGACCGGGACAATGTTTGCCACCCATTGAGGATATAGGACGACTCTAATAAACCTGGCTTTGTGGAGCTTATCGACCTCCTCCTTCATCTTCAAAGCCATCTGGGGGTGAAACGTCTTAACCTTTGCTTTACCGAGACAGACCCTGGTTTTAGCGTTAGGCGTTGTTCGACCAGGGTGGAATCCAATCCCGGCATATCCTCGTAGCTCCATGCGAACGTGTCCCTATACTCCTTGAGAACCTCGATCAATTCCTCTTCTTCAGATGGCAGTAAATTATTGCTTATGAGGACGATCCTAGGGTCTTCCTCGGTCCCCAGGTTGATCTCTTTGGTGGGTTCTTCTATAGCGGCTGATGGTTCGTCAAACCTCCTCATTCCGCTAGCATATGCATCAGCCACGTCCTCATATTCTTCATCCCCTTCTTCAATAGGGTATTCTTCATCTATGAGCTCATAAACTCCATATCCCTCATCAATTGTGCAATCCTCCTCACATTCTAACTCCGGCAGATGGATGGGATTTTCTAGCAGTTGAGGAATAGCTAGGCATGCCTGGCACCTTTTGGCTAAATCTAGAAGAAATCGGCGAGGAATTTGCCTACCCTTGGATTTTCTTCTAGGTACTACCTTTGACCCGTCATTGCTAGATTGACCTATTTGTCCTACACACGAAGGGGAAACTGAAGAATGTACAGGAAAAGACCCCTCAGTGGAGGGGTAAAGAAGGTCGCTCAAGGGACCTTGAACGAATGGCCCGTAGGTCGGGGCGCACTCGTGGGAGATGTAGGAGGTCTCCTCAAAGGAAATGCACTATTGAGGAGTTTGAAAATTGACGTTTTTTTTTTATTTTCATTTTCAATTACAAAGCAATTGAAAGAAGTCAGAGAAGGGGAGGAGGGAACTATAGCTAAGGGGTTGTAAGGCTCGTTGAGCAGATCATGGTTGAAAATCTGGCGCGGGCTGAGAAACCCGCGCAAGAATGTGAATAGAGAAGGGGACCTAGGAATATCATCAGATAAACGTCTAGCCCAAGAAAGAGTCAGCAGCAACGGCTGAGGAGAATGATTAGATAGAATGACGGAAAGCGATCCGTCAGTGGCAACGTCCTCTTGGCGAGGAAAACTTGGAATTTCAGCAATGTCAACAACCCCTTTTGGCACATCGGAGATCAAAAACGGCCCCTCCAAGTCCGGAGGCGAGAACATCTGCTGTAACGCAATGGAAATATCATGTATATCGAACCACTTGTTCCACTCGCAGTCCAGGTCATCGTGCTTCCCTTTCTTTGTAGCCCTCGAGCAACTTTCGGCTAAGTAGGCAATCCGAACTTCCCCATGTGATTCTTGCGGCTGATCCCCCAACTGTATAACCGGCCCTTTTATGAAATGAGAGTACAAGGTCCATGTAAGAGGTTCTCCATCTTCCTCAATCGGGCCTTCAAAACCTAAGCCAGCTCTGAGGATTACCCTGGCCTTCCCTACCGGTCTCAGTCTTCCTTGTAATTGTGCTCCTAGACCTTTGCCTTGATGGTAACCTAAGTTGTTCATGATCTCCCATCCCTTGGAATGGGGAGGGGAACGTGGCGTCGGCCGGGGAAGTGGCTTTCTTTGTGTTGGTGAAGGGCGGCTAGGGTCACACACATCTAGCAGGGAAAGGATAGGCCTATGGGTCGGCCAAACAGAGGGCAATGAAGTGTTAATAGCATCCACCGTAGGGAGCAGGGGCATGCTAAACACTTTGATGATCCGTCCCTCGTACGAGAATTTTAAGCATTGGTGGTTGGTGGAAGGGACGGCATTCAGCGTCTCTATGTAAGGACGACCCAATATGCCCTTGAACGTGGGGTCCATGTCGAGGATGTGAAACTCCGTAAGAACAGCAACAGGACCCACTTCTACATTAAGGATAATCCTCCCCCTGTGGAGGCCTCTTGCTATTATCATATGCGGTGACTGTGATAGCTGATGGCCGTATCTGTTCTAAATCAACCCCACATAGCAAGAGAGTGTTCATGGAGATCACATTGATTGAGGCACCCGTGTCCACTAGGCACGGGTTTACGGGCACCCCGTTGATCTTCACTGCAATGCACAAAGCAAATTTTCGAGCTTCCTGGGGGGCAAGCTCATGGTCATGGAATGTGATGGCCGGTTGCGTGCTCGTCGATGTCAGCACTGACGATATTTTCTCTACTGGGAGATCCTCGTTCACCATGACCATTTGGAGATACTTCATTAGTGCCTCTTGATGGGACGTGGACCTCTTAATCAATTCCAAGATGGAGATTCGGGCAGGCGTCTTGTCCAGATGTTTTAGAAGATCATATTGTGTCCCGGGGATAGATTCCTCTAACTGCTCTTCAGTTCCTTTCTCTTGTTGGGACTGTTCTGGACTCTGACCGCTCTAGGGAAAAACTCGGTGGAAGATCCTTCCACTTCGGCGCACCATGGCTTGTTACTTTGGTTGCACCTTGACGGGGTTAGGTATGGGTTTTATCAGAGGTTTAAGTGGGGGGGGGGATGGTTGGCGGAGCGGAGGTGATGACGGGTGTAGGGATCCTGATGAGGGGTTTGTTTGGGAGAGATGGAGGCGTAGTGGACGGCACCTGGGATGGATGGTGGATGATGAGAGGTTTCGAGGGTAGGGGTGAAGGAGTGGCGGAGGTGGATGGGGCATCGGATGGGCGAGGCAAATTTAGGGGCTTTGAGGGTGTAGGTAGAGGTGTGGTGAAGGGCTGGACCAGGAGGGAACTGTCGACGGGGGAGCGGATAAGAGGGTGTGATGACTGTGGGACAAAAGGAGGTCCACTCGGGGGTTGTGACGTGGTTCGAGCAGAAAGAGGTGCTGACCGGATGAGGCGAGGGGGTTGGCTAGGAACGTGATTGGCAACAAGAACGGAGGTGCCCTCCGCGTGCCAACCTTGCCCTCTTCCGATTTCTAGGAAGGAAGAGATGTGGTTGACTTGCTGATTGGGTCGTTGGTGCTCCGGGAGTGGGTTTTGAACAATGCCCATGTTCAGTTGTTGTTGTGGGACCTGCTGAGGTTGTTGTTGTTGTTGTTGTTGGGGTTGTTGTTGTTGTTGTAATTGCGGTCTGGGGGGAGGTCTCCTTGCCTTCAAAGTGGCGACAACTCTCCTCATTTCATCCCAATCAATTAAGTGTCCATCATTCATATCATAAATGTAGTCCTTAAAATCAAAGCAGTTCTCCACTGTATGGCCCGACTGCCTATGGTAAACACAATATCCGGACGTGTCAACATTTAGTGGCCATATGGGTCTTTCTTTAGGCAAGACGAGTGAATTAACAGCCATGAGAGCATTAAAGATGTCCGGTAGTGATTCCGGCAATGGTGGGTAGTGAGCTCTCTTCGGGCCAATCGGCCTTCTCTGTTGTTGTGGGGGGCCGTAGTTCCCCGGGGGTGGAACATGATGGTACTGAGCAGGTGGCGGTTGTTGTTGTTGGGGATGGAAGGGTCGTGCCACATTGTTCTGATAGAAGTTGTTTTGTAGGGGAGGACGATAGGGTTGCTGACCCTGTTGGTTCTGATGGAAGGGGAGTGGTAGGGCTTGTGGAGGCCTGGGGTCGGCTTGCTGGTTGGGATTGCCAACCGCACTCACCTGCTCATTTGTCACTACCCCTTCTGTCACCCCACCTTGGACACCAGTGCCCGGCTTCCTAAACACCCTCGGCTTTGGTGGCTCGAACATATGCATGAGAGGGGAATCTTTCAGTTGTGTCTGGACATATCCAGCCCTCTCGTATAGTTCCTCCATGGTGTTGAGCTTGTTCATTGCCAGGATATGCCTAAACTGGGGGGTAGCATTTGATATAATCATCTTCACCTGCTCTGGCTCTGAGATGGTATCCTTTATCCTCTCTGCCAGATACCTCCATCTATCGGCATACTGGACGAAATCTTCGTCCGACTTCATTTTTTTCGACGACCAGGTCGATGATAGAAAGAGACGGGCCAACCCGATCCCGGTACCTCTGTAGGAACTTCCTCTGAACCACGTCGAAGTCCTCAGCCTCACTCGGCTCTAGGGCATAGAACCATTCCAGCGCAGGGCCATCTAATGATCTCCTAAAGAGGTATGCCAGGGATCTTTTATCATTCTGCCAGAACGAGGACTCATACATGAAGTCCTTCAAATGGGTAAAGGGGTTGCCAGTGCCATTGTACCTATGGTACGTGGGCATCTCAGAAGGGGGAAGGCGAAACATTGGTAGGACAGGCAGAGAAACTTCAGGGGTGGATTTTACATCCACCATTTTCTGTAAGTTTCGGAATTGCTCATCCATCTTGTTCAGCTTGTTCAAGAGGGACTGGGTGAACGGGTCAATTGGTGAAGGTGGCGCTTGCCATAGAGAAGGGGTAGGCCTCCGGGAGGCCTGAGAAGGAAACCCAGGACAGGAAGGGTATTGGGGTCTACCAGTGGATAGGCCCGGTTGGATTGGTGTTTGAAGGGCGGCTGGCGCCGGAGATTGGGAGGGGAATCGGAAGGAGGGAGGCTGTTGATTTGCCTGCCCGAAGAGTGAGGGGGAGGGAATGGCCTGTACAGACTCTTGGACAGGAGTAGCAGCCGGATTCGGCTCCGTGGGAGAGGGGGAAATCGATTTCCCTTTCAAAATGGCATGGAAGGCCTGGAGTTGCTCATGGTTGAGCTGGGTGTTGGCAAGGACACCTAACAGAGAGGAGATGTCCTGAGGGGAAGATGTATCCCCGGCAACATTCGGCATCTCATGTGAGGGCTCGTGGGATGGACCGGCATCCATGACGTAGACATGGGGCTCACCTTGATAGCCCTGGTCCGGGCTGTATTCTATGTAAGAGCCATGACCTGGGTCATGCACTTGGGGCTCATAGCCGAAGGCGTCAGCCTCGAAAGTATCGTAATTATACTCGGCCATCCTTAACACTTTTCCAGAACGTAATAACATACACCAGCATACAAGTAGGAGAGATTAACATACAAGTGGATGCTTTACGTCCCTTTTTTGTTTTGGTTTGTTTTCTTTTTTCTTTTTTCTCTTTTTTTTCTTTTTCTCTTTTCACAAACCAGGAGTTCACGCAAAGGACGGGACCCTAGTCAGAATTTTGGCCATCGCCGTGTCAGCTAAGGTCGCTCGCCTCACCACGAATGGGTAACTAAACTCCGGGGAACTTCAGTGGTACAACCTGCCCAGTGAACGAAGAGGGAATCTTTCGCTGTCGGGAACTTACCGAGGTCCCGATGAAGGAGATCCTAGTCCGTCGAGAGGAATTCCCGAACGGAGAGTCCTTCCTTCACCGAGAAAAGGTGATCCTTAGAAAAGGAAAAAGAAAGGAGGAAAATGCATGTAATGCAGTGCAGTATAACTGAGATATGTGAAACACAAACAAAGCAAGGAGAACAGGATTATGCAGAACAAAATAGAACTAAACAGCTTTAACGAGAACAGAACTTCAGACAAGATAGAACTAAACAGGTTCAGGATCAGAACTTATTGCAGGACAAGACAGAACTAAACAATCTCACAAGATCAGAACTTATGCAGGATGGGACAAAACTTAAACAATTTTTACAAGGACAGAGTTTATGTGGGATAGATTAGAACTAGACAATTTATCACAGGATAGAACTTATGCAGGATAAAATAGAACTAAACAATTTATCACAAGATAGAACTTATGCAGAACAGAGTATAACTAGACAATTTTCACAAGATCGAAACCTATGTAGGAAACGGAACTAAACAAATTTTCACAAGAATAGAATTTAAGTAGGGTGGAATAGAACTAAACGAATTTTCACAAGGTAAAGGAAAATAGGAAATGTACCTAATAGAGCACCATTGAGGGTTTTTTTTCTTTCTTTTCTATCTTCTCCACTTTTTTTCTTTTCTCAATTTGGGGATGTCAGATGGGAAGTGCCTTTGGGAGAACACGTCCACTTGTCAGGACGTGTCCGCACAACGGCTGACAGTTGATGAGGGCGATGACGCTGAGTACGCACCTGGGGCTCCAGGCGCGCCCTCGAGCTGAAGCCCATTTTTCGGAAAACAACGGAAAGAAATGGAACAACGTGAATCTCTCGAGAAATCAAGGGAATGAGGGGGAAGTGCACGAGGTGCACGAGGGATAAACGCAAAGCAAGGTGCTGCTTGGAGCACGACTGTAGCGCACGCGGGTGCAATGGGAAGGGGCACACGTGGGTGCCAATGGGGGAGGGACACACGCGGGTGCCAATGGGAAACTGTAGCGCACGTGGGCGCAATAGGGAAGGGCACACGCGGGTGCCAAATCACACGGGTAACCGAACGGAAAGCAAAAGAGGTCCCACCGTGATCGCCAAGAGATGTGGACGGACGTCACGGGGTTAAGGAGAGGGGAGGGAAACACGTTACGCTGGGAAAACGCGGGAAAGGGACTCCCGGAGAGGGTTGTCTCTACCGGGCTCGAACGGTGGAAATATACGGAACGAGAAAACCCACGGAATAGAAATGTACAACGAAATGAATTGACATAAGGAAATTACAGAATGGAAACCACCGCGAGGAATTACTTCCGTCACGGGGTTTAAGCAGAATTAGAAGAACAAAATTACGGAATGAAAAGAATTGAAGTAATTAAAATTACAGAATGAAAAGGCTTCGCGAGGAATTACTTCCGTCACGTGCACCTTTGCGAGGAATTACTTCCGTCGCAGGGTTTAGACAAAAATTAAAGAAATAAAATGACAGAATGAAAAGGCTTCGCGAGGAATCACTTCCGTCGCAGGAACCTCTGCGAGGAATTACTTCCGTCACGGGGTTTTGACAGGAATTGAAGGAATTAAAATTACAGAATGAAAAGGCTTCACGAGGAATTACTTCCGTCACGTGCACCTTCGCGAGGAATTACTTCCGTCGCAGGGTTTAGACAGGAATTGAAGGAATTAAAATTACAGAATGAAAAGGCTTCGCGAGGAATTACTTCCGTCGCAGGGACCTCCGCGAGGAATTACTTCCGTCCACGGGGGTTTAAACAAAAGGAAAAAGTGACAGAAAAGAAAGGGGGAGGGAGATGTGATCGCCAGGGGCTGAGAACTCCACGGGAAAGCTGTGATCGCGTTCGCCGTCAGAGCGGGAGTAGTGCGGGTCCTCTCTTCCTCTTCTTTCGGCCGGCCGACGAAGAGGGCTTCCTTCGGTTACCCTGATTTTGTTATTCTTTCCTTTTTTTTATTTTAGCTTTTGTTATTATTTTAACTGGTTACCCCTACACAAAGAACAAACAGAGAAAAATAACTAAATGAGAATGACGGCGATGTAGTACCAATCCTTTAGAAAATGATACTGAGAATAACATAAACAAATACGGATCTGGTTAGTGGTGTTTAAAACCCCTTTAGAACTAGAGGATGGTAAATGATATGATGGAATGCACAAACGTGAAGACGCTCACAAACCAGGCCCTCTCGGAGAGAGAGGCGTGGCATAGATGCTAAATGATGCATGTAACGTAATTAAGTGACTGATTAAAAAAAAGGGGGAGAAAAGCTTATTGGGGGAGGCCGATGACGGGCTTTGGACGAGCTTCTCCGAAGTGAGGATGGCACGAGCGTACGCTGAGATGTAACAGGTTCTCGTATACTCCGACGTCCGGAAACTTGGCAGGACCTTCCGGGTATCGATACCGCCCTGAAAAGGAGAAAGGGAGAGAGAGAGAGAGAGAGAGAGAGAGAGAGAGCTTTTTCTTTCTTTTTTTTGTTTTCAAGATTTTTATACTTAGGTTTTAAAGGGAAGATAATACAAGAATGAGAAAATAATAAAAAAAGAGAATAATAGGGAAAAGATATATATATATATATATATATATATATAAAGGTGGGAGAGAGGAAGATAATTGAGAAAGAGAAGATAAATGAATAAATAAAAAAGGAAATAGTTGAAAGAGGGATCGAGAGAGGGAGGGGGAAGAGAGAGATCTGGAGAGTGTGGGAGAGAGAAGAGATCGAGAGGGGGAGAGAGAGAGAAGAAAGTGAGGCGGAGGGGGGGGAAAGAAGACAGAAAAAAAAAGAAAAGAAAGGGGAGAGAGATCGAGAGAAAGAGGGAGAGGGGAGAGAGAAGAAGAGAGAGGTAATAAAGGGAGAGAAAGAGGGAGAGAGAGGGGGGATTAAAAAATAAAAAAAAAAGAAGCAGAGGGAGAGAGAGATCGAGAGGGAGAGGGAGAGAGACGGTGAGAGGGGGGGAGTGAGAAGCAGAGAGAGGGAGAGACGGTGGGAGGGGATTAAAAAAAAGGGAAAAAAAGAAGTGAGAGAGAGGGAGATCGAGAGAGAGTGAGAGAGAGGAGAGAGAGAGATGAAACGGAGAGAGGGAGAGAGACACAGAGGGGGAGAGAGAGAGAGGTTGGGAGAGGGGGAGAGAAAGAGAGAGAGCGGGTGAGGGAGGAGAGAGAAACGGGGAGAGAGAAGAGAGACGGAGCAGAGATGAGAGAGAACGGAGACGGAGGGCGAGAGCAGAGAGAGAGAGAGAGGATGCGAGAGAGGGGGGCGGTAGAGAGAGGGGAGAGGACGGTGGCGGGGGCGTCGTGGGGAGACGACGACGACAGCGGCGGCGGCGACAGGCGGTGTGACGGGCGGTGCGACGGGCGGGTGTCTGGGCGTGAGCGGTGGCTTGCATGCACTGGTGCGATGGCCGGGGTAGCGTCGTGGAGGGCAGCAGTGGCGTGGGGACGTGGGCCGTCGACGGGGGGGCGTGGACGACGATCGCGGCGACGGTGGTGGTGTGTAGGGGGCGGCTGCGGCGAGCTGCAGGCGGTGGTCGGGAGAGCGACGGCAGCAGCGGCGAGGGGAGGTCGACAGAGGCGTGGACGTCCGTGGGTGGCCGCGGCGGTCTACAGGGGTGCGACGGCGGTGAGTGCACCGGCGACAGAGGGGGGGGTGCAGCGGCGTGAGGAGAATAAGGTGGAGGGGGGTGCGCAGTGAAGAGAGAGAGGTGGTGAGGGAGGAAAAGAGAAAAGGGAGAGAGAGGGAGAGAGGCTACGAGAGGTAGGTTTTTACGTGGGCGAGAGGGAGGGCAGAGGGAGTGGGATGGGAAGGTTTTGGTGGCGACGGTGGGTGCAACTGGGGGAGTGAAAGTGGAACGCAGGGGATTGCTAGAAGGTGGCTTACCAATGAGGGAAGGTGAAGTACAGTGAGGGGGAGAGTATATGGGTGTGTGAGAGGGAGGTTTGTTGGACGAAGTGGACGACGGCAACGACGGTATGGAGGTGGAGGTCTGCCGTTGGAGACGGTTGCGGTGTGAGGCTCAGAAGTGGTTGTCGTGGTCGAGCGTGGTCGAGCGTGGTGGGTGAAGGGAGAGAGGTGGCAGCGGTGGTTTTTTGGTGGTGAGGGAGGTGGGTGGCCGCAGAGGAGAGAAAGAGAAGGGGAACCCGGAGGTGGGGTGGCTGTCGTGGGAGAAAGAGAAGGGGGTGGAGGTTACTCCCCCGGCTGGGGAGGTTGGGAGGAAAAGAGAAAATGGGAGAGGGTCAGTTGGGTCGTGGGAGGGTGAGAGAGAGGAGAAAGAAAGTAAAAGAGAGGGAGAGAGAGAATACGTGAGAAGGGAGTTCACGTGATTAGTCAGAGGGTGGGGTTGGAAGCTTTTGTGTGCATATTTTTGAGTGGGGATAAGATCCGAGAAGAATGGGGAGTGAGTTAAGATGAGAAGTTAAGATTAGTATATATAACGTATATATGTAGAAGGTGGGCCAAGCCCTATTAATGTATTCTTTTTTCTATTTTTATTTTTATCTCTCTCTCTCTCTCTTTTTCATATTTTATATATACATATATATAAGTCCATCAACCCCCTCTTTACTTTATTCTTATTATTATTCTTCTCTTTTTTGTCTTGTTTTTATTTATTATTATTATATATATATATTGTGAGATCAAATGAAATTGCAAGAAAATTGAAAAATCACTCAGGTGATTCAAATGTGCGAGCTACTTTGGGGCGTCTTAGCGTAATACGGGATCTGCTCAGCATAATGCTAAAATGCCGTGTCTACACTCACTAGTCATTTCTGATGTCGGCTCCTCAACACATGTCATGAAATCCTCAGAAATAAAAGAGTGAGAAGCACCAGAATCAAATAAGACACGAGCTGAATGACCATAAAGCATAATCGTACCTTCCACCAGATGGGATGCAACCGCTTCAGCTCGAGTTATATGCGAAACCTTACCTTTCTGCTTCTTTGATCCGGCTGAAGATTGCTGAGAAGACGCCGACGCTTGAGAATAGAACTGTTGTTGAGGTATAAAAGGTCTGAATTGCGACTGCTGAGGCTGAGAGAATTGGGGAGCTTGCACCTGCTTCGGTCTCAGCGGGCAATCACGAACGACGTGACCAGGTTGGTCACAGCGAAAACAGACCACAGGAAGAGAACACGGCTGACCCTTATGGTGACCACCGCATCTCCGACATGTCCACGGCTGACTGACAGCAGAACTCTGACGAGTCTGAGAAGAAGGCGCTGTCGGCTGCTGAACAGTATCTGTACCGGATGACGGCTGCTGGAAAAACTTCTTCTTCTTCTTGAACCTCTTAAACTTGGTTTTGGAAGGGGAAGAAGCACTGCTAACATCTGACTGGACCGAGGGAACACCTGACACCGGCGGTCGGTAAACCTGTTGAGACTGCATCATCGGCTGAACCGACCCCGCCTGCGGATATCCACCTGGTCTCGCCATCTCCAGCTCAAGTGCCACGGCTGCCTGGCACGCACCATCTAAATCAACAACACGACTCGCGATCAAAGGCAATTTTAACTCTGGCCTGAATCCTTGCAAGAATTGCTGAGTCTTCAAAGCTTCATTAGCCAGCACATGGGGCGCATATTGACCCAATTCCATAAACTTGTTCCGATATTGAAGCACAGTCATAGTGCCTTGAGTCAGCTCCATGAATTGATACATCTTAGCCATCTGTAAGCAGGAAGGAGTGTAGGCGTGCTCGAAAGCAGCAACAAACTCTGCCCAAGTGATCTACCGAAGAGGTCTGGAGTGAAACGCAATCTACCACTCGGCTTTCCACCACGTAATGGCAGTACCTTGGAGTTGAAACGTAGCAAGCATAACCTTCTCATCCTCAGCGCACTCCGTAGATAGGAACACGCGTTCAACTGCATCCAGCCACTGCCTCGCAACCTCTGGATCTGGCTGTCCATCGAAAGCAGGCGGATTGAACAGAAGAAATTCTTTCAAAGCCTTGCCTCGACTACCAGGCACTTCAACCTGAGGAGCAACGACGGGTGCTGGAGGAGGAACAACAGGAACAGCGGGAACTACAGGAGGAGGTGCATAATAACTTTCTTCCCTGGGCGCATCTCTAGGAGCTCGAGGAACTCGAGGAGGTCTTCCTCGACGAGGCGGCATAGTTACACTGCCAAAAGCATAAAACAACCACAAATACATCAATCACATGAAAAACATCCTATTCCAGCAATAGACGACACGAAGGACTAGCTCTGGACAAGTGCAAATTCCAATTCCTTACACAAATCCTCAACATCACTCTGATACCAGCTGTGACGACCCAGAGTTCAGGATACCGATATACCGATAACATCGATACACCGATATTAAGAACTGGGGAAGCCACCCAAGAGGCTGATGAGGCCCCTGAAGGATTAGTGGGGGTTTGTCGATGAGGTGCATAACGAATTGCAATTTGGAACGCGCATATTACAATTAAGCAATAAAATTAACAGAAGTGCGGAAGTAATTCAAAATTACCAGAGTGGTACATATATAAACTAGTCCAGAGACACAAAAGTTGTAGTCCAAAAAGGTACAACTACACGGGGCATACCCCGTCAAAAGTACAACAAAGGCCCAAAAAGGCGACCCGTCTACTGCTGGCAGCTAAGCACGGTCTCCGAGTAACTCACAAAACACCGGGAGACGGCGGGCGCGGCTCACCTGAAAGAAGAAGGGTGAGTCACAGTCAGACTCAGTAGGGGTCACGCGGATCCCTACCTCGCACTAAACAAGCATACATGCAAATATAAAGGCAATTAGAGCATGCATTTAAATAAAATAACATGCATTGGCATGAATAAACTAATCACAGAAAAACTGTAAACTCTAACTAAATAGGGATAACAGCTAATACATGCCAATAACGAGTAAGTCCAAACGACAGAAACTAAATCTACCAGTAGAATATGCCTCAACTAATCCAAGTAGCAGGGAGTAGGACAACCACTAGGAACAGAAACCAGATGCGTCCACTGACGACTTACACTGCGTCTTAAGCACTCGCAGTCAGCAACACGACAAGCTGAGCGCGTAAACAGTACCAAACCAAGTGACCAGTCAGAGTGACATTCATCAATGTCAGTCCACAGCCTCTGACCACGTGTGCACACACTGACTCTCGCCTGAGCCAGGCCCTCTAGCTAGTTTTCTCCCACGGTAGGATGCTACCGTTGGCCGGGAGCCCATGGAACTAGCTTACAAACCGTGTACAGGAACGCCCCTCCGCTATCCCCAAGCGGGTCGGTACTCAAAGACCTTAGGGTCACAACAGTGGTTCCATTGCTAGGAAAGAAAAGCTACTCTATTGGGATTTACAAACATGCCATGATATAATAAAATAACTCAACATGGCGTATAAACATTTCGGAATGCATAAAGAATAAGCCGGCAACTTTTTGAACCTGACAGGCGAGTGGTGGCCTACTGCTACCGCGTCACAAGGGTGTAACGGTCGGGGACTGGCGCGTTATATCAACAGTGACGCGTCCGCCCCTATCCGTTACATCCACCGAAGTCCCAGCTCAAAGCAAACCAAACAGAGTGTAACACGCTTGCCCAGGCGCGTTACACCGCCCTGCCGGTTGGCCGATAGGCCGTCAGATCCACCCGAGGCTAAAATTCAACTAACAGTTTTTAATTGCTCAGAACACGAAGTAATGCGCTCGCCCAGGCGCGTTATAGCCACCTGACGGTCGCCCGACTGGCCGTCAGGTCAACCGCCAAAGCCGGTCAACGCAAATCAACGAACGAGTAACGGTTGGGAGCCCCACCGTTACTCTCAATATGACGCCCCTTCAAAGGGCCGTTACATTTATGTAACGCATTCCCTGCGGACCGTTACTAGTGTGACGGTTCCTGGAAGGACCGTCACACCGTCTGGGTCACGGACGGGTTATGTTTGAAAGTGGTTCCCTCCCGGACGACCGGAATCGCCGGGTAACGACGAAACAAACCTGTTCCTGCCAAACCACACGTCCTAAGCAACAATATAACAACTAAAACACCCGCATGCAACACCCACAATGGCTTATACATGAAGAACAAAGCTTAAACCCCAAAAATGGAAAATAACCATTAAGCATGCCACGGGGTTCTAACTAAGCAAACGAGCTATAGGAAATGATCCTAGCAAGATCGAGATTCCATCCCCCTACCTCGTTCGAGCCGAAACGGCCGGAAAAGCCGCATGCAAGGAGGAGGGTTCACCGGACCTTCTCGCTCCGCCTCGTCTCCACGAACCACGAATCACGCCAAGATGGGTACCCACGCGTTCCTCTCGACGCGAGGAATCCACCGGCACCTTCCACGCCTCGAACCGTCGTCGTTTCGCCTGCAACCCAAGGAGAGGGAAGAGGGGCGATCGGACGAGGAGAGAGAGAGCGTGAGAGATTGAGATCAACGAGGGAAGAGAGAGGGGGTGAGGGATTAAGGGAAAAAAAATAAAATTAATATATATATAATACAATTATTAAACATAAAAATCTTATTATTCCCATAATCTCAATTAATTCCAAACAAATCCGGAAAAAATACCAGAAAAATTCCTAAAAATCCAGGAAAATAGCCAGAAATTCCAGAATAAATACTAGATCCAAACCACTAAGGATCCACTAAGGCACGGGCCTCACATTTTACATGATAAAATTTTGTTCTCTTTTTATAATTTGCTTGTCTAGTTCTTCTTATCTTCATCATACTTTTGTTGTTGATCTTGACTTTGTACCATCTTCCTTTATAGTACCATCCAAACAGTAAGATTTTCACCGATTATCGCCCATAAAATCTTACATTGGTATTTACAAATCCATGTTGTAGTTTAAAATATCTTAACTTTAATTACATAAACACAATCCCTAAATAATTGTTGCAATACGTTATATATAGTAATTAAATATAGATATTATATTCAAATAAAATAGATAAAATCAAGAATAAAAGTTTATAAAGTCAACGATTTATAATCCATCCATGTCAATCTAGAAATCAAAATCTTGGCACTATTATATTTATAATGAACCCAACTAGACGTACCTGTAGTAGTGCCAGCACATCCCTGTAAGATCATCGCCGACAAGGTGTGTCGAATTGGGTTTGGGACTCTAACGAGGTGGATGTTTTCCGATGTGTGTAACACATCCTTTTATAGGGGTGCATTCTCACACCTCCCCTCCGTCCTATCCATACTGTGCACCCCCCCTTTTTCCCACGCCGTGATTCCTAACGTTAGGCGTTGAATGTCTGCCACTAAAATAAGACTTTGGTGCTAGTTCTTGACTTTAGCGTGTGCATTTGGTGGCCATCCACCAATATCTCCCACTTAGCCAACAAACTATTATACTCTCACTATTTGTGAGCAGTATAACGTTTCTTTTATTTGGCCAACAAATCATTTTACTCCCACTATCTATGAGTAGCATAATATTTTTGTCAAAACACTCCCACTATCCGTGAGTAGTTTTTGACACACTCTCACTATCCGTGAGTAGTATTTCCATTCATTATCACTATTCATGAGTACTATACTCTCACTATCCATAAGTAGTATTTCCGATGCACTCCTACTATATGTCAAAGGTACCATTATTCTCATTATCTCATTATCCATGGGTACTATTCCAATACACTCCCACTATAGGTATCATTATTTTTATTATATATGAAAATATTTATTTCTGACTTATATGTTCTTAAGCTCCGTTATGCAAATAAGCTTAAGGAACTTTTCCGCTGAGATACTTTTCGTCAAAAGATCGACAATCATATCACTTGTGAGAATATAAGTCAGCTTTATTTTCCCTTTCTGTACAATATCTCGAGTATAATAATATTATACTTCAATATGTTTACCTCTTCAACTGTTTGCTCTACTATTAATCAAGTTAATTATCGCCTAATTATCATAACATATCTCAATTGGTCTATCTACTAAGTTGATATTCAAATCATTCAAGAATCTTTTGATCCAAACTGCATGAGTAGTAGTTGTACTACATGCAATGTACTTAGCTTCCTGTGTGTATCGAGTAACACAACCATATTTCTTGCTTCTCCAAAAACACCACCACCACCAAAGATGAGCAAATGTCCCAACGTGAACTTTCTATCATCTTTATCTACTCCAAAGTCTGTATCCAAATATCCGAGGACCTCAAACGTATCACCTTGATAAACAAAACTGTGGTGAAAAGTTCCTCTCAGATATTTCATAATCTTTTTAACAGCTTTCCAATGCATTGGACCATGATTACTTTGGTATCTACTTACCAAACTGCCTTAGTTTGCTAAGTCTGGTCTCGTACACATCATCGCATACATCGAGCTTTCGACTGCTTGTGCATACGGCACCATGAGCGGCTCATGTCCCTCTCTGGAGCTGTTTCTGATGGACTAATGGTGTAGGTGTGGGATTACAATTCTGAATTCTGAATCTCTTGAGTATAGTTCTTAAATATTTTTCCTGATTTATACTTAACATTCTAGACAATCTATCCCTTTGGATTTATATACCAAAAATATAGGATGCATCACCCATGTCTTTCATCTCAAACTTTCTACTAAGTTCAGATTTGACTTTATTCAACATCCATATGTCATTACCGTTGAGCAAAATGTCATCCACATATAGGGATAACATGATATACTTGCTCCCACTTTTTATGATATACACACAGTTATCTAACTTGTTTAAAATAAACCTAGTTGGACAACTAATTCGTGGGATTTGATATACCATTGTCTAGAAAATTATTTTAAATCATATATTGATTTCTTTAACTTATATACCCTTTCCTCTTGGCCTTTCACCTGAAATTTCTCAGGTTGTGTATATAGATGTCTTCCTTCAATTCTCCATTAAATAATGTTATTTTACATCCATCTGGTGCAACTCAAGATCAAAATATACAACAATTGCTAAGATCATTCTTATAGATATAAACTTAGCCACTGGAGAATAGATTTCTTGAAAATCTATGACTGATTTCTGTGTAAACCCATTGGCAACTAACCAAGCCTTATATTTATCAAAAGACACATCAGCTCGAAGCTTTTTCTTAAATACTCATTTGCATCTTAAAGTCTTTCTATTTTTTGGTAGATCACATAAGTCATGTACATTGTATCTTTTCATGAAATCAATTTTTTCATTCATGACATCTTGTCATAATTCTATATCATGTGATTTCATCACATCTATATAATTTATGGGATCTACGTAATTTTCTTCTTCCATGTCTATTACCAGACATGAAGGCTCACATGGATACAAATGATAATCATCTATCCATGCCGGTGGAGTTCTCAATTTTTTGTTATCTATTTCGGGTTGATCATGCTGCACTTCATTCATAAGTATTGGTTCATTTTTCATATTATGAGATTCCTCCACAATTTTCAAATCATTTCTAAAGATATCATTATAATAGTCATCATCTATTATAAGCTGAGATTCCTTCTCCTTTTCATGAGATTTCTCTTCCTCTAGATTTTTCAGAAATGTTGCATCTCTATACTCAATGATCATTTTTTCTTTATAAAAAAATCTATAACCAGATGATTTCTTGCAATACCCTATGAACATGTATTTTAATGTCTTTGAGTCTAACTTATCTCTAAGTTGACTAGAAATGAGAATGTGGGCAATTGACCCTCAATTCTTAAGATGACTCAAATCGGGTTTTCTCCTATTCTATAATTCATAAGGTGTACTTTCTACGGATTTTGTGAGAATTCTGTTCAAAACATGATTTTCTGTGAGCAATGCCTCTCCCCACAAATTCTTAGAGAGACTCGAATGCGATAGCATACATCCAATAGCATTCATCGAAGTTTTGTTCTTTCTTTCTGCGACACTATTCTGCTGTAGCGTATAAGGCATTGCCACGTATCTTTTAATTTCATATTCTTGACAATATGACTCAAATTTTCTTGAGTTATATTCCACATCTCTATCCGCTATTAACATCTTAATATTCCTTCCATGTTACCTTTCTACTTCCATTCTATATTTTCGAAATCAATAAAATACCTCTGATTTTGTAGAAATAAAATAAATATAGGCAAATCTGGAAAAAACATCTATGAAGGTTATAAACTATTACTTATTATTATATATTTGTATGCTTAGGGGGCCACAAATATCCGAGTGGACCATCATTAGCAATTCTTCTGATCCTTGCCCTACTGCGAAGGGTTTCTTAGTCATTTTTCTTACTAAAAAATGTTCACAAGGTGATAGTTCCACCTTTGTCATACCCGACAGTAATCCCATCTTTATTGTTTGTTTCATTTTAGATTGGATTTGTTGGGATGCCCCAATCTAAAATGTCATAGATCACATTTCGACAATGAACATAAGGAATACTTAGAAACTTCAATATTATTATTCTTGGTGTCAATTACAGGGATATATAATAAATCATGTTCAGGGATAAACCACCACATATCAAACATTTTCTTGTCCTTCCCTATTGCCACTTTATTATTATAGAACCTCACTTCTAGGCCATTTTTCATCAAGGTAGATACAAAGATTAGACTCTACCGGATTTCGGGTGCATAAAACACATCTTTTAGAACCATAATGTTATCCCTAAAATCTAGCATATATGTACCAACACCTTCTACATCTAGATATATGTTGTTACCCATATATACCCACTGTTGTCTTGTCTTGAGCTTATTTAACATCACCAGCCCCTTCTTTATTTTTGTAATGTGTCGAGTGATTGTAGAATCAACCCGCCATTCATTTGAGTCGATCATCGTGACATTACATTCCATGACACCGATGAATTCCCTCTTTCTGACTCTTCTATTTTCTCGGTGTTTGTTTCGACCCTCATTCCCTTGTCTTTGGGGACAGTTTACCTTAAAATGGCCAAACTTTCCACATGTGTAGTAAGTACCACAAATAGTATTATTTCCTTTTCCTTGGAATTTGTTGCCCTTAAACTGAGGCCTATGTGTTCCAAGCGGGCGATTCTGGCCGATGGACTTCCAGTGTATAACATTGGCCTCCTGCATATTCATCTCTAGTTCTCTTCTCCTAGCTATTATATCTTACACAATTGCTAACCTAGCTGGCAAGTCTGTGACAGTTATAATGGAACAACACATCCTTAAGGTTGTGGCAGTCATATCTAGTGATGCTAACAAACTATTCATTATAGTTGCCACCTGCATCTTCTCTGGAATTTCAATTCCAGTAGCCGATAGCTACTTAGCCATGACAATCATTTTATTCACATGCCCAACTATGCTATCACCTTCCTGCATCTTACATGTGTTATAACAATGTAATAGGAGTTGAGTATTCACCTTAGTCTTGGTGTCATACTTTTCCTTGATAGCTTTCCACAATTCATTAGAGGTTTTGTAAGTTTCGAAAATTTTAATCCAATGATCCTCCATGAACATGAGCATTGGGCTCTTAGCTTTTCTATCATCTATTAACCATTGCTCTCATTTTTTTTCTACCTCCGTGGACATTTCATTAACTTTCGGAGCATTGGTGTCAATGACATATTCTATATTGTAATGGATGATGGCATATTAGATTTTCCGTTACCACATGTCATAATTAGTTTCATTAAGTTTGTCTAGTTTTGCCAACTCCGATGCAATGGGGTTACTGGCCATTCCATTGAAATAAATCTGAAAATGAGGTAGCTTAATTTAATCATGAACCTAAACATGATGTCAATAATTATTCTAAGGTTTATGTTGATTAATTCTGTCATTTCTTTGTAAGGGCTTTTGCAATTTGTTCTTGTCATGTTTAATTTGTGATCAAAACAACTAATTAGCAAGTATAAACATTTAAAGATGTAAGAATATCATATCTAAATATGTAGATTTTTTTAAATAATCCCTAAATGAAAAACATCATTATAAATATATTTTTTAATTTTAATTATGTATCAATCCCTAACATGAAAAATTTATCTATGCATTTTAAATTTCGACAAATAGGGATATGCATGCAATTAATATTTTAGCAAGGTACAATTGTTGTCAATTTTTTTAACTTACCTTTCGCGTGAAGAGCGGCCCTCTTCTTTCCTCTCCCTCTTCACGTGAAAGTAAAGGGTGCGAGGGTCGTCACTTTTTTTTGACTCAAACAAGGGAAAGGGGGGTCGATGGTTTTCTTTGAGGCTTATAGGGTGTTCGGTTGCAATTTTTTACCTCTTTTTTCTCTCAAAATAAAAATTAGGAATGGACAACCTAGTTAACCACGTTTGGTAAATCTCTTCAATTTTTTAGGATGAATTTTTATGCCGTTGTAATTTCCTCCTAAATAAAAACATGTCTTTCCATATTTTTTTAAGAGAGACACGACCTCTAGCAGTTTGTGCGTGCTCCCTCCCTTCTCTTCTCTCCCTTCTCTCCCCTCCTGACGCACCCTCCCTCTCTCTCTCTCTAGGCCCCTCCCCCTCTCAGCGCTCCCTCCCTCTCCCGGCGCTCTCTCTCCCGACAGGCCCTCCCTCTCTCCTGATGCGCTCCCTCCCTCTCCCTCTCTCTCCATGGGCTCCCTCCCTCTCTTTCTGTCTCTCCCAGTGTACCCAGTCCCCCCTCCCGGCACTCCCTCCTTCTCCCCGGCTCTCTCCCGACGGCCCCTCCCTCTCTCCCTATGCTCCCTCCCTCTCTTTCTCACTCTCCCAGTGCACCCAGTCCCCCCTCCAAGCACTCCCTCCCTCTCCCAGACGCTCTCCCGACGCGCTCCCTCCCTCTCCCTCTCTCTCCTTGTGCTCCCTCCCTCCCTTTCCCTCTCTCCCAGTGCACCCAATCCCCCCTCCCGGCGCTCCCTCCCTCTCCCCGGTGCTCTCTTGGCGCGCTCCCATTTCCCTCCCTCCACACCAGGCCTGCCCAGCCTTTTCATGGGTTGCACCGCCTCCCGCCCCAAAGCCTCCCCTTCCTCCCCCACCGCCACCACCATCACCACCTTCGCCTCCTCTGCCCCGCCTCCCACTCCGGCCGCCCCTCCCCCACCCTCCCTAGGCCCCCAGGGGACTCACCACCCGCCCGCATCCGCCGCCGCCGCAGGACCCAAGGTGGTGGTCCATCACCCGGTCGTCCTCCGCGACGACTCCCACCACGTCGTCTCCCTCACCTCCACCACCTACGGTTACTCCCTCCTCCCCGTCCACCGCCCAACGTCCCCACCTGCACCGCCCGCCGAGGGGGACCCGTAGGGTTGGTGGGGACACCGGGCCCACTACTCGGAGACGCCGCACCGCCCCGACTGCACCGAGCTTGTGGCTCGGAGATTCGTTTGAAGACTCGGCGTCCTGAGTACGTATCCGTACGTATGTGTGTATGTCTTGTGTGTATTTTACTATGGTGGTATTTATATTTTTAACCACCAAAGTATTTTATTTTTATTGGGTCAAAGTATTGTATTTTATTAGGGTCCAAGTCAAACATTGGTTGGTGGATTTTATTTTATTAGGCTAGGACATAAACACAATTAGTGAAAGATGGAAGGTATTGGTGTTATGGCCTTCCCTATATAAAGGGGGCCAAGGGTGTAAGGTTTCATATGTTGTATGAATGAAAGATTGCAATCACGTAGGAGCCATCCCCTCTTACTATTCCCTTCCCTCCTTTCTCCTCTTGTGAGATTTGAGAGTCGCCTAGTGAGAGACCGCCCGGTGTGAGGCCGAGCTGTGCGAGACAGCAAGCTATCACGTCCTATTCGTCCCCTCGGAGTTGCCGTCGATCCGTTCTCCGACACCGTCCGCGTCAAATTTAGTATCAGAGCCCGACAACGGCACCTCCGTTGTTCCCGACGTCCCCGTCATCTCCTCTTCTTTCTTTTATTTGCCGGAAGTGAAAAAAAAAAGAAAAGAAAAAGAGGGAGAAAAGAGCTCCATCGGTTGAGAGAGAAGATAGAAAAAAAAGAAAAATTTTTTTCTCGGCTCTGTGTGTGTGAGAGAAATAGAGAGAGAGAAAAAAAAGAGAAAAGAGAGTTCGCAGGGGGGCTGGCCTCATCGCCCGTGCCCCCCCCTTCAAACTTCCGTGGCCTCAACGGCCACCCCCCAACGCCCTCGCCGCCGCGCATAGCCACCGCCTCCACGCGCTCGCCGCCGCGCCCCGCCTGGAGCCGCCGTGCCCGCCCCTGCCGCGCACGACCAGCCCGCCTGCTAGCGCGCCCCGTGCGAACGCCCCGTCCGCACCCGGCCCGCTAGCAGACGCGCCCACTCCAGCCCCGTTCGCGCCCAGACGTGCCCAGACGCGCCCGCTCCCGTCCGCTCCGACCTCGCCCGCGGCCGCATCGCTGCCGCCCTATGCACTGCGTTGCCCGGGCCAACGCCCGCAGGCGCCCCCAGACCCGCCCGCACCAACAGGTGCCCCGCACCCACCTCGACGCACCCGCCCGTGCCCACCCTGCCGCGTGCGCCAGCCCCTCCTCCCGCATGCGCCCGAGTGCCGCGTACCACGGCCGCCTTTGCGTGCTAGTCCGCGAACCACCGCATGGCTACCCAGTTTGACCGCCGACCAGCTTTGACCCGCCGTGGCTTGCACAGGAAAAGGGTGAAGGTTTGAAAAAAAAAAGCAAAAAAAAGAGTTTGAAAAGTCAAAAAAGAGGCTTGAAAAAGAAAAGTCAAAAAAAGGAGTTGATTGAAGTGTTTATATATATATATATATATATATATATATATATATAGTATATCTCATATATAATATTATATATATATATTGGAAAAAATCAAAAGAGAAATAGTTATATATATTATGCTGGATATAAATATATTATATATATACATCATTTGAAGCAAGTTCATGATTGTGGCACCTAAGCCCACAACGGCGGTTCGACCGGCGCTCGAGTCGTCCCGTCGCCGACACACAACCCGTAATTTACGGAGTGTGAGTGCCCGAGAGTCTCCTTGCGCAGAGAAAATTTTAGATTGATTCGTTCCCCTGTGCGAGAAATTTTAAGCGGTCTGTAATAATTAAATCCTCCATGCGCTGAGTGAATTTGTTGTAACCGCTCAAGCTTCATCGACGCCGTGCGGGCGCACACGTCCCCGCTAGCCTTCGTCTCCGGTCGGAGTTAGACTTTTCAATCTAGCTAGGTACGTGCTCCCCTCACTTACTTATTTAGTATCTTTTCAATTACCGCGTGAAGTGAGAGAGAGCCCGATCCATGCAGCATGTCTTCTGAGTGCATCGCTGTGGACGGAGAGAGAGAGAGAGCTTGCTTGAGCCCATCCTTTAAGCCTTAGGATTGTCGCATTAGGGCACCTTAATTATCAAGAGGTAGTTCCTCAACTACTCCGCTTACGGGCGAGCAACTCTCCCTGACCGGTCCCTTCAAATTGACCATTTGCCTATCAGCCAACAAACTGGGTCTAAGTCTTGCTAATCTTCGGTCCCAAGATTGCATCATTTAGGTCCGAGCCCGTGCATGTCACGCTGGTCTAGGAATTCATCAGGCCGTCTAGAGCGCCCTTCAACGCTACCCATGGATCAAAAGAGCGTGAGTGCTATGCTAGTCCAGCTCGAGCATAACCTTATGGCCCACTTTGAGGAATCCTTAGGCCAATTACGAGCGGAGCTAGATGAGAGGATCCAGACTTTAGAAGAACGACTGAAGGGAGAGAAAGGAAAAGTGAATGGCCGCGGCGATCCCGTAGCCAATCCTAGGGAGGAGAGAGACCAAGCCTGCCAAAATCAGGCTCCCCAAGATAGAGAGTAAGAGGCCCGTGCGTCTCGAGAGAGAGACCACGACGATGAGGATATCATCCTACGGAACGTCAAGATTGACGCTCCGAGTTTTGATGGGTCCCTAAACCCCGCTACATACCTTGATTGGGAGACCGGGATGGATCAATATTTTGACTGGCATCACCGCATGACCCCTGCTACAAGGGTGAGGTTTGCCAAAATGAAACTCCTAGGTCAAGCCAAGACCTACTGGTGCAACATCGAAAATCTCCTAACAAGGAGACGAGAGGAGCCCATAAGCACGTGGGTAGAAATGAAGGAGAAACTGAGGGAGAAGTATCTGCCACCCTCCTATCATCAGCGTCTTTTAGACCAATAGTAGAAACTCACCCAAGATGGAAAGTCCGTGGATAAGTACATCGCCAAATTTGATCACTTCTTCCTTCGGAGTCGAGTCATGGAGGATGCCTCCGTCACAATCTCACGGTTTAGGGCTGGCCTACATGAGAGCATACAGCGGGAGCTGTTCCTACGAGAGGTTAACACTCTCGAGCATGCCTATCAGGTCGCTCGAGATGTTGAGCGATTTCAAAGCGTGGTCCCACCTCGGGTTCCCACGTACATCCAACCGGAATCTTGAAACCCCGTGGTCTGCTACTCTGAGAGGCCTGGCCCCGCCACCTTCTATGTGCCTACTGCTACCCCACTTCGGGCCATTGCCCCTACTATTCCTTTCCCAAGGAACCCTTTATGTAATATCCCGGACCCTTCGGATCCTTCTTCTTGGGTCTCAAATCTATTTTCTCATAGAATTTGTTCTCATTTTACCCGAAATTATCCTTCGGACATTTTTCGGGTTCGGATCCGTGCGTTTCGGATCAGTTTCGGAGGTCCCAGAACGTGTTCTGCGGTTTCCCGTGTTTTTCCCTGACAGGACCTACGGAACCCCATAGCGGGTAGACCGAGTCGTTCACCTTCTCAGGGATAGTACCACAACGATCAGCGCGTTCCAACGATCAAGGCGGTATATTTTTCTATTTTTTTGTATTTTTCAGAAAATTGAGATTTTCTATATAATCCCATTTCTTTTTCCTATTTCCTTTTTTCTCTCCTTTCTCTTTCTTCTTCTTTCTTCCTCCTTCTTCCTCCCGTGAGCGACCGGCCCCCTCCTCTCCCCCTCTCCCATGGACGCGACGGCGACCCTCTCCCCGGCTGCAGATGGCGGCGAGGTGACGGCGCGGCGACGGCGGTGGCAGTGTGGCGATCGCGGCGGCGTGCGGAGCTCGTGGGAAGCATGGAAGAACGAGGGTTTTCAAGCATTTTCTTACGATCGACGGCGTTTCGGCGGAGCTCTAGCTCCATTGAGGTAGGGAGATGAATCCCATGCTCATCCCGTCGTCTCCCGCGATTTGTAGGCCGAGGAGAGGTCGAGAGAGACATTTTTGAGCCGGGTAGGGCAAAATCCATGTTTTGGGGGTTGTGTGCTGATCTACCATTTCGTCGCGTTTCGGACCGATTCGAGGGTGTAGATGCATGCTAGGGGTTATAGGGGAGCTTCCCCCTTATTTTCCCCCTCATGCATGGATGATCGGGGCGTGGAACGAGTTTTTGGATTTCTTTTCACCGGCCTGTTCTCGGGATGGTGTGGCGGTCCTTCCAGTGACCGCCAGAGACTTTGGCGGCCCAGGGTACGTGCGCCAGAGCCTGTGTCGGCCCAAGGTGGGTGCGCCACGGGGCACTATTTTGTTGACATACCCCTATGTCTTCTGGTGGCTGCACGATAAACCGCCAGAAGATGTGGCGACCGAGGGTCAGACCGCAAGAGGGCGAGTTGACCGTTGATTTTCGACCGTTGGGAATTTTTGGGGTCTCGCGGCCGAGGGTACGCCTGCCACATCCATGTGGCGGCCCTATATAGGACCGCTATTTCTTTCGTAACCTAGGGTGTAGCGGCCTATCGTTGGACCGCTACAGTCCCTGTGGCAGCCTAATGTTGGACCGCTATGTCTTGTGGCAGCCCAAAGGTGGATCGCCAAAGATCCATGTTCGACCGGAATTATGCTTTACCGATTCGAGTCTCGGGTGAGTGGATCTCGATCCGCATGCTGACCTGTGGTCTGACTGATGCTGGGCATCATGTGGGGGCCACACGTGAGGGTGCCGTGGGATCCCGAGAGGTGGTGTTCTCGACTTGTGTCACCGCGAGTCGGTGTTGGTACGAGGAGCGGCCCTTGTACTCTGTCCGGTTTAGACGTTATTTTTCGTTGACTAGAGAGTCTACTCCTTCAGTGACCCTCCACTAGTCATAGCCTTCCGACACGCGAGTGGTCCCATCAGGGAGTGGTGGCGAGGCTACCCTGAGAGACGGTTTTGGACTAGTTTTCGTCGGGCCCCACGTCTACCAGCCAGAGTCTGGCTGAGGGGAAAACCAGTCAGAGGGCCAGACCAAGGACACACGGCCTGTGTTTGTGCACATGGTTGGGGGCGGTTGGACTCGCGCTGATGAGCACGACCCCACCTAGTCACTTGTTCTGTGGTTACTTGTACGGTGTCCCCGTTCCACCAGGGGTCGAGGGGGACACCCGAGGCATGATTTAAGTCGTCAGTGGACGCATCCGGCCTTGCTTCTAGTGGGTTGGTACTCCTATCCTTATCCGGTAGTGACGCTTGAAGTTTTTGACAAGTTGTTTCGATTTTCGTGTCGTGCGTTCGGTACTAGCCGCAGTAGTAGCTCGTAGTTACTTTCCGCACGATTTCTCGGTTTGCGAGGTGGGGACCGGATGATCCCTACTGAGCCTTGTGTTTTGAGACTCATTCCCTGCATGTTTTCCGTGTTTCAGGTGAGACGCGGCTTCGGCGGAGCTCTTCTGAGACTCCACGTGGTTCAGGTGCCCTAGGTTAGTTGCCAGTTGCCAGTTCCGGGGTATGCCCCGCATAGTTGTACTTTTCCTTTTGGACTGTACTAGTTGTGGACTACTGTTATATTTTAGACTGTTGTTATTATTGTGGACCATGTAATTTAATTAATGTCATTAATTACTTCCTACTTAATTCATATTAACTGCGTAACTCTGCAATTATTTTAGATTCTTGTGTATCTTCACACCATCCTTTCAACCCTTTCGAGTCTTCGGGCTCGTGGGTGGCGGTTCGAGATTCGGGTTATCAGGCCTTCCCGATGTTCGGATCTTGGGTCGTTACAGATGGTATCAGAGATAGGTTGTGGATATATATGAGAATCGTAAATAGTTGTAGTGGTGCACTAGTCCACAAAGATGATGTACAGTTGATACTGGCTAGGGACATCGTGTGTTTTATTGATTTCATCGTTTCTCGTGTCTTCTGTCTGTTTGCAGTAGGCGAGTATGGCGTCGAGGCGGAGGACTCGCTCTCAGCAGGGACAGTTGACAAAGGAGCAGGAGGAGTAGAGCAGAGTGCCACCAGTTACCACCCAGGCAGGGGATGCAGCGAGAGTTCTGGGGGTCGAGGATTTCTTTTGGAGCATATTTCAGGCCATGGCTCAACAGTTTGGCGGTGATGCTGGCGAGGGCTCGTCAACGAGGGGTGGACCCAATTGTGCTGTGAGGGACTTCTTGCAGTTTCACCCACCCTATTATGAGGGCCAGCCATATCCTGATGTGGCCAAGAGATGGCTTGATGAGATGGAGAGAGTGTTCAGTTCCATGCGCTGTGCTGAAAAGGACATGGTGATGTTGGCCTGTAACCAGTTGCAGGGCACGGCTCAAGATTGGTGATCTTCAAAGTGGAAGACGTCCTTTCGGTCTCGTCCACTTCAGGAGATCGTATGGAAGGACTTTGTTACGGTCTACGAGCGTACCTACTGCCCATCCTATGTTGGTACGCAGAAGATGCGTCAGTTTTTGGAGCTGGTTTAGGGCGACATGTCAATGTTACAGTATAGGGCTCGGTTTATGGAGTTAGGCCGTTACGCTCCCCATATCATGGAGCATGAGGGAGTGAAGACGGAGCAGTTCATGCAGGGTTTGAGGTAGGAGCTGAGGCACCTTTTGATGGCGAACGCTGCTACTGATTTGGAGACAGCGTCTCTTGTGGCGGCATCTTTGGAGCTGGATATGCAGAAGGTCCGGGGACAGGGAGGCCAGGGGCAGTCCCAATCAGGCCGTGGTCAGCACACTGCTACCCAGCAGCAGAGTACTTTCCAGTACACTATGGGTGTAAGGTTTTGCACAGCACCATCGGGTAACGCAACGGATAACAAAAATTTATTTTGCCCGATCCTGGTGCTATGGAATCCTAGATCTGTGCTCTAATCGGTGTTTCGATGCCCCAACCCCTAACTACGGGTTGCGTATTTATACCTTGTGCGGAATGACGTTGTCCCCAAAGCCCGATGCAGAATACCAAGCCGCACAGATGTACGGCCTCTAGAGCAGATCCACACGGACCTTTGCGCAGCGACGGCACCCCCGACACGGACTTCCCCAACCCTTTCACCTTCTGGAGAGAGAGAGCAAGAGGGAGGAAGGAGGGGGGGGCTAATCCTCTTCCTTAAGCCTAAGTGCTTGATTAGCCAAAGGGAAGAGATCGAATGAACTCACGTAGGATGCCATATATATAGAGTTTTGGCCATTTCTGAAAGGGCTCCAAAAGACCGAAACTGTATATATATTCTTTCTACTATTATACATATGTATTAAGCTCCATTTACACTCCTTTCCAAAAGGAATTAAAAGAAAATAATACATACATTTGTATAATAATAATTCGTCACCCAAGAATCTATTGTGTGTGATCCTCTAGGCCCATAGTCACTCTAGTTTAAGGCCCATTAACTTCTAATTCTCAATTAGAAGTAAATTAAACGTATTATTTGCTTCTACTAGAGCTGAATAATAGTTTAATTTATTCCGAACCTTCGATCACGTTGGGTCAAGCAAATCTACGTGATCCTAGAGGACGTCGGGTTTAAACCAGCCTGTCTAGTATCTATAAGTCCACAGTTACATAATCCCTCGCTCCTTCTATGAGTCTAGTACAATCGAGTGTATGGTTTCTGTCAAACCCCATGATCGTGTCATTTGACTATGACCTCCTTAAAGTGTATGACGTCCGTTCTAAACGAACTCACACGACCCTGTAGACACGCTATTCCTGACGTCTCCTGAGAAAGTCTCATATCACTATACAACGCCCCGCGACGGCTTACGCGTTTTGAATCACTTGAGTGCTTTCTTTTCTTGAGTCTTCTTCCGCCCTTTTCGGCATCCGGAATCGTCTCGTCACGGCATTCGGACGGCATCAACACCAGTCAGACGCATCAAGAGGTTCCGGAACCAAGAAGGGTGTCTACCGGGCAGCCACCAACGCCTGAACTGAGGACTCGGGTGGGTCTTTATGGGGGCGTCCAGGCCCCTGGACGCCCCCATTCTTTTAATTTATTTTTCACATCCCAAAATCAAATAAAAAATAATATATTAATGGAGGCGTCCAGGACCCTGGACGCCTCCATAAAAATAAGTATAAAAAATATATAATGCCAGCTTTAGCATAAAAACAAAACAAAAAATAAAAAAATAATATATTAATGGAGGCGTCCAGGCCCCTGGACGCCTCCATAAAAACAAGTATAAAAATTAATGTGCCAACTTTGGCATAAAAAATAAAACAAAAATAATAAAAAATATTTTCTTGGAGGCGTCCAGGACCCTGGACGCCTCCATCAACTCCCTCACGGGCGCCGCCCACCGAACGACGGTTTGTCGTGTGTGAAAAAATCTAAATTATGGAGACGTCCAGGCAGCTGGACACGCCCATTTCAAAATCACGAGACGCCGCTCACAAAACCACGCGTTGTGTCAAACCGCGTGCGGCCGTCGGTGGGGTTCGGTGGACCTGTTTGAGACGTCCGGGGCCCTGGACGTCTCCACAAAAATATTCGGAAAAAATAAATAAAAATAGAATAAAATATTAGTTCGGCCCTGATGGAGGTGTCCAGGGTCCTGGACGCCTCCACCCTCCGGAGCCCTATAAATAGAGGCCCACCCCCTCAGTTCTGAGGGAGCTTCTAAGAGATCTGATAGGCTGCCGGAGCCCAGAGGTTGCCGGAGTCATTTCTAACCCGTGGGGTCTTTTGTAGGTGGAGGTTCTGCCGGCTTCTCGGGTGCCCACGCTCGCGAGAGGAAGGTCGTCTTCATCCACCGCGCTTCCACGTCGTTCCTACGTTGCCGGAGCTCCGCCGGATTTCGCCATCGGTACATCCAATAAGCCAATCCTTTCCTTTTCTTCGTAGTTCTTTTGCATTCATCATCTTGCATCATCTATCCCCCTTCATAAGGGCGCCTCTTCTTATATACTTCTTGCATCCATCATCTCATTTGCCTCCTACTCGAGTCCGAGAGGGGTTTAAAACCATACCAACCTGGGATTTTGTTATTTTCATCACAAGGGATTGATACTACACTGCCATTTTCTAATTCTATTTATCTATTATTTGTTATTTTGCAAGGGTACCTAAGGAAAGCCCTCTCCGCCGGCCGACTGAAGGGGGAGGAAGAAGCAACCCGCCATCTCCCGCTCTTGGGGTAGGCGCGATCACTTTCTTTATTTTGGGGTCTTTTGGCCCCTGGCGATCACATCATGTTCTCGAGGTCGCGGCGAGTCACTTCTCCAATGGCCGTTTAAATTCCCGTTCTTATATTCTCTTTATATTCTGTTATATTCTTATCTGCTCATATTCTCGAGGCCGCGGCGAGTCACTTCCCCAATGGCCGTTTAAATTCCCGTTCTTATATTCTCTTTATATTCTGTTATATTCTTATCTGCTCATATTCTCGAGGCCGCGGCGAGTCACTTCCCCAATGGCCGTTTAAATTCCCGTTCTTATATCCTCTTTATATTTTGTTATATTCTTATCTATTCATATTCTCGAGGCCGCGGCGAGTCACTTCTCCAATGGCCGTTTAAATTCTCGTTCTTTATATTATCCTTATATTCGGTTATATTCTTATCTGCTCATATTCTCGAGGCCGCGGCGAGTCACTTCCCCAATGGCCGTTTCAATTCTTGCTATTTGATTTCTGCACCATTTCCGTCCCCCCGAGGCCGCGGCGAGTCACTTCCCGCTATGGCCGTTTAACCCCCATATCTTGCTATATTACATGTGTCCCGCTCGCCCAGCCGGAGTAATCTCCCGTGGTGGCCCCTTCTCTTTTTCTCTTATTTCTATGTTGCAGCAAACAAAATGAGCCCGCGCGCTCCGCATTTCGTTTCTCAAACCGCGTGACGTCACTCACAGATTGGCGATCACGGTGGGACTTCTACTGCTTCCTTTCGGCTACCCTTGCAAGTTCGGCACCATCCGTGCCTCTCCACCTTGGCGCCCGCGCGCGCCCCTGTTGTGCTCACGGCAGCACTGTCAGTTTTGATTGGTTGTTTGTTTATTATATGTCTGTTATTTCTGTTGTTTTCCCACTCCATATCTCTGTCAGCATTTCATTGCATGCATCCATCCCTCTTTTCTATCATTTCTTCATTTTTTTGAGGATCACCCTTTCCCGGTGAAGGAAGGACTCTCCGTTTGGGAATTCCTCTCAACGGACTAGAATCTCCTACACTGGGACCTCCGTAAGTCCCCGACATCGAAGAATCTCCTCTTCGTTCACTGGGCTGGTTGTACCATTGAAGTTCCCCGGAGTTAGTCATTTCATTCGTGGTGAGACGAGAGACCCTAGCTGACACGGCGGTGAAACAAAAATAAACTAGGGTCCCTATTTTGTGTGAACTTTGGATCTCGCTAAAAACACACAAAAAATCATCAAAATCAAAACACAAAAAAAAGGCGTAAAGGCATCCACTTGTTTGATAATCTCTGCTACCTGCTTGCTAGTGTATGTTTTTGCGTTCTGGGAAAACTGTGAGCAAGGCTCACGAGTCTTTTGAGGAGAACCACCCTAGTCGTGGTTTGTCAGCCGACCCGCGAGTCTATGCTATGGACTCGGGTCCTTCTCATGAGCCCTCGCATGAGGTGCAGGTTATTGCCAGGGACACATCCCCACCACAGGATATCTCTTCCTTACTGGGCGTCCTCGCCAACACGGAGCTTACCTCTGAACAGCTCCGAGCCTTCCTGGCCATTCTGAAGGGGAAATCTGTTTCCCCCACGCCCCAGGAATCAACTCCGGCCATCGCACCCCTCCAAGAGTCCGTGCAGGCCATTCCATCTCCTTCATTGGCGCAAGCCATCCAGTCTCCCTCGCTTCAAGGACAAGCGAGCCAACAACCATCCTCATTCCAGTTCCCGTCACAGTCTCAAACTCCCATTGTTCCCCACACACCGCTTCAGCCAGGGCCAACTGTTGGCGGTCCGACAGCTCCCTCTCATTCCGGGTTCCCCCCTCAAGTCTTCGGGAGATAGTTTCTCCCCCAGTGGCAAGTGCCACCTTCACCTCCAGAGGAGCTCCCCCAATCGCTCCTCAATAGGTTCAATCGCATGGACGAGCAGTTTCAAAATCTGAGAAGGATGGTGGACGTGAAAGCCACCCCGGAGGTTGCTTTGCCAATCCTTCCCGTCATTCATCTTCCTCCCTCCAAAATGCCCACGTACCGCAGATACAATGGTACCGGTAACCCCTTCATTCACCTCAAGGATTTCATGTATGAATCCTCCTATTGGCAAAACGATCAGAGGTCACTGGCATACCTCTTTCGGAGATCATTGGATGGTCCCGCGCTACAGTGGTTCTATTCTTTGGAGCCCCGCGAGGCCGAGAATTTTGAAATAGTCCAGAGAAGGTTCTTGCAGAAATATAGGGATAGGGTCGGTCCCTCACTCTCCATTACCGACCTAGTGGCCGAAAAGATGAAGCCCGATGAAGATTTTGTCCGCTATGCTGATAGATGGAGGTCTCTGGCGGAAAGAATAAGGGATACCCTCTCCGAGCCCGAACAAGTGAAGATGATTGTGTCTAATGCAACCCCACAGTTCAGACACGTCCTGGCCATGAATAAACTTACTACAATGGAGGAACTCTATGAAAGGGCCCGGTACATCCAAACTCAGTTAAAAGACTCCCCCATTATGAACATGTTTGAGTCGCCGAAGCCCAAAGTGGTCAGAAAAATAGGCGCTGGTGTCCCGGGCGGAGCCACAGAAGGGGTCGTGACAAATGTGCAAGTGGGTGCGGTCAACAATGCCAACTATGCAGTCAACCCAAGGCCTCCACAAATGCCCCGACTTCCCCTCCAACCAGGTCCTTTCCCTCTTCATCCTCCACCCCAAAATAATCCACCCCAGGATAATATGCCTCCATTACGTCAACCCCAGCAACAACAACCACAACCTCAGCAACAACAACCACCGCTTCAGTACAACCAAGTTCCACCCCCGGGGAACTATGGTCCCCAACAGCAACAAAGGAGGCCGCACGGTCTCAAGAGAGCCTACTATCCACCATTGCCAGAAACCTTAGCAGACATTTTTAATGTCCTCATGGCATCAAACCAACTCGCCCTACCCAGAGAAAGGCCCGTGTGGCCCCCAAATGTTGATACCTCCAAATACTGCGTCTACCACAAGCAGCCAGGACACACAGTAGATTACTGCTTCCATTTCAAAGATTACATCCACGATATGAATGATGAACATCAAATAGATTGGGATGAAATGAGACGATACGTCGCCGCTCTTAAGGCTAGGAGACCTCCTCATAGGCTACAGCAGCAGTTACAACAGTAGCAGTAGCAGCAACCACAACAACAACAACAGCCTCAGCAGGCCCCACAACAACAGCCCGACATGGGCATAATCCAGAATCCATTACCGGAGCACCAACAGCCCAATCATCATGTTAACCCCATCTCCTCCTTCCCGGAAGTCGGGAGAGAGCAGGTGTGGCACCAGGAAAGTACCCACATTCTTTCTACCGCCAATCCTATCATCACGCAACACCCTTGCCTTGCTCGGGTAGCACCTCTCTCTCATCAACCCGCGTCAGTATCACCTTCACCATTTCCACTACCATTACACCCTCTCATCCGTACCCCGATCCCCTATCAACCGACACTCTCCACTACGTCTTCACACCCTCTCATCTTCTCCCACTCCCCCACTTTACCATCCACCTCTACCACATTTACCCCTACGCCTTCTAAACCCCTTATCATCCGTCAACCATACATAATTCCGTCTTTCTCCACCGTATCACCACTAATGCCTTCAAAACCACTCATTACCCATCACCCACCTCAAAATCATTGCCCACTTCAAGCCCTACCCACTTCTACTTCGTCTCCACCTCCGCCTTCCAGACCCCTTATCCTTCATAATCCGCGCGATATCCCCTCTACCTCCACCATGCCTCCACCTAACAAACCCCTCATTAGAATCCCTGCTCCCGTCATCACCCCTGCTTCATCAACCATTCCTCCACCGCTACCCCTCAAATCCCTGTTAAAACCCACTGCTACCCCCACAGAGGTACAAAAGCCGCAGGCAATGGTGCTCCGGAGTGGAAGGATTTTCCACAGGGTTTTCCCCCACAACAGTCAGAATCCTGAGCAATCTCAGCCAGAGAAGGATGATGGAGAACAACCAGAAAGAGCTATCCCTGGAACACAGTATGATCTATTGAAACACTTGGACAAGACACCTGCTCGGATCTCCATCCTGGAGCTACTTCAAAGATCCACATCCCACCAGGCGGCCTTGATGGAATACCTTCAAAAGGTCATGGTTAATGAGGACCTCCCCGTGGAGAAGATTTCGACCGTCCTGACCCCAACAGACACGCAACCGGCCATCATGTTCCACAACTACGAGCTCGCTCCCAAGGAAGCTCAGAAATATGCATTGTGCATTTCAATAAAAATTAATGGGGTATCCATAAACCCGTGTCTTGTGGACACAGGTGCGTCCATAAATGTGATCTCCATGGACACCCTTCAGTTGTGTGGGGTCAACGAGGAACAAATAAGACCTTCCTCGATCACGGTCACGGCTTATGAGAATAGCAAAAGGCCGCCACAGGGGATGATTATTCTGAAGGCAGAACTAGGTCCCATGTCAATTCCCACGGAATTCCATGTCCTCGACATGGATCCCACATTCAAGACTATACTGGGTCGCCCTTACATCGAAGCCATGGACGTTGTGCCTTCCACCAACCATCAGTGCCTGAAGTTTCCTTACAATGGGAGGATTGATAAAGTGGTCAGTACACATGTCCTTCACACAGTGGATGCTATCAACACCTCTCTGCCCTCTGTGTGGCCATCTCATCGGCCCATATTGTCATTGCTGGACGTGCGTGATCTATCTCACGTTCCACTAGCACCAAAGGAGCCGGTCAGGACAACCGCAACATCATGTCTCCCTTTTCACTCCAAAGGTTGGGAGATTATGAGGAACATCGGCTATCAACAGGGTAAAGGTCTGGGCGCACAATTACAGGGTATGCTCAAACCGACAAAGGAAATTAGGCCGAACCGTAGGTTTGGCCTAGGCTTCAAAGGACCGTTCAAGGCGGATTGGAAGCCCCTCACATGGACTCTATCAAACCACTTCAACAGAGGGCCCGTTGTTCAGATGGGAGATTACCCACGAGAAGCATATGGGGGATCACATGCTGTATATTTGGCTGAAAAATATCCGAGGATCACCAAAAGAGGCAAGATCAAAGATCCGGAATGCGAGTGGAACAAATGGTTCGACATACGGGACATTTCTGCTGCACTGGAAAGGATGTTCTCGTCTCCGCAGCTTGAAGGACCACCATTGATCTCCGGAATACCAGAGAATATTACCACTCTTGCCAATGTTCCAAACTATCCTCATCCTCGCCAGAAGGACCCTGTCATCGACGGATCTTCATCCGTCCTCGACATTACCATCGACGGCTCATTAGCCGCCATCTTCTCCATCCACTCGTCTCAGTCTTTGCTGATATCTTCTTCCTGGGCCAGACAGTTGTCTGATGATCTTCTCAGGTCCCCTTCTTTGCTTACATACCTACGCGGGCTTCTTAACCCGCGCCAGGCTTTCAATCATGATCTGCTCTATGAGCCTCCCAATCCTCTAGCCATAACCACTTTTCTTTCTCCTCCGATTTCTTTTCACTGTTTTGTCATCAAAAATGAAAACGAAAAAAAAACGTCAATTTTTAAACTCCCCAACAACACATCTTCGTTGAGGAAACCTCCTACATCTCCCACGAGTGCGTCCCCCCTTGCGGACCACCCGTCCAATGTCCGATGAGTGACCTTTTCTACCCCTCCTCTGAGGGGTCTTCTCCTATACATTCTACACCATCCTCTTCGTCTTCCTCTTCTTCTGTAAATATTGTCAGTCAATCTAGGAATGATAGGCCAAAGGTAGTACCTAGGAAGAAATCCAAGGGTAGGCAGATCCCTTGTCGATTCCTTCTGGATTTGGCCGCCAGGTGTCAGGCCCTTCTTGCCATCCCCCAGTTGTTAGAAAATCCCATCCAGCTATCGGAAATAGAATGTGAGGGCGACTATGCATTTGATGAAGGGTATGGAGTCTACGAGATCATGGATGAAGAATGCCCCACTGAAGATGAGGGTGAAGAATATGAGGATGCGGCGGGCGCATACGCTAGTGGAATGAGGAGATTCGACGAGCCGTCAACCGCCGTAGAAGAATCCACCAAAGAAGTCAACTTGGGAACTGAGGAAGACCCTAGGATCATCCTCATAAGTGGCAACCTACCACCCTATGAAGAAGAGGCATTAATTGAGGTTCTCACGGAATATAAGGACACGTTTGCATGGAGCTACGAGGATATGCCGGGTCTAGATTCAACCCTAGTCGAACACCGTTTAACCTTACAACCAGGGTCCGTCTCGGTAAAACAAAGGTTAAGGCGTTTCCACCCTCAAATGGCTTTGAAAATGAAAGAAGAGGTCGATAAGCTCCACAAAGCCAGGTTCATTAGAGTCGTTATTTATCCTCAATGGGTGGCGAACATTGTCCCGGTCATGAAAAAAGATGGAAAAGTCAGGATTTGTATCGACTTCCGGGACCTTAACCGCGCGTGTCCAAAAGATGATTTTCTCTTACCTCACATTGATGTGTTGATTGATAACACGGCAGGCTACGAAACTCTCTCATTCATGGATGGATTTTCAGGATACAATCAAATTCGTTTGGCAGAAGAGGATCAGGAAAAGACATCATTCACTACCCCTTGGGGAACATATTGTTACGTGGTCATGCCGTTTGGGTTAAAGAATGCTGGAGTGACTTACCAAAGAGCTATGATGGCCATATTTCATGACATGATGCACATATATCTGGAAGTGTATGTGGATGACTTATTGGTGAAATCAAGGACCAGGATGGAACATCCAGAAGTTTTGGCTAAGGTCTTGCAGAGGTCAAGGGAGTTCCAATTGAAAATGAACCCGAAAAAGTGTGTGTTTGGTGTAACATCGGATAAATTGCTGGGGTTCATTGTGAGTAAAAGAGGGATCGAGATAGATCCTGACAAAGCCAAGGCTATCAGGGATATGCCGCCTCCCAAGAATTTGAGGGAAGTCCGAGGTTTAATCGGGAGGTTGCAGTTTATTCGTCGGTTTGTGTCCCAACACTCACAAAGGTGTAGACCTCTCTACGAGTTGACCAAGCCAGGAGTAGAATTCCACTGGAATTCTAAATGTCAGAAAGCTTTTGAAGGGTTGAAGGAATATCTGGTGAGTCCAGCCGTTCTCATTCCACCTAAACCAGAAAAACCTCTGATCCTTTACGTCTCAGTCTTGGATGACTCCGTGGGAGCCGTCCTCGCACAAGCTGATGAAGAAGGCAAGGAACGGGCAACCTATTACTTGTCCAAACTTCTCAATCCCTGTGAGCAGAAGTACACCGTCATGGAGAAAACCTGTGCTGCCCTCGTTTGGGTAGTGCAGAAATTGAAGCACTACTTCTTGGCTCATGAGGTCCATTTGATTGCTCGAATGAATCCTATCAAATTCCTTCTAGAGAAATCCGTCCTTACGGATAGGCTAGCACGCTGGCAAAGTTTTCTCTCTCAGTTCGACATCACCTACATCCAATAAAAGGCGATTAAAGGCTATGCCATAGCCGAGCATCTCGCTCACCATCCTCTTCCCAAGTTCGATCCCGTCCAATTAGAGTTTCCAGATGAGGAACTAATGTCCGTCAACCAATCAGAGGAGCCAATGTGGACGCTATATTTTGATGGAGCTCTGAATTCTCAAGGGAGAGGAATCGGCATCACCCTCCTGTCACCTAAAGGCCTCACATTCCCATTGGCATACCAACTCAAATTTTCAGTCACCAACAATATAGCCGAATATGAAGCCCTTCTAGCTGGCCTAGAACTCGCCCATTCTTTTCGTATCACTGAGTTGCGAGTCGTAGGTGATAGTCAACTCATCCTTCGCCAGGTGCTCACTAAATATCGCACTCGCGATCCCAAACTCAAGCCATACCAAGAACTCACTGCTGCCTTTGCCAAACTGCTCACAAAACTGATCTTTGTTCATGTCCCTCGTCATCAGAATATTCTCGCCGATGCCCTCGCCTCGTTGGCATCATCCATAAGGTTCCCTCTAGGAAGATGGTTTAAGTCTATTTCCATCTACAAACTTCACACCCCTACAATCGATGATGCTTCCTACGTAAATATCAAAGACAGGATAGCAAGAAAGATCCTGCAGGAAGATATCCTTGAGAAGAGGGAGATCATGTTGGCAGAGGCCGAAGAAGAACTGGCTGATGAAGAGAAACCATGGTTCTATGAAATCGTCAAATACTGCCAAGATCAGTCTTATCCTGAAGGGGCCACCACAGAGGACAAGAAAGCCATAAGAAGGGTGGCTCAGAAATATACTTTGTTGGAGGTCTACTCTATAGGAGGAGCCTTACTGGTGTTCTGTTAAGATGTCTTGGTGACGATGAGGTTTGAAAATGTGTAGAAGAAACGCACTCGGGTGTGTGCGGTGGCCACGTGAATAGTCAGATGCTCGCCAAAAAGATCATTCGGCAAGGCTTTTACTGGCCCACTATGGAAGAGGATTGTGCTGTCTATGTCCGTAGGTGTGTCAAGTGTCAACTTCACGCCGATAAAATCCATTCACCATCTTCCTCACTTCATCCAATATCCTCCCCATGGCCTTTCTCCATGTGGGCATTCGACATCATTGGTCCCCTAGGTGATCCCAATTCCCTCACCAAGCAGAAATCTTTCATCCTTACTGCGACGGAATACTTCACCAAATGGGCCAAAGCCGAAGCCTACGCGGAAATCAAGGCGTCAACAGTCTGCAAATTCATCATGAAGAACATCCTCGCCAGATTCGGCGTCCCAGGCACGATCATCACCGATAATGGGCCATAGTTCATTTCTCAGGACCTACAGGACCTCTGTAAAAGGTACGAAATTGCATTGCATCATTCATCGCCTTATTACCCACAAGGTAACGACCAAGCGGAGGCCACCAATAAAACATTGCTCAAAATCATCAAAAAAACCTGCGAGTCTAGTAAGTTTTCAGACTGGTCAGAAAAACTTATCGAAGCCCTATGGGCCTATCGCACTTCAATCCGTACCCCCACCGGACAGACTCCATTTGCCCTTACTTATGGTATGGAAGCGATAGTCCCGTACGAGACTCTGATCCCTTCTCTCAGGGTACAATTGGACGAGGAATTTCCCCTCGACGACCGTCGTAATTCACTCCTCGCCCAGTTGGAACTCTTGGATAAGAAGCGGCTGGCCGCTGCCGAACACGCGCGTGTGTATCAAAATAGACTCGCTCACTTTTACCAAAAGAAAGTCGTTGAGAGAAAATTCAAAGTCGGTGAGATGGTCGTAAAAAGAATTTTTGTCAAACCTGGAGGGCCGCGTTCTAAGCTCCAACCCAATTGGGAAGGACCATTTGTAATTCAAGCCGTGTACCCTGGCAACGCCTACAAGCTAATCAACGCCGAAGGGACCGAATTATCCCACCCTTGGAATGGGCTTTATCTTAAGAAATACTACCCTTAGCACAAAATAAACAAAAAAATAAATGATGAAAAGATAAAAAACATCAAAAATAAAGAAATATTGAAAACCACTAAAAATATGAAAAAATCAAAATGCCGATGCCTGGCAGTCACCATGTAGTCAAGTCCCTGCATCTAACCTTCATGTTAGGATAGGGCCCATTAAGGCTTGGTAGGCACCAGGTCTTGGTTTGCCAGAACCGTGGAGATCCCTGTCCGGCCACGTCGGCCTATGCTCGCTCGAAGGAAGCTAACATATGCTCACTTATGTATTTTATTCAAAAAAAAAGTCGGTAGCATCACCTACCGTGGGGCCCCACCCAAAAGATCTCCGGAAGCTGTAATATTTATTCTTTTCTCTTCGACCAAATGAGACAGTCGGGGCCCTTAAAACGTTGAGCATGAGAAACCGAAACTCAAACCCCAAGAGCAAGAGTAGGATCCATTTCCTCGAGCATCGATCAGAGCACGAGAAGAGGGCAGTGTCCCCGCAGGCATACGAAAGGGAGCCCACAAACGTCAAACGACTATATCTCCCTTACAAAAGAAATACAAAATCAAAATCAAGAGCCTGGTCGTGACCGTGCCTGATGCGATAAATGGAACCCCTCAAAGCAAAAGTTCGAATCCACAAAAAGGGGGGGCTATGGAATGTAAATGCTCGAGATTTGGTCCGAAGTTGTCCGAAAGGAAAGAGTTAATGGGCCCTTATTCGCTCACCGGGTTAACGGCTTTGCCGGTCCTCTAAGGAGGTTTATCCCCTACACTCTTCCTTCTCCCTCTAAAGGTGAAGGGTCGATGGAGTTTCTGAAGGGTGAAAACTGCCTAGGGTCTGCGACCTTATTTTAATATACACATTCTGTTGCCTACTTTGAAAAGCAAAAGCTATCGCTGCAAAGGAGTCTCCGTGTTTCTGGCTGGTCAAGACCCCTGTTTACCGCCTTGATGTCTTCTTGTTTAACCTCGGGCTTAGGCCAATGCAAGCGCGTCACCTATGGGGGCGACGGCGTCTGATTCTGGGTCAGCGTCGTGCGGTTGGTCGTTAGGGTTCCAGGGTGTTCCATCATATACCATCTAGAGTTGTGAGGAAACAGACCCGGGTCGGGCAAATCATTTACCTCGAACACCTTTTGGGTGAATCCCTGTGGTCGGAAGCGACTGGGAGCCTAAGCATGGCATGACGGTATTGTCATCAGGGTAAGTCTTAGCCGGCGGGATCATCATTCGAGGGGTCTAGAGGCCCAAATCAACCTAGATGTGCACTTAGGATACCTGGGAGGTTAGTAAGAAACCCCTGTCTCACGTAGGTTAGGTGCCATTTGGGTGCTTGCCAGACGTTAGCAAGAAAAAAATTGAAATGATAAAAACAACAAAAAATAGAAAAGAGAAAATGTACATATTTGTAAATAAAAAATCTTTTTTATGATAAAAAAATGCCAAATATAAAAAAAGAAAATAAATCAATTTTACATGATTGCATTTGCGTGCAGCATCTCACTTTTAATACCGCTTGCATTCGTGTGCTTGCCTGTCGCATTTATCATCACCGCATCTTTCCCTTGCCTTCGTTAAATAAAGGCTTGGCCCCTTGACCAGTTATCAAGAACAGTCACAGTGACCATTTGCTTATTGAGCTAGGGGCCAAGTCAGAACAGAAATTCTGATTTGTTTGTTTCAGTGATGTGTGCAGGGATTCAGGCAACAGAAGCAAAGGTGAAAAATAAACAAACCGAACCTTGTATTTTATTCCAAAAAAACCAAAAAAATTACATCAAGTTACACCCTCTCTCTCTGCATTACTCATCACACTACTCTCCGGGCACAACGCTCTCAAAGGTGCTACCCAACTACGAAAAGCGGTACTCCTACCGCTCTGTACTCCCCTTCCTATTCCCACACCCCGGCGTTGATCCACGGAAGCAGCAGAGAAGCTACCAACACGAAAGCCACGCTCTCGTGCTCTTCGGTAGCGCTCCTCACCATCTCTCAGCCACTGTTCAGCAAGACCAAGGCTGGTTCGGAGTTCGAACAACTGGGCCTCCATGGCCCTTCGTTCCTCCCTTTCAGTCAATCTGTTGGCTCTTTCTCTCTCTGCGTCTCTTTCTCTCTCTGCCCGTTCTCTCTCGCGGTCTTCCCTCTCCAACTGGAGAGTGATCCTCAGTTCCACGGCATCCCTAGAGGAGTCATCATCTGGATGACGTTGCAGTTCCCCCTCCAGCTCTGCTATCCTAGCCGCCCTCTGCGCGGCATGGGTAAGCGCTTCTTCCGTCTCCTTTTCCTGCCAAGTGTACCATCTCAAGATACGCGGCAAGGCATAAACAAGGAGAACTCAACACTAAAACTCTTACCTGTATAGAGAGCATCCCTTCTGCCTCCGCGGCACGCTGCGTGGCACGAGCAAGTTACTCGTGAAGCAAATCGAGTTCTGAGGTAGGAATCCACAAGCTGGAAGAGGCACCACCTACTCCCATCGCTGGGGAAGCCACGCCAATCTGGGCATGCTGCGACCGTGTGAAATAGCAGCCAACATCTGGAATCTGGGGTTTTAATTAGAAACGCGCACTGTACACCTACCGGAGCACTCAAGGCTTCACGGGCATTGCCCAATTGTTGCTCCATCTCTACCAAGCAAGTTCGTAAATTCGCTATCATGGCATCCCGGACATCCTGCAGCCATACGAGTCAACATTTTCACCAGAAAACCAAAAAAAAGGGAGAAAGAAGAAAAGAGAAAAAGGGGAAACCTACCTCCACAAGTCCCCGGGGTTGGAGCCACTCTGCGTACTTTGTCCTATATAGACGCAAGTAGTCCTCGCTATCCCCCGCATGTGATTCTACAATCGTGCCACCCCGTTGCCAGTCTTCATACTGTTCGGGGAATCGCACACGCCAGTCAATGCAGGTCGCCGGTCCTTGCGTCTCTCTCCCAACGCGAGGTGGCGCAGCTGAATCCACCCATTCTTGAGCCAGTCCCAAAGTCCTCAGAACCAATCGTAGCCGAAGCGGCTCGATTTCATTCAGGCAGTGCATCCACAGTTCCCGTCTGAACCGGGCACGACTTGCTAGAACCCACGACTGGTCGGCATCGACATGTCTGAGTAGGGTCTCCAGTTTACCATCGCTGCAAAATACTCCTGTAGCTCCCGCCTTAGCACCATCAGTTGGTAGGTCAGGGGTGCCGCACTCATGATAGGTTCCCACCGCCTGGCTAGCGGCACCATCGCGGGTTGCCAATGCCGAGCTCTCCCCATGGGGAGGTAATAATAACTCCACAGCTGCTCGACACAGGTCATCAGTACCTTGCAAAAATAAGAAAAAATACAGAACAAGCAAAACCAAAAATATCTGGATGAATGGTGTGAAACCACTCACAGTCATCTCACGGTCCGCTTCTTGGAACAGACCTGCAAACAAGTGTGCCAGCATGGCAGCTCCCCAGGCATAGTATCCTACTCTTTCAAGGTCTGACAGCAGCTCCAGGAAGCGACATTGAATACCGTCCCCTTTCGAGCTCAGTACCAATCTCCCCAAAAGAAAGAGGAGAAATCTCCTCAAATCTATGTTGCATCTTTCCCAATTGCCGAAATCTGTGCAGTACACGGTACGACATCCTATTTTCATCCTTTCCATGAACTCTTCTGAGGATTCATCGTCCCGCCGACGAGTGTCGGTGAGCCCTAATGCATCCATGAGAGATGCCCTAGCTACCGACCTGTTTTTCCGACCATCTAGGTCCAAACCCAGTAACTTCTGGGCACCTTCTCGGTAATCCGCATAAGTGACCCCGGTCATTGCCTCGCCCTCCACCTTCAGGCTTGTGATCCGGACCACATCCTCCAAGCTGGGCACCATGTGCCCCCAGGGCATCAGGAATGCCCGACTCACTGGGTCCCATCTCTCACACAAGGCCTGGATCAGGACCAGGTCGAGCTGGATCAGCTCGATCCGAAGAAAGGTGCCAAATCCCATCACGTCTACCCTGGCCTTCTGAAAATCTGGGAGACCCCTGTATGCGGCCACTGCTAACTCCCATGAAATGTGTGATTTCATCACACTCTACGCATGTAGGGAATGGAGAGGAGGTTTGGTCAGAAAGAAAGGAAGAAAAAAGAATGGAAAAAAGGGCAAGAAAGCTCAGCTTACGAGTTGTGATTGGGCCCTTTCGCTGAAGTGTCCTTCGAGGTCCGAAAGCCTCCTGGAATTACTACCACTGGATTTGCTTCTCTTCGAGGAATGGGAAGATTCGCCCTCCATCTAACTCTCAGAATTTTGAACTCCTCCTCTCCCGTGAGAACTTGTGCTCCTCAGTTAGCTCTCGATATACCTGGGAGGATAAAAGGGACAAGAATTTATAGAAATGGAAGGAGTACAGGCCAAGATTGCCTCCATCACCTTTAATGATAGCCCTCGCAATGAGGCACCTACCATGCGGTCCCGTGTGTCACTTCGCCGCTCGCACAGGGTGATTGATTGGATGAAGAATATGACGACTAGCCCCCTATGTTGTCTAGGGATACCCTATCATGTTTTGGAGGACGTCCGTAAAACTTGACACAACATCCGGGAGAAGGAACTAGGGCCATCATTATTGACTTCGACGGCAGATTCCCGTGGAAAATGGTCACAACAAGACGCGATTCTCTGCTTGGGGTGGAGTTTCGGCAGACCCATCACATGGGAACAGTGCAAAGGAGAGGAAGTGTAGGGAAGAAGGAATGCACAAGAGAACAAACAAGCAGCAGAAAATCAAATCACTCCATTCATAATTCTACATAAGCTGTCATAAACACTACAATCATAGAGAGGTGGCGGGTCCACTAGCTCGCCAACTCTTGCTATTATCTCCATGCTCGTCCCTCTAGGCGTCCCTCTCCTCTCCCCTGAGGTGAGGGTCCCTCAGAAGCCTCCGGGATCCCCGTGCAGTAGCACCCGCCTCGCCTCGTGGCGTCGGCTCCACAGCAATGACTCGCTGCTCCTCCCCTGGCGTGGCAAAGAAGCCACTAGCGGCAAAGCGACCAGACTGGCGTAGTCGCTCCCCGGACTCTCGCGCTCTCTCGTAGCGCGTCTTCATCCCTCCTAGTCTCTGCACGATGGCCTGAAGACCCAGCTGGAGCTCCTTCACTTGGGCCTCCAAGGCCCTCCTCTCGGTCTGATCCCGCTGTCGCTCGGACCTTCTCTCGGCTTTCTCTCTCTCTGCCTCTCTCCTCATCATCTGCAGAAGAACCCTTAACTCCAGGATGTCTGGAGAAGGTCTCTCCTCACCGCGATGTCGCAGCTCTGCTATAGTCGCCACCCAGGCATCACGCTCCTCTTCCGCCCGGGCAGCCCGAGCCACCGCACCAGCAAGTTGCTCCCGGAGGGAGGCAATCTCAAGAAAAGGGGCCGAGGAACTGGAAGATGCGCCGCCAGCCACTCCCCCCATCACTGTCTGTTGGGCACGCTGGAACGAACAAACAACAGCCGTCAGCTAAGCTCCACATTTAAAAATAGAAAATGCAGCACTTAGCTTACCAAGAGCGACAGTTCCTGTTGAGTGGCGGCCAGCTGCCGCCTGACCTCGGCTAATTGGGCACGCGACCCGTCGACGTCGCGCGTATCCCCGGCTTGGGGAAGCCCCGCATAACTCTCTCTCTGCCGCCGCAGGAATACGGCATTATCCTACACCAGTACGCTCCCTTGCTGCCCAGGGAGACGTATGCGCCAGTCTTCAAACTTCGCCTTGCCGCGACTCTCCTTCCTGACGCGGCTAGGCTCGTCTGCACTCGCCCACTCATCGGCCAGGCCCAGGATCCTCGCCATGTCCTGCACCAAGAAAGAAGGGCCTCGCATCATAACAAAGAACGCGTCCCCTGTCTAGGACGCGTCCATCATTTGAGTGCAACACTCGCCGAACCCTTTCCCCCTCGCGCGGCTCGCTTCAATACTCAAAATGGATCAAAGAGGAAGAGATCGGAGGACCTACCAGACCGTGTTCACCTCCCTCCGCGACATCGGGCCCCTCGGGTCCCTCGGGGGCCCGAAGCGGCCCTTCCTCCTCCATGGACGCCGTTCCGTGCTCTTGCGTGTCCCTCCTCGGGCGAGGAGTCCCTCGTCCCTCTCCACCTTCACCATGGTCCGGCCCACCGAACTCCATCGATCGAGGGGAAGAAGACGAAGACGGGTGAGCGAGTTTCGGCGGAAGGCGGGCTCGTTTGCGGGTAAGGCACGGGAGAAGAAAGGCCGCCCGTCGCTTTAAATTTGAATTCGAGGGTTAAGACGCGTCCTCGTGCCTGGATGCACCCAAAAGAAAGCAACAGAATCCCTCCTATCCAGGGCAAAAGTCTCGTAAGGCATCCCTCGAAACAACTTGGTGCAAGAGAAGAAGTGTAGGAAAGGAGAGGCGCTACAGTGGTCAGTCGTCAGAGTTTTGTCTAGACCCCCTTGTACTGTGGGGTGATTCTGTTATAAATCTGCTACTTTCTGATGTTATTAATCCATGCTGGCCTGTGCAGGTTTTACTAACGGACGTCTTTGTCCTATCTCCTGTCCCACCTTTCAATGGTTGGTCCCACCATATCATGCATCATAGTATATGATACCTACGCTACTAGAACATGTCAAGGACCTTGCGACCCGAACGAATCTGAGATTTGAGTTCCCCTTCAACAAAAACAGTGATGATCCCGAAGAATTTGGTTTGTACGGATAGGCCGTTAACTTGTGGTAGCATGGGGACGATGGTTCCATTTAGTGAGTTGGTGCGCAGAAAAACGGGCCCCAGCCCAGTGTCGGCTCACCGGATCGGTATCCTGACCCATTCTTAACAAGTTGACAATATTATCCTTGGCTATTTTCTATTTTAGTTTATTTTAAATTTTTCTTTAAGCCCAGCGTGCATTCATATAGGACTTTGATTTATTGCGGAAGATCATTCAAGTGATTCGATTGTGAAAGCCGTTGTTCTTCAATTCTTACAAATATGAGATATTCCACTCCGAATGAAATACTGAATTTCCTTGAAACAGGACCTACGCTGCTCTTCCAAAGGAGACCTTTGTTTGGACAGACCCTCAGATATTCCTTTACTTTTTACCTTGTTTGACCCACCTTGGCCGCAGCACTTCCACATCGGCTGGTAACCGCTCACCAAAGGTAAAACCCGCTCACCGTATTTATACCTTGCGTGGAACGACGTTGTCCACAAAGCCTGATGCAGAATATCGAGCCGCACAGATGTATCGCCTCTAGAGCAGATCCACACGGACCTTTGCGCAGCGACGGCACCCCCGACACGGACCTTCCCCGACCCTTTCACCTTCTGGAGAGAGAGAGCAAGAGGGAGGAAGGGGGGGAGCTAATCCTCTTCCTTAAGCCTAAGTGCTTGATTAGCCAACGGGAAGAGATCGAATGAGCTCACGTAGGATGCCATATATATAGAGTTTTGGCCATTTCTGAAAGGGCTCCAAAAGACCGAAACTGTATATATATCCTTTCTACTATTATACATATGTATTAAGCTCCATTTACACTCCTTTCCAAAAGGAATTAAAAGGAAATAATACATACATTTGTATAATAATAATCCGTCACCCAAGAATCCATTATGTGTGATCCTCTAGGCCCATAGTCACTCTAATTTAAGGCCCATTAACTTCTAATTCTTAATTAGAAGTAAATTAAACGTATTATTCGCTTCTACTAGAGCCGAATAATAGTTTAATTTATTCCGAACCTTCGATCACGTTGGGTCAAGCAAATCCACGTGATCCTAGAGGACGCCAGGTTTAAACCAGCCTGTCTGATACCTGTAAGTCCACAGTTACCGCATCGATATAATCCATCGCTCCTTCTATGAGTCTAGTACAATCGAGGGTATGGTTTCTGTCAAACCCCATGATCGTGTCATTTGACTATGACCTCTTAAAGTGTATGACGTCCGTTCTAAACGAACTCACACGACCCTGGCCAGGGATTTAACGGAGCGTCAATGTCATGACCCATTAACTATCTGATATATACCCGACAGTGAGCGATCCCCTCTTGACCATTGATGATCTTCACACGTATCCTGGAGTAGTTAATGACTCGGCAACTCATGACTTATAGTTAAAGTCACTTAGCTAAGTAATTAAACCATTCTAGTCATCGTGTAAGATCCGATCAATGTCTCATGTCAAAGGACCAACGATTCTACTGAGACAGTTGGATCTTCAGTTGACATTAGGTATAATCAACCATCTGAAGATCCAATAGCGGATCAGTTCAGTGTACATCCTCCAAGGACATACACCTACACATATGTGTTGGTGCCCCGCACCAATGACCATGAGACTGGTCACTGACACATCATATGTACTGGTTTAATAGGTAATCAAAGTCTCCGAGTGATTACCCTCCAACTAGGAACAGTTTAAGGTATGTGTTCATGTAAAGTCAGTCTCATAATCGAGATCACATCTCGAGTTGACTTTACAACCACATATCCTAGGGACAACGTAAAGTGACACAATCACATATTTACGCTCAAATACCACTTTATTAATAATGAACAAGATCATACATATATCGGGTCTACCCGACCCTAAATTGGTCTGTAGCACACCAACACTAACAATGGGTAGTTCGGGAGCGTCGACACCGACAGCGTCAGTGATAGGATCTGCGTCTATTGGCTCCAAGGTCAAGAAATTTCTAAAGAAGAGTTTCCGTAAGAAGCACAAGGATCAGAGGCAGGCGTCATCGAGCAGTGCACATCAGTCGATTCCTTTTCAGCGTCAGGGATCAGTGGGTGGATCGCGGGGATTGTGTCCCTGATGTGGCGAGTCGCATCTAGGTAGGCAGTGCACGGCGCTGGTGATTTGTTTCAGGTGTGACCAGTCAGGGCATATGGCGCGTGACTGTCCTCAAAGGCTGCATCAGCAGTTTCCTCCGCAGCAGTAGTACTCTCAGCAGCAGAGGCAGCAGCAGTAGCAGGGGCAGTATCCGCTGCTACCCAGGTCAGCGAGTGTGGGAGGTAAGCAGAGATCTCGAGGCCAAATTACACACATGACCAGGGCAGAGGCAGTGGCGTCACAGCTCGTGGAAGGTACCATTCAGATTTTGAGTTGTGCGGCTCGAGTTTTGTTTGATTCAGGTGCGTCTCATTCGTTTATTTCGGAGGATTTCACGCTGAGTATTGAGGAGCCGGTGACCCAGTTGTCCTGTGATTTGGCAGTGGAGTTGTCTTCGGGTGATTTAATGATCACTCCGTATTGTTTTGATGAGATTCCTGTGTGGGTTGAATGGCGGAGTTTGCCGGCTAGGCTTTATGCGTTGCCACTTCAGGACTTTGATGTGATTTTCGACGTGGATTAGCTCGAGGCACACCATGCTTTGGTGGATTGTGGCTCGAAGAGGGTTTATTTCTGACGACTTTGTGGACCCACCTTCTATTTCCAAGGTATTAGGTCTTCCTCTTCCCGCTTTCTTATTTCGACTATTAGGGCTTGTCGTTTGCTTGATGCGGGTTGTCAAGGTTTTCTCGCTTCTGTGGTCATGGTAGACCGGATGGAGCCTGATGTCGAAGACATCCCGGTGGTGTGCGAGTTTTTCGATATTTTTTCTGAGAACCCACCTGGATTGCCTCCCCAGCGGGAGATCGATTTTGTGATCGAGGTCGTGCCTGGTACGGGACCTTTGGCAAAGGCTCCCTACCGTATGGCCCCCGCTGAGTTGAGGGAGTTGAGGGCGCAGTTGTAGGAGCTGCTGTCCAAGGGGTATGTTCGTCCTAGCTTTTCCCCTTGGGGTGCGCCAGTGTTGTTTGTGAAGAAGAAGGATGGTAGTCTGAGGCTGTGCATTGACTACCGGCAGTTGAATGAGGTAACCATTAAGAATAAGTATCCGTTGCCGCGGATTGATGATTTGTTCAACCAGCTTCAGTCTGCTCGAGTGTTCTCACGGATTGATTTGCGGTCCGGTTATGATCAGTTGCGGATTCGAGAGTCTGACGTGGAGAAGACTGCGTTCAGCTCGAGATATGGGCATTATGAGTTTCTGGTGATGCCGTTTGGGCTCACCAATGCCCCCGCAGCGTTTATGGATTTGATGCAGAGGGTGTTCCATCCCTACTTGGACCACTTCATTGTCGTGTTTGTGGACGACATCCTTATTTATTCGTAATCTACAGATGAACATGCGTATCATTTGAGGGTTGTGTTGCAGACCTTGCGAGATCACCAGTTGTATGCTAAGCTCAGCAAGTGTGAGTTTTGACTTCGCGAGGTGCACTTTTTATGGCACGTGATTTCTGGTGATGGTATTTTCGTAGATCCAGCCAAGGTTAAGGCAGTGATGCAGTGGCCGAGACTAAGGTCCGTGAAGGAGATCCGGAGTTTCTTGGGGCTTGCAGGTTATTACCGGAGGTTCATTCAGGATTTTGCTAGTATTGCAGCCCCGATGACCAGGCTTACGCGGAAGGATGTGCCGTTTGTCTGGACTGGTGAGTGTGAGCAGAGCTTCATGGAGCTGAAGTGGTTGCTCACCTCGGCACCAGTGTTGGTGTTTCCTTCTGGATCGGGAGGTTTTGCGGTGTGTACATATGCTTCCGGGATTGGGTTGGAGGCTGTGCTGATGCAGCACGGTAGAGTGGTGGCTTATGCATCTCGGCAGCTAAAGTCCCATGAGGAGAACTATCCCACCAATGACCTTGAGTTAGCGGCTATGATCTTTGCATTAAAGATTTGGAGGTATTATCTGTACGGTGAGAAGTTTGAGGTGTTCACAGACCATCGGAGTTTGAGGTGTGTGTTCACTCAGAAGGACCTCAACCTCAGGCAGAGGCGGTGGATGCAGTATATGAAGGATTATGACTTCACCCTGTCTTATCAGCCATGCAGGATGAATGTCATTGCCGATGCCTTGAGTAGGAAGGTCGTTGTGAGCGCTATGATGATGAGGAAGTGAAGGCTCTGGGAACAGGTGCCAGCCGTGACATTTAGGCTTAAGGTTCCCCAGGAGCCGGGGTCAGCTGTTCTTGCGAGTTTGACAGTCACGCCAGCGATTCATCGTCAGGTGACAGATGCTCAGCGTGCAGACCCTGAGTTGCCCCAGATTTTGGCTTTAGCTGATGTGGACTTTGGCAAGGACGGAGCTGTGAGATTCAGTGGTAGGCTGTACGTCCCAACCGAGGAGCAGGTGAGGCGTGCGGTGTTGCTGGAGGCTCATGGGAGTCGGTACACTGTGCACCCGGGTGCGACGAAGATGTATCGGAACTTGAAGAGGTAGTTCTGGTGGCCAATCATGAAGAGAGATATTGCCGAGTATGTAGCCTGATGCCTGACCTGTCAGCAGGTGAAGCCGGAGCATCGGTGACCAGGAGGAGCTCTTCAGCCCTTAGAGGTTCCCGCGTGGAAATGGTGGATTTTGTGGTGGGATTGCCGAGGACTCCGAGTGGGCAGGATAGTATTTGGTTACTGGTGTATAGGCTGACGAAAGTGACTTGGTTGTTACCGATCAAAGTCAGCTAGAGTGTGTCCAAGTTAGCTCATCTTTATGTGGAGCGGATTGTCCCTTTGCATGGGATTCCCATTTCCATCATGTCAGATCGAGATCCGCGCTTCACTTCTGGGTTCTGGAGGATTTTCTAGCGAGCTCTTGGCACGGAGTTAGCGTTTAGCTCAGCATATCATCCTCAATCAGATGGTCAGTTGGAGTGGACCATTCAGACATTAGAGAATATGTTGAGATTCTGTTGCCTGGAATGGCAAGGGAGTTGGATTCACCATCTACCATTGGTGGAGTTTGCCTACAACAACGGCTATCATTCGAGCATTGGGATGGCTCCTTATGAGGCGTTGTACGGGTGTCCGTGTTGGACTCCACTCAATTGGTCTGAGGTTGGTGAGCGTGTTGTGACGGGACCAGAGCTGGTGCAGCAGTGTATTGATGTGGTGCATCTGGTCCGTCGGAACATGTTGGCGACGCAGAGTCGGCAGAAGAGTTATGCCGATCGGAGGAGGCAGCCACTCTGTTTCACGGTCAGTGACCGAGTATTTTTTGAGGGTCTCTCCCATGAAGGGAGTGATGAGATTTAGACATCGTGGGAAGCTGAGTCCCTGCTATGTTGGTCCTTTTCCCATCGTGGAGCACATTGGCGAGGTTACTTATCGGTTACAGCTACCTCCTGAGTTTACAGTGGTGCATGATGTATTCCATGTCTCGATGTTGAGGAAGTATATGTCCGATGTTTCTCATGTGTTGGAGGTTTCGGTTTGGCCCGAGGTGACTCCCGATCTCTCTCTACCGGAGTTCCATATCCGTATTGAGGATCGGCGAGAGCAGCACATACGGAACAAGGTTATCCCTCTGGTTAAGGTGGTATGGCAGCGGCACTCTGGTGGTGAGGCTTCTTGGGAGCGTGAGGACGAGATGCGTCAGCAGTTCCCTTATCTGTTCGAGTGAGTATCCTTTTCTTTCCCCTGTGCTTTATTTTAAATTTTGAGGATGAAATTTGTTTAGGGGGGGCTGTAATATCCCAGACCCTTCAGATCCTTTTTCTTGGGTCTCGGATCTATTTTCTCTAAGAATTTATTCTCATTTTATCCGGAATTATCCTTCGGACATTTTTCGGGTTCGGATCCGTGCGTTTCGGATCAGTTTCGGAGGTCCCAGAACGTGTTCTGTGATTTTCCGTGTTTTTCCCTGACAGGACCTACGGAACCCCGTAGCGGGTAGACCGAGTCGTTCACCTACTCAGGGATGGTACCACAGCGATCAACGCTTCCAACGATCGCGGCGGTATATTTTTCTATTTTTTCATGTTTTTCAGAAAATCAGGATTTTCTATATAATCCCATTTCTTTTTCCTTTTTTCTTTCTCTTTTCTCTTTCTTCTTCTTTCTTCCTCCTCCTTCCTCCCGTGAGCGACCGGCCACCTCCTCTCCCCCTCTCCCGTGGACGCGGCGGCGACCCTCTCCCCGGTTGCAGACGGCGACGAGGTGACGACGCGGCGACGGCGGTGGCGGTGTGGCGATCACGGCGGCGGCGTGCGGAGCTCGTGGGAAGCGTGGAAGAACGAGGGTTTTCAAGCGTTTTCTTGCGATCCGCGGCGTTTCGGCAGAGCTCTAGCTCTATTGAGGTAGGGAGACGAATACCCATGCTCATCCCGTCATCCCCGCGATTTGTAGGCCGAGGAGAGGTCGAGAGGGGCATTTTTAAACCGGGTAGGGCAAAATCCATATTTTGGGGGTTGTGTGCCAATCTACCGTTTCGTCGCATTTTGGACCGATTCGAGGGCATAGATGCATGCTAGGGGCTATAGGGGAGCTTCCCCCTTGTTTTCCCCCTCATCCGTGGATGATCGGGGCGTGGAACGAGTTTTTGGATTTCTTCCTGCCGGCCCGTTCTCGGGACGGTGTGGTGGTCCTTCCAGTGACCGCCAGAGACTTTGGCGGCCCAGGGTAGGTGCGCCAGAGCCTGTGGCGGCCCAAGGTGGGTGCGCCACGGGACACTATTTTGTCGGCATGCCCCTATGTCTTCTGGCGGCTGCACGATAAACCGCCAGAAGATGTGGCGGCCGAGGGTCAGACCGCCAGAGGGTGAGTTGACCGTTGATTTTTGACCGTTGGGAATTTTTGGGGTCTGGTGGCCGAGGGTACGCCTGCCACATCCATGTGACGGCCCTATATAGGACCGCTATTTCTTTCGTAACTCAGGGTGTAGCGGCCTATTGTTGGACCGCTATAGTCCCTGCGGCGGCCCTAATGTTGGACCGCTATGTCTTGTGACGGCCCAAAGGTGGACCATCAGAGATCAATGTCCAACCGGAATTATGCTTTGTCGATTTGAGTCCCATGTGAGTGGATCTCGATCTGCGTGTTGACCCATGGTCTGACTAATGCTGGGCATCATGTGGGGGCCACACGTGAGGGTGCCATGGGATCCCGGGAGGTGGTGTTCTCGGCTTGTGTCACGGCAAGTCGGTGTTGGTATGAGTAGCGGCCCTTGTACTCTGTCCGGTTTAGACGTTGTTTTACGTTGACTAGAGAGTCTACTCCTTCAGTGACCCTCCACTAGTCGTAGCCTTCCGACACGCGAGTGGTCCCACCAGGGAGTGGTGGCGAGGCTACCCTGAGAGACAGTTTAGACTGGTTTCCGTCGGGCCCCGCGTCTATCAGCCAGTGTCCGGCTGAGGGGAAAACCAGTCAGAGGGCCAGACGAGGGACGCACGGTCTATGTGTGCACACGTGGTTGGGGACGGTTGGACCCGCACTGACGAGCGTGACCCCAGCTAGTCACTTGTTCTGTGGTTACTTGTACGCTGTCCCCGTTCCACCAGGGGTCGAGGGGGACACCCGAGGTGCTGTTTAAGTCGTCAGTGGACGCATCCGACCTTACTTCTAGTGGGTTGGTACTCCTGTCATTATCCGGTAGCGACTCTTAGAGTTTTTGACGAGTTGTCTCGATTTTCATGCCGTGCGTTCGGTACTAGCCGCAGTAGTAGCTCGTAGTTACTTTCCGTGCAGTTTCTTGGTTTGCGAGGTGGGGACCGGATGATCCCTACTGAGCCTTGTGTTTTGAGGCTCATTCCCTGCGTGTTTTCTGTGTTTCAGGTGAGACGCGGCTTCAGGGGAGCGCTTCTGAGGCTCCACGTGATTCAGGTGCCCTGGGTTAGTTGCCAGTTGCCAGTTCCGAGGTATGTCCCGCGTAGTTGTACTTTTCCCTTTGGACTATATTAGTTGTGGACTACTGTTATATTTTAGACTACTGTTATTATTGTGGACCTTGTAATTTAATTAATGTCATTAATTGCTTCCTGCTTAATTCATATTAACTGCTTAACTCTGTGATTATTTTAGATTCTTGTGTATCTCCATACCATCCTTTCAACCCTTCCGAGTCTTCGGGCTCGTGGGTGGCGGCTCGAGATTCGGGTTATCGGGCCTTCCCGGTGTTCGAATCTCGGATCGTTACACTTTACCTGCACCCGCTGTTGTGCCCAGGCTGGAGTACACTCCGCCAACTAATAGGAGAGATGACGAGGGTAAGGGAGTCATCCCTAGCACCTCCCAACCAATCCCTGTCTCAGGAATTCGTTACTTTAGGTGCCATAACCTAGGACATGTTACCTCCAACTGTCCCACCCGAGCCTTAGTCATCACCGACCCCCAGCCTGTGGAGCTTCCACCTCGGGAAGGAGAAGCCATTGAGAGGTATGAGGCCGATCCTGACCTCATCGCCCAGTTTGAGGAGATAGATATAGGGTATGATGGAACGCATATCGAGTACATGCAAGTGGGAGATATTGCCGAGAGCTCTAACCATGAAAGATTGGGTGTAGTTTGCTGCATCTTAACACACCCCCAGGAAGACAACTGGCGTCGAACCTCCATCTTCCAAACATACATTATGGTGAAATCTCAACCCTGCAAGGTGATCTTTGATAACGGGAGCTATATCAATGCAGTCTCTTCAGACTTTGTCTCCCGTCTAGGTCTACCTACCCATCCCCATCCTAGGCCATACAATGTGACTTGGGTAGACGATACTTCTATCCCAGTCACCATTACATGTGTCATTCCCATCCAATTCCAGTCCTACCAAGGACAGATCTTATGCGATGTAGTGCCAATGAAGGTCGGTAGCATCATCCTAGGACGACCGTGGATCTATGATGTAGACCTTACTACATTCGGCCGGTCCAATCAGTGTTCCTTCTCACACAATGGGAAGAAGATATAGCTATACCCAGCACCCCCAAAGGTGATCCCGGGAAAGAGTTCTACCTCCACCCCCACTGGAACCACCAAGGTTCAGGAGAGTCCCCGAGCTCCCACTGAAGGGAAACTTCCCATTCCCCCTTCTTCAACACCTATCCCACCCGTTCCTAAGGTCCCTAAGGTTGGTTATGACCCGGTTAGGCGCCTTAACTTCATACGCGTCTGTGAGCTGAATAGGGAGGTTGTCGAGGGTGCCCCAATTTGGGCTATTGTTATCACCATCACACCCGAGGAGTCCCAAGTCTCAGTCCCACCTGAAGTCCAGGCAATCTTGTAGGACTTCCAAGACATTTTTTCTGAGGACTTGCCCTCTAGACTCCCTCCCATGCGTGATGTACAACACGCCATTAACCTTGTCCCTGGGTCAACCCTACCCAACCTTCCCCATTACCGACTGAACCCCAAGAAGCATGCTGAGCTCCAAAGGATTGTCGAGGACCTTATCCAAAAGGGTTTCCTCAGGGTGAGCAAGAGCCCATGTGATGTCCCTGCCTTGCTCACACCCAAGAAAGATGGCACCTAGCGGATGTGTGTTGACAGCCGCGCCATTAACAAAATCACTGTCAAGTACATATTTTCCATTCCCCGTCTTGATGACATGCTTGACATGATGAGTGGAGCCACCATCTTTTCTAAGATTGACTTGAAAAGTGGCTACCACAAGGTCCGTATCCGACCAGGGGATGAGTGGAAGACAGCCTTCAAAACAAAAGAAGGTCTGTATGAGTGGCTCGTCATGCCATTTGGGCTATCCAATGCCCCCAGCACCTTCATGCGACTTATGACGGAAGTTCTCCGCCCTCTCATTGGTCGCTTTGTTGTCGTCTACTTTGACGACATTCTCATCTATAGCCATAACCCTCATGACCACATCCACCATTTGAGGAAAGTCTGCAAGACTTTAAGGAGAGAAACCCTATTTGCCAACCTCAAGAAATGTGAATTCATGACAGGTCGGGCCGCTTTCCTTGGATTTGTGGTTTCTAACCAAGGAGTGTTTGTGGACTAATCCAAGGTCCAAGCCTTAGTAGACTGGCCTGAGCCCCAGAACGTCCACGACGTTCGTAGTTTCCATGGGCTAGTTACTTTCTACAGATGCTTCATCCAGGGTTTTAGCACCATTATGGAACCCATTACGGATTACATCTGTAAAGGAAATTTTGAGTGGACTACAGCCGCCTCCCAGGCTTTTCGTGCCATAAAGGAGCTCATGACCAAAGTCCCTGTCCTCTGCCTGCCAGACTTTTCCAAAGTCTTCAAGATATCCCGTGATGCATCTGGCGTAGGAATAGAAAGAGTGCTTAGCCAGGAAAGTCACCATGTGACTTACTTCAGTGAGAAGTTTTCTGATGCAAAGCTTCGCTACTCCACCTATGATAAGGAGTTCTATGGCGTGGTCCAAGCCCTCAAACATTGGAGACACTATCTCTTACCGCAAGAGTTTGTCTTATATTCGGACCATGAGACTTTGAAATTCCTTAGCCCTCAAAAGGGCTTAAACCCTAGGCATGGTCGGTGGGTAGAATTCCTCTAGTCCTTCACCTTTGGCTAAAACATAAGGCTGGAAAAGAGAATAAGGTAGCAGACGCCTTGAGTCGAAGGGTCTCCCTTCTTTCCACTGTTCGGGTAGAGGTCACCGGATTTGACCGCACGAAGGAACTCTATGGAGAGTGTCCTGACTTTGGCCCTGCCTACTCTGCCTTGTCTGCTGGATCTTCGACAACCTTTGCTGACTATCTATTCTAGGATAATTTTCTATTTTAAGGAGAGTAACTCTATGTCCCAAGGACTTCTGTTCGGGACTTCCTGATTTGGGAAATGCATGTTGGAGGTCTTGCTGGTCACTTTGGACGCAACAAGACCATCCATTCTGCAGAAGAGCACTTTTATTGGCTTGGCCTGAAGAAAGATGTGGCCAAGATTGTAGTCCAGTGTAGGACATGCACAATGGCCAAACAGGTCAAACAGAACACTGGTCTCTACACTCCTCTCCCCATTCCTGATAGACCATGGGTTGATGTGAGCATGGATTTTATCCTTGGGTTACCACGCACTGCTCACAAACATGACACCATCTTCGTGGTCGTTGATAGGTTCTCTAAGATGGCCCACTTCATTGCATGTTCCAAAACATCTGATGCATCTAGAGTAGCCCACTTATTCTTTGATGAACTCGTGCGTTTGCATGGTCTCCCCTAAACCATAGTGTCTGACCGAGATGTCCGGTTCACTAGCTATTTTTGGAAGACACTTTGGCACCTAGTTGGCACTAAGCTGAAAATTTTCACTGCCTATCATCCCAAACCGATGGACAAACAGATGTCGTCAATAGAAGTTTAGGGAATTTACTGAGATGTCTTGAAGGGGATCATCCTGGCACTTGGGACCTTCTTTTGTCCAGGGCCGAATTTGCATATAATAGCTCTGTCAATAGGTCCATAGGTATGAGTCCATTTGAGGTCGTGCATGGCTACAAATCTTGGAAACCCGTGGATCTCATTCCTCTTCCCCTCGAGTCTAGAACATCCAAGTCAGCTGAGGAATTTGCACAGCATGTCAAAAGTCCGCATGAGTCAATTAGCAAGCAAATAAACCTCAGTAATGAAACTTACAAACACTTGGCTGATTCGCATAGGCGTCACCATGAATTCCAAGAAGGTGACATGGTTATGGTACGGGTTCGACCCGAACGACTCCCCTCGAGAGCTGTTAAAAAGTTGCAAACCCGTAGTGATGGTCCCCTCTCAATTCTGCGGAAGATTAGCCCCAATGCTTATGTTGTGGGCTTACCTCCCGAATATGGGATTAGCTCGACCTTTAATGTGGTAAACCTAGTGACCTACAAGGAACCCACAGTGATTCCTAGTGACCCTTTCGAGCCTTCTCCTCCCATTGTGAGTGAGCCCACCCCTGTGCGTCCCACAGCCTCCAGAGCACCATGCGAGCAAATTGAGAGGATACTGGATGAGCAGGTGACAACTACATGGAGCCGAGTATACCAACGCTACCTTATTCGCTAGCGGGACTGTCCACCTTCTGATGACTCCTGGATCAGCCAGGAAGATCTCCAGCGCCTCGATCCAGATCTGTTGGAGCACTACCACAGCAGCGTCCCCCCTTACTCAACGGAGTCAAGTTCCAGCCGCCCCGGGAGGGTTGGTGGGGACACCGAGCCCACTACCGGGCCCACTACTCGGAGACGCCGCACCACCCCGACTGCACCGAGCTTGTGGCTCGGAGACTCGTTTGAAGACTCGGCGTCCTGAGTACGTTTCCGTACGTATGTGTATGTCTTATGTGTATTTTACTATGGTGATATTTGTATTTTTAACCACCAAAGTATTTTATTTTTATTGGGTCAAAGTATTGTATTTTATTAGGGTCCAAGTCAAACATTGGTTGGTGAATTTATTTTATTAGGCTAGGACATAAACATAATTAGTGAAAGATGGAAGGTATTAATGTTATGGCCTTCCCTATATAAAGGGGGCCAAGGGTGTAAGGTTTCATATAATGTATGAATGAAAGATTGCAATCACGTAGGAGCCATCCCCTCTTACTATTCCCTTCCCTCCTGTGGACGTCAAAAAAGAAGAGAGAAGAAAAAGAACGATCATACGGCGTGCACATCTCGGCACCCGAGAGCAGTCGGAGACGGAAAGGCCAAATAAACCCTATACCTCCTCCAAGCAGGACGAATACATGCCCGGTGCTCTGCCACCCAACAAAGAAGTCCCTCAAGCAGAAGAGACGGCCCCAGCTCCCCAACTGGCTATGCCGAAGGCCAAATCAGGAAGAAACCTGGTAATTCAGACACGGGCTCTGCATGCACCGGAAATCACTCGAAGCCCGAAACCGAAGCTCGAAGGCTTCGAATTAAACACCCCGAAGGCGGTGCACTACAGCTAAAGTACTACCAAAGGGTAGGCGTCCGTCTGAATCACCGCTAAGCTGGGAAGAGACCCTATGATACCTAAACCGGTGCGCCCCCATGGGCTACTTAAACAAGCGCGCCCCATGAGCCACTTAAACCGGCGCGCCCTTCCAATAGCACTGAAATCGGCGCGCCCCTCCTCCTGGTGCTAATCCGGCGCGCTCACCCCCCGTGCCGTTTTAACCAAGGCTATCGTCCCATCTTCAGTCCGATCCCCTATTTTCAGGTGCGAACAAAGAGAACTTACCTAAAATGGGCGAACGGCCTGCGCCTGACCAGTGTGCAACCGCCTGAACCACTCAAGCTCCCTGGAATGGAAATCTTTGAGCTCCGCACCGGCCGCCCGTCTCCACCAGTCGCCCTTATCCAATCCCTGAAGAGCACCTTCCGTACTCTACCGCCCTACACATCTGCAGGTCACTCGATTGCCTTCGGTTGGGGGGAAAGAGAAGACACATGTCGCTGGCTTCAGATGTTTCCTCCTCCCAGCTCCACTGATATATATATGCAGCAAACACTCCACTGACAGAGACACTGGCAGGCTTGCCATTGAAGAAAAACCGAGGGGTTGAGAGAGAGAAAAGGGAGGCTGTTAAAAGGTGAAGAGGAAAAAAGGGCGGTCTGGGCTGAGGTCTCCGGCGTCTGAAGAGAAGAGAAGCTCCATTCCCCTGCGCCCGTGAGGTGAAGAAGAAGAGAGTGAGTGTGAGAGAAGAGAAATGAGCTTGGAGGGGGAGGAGCTTGTGCTCCGTCCCCCCTCCCCCATCGATGTATCTCTTTCTTCTTTCATCGATGTATGTTTCCTTGCTTTTGGGTAAATCCCCCTCTGTATCTCGTCTCCCTTCCTTTCGCGGATGAATAAAAAGAAAAGCCCCTTTTGCAATATATGGTATTCTGTTTCCCTCACTTTCTCTCTGCCTTCTCCTCATCCAGGGCCCTTCAAAACTTGCTTCTCCATAGCATGGCCTTCGAAGGAGTCTGTCAGGGGATGAACATTCATGGCCTTCCTTGGTGAACATCTGCCCCATTGGGGCTCCTACAAAGCTGCTATCCATGAGCTGCTAGAACCCCTTGAAGGCTAGTCCTCGGGGCTTCTGCGCTCAACTGTGGGTCACCGGACTACCGTTTGGCCACTCCGAATATTGGAGGTCGTCTCGGAGTATTCCGTTTGACGATCTCCCATTCGCCCCAGCAAATCTCAGTACGGGGGAGATGCTGCCCAATTTTTGCCAGAGCTGTGAACGATAAGAACGAACTAAGCTCCCTAAGAACATGAACTGAACTTTGGAGTTCCTGAAACCCTTTGAACAAACCATCCAAACCTTAATCTTGACGGATGAACATAACACTTTGAAACCTTCAAATCCATCTATTTTTGCTAGGTGAACAAACAACCTAACCATCTGCTAACCTGCAAGCCTGTGAAAAGAACAAAACAGCCTAATCCAGCACGCTCCTAATCCGGCGCGCACTTATCCGGCGCGGTACCCCCCCCCAGCACCGTTTTAGCCCCACACTCATAAACACTTTTACCCTTTTTGGCTCCAAACCGGCACGCCCCCTGCGCGCCGGATTAAACCCTCTCACTAAAATACCTCTCCACCCCTTTGCTCACATTCGAAACCGGTGCGCCCCTAGTATGCCTTGAACCCGGCGCGCCCTCCCACGGGCTTTAAACCGGCGCACCCTCCTCATGGGCTAAATCGGCGCGCCCCTTTGTTCCACCTAAACCGGTGTGCCTTCCAAAAATATAATTAACCAAACAATGAAATAAAATAAAATTTTCTTCCAGGGGCGAAACCCCCGCAAGGTCGATCCGCGTGCGAGGGCGCAAGTTGGCAAGTTCGGGTTTCATACTTAACTATTTGCTTCCCCGGATTATGCGTGAAGAGAAAAGCAACGATGCCCCATGGTATCGGACGTGGACCTCGGAATCCCCGACATGGTCATGAGCCAGGCATATCTTGGGCTGATAGTTCATCAGCTTGACCCACCTCTACCGAGATCCAATCCCTCACCCACATTAAACTTGCCGTACCTACGGCAGACATCCGTATGTCTTTGTCGGTGTCTTCGATGCTTCAAATGCGGACTCTCGTCCGAAAAATGAATGGTCCACTAGTGACCGACATATGTACCAGGATCTAATCCCACACTTGCATTAAACTTGCCGTACTCACGGCAGACATTTGTACGGTTTGTCACCGTCTCTTACGCTACAAACGCGGACTTCCGTCCGAACAAGAAATGGTCCGCCAATGACCGACATGCACGCATACCTTGGGACCTTCGTTTCCCTGGACTGTGTGTGAAGAGAAAATCAATGACGCCCCATGGCATCGGACGTGGACCTCGGGAACCCCGATACGGCCATAGTCTGCAACCATCTCGGGCCAATAGATCATTAATCTAACCCGCTTCTACTGGGATTCAATCCCGCATCTGCATTAAACTTGCCGTGTCTGCGGCAGACATTTGCACGGTTTTACCGTCGTCTTCGATGCTACAAATGCGGACATTCGTCCGAATAAGAAATGGTCCGTAAGTGACCGACGCGCATGCATCCATGAACGTTTACGCCCCAACGCGGGGTCTGTTCAAATGCAATCCGAGTTTTTTACTTTCACTTTCATTACTATCAACTTTCTGGCCATGAGGCCCTAATTCTTGGCGATTAATCAAGGGTGTTCCCCTCTCCGAGGGGATGTAAATGACGCCGTGACCTTTATGGCACGGCTGTGAGCGACGTCACGCGGTTTGGGGAAGAGCGGAGAAGACGCGGAGCGCGCGGGCTCCTTTTTTTTTGGTGTTTGTTTGCTGCAACACAGAAATAAGAGAAGAGAGAGAAGGGGCCACCACGGGAGATTACTCCGGTGGGGCGAGCGGGACAAGTGTGATATAGCAAGATATGGGGGTTAAACGGCCATAGCGGGAAGTGACTCGCCGCGGCCTCGGGGGGACGGGAATGGTGCAGAAATTAAATAACAAGAATTGAAACGGCCATTGGGGAAGTGACTCGCCGCGGCCTCGAGAATATGAGCAGATGATATGATGACAGAATATAAAGAGAATACAAAGAGCGGGAATTTAAACGGCCATTGGGGAAGTGACTCGCCGCGGCCTCGAGAACATAAACAGATAAGAATATAACGTATGTGAATTTAAACGGCCATTGGGGAAGTGACTCGCCGCGGCCTCGAGAATATGAGCAAAATATAACAGAATATAAAGAGAATATAAGAACGGAAATTTAAACGGCCATTGGGGAAGTGACTCGCCGCGACCTCGAAAATAAGATGTGATCGCCAGGGGCCGAAAGACCCCAAAATAAGAAAGTGATCGCGCCTACCTCAAGAGCGGGAGATGGCGGGTTGCTTCTTCCTCTCCCTCCGGCCGGCCGACGGAGAGGGCTTTCCTCGGCTACCCTTGCAAAACAACGACAAACAAATGACAAGTGGATTAGAAAGATGGAGGTGTAGTATTCAAATCCTTGCGATAAAAATAATGAAATGATGGCAAGACACACACCTGGTTGGTGTTATCTTTTAAACCCCTCTCGGACTCGAGTAGGAGGAAAATGAGATGATGGATGTGAGAAGTGTATAAGAAAAGGCGCCCTTATGAAGGGAGATAGGGGATGCAAGATGATGAATGTAAAAGAACTACGAAGAAAAGGAAAGAATTGGCTTATTGGATGTGCCGATGGTGAAATCCGGCGGAGCTCCGGCAGCGTGGGGACGACGTGGAAGCGCGGTGGATGAAGACGACCTTCCTCTCGCGAGCGTGAGCACCCGAGAAGCCGGCAGAACCACCACCTACAAAAGAACCCACGGGTTAGAAAATGACTCCGTAGTCTCTGGGCTCCGGCAGCCTATCGGATCACTTCGAAGCTCTCTCAGAACTGAGGGGGTGGGCCTCTATTTATAGGGCTCCGGAGGGTGGAGGCGTCCAGGACCCTGGACACCTCCATCAGGGCCGAATTAATATTTTATTATATTTTTATTTATTTTTTTAGAATACTTTTGTGGAGGCGTCCAGGGTCCCGGACGCCTCAAACAGGTCCACCGAAAATCGACAACGGCCGCACGCAGTTTGGCACAACGCGTGATTTTGTGAGCGGCGCCTCGTGATTCAGAAATGGGCGCGTCCAGCTGACTGGACGTCTTCAAAATTTGGATTTTTTCACACACGACAAACCGTCGTTCGGTGGTCGGCGCCCGTGAGAGAGTTGATGGAGGCGTCCAGGGGCCTGGACGCCTCCAAAATATATTATATATTTTTATTTTATCTTTTTATGCTAGGGCTGGCATTTTTGATTTTTTTTATATTTTTTTATATGGAGGCGTCCAGGGTCCTGGACGCCTCCATTAATATATATATTTTTTTATTTTTTTTTTTTTTTGTTTTATGCCAACTGGCATTTTACACACATTTTTTTATTTTTGTTTTTTATGGAGGCGTCCAGGGGCCTGGACGCCTCCATTAATATATATATATTTTATTTGGTTTTGGGCCCTGAGAAAATAATAAAATAAATTAAAAAGATGGGGGCGTCCAGGGGCCTGGACGCCCCCATTAAGACCCACCCGGGTCCTCAATCGGCGGCCGCCCGGCAGACACCTTCTTGGTTCCGGAACCTCTTGATGCGTCTGACTGGTGTTGATGCCGTCTGAATGCCGTGACGAGACGATTCTGGATGCCGAAAAAGGCAGAAGAAGACCCAAGAAAAGGAAGTACTCAAGTGATTCGAAATGCGTAAGCCGTCGCGGGGCGTCGTATAGTAATATGAGACTTTCTCAGGAGACGTCAAGAATGGCGTGTATACAGCTGCCCCGCCTTGGCGTCTGCTTTGCAAGGGAGCGACACGTAATGGAATGATATCGAAGTGGAGTGAAATGAAGTGGGAGCGGACTGATAAGTTGATGCCAAGGTGTGATGAGACACGCTTTTGACGTTACTGTTTGGAATCTTTTCTGAAGTTTCAATGAGGCGACCTTGAAGAAGGTCTTTCAAATATTTGACGATTGCTTGGACGGAGATCAAATAAGGGAGGGTGAGATGTGCGCTCAGGCACGAAACAAAAAGAGACCAACTTCTCGGTGTGGAAGTACCTGGGTCATAAACCGGAGGTTTCACCTTTGGGGAGCGGTTACCAGCCAATGTGGAAGTGCTGCGGCCAAGGTGGGTCAAACAAGGTCAAAAGTAAAGGAATATCTGAGGGTCTGTCCAAACAAGGGTCTCCTTTGGAAGAGCAGCGTAGGGCTGTCTCAAGGAAACTCAGTATTTCATTCGGAGTGGAATATCTCATATTTGTGGGAATTGAAACACAACGGCTTTCACAATCGAATCACTTGAATGATCTTCCGCAATAAATCAAAATCCTATATGAATGTATGCTGGGTTAAAATAAAAATTTAAAACAAACTAAAATAGAAGATAGCCAAGGATAATATTGTCAACTTGTTAAGAACGGGTCAGGATACCGATCCGGTGAGCCGACACTGAGCTGGGGCCCGTTTATCCGCGCACCAACTCACTGAATGGAACCGTCGTCCCCATGCTACCACAAGTTAACGGCCTATCCGTACAACCCAAATTCTTCCGGGATCATCACTGTTTTTGTTGAAAGGGAACTCAAATCCCAGATTTGTTCGGGTCGCAAGGTCCTTGACATGTTCTAGTAGCGTAGGTATCGTATACTATGATGCATGACATGGTGGGACCAACCATTGAAAGGTGGGACAGGAGACTGGACAAAGACGTCCGTTAGTAAAACCTGCACAGACCAGCATGGATTAATAACATCAGAAAGTAGCAGAATCATAGCAGAATCGCACCACAATGCGAAGGAGATCTAGCCAAAATCCCGATATTGACCACTGATGTGACATGTTCTGTCCTGTAGCAATCTTCCCTTCCTATAAGAACTCCCCTTAGGCTAGTTCATTCAGATGCACTAAGGTGGGTTTTGGAAGCTCAGGAGAGGAAGGAGAGGAGAATCTAGAGATTTCAGGATGGAAGGAGAGTCTTCCCGTGTTATGAAGAGGAGCAGGCCTAGCAGCGAGATCAGGCGACTCTCCGACCTCGAGGGTCATCTGAGTGGGACGATCATGTCGCATATGGTAAGCTGATTCATTTCAAATTTTCCATGTGAACCTTCTTCTTACTTCCTTTATTTCTCTTTTTTTCCTCTTCCAGCCATATCCACTCTTCCAGGCCCGAGGAAGTTTTCCAAACTGCCATGGCTTTCAAAGCTAACTTCCAATATCTCCATTGGCATGAGGGCCATACTCTCGAAGTGGCATCTGCAGGGGCTCCTTATTCACGCCAAGCATTACGAGAAGATTCGTATGGACTGGGCGGCTATGGGCGCACTAGTGGAGATCTGGCATCCCCAGACCCACACTTTTATCTTCCCGACCTTCGAGGTGACCATCCTCCTCGAGGAGGTGGAACTTCTGCTCGGATTGAAGAAATTCAAGAGTGACGGGAAGGTGAAGGCTATGCGGATGCTGACACGGGGGACTTCTGAAAGCGTCCTTGGAAGCTTCATGCCGCCCGACGCAGCCCGAAAGGTCCGTACTCAAAAGGGGATCGATCTCCAAAAGCTCGCGGAGTGGGTCATGGACGCCCTGAGAGGGTCACCAGACGATGACTATTTGGAGGGAATCATGAAGGGGTTCACTATCTGTCTGGCGGGTGCTCTCTTGTTTCCTCATACCGACAACATAGTGGAGGAGGATCAACTAAGTGCCATTCGCGGGATCTGGAGTGGAAAGAGGGTGGGACCCGCTGTCCTTGCCTATCTTTACAGCGGCCTTACTGCCTCGAGCATGGGTAAGCCTCCTTTTGGTTGCGCACTTGTCTTGAATTGCTGGCTTGATTTGCACTTCAAATTCGACCACCGCGAGGGAATGCCAACTGCTTCGAAGCTCTTCCAACAAAGCCCGCTTCACCACATAGCCGACGTGTTAGGCTTCGGTGGTACTGTAGTGAACCGCGTTCCGTGGCTGAAGAAACGTGAAGACTGGCGGTCTCACTTCCGCACCGTGACACAAGGCTTCTTTACTTGCGCACCGGCATGTTTGCTTTCGCTAGATCTCCTCATGAGGCCTTCTCCCGAAGTTGATCTTCAACTGATCGGCACGACCGAGTTCGTCCTTTATAATGCGCATCGGTGCTGCCTCCAGATTGGCATCCCACGCCATTCGTTCCCGCCACCGACTGGCATCGTTCCTTTGAAGAAAAGGGAGTTGGGCACTGAAGCGGACGCGAAAGAAGCGAAGGCCATTAAAGCTCCCTGGAAGACAAGTGTTGCGGGAAAGGCCTTAGCGCACGTGGTGGAAGAATGCGAGCCGTGGAGGGCTTATGTAACCGAACTGGGGAAGTTAAGGCCTAAGGCGCCTAAGCCCCTGATGTAGTTCACTCTGCTTTCTGATGGAATAAAATCTGGCATTTATGTTTTGGGACCCCCGTCCACTTAATTATTATTATCTTTTTTGTGGTTTTTCTTTTTCTTTGTGTTTTTTCTTTTGTTTGGATTATATACATACTCTTATCTTTTTTACTTTTATTATATATATATACTTTTTTTTGAAAATTTTTTATTATGGGGGCGTCCAGGATCTGGACGGCCCTAATTTTATATTTTTGATTTTTTAGGTTTTTTTGTCTTGGGGTCGTCCAAGGGCCTGGACGCCCCTATTTTTTTTATTTTTGATTTTTTAAATTTTGTTGATTTGGGGGCATCCAGGGTCCTGGACGCCCCAACTTCTTATTTAATATTATTTTGGTTTTTTTTGTTTTGGGGGCGTCCAGGGTCTTGGACGCCCCCATGTTTTATTTTTTTATTTTTTTAGTTTTTTTATTTTGGGGGCGTCCAGGCGCCTGGACGCCCCAATTTTTTTGAATTTTGAAAAAAATAAAAAAATGTGGGGGCGTCCAGGCGCCTGGACGCCCCAAAGGAGGTAGCTTCTATATATAAGTGTTGCCCCCCCCCCCCTTTTGCTCATTTACTGTTCATTCTGACGACCCAGTCACCCTAGACGACCCATTCTTAGTCCCAATGGAGCGAGGAGGATCGAGCCACGGTCCAGAGAAGCGGAAACGACGGGCTCGTCGTCCGAGGAGGCTGAGGGATGATGCCGAGGGGGCTGCTGCGGCGGAGGAGATTGCCGCGGGTGAGGAGGCTCTTCCTTTGGCCTTGGAGGCTGCAGTGGATGCTGGCGACGCGGCAGAGGACGAGCACGATCCGGTAAGCCCCTTAGACCTCCATTCTATTGGTTCACTGGGTTAAAGGGCGGACGAGAGGCTGTGTGGAGAACGCCGGGTGTGAGGGAAGGAGGCGTCCAGGGGCCTGCACGCCTCCATAATTTCTTTTTTGTTCTTTTTTAATTTATTTATTTTTGTAAATAATAAAAAGAATTAAAAAAAAGGAGGCGTCCAGGGAATGCGACGCCTCCATAATAATATATATATATTTTATTTGTTTTTGTTTTTGGTTTTTGGTTTTTTCTAAAAATAAAAGAAAATAAAGGAAATGGAAAGGAGGCAGCCAGGGGCCTGGACGCCTCCACAAAAAATAAATATTAAAAAAAGGAAAATAAAATAAAATGAATAAGTATTATATGCAGTGTTATTATTTAATATTATTCATGATGCTGATGTATTTTTTATTGGTTTTGCGGTGTGCAGGGTGTGATGAAAGGACGGATCAGCTGGTCCCTAGTGGTGGCAGCATACCGTGGGCTGCCGGACTTCCAGAGGGCGCGTGTGGACGCCATGGGCTTTGGAGCTTTCCTTAGGATCGAGCCCTTCCGGCTCGACCTTCCTCTTATCCAGGCATTGAGGGAGCGGTGGCACGCGCCGAGCCGGGCGTTTCTGATGCCCTGGGGGCACATGGTGCCGACACTCGAGGACGTGGCTCGGATCACCGGGCTACGGGTTGACGGAGAGGCGGTGAGCGGGGTCACCTACCCCGACTACCGAGAGAGTGCCCTGGACCTGCTGTGGTTAGAGACGAGCGTGACTGATAGAGACAGCAGGGTAGTTGGCCGAGTGGAGATCATGGAGGCGCTCGGATTCGTTGACCCGCGCCAGCGGGTTAGCGAGACTGGAGCGGAGTTTCTGGCACGATTGGAGGGAGATGCCCGTGCAGCTTTCACCCAGGATCCGAGCGAGAGGGAGCTGGTGGATCTAGACCTCCGGAGGTTTCTTTTCTTCTTCTTGGGCCGCCTTCTGCTGGGGACGAAGGGGGATGGCATCCACTGCCGTTTCCTCGGGATCTTGGCGGATCTGGACAGAGTGGGACACTACGCGTGGGGAGCGGCTCTGCTTGCCCATTTGATTGCTGATCTCTCCCAGACTTCGGAGAAGGAGACGACAGTCAGCGGCTTCGCACCTTTTCTCCAGGTAAACATTTTATTTATGCATTCCCACAGTTAAATATGCAATTATTGTACTAATGATGTATGATGGATGCAGGTGTGGAGCTATTACTATTTCCCGATGGGGAGGGCTAGGCATGGGAACAGGAGGGCCGTGCCTCTGGCGCGGCGGTGGAGGCCGGTCGTGGTTGCAGCACCCCACGGCTACCAGCTGGCGTCGCTTCGTCGGGAGCTGAGCGAGTATCCCGAGGCCATGGTATGATGCGTATGATTTTTTTGTGTTTATGCATGTGACTGATGGTAACTAACATGATGTATGTATGGTGATGCAGGTGGTGTGGAGACCCTACCTGGGCATGGGCGACGCTGGCCAGCCTTGGGTTGTAGCGGGTCTTCCTCGTTTCAGGCGGGACGTGTGGGTCCATTGCCTGAACGAGATCGAGCCGCTTCGGCTGAGGCTGGTTATGAGGACGTTGGGGCTAGCCCAGGAGTGGGTTGATGTAGAAGAGCCGGCCCGCATTGGGCGGAAGACCAAGGGGAAGGCGAAGGTTGTGGACTGGCGTACGCGCTTCCCAGCACAGTACCAGGACTGGCAGCAGGGCGGGGTCCCAGTGGTGTCCCATGTACAGGACAGTACTGATTACCTGAGACGGTACCGGGCTACGTATGGGGACCGCCTCTTCCTTGGTGGTATGGCAGGGGTAAGTGAAATGAGAATGCTTCACTCTTTTATATGTATATGCATGTGGTACTAACTTACGTGCAATGCAGGATGCTCGTGATACCATGATCGCCGACCTGCGGGCCCAGTTGGCGGACGCCAGGCGACAGTTGGTGGCCATCCGACAGGAGTTGGAGATCCTGGTGAGTTTATGTGATGCATTTTTTTTGCGACCTGGATTTTTGATGCTTAGCCTTTGACTGACGTTTGCCCCGTGTTTCAGCGGGCCCACCAGACAGCGGCAGCCGGGACGGCTGGTGGAGCGGGTTCCAGTTCGCGGGGCCCTCCTCCGGAGGTTTCTGCCCTCCAGGAGCAGCTGGCGTATGCGGTGGCTCGGGCTGAGGAGGCCGAGCGTGACCGCGAGGCTCGAGTGAGTGCTTGCCTGACCTTGACTCTCTTCTGGCTGCTTTCCTTCTATCACTGTTGTTCTCTTATGGTGCATGCGTGCTTTGACAGGTGGCCGAGATTCGGGAGGCCCTGGCGCGTGCTGTTCGTGCCGAGCAGGAGCGCGACGCTCGGGTGGCGGAGCGTGACGCCCGGATTGCAGAGCTGGAGGAGGAGCGTCGACGGGAGGCTGAGGAGCTCCCTCGCGACGTAGTGGATCTGCGGATCACCCTCGAGCTGTCGAGGAGAGAGGCGATGAGGGAGAGAGAGGAGAGGGAGAGGGATAGGGAGAGCGTGGAGAGAGAGAGGGAGAGGGATAGGGAGAGAGAGAGGGAGGAGCGACAGCGGGATCAGACCGAGAGGAGGGCTCTAGAGGCCCAGCTGCTGGAGCTCCGATTGAGTCTCGGCACGGCGGAGGGGAGGCTTCGGGAGAGCGAGGAGCGGTACCAGAGGGCGAAGGAACGCGGGGCGCGACTTCGTCAGTCTGGTTCTTTTTCCATGGGCAGCTATCTGGTTTCTTCGGCCGAGGAGCGTCGTCGCGCCTTCGAGGCTGGAGTGCCACCGCAGGGCGAGGCGAGCACGGCTTCTCAGGGTTCGCAGAGGCCCCCTAGGGATCCCCGGCAGAGGAGGGAGGAGAGAGATGACCAGGAGGGTGATGGTGAGAGTTAGAGAGTTGCTTGTACACGTCACCCTTCTCACTGTATGATGTACTTTCGGCTATTATATGAAATGAAAATGGCTTTCTTGTGTTGTGTGTACTTTTCTCTCTCCCACACTTTCTTCTTTGCACTGAGTTGTCCTTCGAGGCACGCTCCACGAGACCTTGCCCTGAACAGCGGGGAACTACGCTTTGCACGGGGGGATTCTGTTTCCTTTCTCCCCCTTTTGGGCGCGTCCAGGCGCGAGGACGCGTCTTAGTCCTTGAATTCAAATTTAAAGCGTCGGGTGGCCTTTCTTCTCCCGTGCCTTACCCGCAAACGAGCCCGCCTTCCGCCGAAACTCGCTTGCCCCTTTTTCGTCTTCCTCCTCTTTTGATTGATGGAGTTCGGTGGGCCCGATCATGGTGAAGGTGGAGAGGGACGAGGAACTCCTCGCCCGAGGAGGGACGCGCCAGAGCACGGAACGGCGTCCATGGAGGAGGAAGGGCCGCTTCGGGCCCCCGAGGGACCCGAGGGGCCCGATGGCGCGGGAGGAGGTGAACACGGCTCGGTGAGTGCTTGGTTTTCCCCCTCTTTGATCCATTTTGAGTTTTGAAGCAAGCCGTGCGAAGGGGGAAAGGGTTCGGCTAGTGTCGCACTTAAATGATGGACGCGTCCTAGACAGGGGACGCGTTATTTTTGACTGATGTGGGACCCCTTTCTTGGTGCAGGACATGGCAAGGACCCTGGGCCTGGCCGATGAGTGGGCGAGTGCGGACGAGCCGAGCCGCGTCAGGAGGGAGAGTCGCGGCAAGGCGAGGCTCGAGGACTGGCCCGTACGTCTCCCTGGACAGCAAGGGGGTGTACTGGTGCAGGACAGTGCCGACTTCCTGCGGCGGCAGAGAGAGAGTTACGCGGGGCTTCCCCAAGCTGGGGACACGCGTGGCATCGGCGGCTCGCGCGCCCAACTGTCAGAGACTAGGCGGCAGCTGGCCGTCGCTCAACATGAGCTGTCGCTCCTGGTAAGTTACGTGCCGCACTTTTAACTTCAGATTTTGGAGTTTCACTGACGGCCGTTGTTTATTTTGTTCCAGCGTGCCCAGCAGACAGCGACGGTGGGAGTGGCTGGCGGATCTTCCAGCTCCTCGGCCCCTTTTCTCGAGATTGCCTCCCTCCGGGAGCAACTTGCCGGTGCGGTGGCCCGCGCGACCCGGGCGGAAGAGGAGCGTGACGCCTGGGTGGCGACTGTAGCGGAGCTGCGGCATCGTGGTGAGGAGAGACCTTCTCCAGACATCCTGGAGTTAAGGGTTCTTCTGCAGATGACGAGGAGAGAGGCAGAGAGAGAGAAAGCCGAGAGAAGGTCCGAGCGACAGCGGGATCTGACCGAGAGGAGGGCCTTGGAGGCCCAAGTGAGGGAGCTCCAGCTGGGCCTTCAGGCCGTCGTGCAGAGGCTAGGAGGGATGGAGACGCGCTATGAGAGAGCGCGAGAGTTCGGGGAGCGACTCCGCCAATCCGGTCGCTTTGCCGCTAGTGGCTTTTTCGCCACGCCAGGGGAGGAGCAGCGAGTCACTGCTGCGGAGCAGGCGCCAAGAGGCGAGGCAGGTGCTACTGCATGGGGATCCCGGAGGCTTCTGAGGGACCCTCACCTCGGGGGAGAGGAGAGGGACGCCTAGAGGGACGAGCATGGAAATAATGGCAAGAGCTGGCGAGCTAGTGGACCTGCCACCTCTCTATGATTGTAGTGTTTGTGACAGCTTATGTAGAATTATGAATGGAATGATTTGATTTTCTGCTGCTTGTTTGTTCTCTTGTGCGTTCCTTCTTCCCTACACTTCCTTTCCTTTGCACTGTTCCCATGTGATGGGTCTGCCGAGACTCCGCCCCGAGCGGAGAATCGCGTCTTGTTGTGACCATTTTCCACGGGAATCTGCCGTCGAAGTCAATAATGACGGCCCTAGCCCCTTTCCCGAACGTTGTGTCAAATTTTGCGGACGTCCTCCAAATCATGATAGGGTATCCCTAGACAACATAGGGGGCTAGTCGTCATATTCTTCGTCCAGTCAATCACCCCGTGCGAGCGGTGAAGCGACACACGGGACCGCACGGCCGGTGCCTCATTGCGAGGGCTATCATTAACAGGTGATGGAGGCAATCTTGGCCCGCACTCCTTCCATTTCTATAAATTCTTGTCCCTTTTATCTTCCCAGGTATATCGAGGACTAACTCGAGGAGCACAAGTTCTCACGGGAGAGGAGGAGTTCAAAATTCTGAGAGTTGGATGGAGGGCGAATCTTCCCATTCCTCGAAGAGAAGCAGGTCCAGTGGTAGTAGTTCCAGGAGGCTTTCAGACCTTGAAGGGCACTTCAGCGAAAGGGCCCAATCACAACTCGTAAGCCAAGTTTTCTTGCCCTTTTTTCCATTCTTTCTTCCTTTCTTCTGACCAAACCTCACCCCCATTCCTTGTATGTGTAGGTTGTGATGAAATCACAAATCTTATGGGAGTTGGTAGTAGCAGCGTACAGGGGCCTCCCAGATTTTCAGAAGGCGAGGCTAGACGTGATGGGATTTGGTACCTTCCTTCGGATCGAGCCGATCCAGCTCGACCTGGTCCTGATCCAAGCCTTGTGTGAGAGATGGGACCCAGTGAGTCGGGCATTCCTGATGCCCTGGGGGCACATGGTGCCCAGCTTGGAGGATGTGGTCCGGATCACAAGCCTGAAGGTAGAGGGCGAGGCAGTGACCGGAGTCACTTACGCGGACTACAGAGAAGGTGCCCAGAAGTTACTGGGTTTGGACCTAGATGGTCGGAAAAATAGGTCGGTAGCTAGGGCGTCCCTCATGGATGCATTAGGGCTCACCGACACTCGTCGGCGGGACGATGAATCCTCAGAAGAGTTCATGGAAAGGATGGAAATAGGATGCCGTGCCGTGTACTGCACAGATTTCGGCGACTGGGAAAGATGCAACATAGATTTGAGGAGATTTCTCCTCTTCCTTTTGGGGAGATTGGTACTGAGCTCGAAAGGGGACGGTATCCAATGTTGCTTCCTGGAGCTGCTGTCAGACCTTGAAAGAGTAGGGTATTATGCCTGGGGAGCCGCCATGCTGGCACACTTGTTTGCAGGCCTATTCCAAGAAACGGATCGTGAGATGACTGTGAGTGGTTTCACACCATTCATCCAGGTATTTTTTTGGTTTTGCTTGTTTTGTATTTTTTTGTGTTTTTGCAAAGTACTGATGACCTGTGCCGAGCAGCTATGGAGCTATTATTACCTCCCTATGGGGAGAGCTCGGCATTGGCGACCCGTGGTGGTGCCGTTAGCCAGGCGGTGGGAACCCATCATGAGTGCGGCACCCCTAACCTACCAACTGATGGTGCTAAGGCGGGAGCTACAGGAGTTCCCTGCAGCGATGGTAAACTGGAGGCCCTACTCAGACATGGTCGATGCCGACCAGCCGTGGGTTCTAGCAAGTCGTGCCCGGTTCGGACGGGAACTGTGGATGCACTGCCTGAATGAAATCGAGCCGCTTCGGCTACGATTAGTTATGAGGACTTTAGGACTGGCTCAAGAATGGGTGGATTCAGCTGCGCCACCTCGTGTCGGGAGAAAGACGCGGGGACCGGCGACCTGCATTGACTGGCGCGTGCGATTCCCCGAACAGTATGAGGACTGGCAACGGGGTGGCACGATTGTAGAATCACAGGCGCGGGATAGCGAGGACTACTTGCGTCTATATAGGACAAAGTACGCAGAACGGTTCCAACCCCGGGGACTTGTGGAGGTAGGTTTCCCCTTTTCTCTTCTCTTCTTTCTCCTTTTCTTGGTTTTCTGGTGAAAATGCTGACTTGTAAGGCTGCAGGATGTCCGGGATGCCATGATAGCGAATTTACGAACTCGCTTGGCAGAGATGGAACAACAGTTGGGCGATGCCCGCGGAGCTACGAGCGCCTTGGTAGGTGTACAGTACGTTCCTAATTAAAACCCCAGATTCCAGATGTTGGCTGCTAATTCACGCGGTCGTAGCATGCCCAGATTGGCGCGGCTTCCCCAGCGATGGGAGTGGGTGGTGCCTCTTCCAGCTTGTGGATTCCCACCTCAGAACTTGACTTGCTTCATGAGCAACTTGCTCACGCCACGCAGCGTGCTGCGGAGGCAGAAGGGATGCTCTGTATACAGGTAAAAGTTTCAGTGCTGAGTTCTCTTGTTTACGCCTTATCGCGTATCTGAGATGGTACACTTGGCAGGAAAAGGAGACGGAAGAAGCGCTTGCCAAGCTGCGCAGAAGGAGGCTAGGATAGCAGAACTGGAGAGGGAACTGCGGCGTCATCTGATGACGACTCCTCTAGGGATGCCGTGGAACTGAGGATCACTCTCCAGTTGGAGAGGGAAGACCGCGAGAGAGAACGTGCAGAGAGAGAAAGAGACGCTGAGAGAGAAAGAGCCAACAGATTGACTGAAAGGGAGGAACGAAGGGCCATGGAGGCCCAACTATTCGAACTCCGAATCAGCCTTGGTCTTGCTGAACAGTGGCTGAGAGATGGTGAGGAGCGCTACCGAAGAGCACGAGAGCGTGGCTTTCGTGTTGGTAGCTTCTCTGCTGCTTCCGTAGATCAACGCCGGGATGTGGGAATAGGAAGAGGAGTACAGAGCGGTAGGAGTACCGCTTTTCGTAGTTGGGTAGCACCTTTGAGAGCGTTTTACCCGGAGAGTAGTGGGACGAGTAATGCAGAGAGAGAGGGCGGAACTTGATGTAATTTTTTTGGTTTTTGGAATAAAATACAAGGTTCGGTTTGTTTGTTTTTCACCTTTGCTTCAGTTGCCTGAATCCCTGCACATATCACTGAAACAAACAAATCAGAATTTCTGTTCTGACTTGGCCCCTTGCTCAATAAGCAAATGGTCACTGTGACTGTCCTTGATAACTGGTCAAGGGGCCAAGCCTTTATTTTAACGAAGGCAAGGGAAAGAAGTGGTGATGATAAATGCGACAGGCAAGCACACGAATGCAAGCGGTATTAAAGTGAGATGCTGCACGCAAATATAATCATGCAAAATTGATTTGTTTTCTTTTTTTTATATATTTGGCATTTTTTTATAAAAAAAAGATTTTTTGCTTGCAAATATGTACATTTTCTCTTTTCCATTTTTTGTTGTTTTATCATCTCAATTTTTTTATTGCTAACGCCCGGCAAGCACCCAAATGGCACCTAACCTTCGTGAGAACAGGGGTTTCTTACTAACCTCCCAGGTATCCTAAGTGCACATCTAGGTTGATTTGGGCCTCTAGACCTCTCGAATGATGATCCCGCCGGCTAAGACTTACCCTGATGACAATACCGTCATGCCATGCTTAGGCTCCCAGTCGCTTCCGACCGCAGGGATTCACCCAAAAGGTGTTTGAGGTAAAAGATTTGCCCGACCCGGGTCTATTTCCTCACAACTCTAGATGGTATATGATGGAACACCCTGGAACCCTAACGACCAACCGCGCGACGCTGACCCGGAATCAGACGCCGTCGCACCCATAGGTGACGCGCTTGCATTGGCCTAAGCCCGAGGTTAAACAAGAAGACATCAAGGTGGTAAACAGGGGTCTTGACCAGCCAGAAACACAGAGACTCCTTCGCAGCGATAGCTTTTGCTTTTCAAAGTAGGCAACCAAATGTGTATATTAAAATAAGGTCGCAGACCCTAGGCAGTTTTCATCCTTCAGAAACTCCATCGAACCTTCATCTTTAGAGGAAGAAGGAAGAGCGCAGGGGATAAACCTCCTGAGAGGACCGGCAAAGCCGTTAACCCGGCGAGCGAATAAGGGCCCATTAACTCTTTCCTTTCGGACAACTTCGGACCAAATCTCGAGCATTTACATTCCACGGCCCCTTTTGTGGATTCAGACTTTTGCTTTGAGGGGTTCCGTTTATCGCAACAGGCACGGTCACGACCAGGCTTTTCTCTTGATTTTGATTTTGTATTTCTTTTTGTGAGGGAGATAAAGTCGTTTGACGTTTGTGGGCTCCCTTTTCGTATGCCTGCGGGGACACTGCCCTCTTCTCGTGCTCTGATCGATGCTCGAGGAAATGGATCCTACTCTTGCCTTTGGGGTTTGAGTTTCGGTTTCTCATGCTCAGCGTTTTAAGGGCGCCGACTGTCTCATTTGGTCGAAGGGAAAAGAATAAAGATTACAGCTTCCGGAGATCTTCTGGGTGGGGCCCCACCGTAGGTGATGCTACCGACTTTTTTGAGTAAAATACATAAGTGAGCACATGTTAGCTTCCTTCGAGCGAGCATAGGCTGACGTGGCCGGACAGGGATTTCCACGGTTCTGGCAAACCAAGACCCGGTGCCTACCAAGCCTCAATGGGCCCTATCCTAACATGAAGGTTAGATGCAGGGACTTAACTACATGGTGACTGCCGGGCATCGGCATTTTGAATTTTCCATATTTTTAGTGGTTTTCAATATTCCTTTGTTTTTGATGTTTTTATCTTTTCATCATTTTTTTTTTGTTGTGCTAAGGGTAGTATTTCTTAAGATAAAGCCCATTCCAAGGGTGGGATAACTCGGTCCCTTCGGCGTTGACTAGCTTGTAGGCGTTGCCAGGGTACACGGCTTGAATTACAAATGGTCCTTCCCAATTGGGTTGGAGCTTAGAACGCGGACCTCCAGGTTTGACAAAAATTCTTTTTACGACCATCTCACCAACTTTGAATTTTCTCTCAACGACTTTCTTTTGGTAAAAGCGAGCGAGTCTATTTTGATACACACGCGCGTGTTCGGCAGCGGCCAGCCGTTTCTCATCCAAGAGTTCCAACTGGGCGAGGAGTGAATTACGACGATCGTCGAGGGGAAATTCCTCGTCCAATTGTACCCTGAGAGAAGGGATCAGAGTCTCGTACGGGACTACCGCTTCCATACCATAAGTAAGGGCAAATGGAGTCTGCCCGGTGGGGGTACGGATTGAAGTGCGATAGGCCCATAGAGCTTCGATAAGCTTTTCTGGCCAGTCTGAAAACTTACTAGACTCGCAGGTTTTTTTGATGATTTTGAGCAATGTTTTATTGGTGGCCTCCGCTTGGCCGTTACCTTGTGGGTAATAAGGCGATGAATGATGCAATGCAATTGCGTACCTTTTGCAGAGGTCCTGTAGGTCCTGAGAAATGAACTGTGGCCCATTGTCGGTGACGATCGTGCTTGGGACGCCGAATCTGGCGAGGATGTTCTTCATGATGAACTTGCAGACTGTTGACGCCTTGATTTCCGCGTAAGCTTCGGCTTCGGCCCATTTGGTGAAGTATTCCGTCCCAGTAAGGATGAAAGATTTCTACTTGGTGAGGGAATTGGGATCACCTAGGGGACCAATGATGACGAATGCCCACATGGAGAAAGGCCATGGGGAGGATATTGGATGAAGTGAGGAAGATGGTGAATGGATTTTATCGGCGTGAAGTTGACACTTGACACACCTACGGACATAGACAGCACAATCTTCTTCCATAGTGGGCCAATAAAAGCCTTGGCGAATGATCTTCTTGGCGAGCATCTGACTATTTACGTGGCCACCGCACACACCCGACTGCATCTCTTCTACACATTTCAAACCTCATCGTCACCAAGACATCTTAACAGAATACCAGTAAGGCTCCTCCTATAGAGTAGACCTCCAACCAAAGTATATTTCTGAACCACCCTTCTTATGGCTTTCTTGTCCTCTGTGGTGGCCCCTTCAGGATAAGACTGATCTTGGCAGTATTTGATAATTTCATAGAACCATGGTTTCTCTTCATCAGCCAGTTCTTCTTCGGCCTCTGCCAACATGATTTCCCTCTTCTCAAGGATATCTTCCTGCATGATCTTCCTTGCTATCCCGTCTTTCATATTTACGTAGGAAGCATCATCGATTGCAGGGGCGTGAAGTTTATAGATGGAAATGGACTTAAACCATCTTCCTAGAGGGAACCTTATGGATGATGCCAACGAGGCGAGGGCATCGGCGAGAATATTCTGATGACGAGGGACATGAATAAAGATCAGTTTGGCGAACAGTTTGGCAAAGGCAGCAGTGAGTTCTTGGTATGGCTTGAGTTTGGGATCGCGAGTGCGATATTTAGTGAGCACCTGGCGAAGGATGAGTTGACTATCACCTACGACTCGTAACTCAGTGATACGAAAAGAATGAGCGAGTTCTAGGCTAGCTAGAAGAGCTTCATATTCGGCTATATTGTTGGTGACTGGAAATTTGAGCTGGTATGCCAATGGGAATGTGAGGCCTTCAGGCGACAGGAGGGCGATGCCGATTCCTCTCCCTTGAGAATTTAGAGCTCCATCAAAATATAGCGTCCACATTGGCTCATCTGATTGGTTGATGGACATTAGTTCCTCATCTGGAAACTCTGATTGGACGGGATCGAACTTGGGAAGAGGATGGTGAGCGAGATGCTCGACTATGGCATAGCCTTTAATCACCTTTTGCTGGATGTAGGTGATGTCGAACTGAGAGAGAAAACTTTGCCAGCGTGCTAGCCTATCCGTAAGGACGGATGTCTCCAGAAGGAATTTGATAGGATTCATTCGAGCAATCAAGTGGACCTCGTGAGCCAAGAAGTAGTGCTTCAATTTTTGCACTACCCAAACGAGGGCAGCACAGATTTTCTCCATGCCGGTGTACTTCTGCTCACA